>CM057456.1:170645000-171255000 GCA_016271365.2 Neoceratodus forsteri | reverse complement strand
AGGCCATCTAATACATGATCTAACTGCCTCAAATTTTAAATGCACTCACTTTAAAAAGAAAAAATACAACAGAATTGCAACTTAAAAATGATGCAGATCAAATTTATTTGTACCAGAAATTGTGTACATAGCAAATGCATGGATCTTTTAAAAATAGCCATGAGACAGTTTAGATGAAATTGGATGGATGCAGAAATCATGAGATCTTTGATTTGTGTTTGCATCTACACCTTTAGATAATTCAGCCGATAGCCACCTTCACATAAGGAAAACCATATTACATTTTCACTCCGAGGCATTGAGTTACTAAAATGAGTCTCTTTAATTGTTATATCACTTCACAAAGAATAAATCAACTTGTCGAATGGAACTGAGCTCACAAACATATTGTTTTATTTTAGGGTTTTTAAATATATAAGGACAATTTGCTATGAAATTCTTGAGATCCTAGCACTCATAGCAATTTAGGTTGGCCATCAACATTAGGAATTCTATAGCATAGCGGTTAAAAGCACTGAGCTAAAATCCTAAAGAATTGGGTTCAAATCTCACAGCCACCACTTGCATATCGTACTGTGTGACCACAAGCAAATCACTTAACTTCCCTGTGCTCCCAGGATGCACCAGGAAATAAGCCTTGGCTTAGTGTGTCTTTTCTGGCCAAAATTGTAAAATAAAATAAAATAAATAAATGTGTTGAGTGACCAGCAGGGCTTGAAGCCTGCCGTAGTACATTTTGTAAATTTCTGTATAAGCCTCCACAAGGAAACCTAGACTGAAGCTGAAATCCCTTTTAAAGAAAACTAAAATGATGAGAAAAAAATATATAAAGCTGGTACAAACAGTGCCAAGCGCACAGCTGCTACAAAGAAGGATACAAAAGGTCAAAAGTGATTAGGTGTGAATCAAGGCCACAACCTCTTCAAAAAGGTCTAGGATGAGTCACCAGGGTAGGAAGGAAAGGGAGCGTACATATTACTGAATTTACATTGAATGCATACTCCTGGTCTCAGTTTTTGGGTATCCAGTAATATGGGCAATTCAAATTGAATGACTCAGTATGAGCAGCTCAGTTTGATTGCCTGTCACATGAGTGAATGGAAAAGTATAGCATGGAGTGGTATAAGCTGCTGTGGAAGGGACAGAAAGGTGACTGAGAATGACAGCGAATAGTAGAGACAGAGCTTTATGGAAGAAGCACATGGCAAGTTGTTGGGCCAGGCACCACCCAGTGGGTCGCTTGGTGCTGTGCCTTGCATCAGTGTCTCCAGTGCAGGAGGTTCTAGGTTCAGACCTCGCTCGGTGCGTGCAGATATTTTTAACGCTGTTTTGCTGTACTTAGTGTTTTTTGTCTCCCGTTCCCTACCTTGCATTTTTTGTCTCCCATTCTCCGACCACCTGGAACTGTGATCCATAGTCTCCCATCACCCCCCCACCCTCAAATAGCCCCCTCCCAGGTTGCCTCCTTACCTCAGTGTCAGGCCCCCCCAGTGATTATAATAAGAAAGGGTGGTGTGGGGGGTGCTGGGGCACAGCCCACCACATAAAATGTTATGGCTATACAGTACTGTAGTGTGTTGTTATGCTCGCCTATTTTTTTGGTCACTATAGTGACGAATGCCATTTCTGTTTTCAATGTTGTGCACTCACTCATATGTACTGTGCTATTATATCCTCACCGTTATGACTTGGAATCCAGTTTTTGTACTGTACCTGGCAGAGGCAGCAGTGTGAGACTGTGGATAAATTGACAGTGTCAAAAGAATAAATTAAATAAAAAAACATACTGTACTTAAAACCATTAAAGAACCATATTATTGTACTGCTTCATTGTTGTTAAACTTTTTATTGTTTATCTTTTCTTTCAAGTATGGCACAGATCAAACCACAGCAATGGAATTGTACAATGTATGAGAGTTACATAATAGATACCATGCAAACATTTAAACTACAGTAGCTGAGGGGATGGCAGAAGGACAGAGGGAGGAATGTACTGCCCCCCTCCCAATAAAAAATGAAGCAGAATTGAAGGATAACCTGAGAGGAGAAAACTCCCCCAGGAAACAGGTTCAAGGCAAAAGAAGGGGAACTGAAGATAACTGGAAAGGAACAAACCATAGTAATATGAGAGGTGATAATAAGGCAGGGCCAAAGGAAGGAATGGGGGAGTTGCAAGCAAGGTGAGAGAAAGATATGGAAAACAATGTGTGCAAATGCAAGAAGTCTTGAAAATAAAATTCCTTGTCATGGAAGAGGCAGACTCGAACATAATGGCCATGACTATGTCATGGTGCACAAGCAGCCACAACTGGGACATAGCTATACCAGGATACAGTACACACAGTTCAGGAAGGATAGAGAGGGTAGGAAAGGTGGGGGGGATTGTATTATATGTCAGAAAAGTTATCAATGAAACAGAAATGCCAGGGGGTAAGGAGGGGTTGGAGGTACTGTGGAGAAAGTAGCCAGAGCCTCCATTCACATGGGGGTATTTTGCCAACCTCTAGCACAGGGGGACGATCTAGGCAAACTAATGGGGGAAAGCCACTGGAAAGGTGGAAGATAAGATGGATATACTACTGATGGAGGACTTCAGTCTACCAGATATTGATTACTGCCTCCAAGTCGTGACCTCGACTAGAAGCAGGGTCATCCTAGACTCCCAGCAGAGCAAATTTCTGAGGCTACTAATCAGGGAATCCACTCATGAAAGGGCAATGCTGGATATAGTGCTTAAGAACAGAGACAGTGTTGAGGGTGTCAGTGTGGAATGTTACCTGGTGACCAGCGATAACTGGACAGTATGGTTTAACATTAGGATGGTAGCAGAGGCAAACCACACAAAGATGAGGGTCTAGAACTTCAGGAGGGCAGATTTAAAAAAAAAATCAAAAATCTGGTGGGGCGGAGATTACCCTAATGGGGTGGAGGGCCAATGGACCAGATGCAAATCTCTTCGCAAAAGAGGCAAGCAAAACCAGGAGGAAAAAGAGACCAATATTGTTCTCAAGGGAGGTGGCAGCAAGAGTAAGGGCAAAAAGGCCAGTGTTCAGTCGATGCAAGGAGACACAGAGGCAAGAGGATAGATAGGTGTACCAGCAAAAACAAAGGGAAGCAGGGTAGGTGGTAAGGGGAACTAAGGCACAAAGTGAACAAAGAATAGCCACATGGTAACAAACAGGGACAAGACCCTTTTTAAGTATACAAGTGAAAAAAGAAAGACAAGGTGAGGGATTGTGAAGCTAAGGCATGCAGAGGAGATTGTGCAGAGGGCGACCAGGAAAAAGTAGACATTGTGAACAAATCCTTCTGTTCTGTCTTCACAGTGAATGGGGAAGGGTATGGGCCACATATATGTTGCAGAACCACTGGAGGGAGGGAAGTAGACATACATCCATTCAAAGAGGAAAGAGTCCTGGAGGGTCTTGCGAATGTGCGAGTGAACAAGGATATGAGGCTGGATGAGGTACATCCAAGGGTATTGAAGAAGTTCAGCAAGGTACTGGCTGCTCCTCTGGCAGCCATACTCAATAACTCAGTACAGACATATGTGGTTCTAGAGGACTGGAGAAGGGCAGATGTAGTCCTGCTCTGTAAGACAGGCAGCAGGTTAGAGGCTGGCAACTGAGGACAGTCAGTCTTGACATCAGTAGTGGGAAAAATAATGGAGTCAATTCTAAAGGAAAGACTGGTAGACTGCCTTACTTCTCATGGGTTACAGGATTCAAGGCAGCATGGATTCAAGGGAAGAAGATCATGTCAGACACACCTGATAGATTTGTTTGACTGGATGATCAGAGAAATAGATCAGGGGAAGGGGTGGACCTGGCCTACTTAGATTAGTATTAACCCCCTTTTCTTCCCAAGTATTCCTGACTAAAGATTTACCTTCCACTGTTAGGGCAGGTTTGACCAAGACTGGTGTGTAACTAATGGGGGATGGGTCAGTGCCTAACCATTTATGTTGTTTAAACCAGCATCTTTCAGAAGGTATAACTGGGGGGATGGTTGTCTCACTGATGAAGGACATGTGTCCGAAACGTATGATTTTGTGACACTGTATACATACAGTAACTGATAGGAAAATATATTTATTTCAAAGTACATTAATAAACCTGTTTATATTTTTGAAATATGATGGGTGAGAGGGCTCCATTATTACCGGTTTGTCTCTTCTGATTTTTCCATAATTGGTAGTGAGCTACTCCCTGAAAACTGTGTTTTTGTCTTTTTACCATGGTTGACTGTACTGGACTTTCTCTTTTGAAATGAGGAAGGGACATCCCCAAAAGGACTAAGAAGTTGTCTGCATATATCAGGGTGCAGTAATGCCTGTAATTTGTGCGTACTGCTGAATGACTTCAGCCAGGGGAGCCACAGCCAGAGCAAACATCTGGTGGGGATAAGGGGCAACACTATCTCGAGCCTTTGCAATGAGGAAATGAGTCTGAGATAAGGGAATTTGTCAGCACCCTTGCTAAGGGGATGATATAAAGTGTTTGGACCCAGAATAGGAAGCACTCCCCTACCCCCAGATGTGCCAAAACCTGTTATGAATAACCCCACTTAATCAAATCTATGGCTTTTTCAAAATCCATGGCAGCTGCTGCAACTGGAGTTGGTAGATTTTGGCCACATCAGTGAGGTCTGTGAAAGATCAAATGTGGTCTGAGCTGAGGTGACCCTTAATGAATACATCTTTGGAGGTGTGTAAAAGAAGGAGAAGGAGGGTATTATGCTTTGTGGACAGTGCTTTAAATACCTTGGCATGACACTCGACCCCCAACTGGACCTAGGGAGTCACATCCTCAACATCTGCAGAGGCGTTAACTGTAAGCTGGGACTGGCCTATAGGGCCAAATACAACCTCACCCCTGCTGCTCGTCTGGCTCTCGCCAGGGGTGTGTCACTCCCTTCCCTCAGCTATAGTCTCCACCTATTTGCATGTACCTCAAAAGTCCTTCTCACTAGATGGTACTCGACGTACAATAACATCTGCTGCTTCGCTTTGGCCGCCCCCCGCTTCATCCATCACTGCGAACTCTATGATAAGTTAGGATGGCTATCCCCGACCAATCACCTAAACCTTGGCATAGGGTGCCTTGTGAGCAAAGTGATTAGCACCGGCACCCCCTTGGGGCTGGCTCAGCTTCTCTCCCCAGCTGACCACTCCTCCTACCCCCTTAGGTCCCAGGGCCCAGAGATACTAATGTGCCATCTACCTGCACCGTTAGGGGTGACAGGGACTTCGCAGCTCATGCTCCCAGGCTCAGGAACTCCTTCCCCGAGCTGGTCCACAACACCCCTTCCCACAAATGCCTTTGGACCTCCCTGTGGGAGCACCTCAAGCTGGCCTCACGCTACAAATGCCTTAAGCCTCCCTAGCATGAAGCCCTGGGCACCATAGACCCTGTGGCACCCTACTCCCGGAACCACAAGTAAACTAAATCGAATCCGTTACCAATTCTTCGTCCATCTCTCCTCCTGCACCTCTTAAGTATTAGATAGTCACTGCTGCTCTACTTGCACTTTTGTATCAGATAGTCAATGCTGCACTACTTGCACTGTATATTGCCTGCTGCTCTGTTGACTCAATGTACCTAACCACAAAATGTATATGTACTTGTTGACCTATTATGTTGTATTGATGTACCCTGTTATACCTGTTGTACTCTCCCAGGTCGTTCCTGAAAATAGGCATATAACTTGTCTAGTGTACCTACCCGGTTAACAAAGCTAAATAAAATATAGCTTGCTATCAACATTATTGAGTGAGACTGGGCAATAGCTGGTAGGTAGTGCTGCATCCTTGCCCTTTTTGGAAAGGTCAGTGATGCTGTTTTCTCAGAGCATAGGTGGAGGGGAGCCAGAGTGTTCTGCCTTGCAGTATATCTGACATAGGAGTAGGGAAACAAGGTGAGCCAGTGGCCTGAAAAATTGTACGGAGAAGCCATCTCAACCTAAGGATTTCCCTGGATTAGGGGTCCTGCTGTATTTAAGCTTCCACAAAGGTTTTATCTAGGGATGCTGCTTGCTCTGAGCTGCGTTTCAGTAGGGTGATGGATGACAGAAAGGATGTAATGGCTTTGGCTTGTGGTGGGCTGGCGGATGCATAAAGAGAAGCATAGAAGTGTTGCGTAATTGCATTGACATCCTGAAGGGAGGTTGCCTTCTGGCTGTCCTGGTGCTGTAGGCAAGCAATATGTGCCTGCCAGTTGTTTGTGCAGACTAAGCAGTATGTCAAAGTGTTTCCACTGCTTTTTCCACTTTCCCACTACCTGTATATAAGATGAAGTATCGTAATCTCTGCTTTACGTGAAATGAGCATGTTGATTTTGAGCCTTAACCAGATGATAGTCCTGTGTAGGTCAAAGTGAGGATTGGGGTGTATCAGTGCTTTGTAAAAAGTTTCTTTGTCTCCCAGCTCCTATTCCCAGTTGGCTAATTGTTTCTCATGTTGTTTCCTCCTATGCACAGCATACCAAATTATTTTGCCCTGAATGGTGACCTTGTAAGCCTCCCATACAGTGCTTGTGTTGGTAGGGCCTACAACAGTGAGATAAAAAAATCAGTGGTCTCTTTTTGAATCCGGGGGTGAAATCATGGTGTTTTAGCAAAAATGGGTCCAAGCACCATGAGATGCATTTAGGGTTCAAGGGGCCCCATATCTAATGTAGGTGGCCAGAGGAGTGATGGTGCAAGGTATGCCCCCCTTACAGCA
Source organism: Neoceratodus forsteri (assembly GCA_016271365.2). Lineage (NCBI taxonomy): Eukaryota > Metazoa > Chordata > Ceratodontiformes > Ceratodontidae > Neoceratodus > Neoceratodus forsteri. Next base: position 171,248,279 of record CM057456.1, on the reverse strand, counting down.
ACACCAACACAGTGAACTACGCTCCTGTCAGCAAAATCGACACTTTGCTGACAGGTCACTGTGTTGGTGTGCCTGAGACAGGGGCATGCTGTCTCCCGGTCCAGCACCCTCACCCCGACTTAACTCCGACTGGAATTAAGAATCCTTTAGAAGGGGGTGTGTGGGGTGCACAGCCCCCACATGGGGGGTTCAGGGGGAAGCCCTCAATGAAAACAGGACCGGGAGTCTGTCAAGGAATCATGCCGGCCATGATTTGCGGTTGACATGATTCCTGTCGCTGTAACGCCGGTCGACATTAGAGGTGTTTAACTGGAGTGGTAGAGCCATGGTGTAGTCTACCACCATTGCAGCAAGAGGAGCTGAGGTCAGCAGCTTCAAGCAGCTGTACATGCTATGGGCTTTAGAATGATAAGTTCAGTCTCAGCCACTGGGGTGTAGCAGGAGCCACACTTTAGAGAGGTTATGGTCCTTCATTAGTATTATCAGGGCTTGCACTCCCTTAACATGAGGCTCCACTATCCTTATGTTTCTCTCCAATAGTGGATCCATGACAAGATTAAAATTGCTGCCCATTAATATGGTTGTGGAGGGATGGCAATTTGTGTCATATGATGGCTAATTAAGTTGAAGAATTCAGGGTCTTCCACATTGAGGACAGACAGATTTACCAGTAATATGGGCCAGACAGAGTGTCCATTAAAGCAAGAACCAAGCATTCCACTGGGTCACACTTACTTCTTTTGGGTACCATTTCAGGTTTTTATGTAAGAGAATGACCACCCCTCTTTTATTTGGTTTAATGCAGTACCTGTCCCACCGAGTCTCCTTTGGAGGCAGGGTGAGTCCACAGATAATAATTTTGCCTCTTGAAGAAATGCAGCTTTATACTTTAATTTTGTAAGGTGGATCAGAATCTGTTCACACTTGACTGACAAATTCAATTTACACACATTCTATATGTGGCAAGTCACATCACCCATTGAGCAATAATCAGGGATTGTGGCACTCACTAGATGTCAAAATAAAAAAAGAACAATGCTTGGCACAAAATGGCAATGTGCCTGTCTTCCTTATTAGTTAAAAATCAACATGCCGATATAACAAACACAGGATAATGCACCACTTTGAGGTGTGTTTTCCTGTGTTTGTTATATCAGCATGCTGACTTTTAACTAATAAGTAAAGATGGATATATTACCTTTTTGTGCTGAGCATCATTCTTTTTTTTATTTTGGTATGTAGTGAGTGCCACGTTCTCCGATTGTTGCACTATTTCACTTATTCATGGGCACTGTAGCAGTGGTGAGCGGCTCTGCCTGGTTTGCTCAAATCACTCATTGTTTCAGGGGAAGTAAGCAGGCTGCATATAATACATTGTGGTTGGACTACCCAACATGGGAACATGCATGGCTATGACATGACTGGGAGAAATAGTATAACAGGTGTGCATGGATCAAGTGTTAGAAAAATCAGAAACTTGAGTAGAGGTCAACACCCAAGCCCTGGGTGAGATACTGTATAGTACTGGGGTGCATAGTATGCATCTCTGAATGTAACCAGAACAATAACTTTTACAAACACAGTAACAACCAAACTAAGAAACCAGAACATACTGTGGATGACAGAAAATTATACCAGACCTACAGCCCATCCCAAAGGGTGTGGTGTATAGCAAATGAAAACAGTCTGATGTGGAAACAGCATAAGTCCCAAATATGAGGGAGATAAGGATGCTGAAGCAGAATAAGAGGCAGCCCACCCTCAGCCTTCAGTATCTTATGAGACTTTTGAAAAAAGGAAATTAAACATGAAGGATGTGATTAACATTTAACAAACTAATTGTCACGGGAGCATGGGAAAACAGAGGGTCATAGCTTGATGCTACAGGTGACTTACACACATTAAGCCCATTGACCTGGTCCCCTAAAAGTAGATCCACAGAACAACTCTGCACTCAGGGTAGTGCAAAGGAAAAAGCACCCAGATGCTGTCTTTCCAATCATTCAGTTTGCTCTGAGACATCTCAGGGTGCAAGTGAACAGGTACAGCTTGAAGACCACTAGCCCCAGTGCTTCAAGAATCACTTCTTTTCATCAGGGGGCATGGCAGGTAGAGACAGATGTCAGAATTTATACAAAGTTAATTAATATTAATGATGCCCTTAATTTCCACCACAAATCAAAATACAAAAACAAAATGACATCATTCACTGCAGCAGTTATGCACAACATAAGTAAACTAGGACCATTGAATAGGTTACTAGAAGACATTGCAAACCTGAAAGCTAGCTGTTATAAAAGCATATTTTAGCCCAGACAGTTGCTCTATTTAATGATTGCATTAAGTTAGTAACAGCATAAAACGATCCAAACAAGTAATACAGCTAGAATTAAATAACAGTAAATTGAATTTGGAAACAGGATTACAGATGTTGCAATGCAACTTTCCCATGAATGATCAAATTTAGGACCTGGAAGGGCATATTTACAGATTTTGCAATGCATACTTCTGTAAAATCCTTTAGGTGACTGGCAACCAGGTGGTTCTGGCTTCAGTGTGTATTTTGGGCAAGCAACTGTGAACTACTACATTGTTTAAATTGCATGCCTTTTTGAATGGTACCCTGGGTTTGGCACCTGTAAAGGTGCCTGTATTACCATCACTTAACATAACTGGCCAGTTTTGGCCAAAGATGGTGCAGGACTTGCATCAGAAACTGTACAAGGCAAGACTAGATGACCTCCAATAATACTCGCTAGAGCAACACAGGAATTGTGTGAACATGATTGAAACATTTAAATACCTTAAAGGCAAAAACAGGGTGCACGTGCAGAACCTGTTTCAGTTAAAAGACTGCAACAGGACTAGAGGGCATGACCTTAGACCTAAGGGAGGACATTCAGGAGCAATATGACGAAGTTCTTCTTCACAGAGTGTATTGTGGAACCATGGAATAGCCTGCCAGAGGGGGTGGTGGGAGTCAAGATGATGGGGGAATTCAAGTGGGCATGGGACAGACAATGTGGGATACTCAAGCAGGCAGCTAAGTAAGGGGGGGTAGGAAACCAAGGGCAGACTTGATGGATAATTTGGTCCCCATCTGCCGACAACTTCTATGTTTCTCTGTTTCTATTTTGGTGAACTATAATCCCAATACGTCCAGCTACCGTATTATCTTCTGTAATAAAATAACTGGATTGTGTGTTCCTAAAACTCCAGTGTTAATAGATGTTTGTTGATCCAACAGGAGTTTTCTATCCAATTCTAGAGCTCTCTCCTTTGCTTTTGTTACCAGACTTTTTTGGTAGCCACAAGCCACAAATCTATTCTGAAGTTCTTCATCTTGTATTAGAAAGTCCTTTATGCTAGAACATTTGTGTATCAGTCTAACCATCTGACTGTATGGTTTTGAGTCTTCTAGTTTTTGTGGGCATGCACTGTCTGCTCTTAAAACCGCGTTTGTGGTGGTAGGTTGCCAATAACACCTTGTTTGTACCAACTCACTTGGTATTGACTTAAGCTTCAGATCTAAAGAATGCAGTTCATTTTTAGAAGCATTACATGATGTGAACTTTAAATTTAAGGTGTTTTCATTTTACCATTCTACAAATGTTTCTGCTTCTTCTAAACTGTCTTTCCATTCACATATGCAATCATCTATATAATGAAACCAGTGTACAATGTTTCTAATGAACGGATTTGTCATTTCATTTGATATTTGTGTCATATCCCACCATCCCAAAAATAAACTGGCATAGCTGTGGGCCATACTGATTCAGCTGTGAGGTGGCAGCAGACAGCATCTACATCACACTGGGAGTAGGGGCAGAGCAGCTATTTAAACCTCTTGCTGCTATTTCAATGACCAGGTACATCTTTTAGCACTACAACTGCTGTGTAAATGAAAGCTGAAGTAACTGTGTCATTCTGCTAGTTTGTGAACTGTGCCATTGCTGTACTTGAGTGCTTGTTACATCCTGCAGTCTGCTGAAGCTGATTCAGCTGTGAGGGGGCAGCAGACAGCATCTACATCGCACTGGGAGGAGGGCCAGAGCAGCTATTTAAATCTTGCTGCCTGCCGCCCGGCGCGGTTAGCAAAGCGTGAAAGGTGAGTCATGGCCACTTTCGGAAGAAAAAACTTTTACACTGCAACAGTCTTTGCTTTTATTTTAAAGTATAAATTGCATGTTTGATAATTCAGTTTGTTTTATTAGACTTTTTGAGTATATGCGCTGTTATCATGCATGTTATACTGGTAGTTTTACTAGCAATACTGTGTATTGTGGAAGGATAACCTAATGGGGAAATTATGATTCCATACAATTTGTAGGAAATGAGATATTTCTTCCCAATGTATATGTAGAGGTTTGATTTGACTGAGAGCTTTGTTTTAGTATTAACTGAGGGCTGTGGGATTTCACATGTGCATGCACCTGACATGTACTATAAACATACTAGAGATACACAAAAATTGAAAATATATTCAAAAAAGAAGTTGTATGGATTAGGAAATTGATATTGATTAGTTTGCTGATCTCTGGTGATGTACATGTGAACCCCGGTCCTCAGTTGGGAAATGACTATTCTTTGGTTGATTTTGGGGAAAGGGACAATTTGGGTTTTTTACACTTAAATGTTAGAAGTGTGTTACCCAAATTGGATACAATAAGAACTCAAGTTGAAACATTTAAACCAGATGTATTAGCTTTAACAGAAACTTGGCTCTCATCTAAAATCAAAAGATTTGATGTATCCGTGAGAATTATAATGTTTTTAGGCAGGATAGACAAAAAAAAGGGGGGGGGGGTTACGTTGTATTTAAATAACATATATAAGGGTCAATTGAAACTTGCTAAAACATTTCCAGATCAATTGGACTTGTTAATTGTACAAATACTAGGAAATACAGATCTCTTATTAAATATTACGGTCTGTTATAGACCCCCATCTGCTAAAAGTTTTGTATTACAAACTTTGTGTGAACATATTGCTCCCTTTATAAATTGTGAGACAGTATTGTTTGGAGATTTTAATTGGAATATGTTAATTCCTCAATTAGCGATTCTAAATCAGTTTGCAGATCTTAATTTGCAGCAATTGATTAATACACCTACTTGACTGCATAAATCAAATAATGAAAAACATGCTTTACTGGATTTAATATTTACAAATAGACCTGAAAGATATATATCAGCAGTTCATGAAAATGATGTGAGTGATCACTGTTACATTTTTGTATTAGGGACACTCAGATGGAGAAACAACAATCACAATTTATTTATGTAAGGATGTTTAATCATTTTAATGAACAGGCATACTTAAATGATGTGGCAAAAATTCAATGGAATTTAATGTATACTTGCCCAGATGTACACACAGCATGGCTTTTCTTTAAATTTTCTCTTGTGAAAGTTATAAATAAACATACTTACTTAAATTAAAAACATAAATAAAAGAAAAAGAGTGCCTTGGATAACACAAGAATTGAAGGATTTAATAAAAAAAAATCAAAATTATGGCATATAGCTAAAACTACTAAGGAAATTAAAGATATCTTGGCATTTAAGGTTGTTAGAAATAATTGTACTAAAAATATTAGGAAACAAAAAAGAAGGAAATATTATGAAGATTATTTCTCCTTATCAGAAAAAAATCCATGTGCACTATGGAAAGGCATAAATTTGATGAAGGGAAGTCAAGGTTCAGTTAACTTGCCAACATATTTGTCATTTGAAGGAAAAACTTTTGTGACGGATGTTGACAAGATAAATGTATTGAATTCCTTTTTTGTCTCTGCTGGTGATGCATTTAATAAAATGCATCCAAACTTGCAACTCCCTGTTTTGGATATTGATTTTGGTAGTGGACTTAAATGACCTGTGTTTTCATTTAGCCCAATTCAATTATATGATGTTAAAAAACAGTTACAGACTTTAAATATTAGAAAAGGTCCTGGATGTGATGAGATCCCACCCTTTTTTCTGAAAATGGCAGCTGAATTATTAGCACCTCATCTTACATATATTTTTTAATTTTCTTTGGATAGTTGTGAATTACCAATTGATCTGAAAACAGCTTTTGTTACTCCAGTATTTAAAGGGGGTGACTTATCAAACCCAGGATCTTATAGACCAATTTCAGTATTACCAATATATGCAAAAATCCTTGAAAAACTTGTGAGTATTCAATTAACTAATTATCTTATTAAGTATAATATAATAACACATTTACAATCAGGATTTAGAAAGGGGCATAATACTACATATACAATTTTAAAAGTAGTTGATGACCTGTTGAATGCTTTCGACAAAAACCAAGAAGTTCCATCATTATTTCTGGATTTGTCAAAGGCACCTGACACAGTTCATCATATTATATTACTTAATCAGTTAAAAAATGTTGGATTAGGTATTCCAGCATTAGGCTGGTTTCATAGCTATTTGATTGGGAGATTACAATCTGTTAAAATAGGAGGTATGTGTTCAACATCAGCTACCCTATTAAATGGGGTACCTCAAGGGTCTGTGCTTGGCCCCCTCCTTTTTCTATTATATATAAATGATTTACCAAATTATTGTTCACCTAAAACTTGTGTACAGCTTTATGTGGATGATACAATTCTGTACACCATAAGTGATGATGTGGATGTGGCAATGGTTGTTTTGCAACAAGATTTTAATAAACTACAGAGGGAACTTGTTAATTTGAGATTGCTTCTGAATGAAAAAAAAACAGTGGATGATGTTTGGTAGAAAAGATTTTAAAGATTCAACTATAAAGGAGCTTAGATCTTTATCAGCAATTGATATAGAAAGAGTAAACTCCTATAAATATTTAGGAGTTATACTAGATAAAAATTTGACTTTTGAATTGCATATAATGTCTCTGTCAATGAGACCGAAGAGACTTCTGAGTTTCTTTTATAGGGATAGAACTCTTTTTAGTTTAAAGATTTGGAAATTATTGGTTTCTGCCTTATTTTTACCAATATTAGATTATGGTGATATAATTTACAAAAATGCAAACAAATCATTGCTGTGTTCCTTGGATGTTCTCTTTAATAGTGCATTGAGATTTATAACAAATCTTCCTTTTAGAACTCATTGTTGTGTGCTATATCAAAATTCGGGTCTTCTTTCATTATTTGATAGAAGAGATTATCATTGGAATTTACTTGTGTATGTTTGTACAATGGTCATTGCCTATTTTTTTGTTAAATATATTGCAAGTAAGAATACAGAGTCAATATAATTTAAGATCTTCTGTCCAGAAAGGTTTTATTAGATCTAGAACCAGAACAAAATTTGGTGATAAAACAATCTCAAATTTAGTGCCTAAAACTTGGGAACTAATATCCAAAAGGTGGAAATGCACAGTATTGCTACCATTTAATCATTTTAAATCTTTTTTAATGACTTTATATAGCAAACACTGTAATTGTTATGGATAAATTATTGATATTTGGATTTGTGTATAACTAAAATTAATTAATATTATATTGAAACTAAAATTATGTATGTATGTATGTCTGTTTATGTGATGTTATGTTAAATGTGGATTCAATTGCAAAAGTGATAACTTAATCTCAATTTGAAATCCAATAAAGTTTGAAGTTTGAAGTTTTGAAGTTTGAAGTTTGAAGCTGTGCCAAATATTTGCAGAAAATATCTGCTCTCAAATTCCAATATGTTGTGGGTAAGCACAAATTACAGTGTGTGTAACAGAAAATCAGCTGATATAGTACTTATATATATTTTTTCAAGAAAAAAACTGCTGGCATGAATTCCCTGTGTTTGCTGAATAGAGGTAAAGTGATTTTACATCTGTTCTCAGCCAAATGTACTCTTCACTCCACACTAATCCTGTAAATTTTCTAAGTGCATCACTGTTGTTTTTCAAATATAATGGTAGTTGCAAAACACATTTCTGTAAAAAGAAATTAATGAAATGCCCTAGGTTTTCGTAAAGTGCCTCATTGCCTGATACAATTGGCATTCCTGGTGGTTGGGTTAAGTGATGGTAATATAGGCACCTGTTTAGGAGCCAAACCCAGGGTATCCTTCAAAAGAGCACACATTTTAAAGGATATAGTAGTTTACAGTCACTTGCCCAAAATACAAACTGAAGCCAGAACCACTTAGTTACCAGCCAGACCTAAAGGATTTTACAGAAGTATGCATGGCAACATCTGTAAATATGCTCTTCCAAGTCCTAAATTTAAATATCCATGGGAAAGTTCCAAAAGTGTGAACATCAAATGATGCATTACATGTGACATCAACTTTATTGTTTATGCTTTATGGTGCCTTGTGGATTGGTGTGTGCAGCAAAACTATTTGCCCATTAAAACAGCAAATACAGGAACACACTCGTTCAATCATTAATCAAAAGTCAGATACCTTGGTTGGCTGCCACTTCACTACCCATCACAGTTCTGATCCTGGCACCCTTAAATTTTTGGGTCTCGAGCATTTTAAAATCCCACCCAGGGAAGGAAATAGGGAAAACATGCTTTTGAAGAGGGAATGTTTTTGGATATTCACTCTTCTTTATTTATTGACATTTGAATTCTGGTAACAGGGTAAGCCCAGTAAGACAGAATGTCCCTTTTTCAGGGGCAACCCGGGGAAGGGTATAAGGGAGGTACAGAGATACAATGAATAACAGCAACAGATAAGCATACAAATATACTTTTACAATAGTATGTAGAACATAGTATATATACAAAATGCATGTACAGTATTTACAAATAATACAGACTATACAGACACAGAAGTAATAATTTACAATATGTACAAGATGCATGGGCAGAATTTTAGAGATAATACAGTAAATTTTACAAAATAAAATACAATAGATACAGGCACAGTGGCAGTATTTTCAGTTGACTGCATCAGAAAAAAACACAGTGAAACAAGAGCAACTCAGAATCAAATCACAGCAGAGCAGGTGTGGTACTTACAGGCAGAGCAAGAAGTGCTCTTGACAGTATTAAGCCATCAGGCCTAAATAATAACAGGGATTTTAAACCATTTTTACTTTGAATCTGGAGCTACAATAAGTAGCTGTATACACAAATGTTTTAAAGATATAGTGAAGTATGGTGATATGATTTCTTACTATTGTTTTAGCTGTTCTTTTTACAGGTGTTCTACATACCTTGGAATTTGGATTGGAGTTGATCCATGTATGTGTGTAACACCTTTTTCCTTCCCCTTCCCCATTTAGTTCCCTTCCCTTCATTTCCTTTATGTTTCCTGTCTTTTAGGTACATGCTTCATAAAAACACATGCAAAAGCATATTTATATAATAAAAATTAAAAAGAAATTAACATTATGATTGGAGACGGAACACTGGATCACAGCATCCTGTTTCCAAATTCAATTTACTGTTATTTAATTCTATTCTTATTACTGTTTGGACCATTGTATGCTGTAACTCATTTGATGCAATCACTAAATAGAGCCACTGTCTAGGTTAAAATGTGTGCAAATGGGAAACAAAAACCCAGGGGAAGAGAACACAATGGGTGGGATGAGGCACTAACAACAATAAAAATGGAAAGGGACCTGGGGTAGTCATATCAGATGACCTAAAGGTAGGCAAGCAATGTGAGAAGGCAGTAAGGAGGGCTGGGAGATATTGGGATGCATAGGGAAAGGCATCACCAGTAGAAAACAGGACATTGTTATCCCTCTGTACAGACAGTTGGTGAGACCCCATCTGGAGTACTGCATGCAGTTCTGGAGATCCCATCTACAGAAGGACATAGACAGGTGGGAGGCAGTCCAGAGGAGGGCAACTAAAATGGTGCAGGGTCTGCACCAGAAGCCATACAAAGAGAGACTAAAAGAGCTTAATATGTATACCCTTGAAGAAAGGGGGGGAATAATAGAACCTTTCAAGTACCTCAAGGGAACCAAGAAAGTCCAAGAGGGTAGCATCTTTCAGAAAAAGAGATATGCAAGAACAAGAGGACACAATTTGAAGATGGGGGTGACTCAGGGGCAACGTGAGGAAGTATTTTTTTATGGAGATGGTGGTGGACGCATGGAATGGCCTTCCTGAGGAGGTCTTGGGGGTCAAATACAGTGAGAAATTTAAGAATGCATGGGACAGACATAAGGCAATTCTAGTGGTGGTAGGAAGAAGTAGGCTGTTGGTAAAACTAGAATCTGCAGCTTAACCGATAGGTAGGGGAAATGGGCAGACTGGATGGGCCAAGCGGTCCTTATCTGCCATAAAAGTCTATGTTTCTACATTTCTGTTTTCCAGAATCTTATTGCGCACAGGAATGACAACAATGGGTCTGTATTTACAAATAATTAAAAACTCAATGGAGCATCAGAAAATAAAACAAGGTCTCACATAGGTAACTGCGAAAGGGTTTTAATGTGGAACTAAAATGACAGTACTGAATCCGGCTGCTTTGAACCAATGCAGGTTCTTTGTCAAGGGGCTGGGCTAGCAGTGTGAGTCACATGTTTAAAGTGATCAATTAAAGGCAGAGTAGCAATTATATAGACCCTGCTAATTACCAAGTAGCCAAGCAACTAGCTGCAGTCAAAACAAAGTGAGTAAATATTTGAAATTAAGAATACCAACAAACAGGTGCACAGTGTGGTTAAAAGGTTAATTTGAAAAGCAGGTGACAATAATGGGATGCAGAAGCACTCCACTCCAGCTAAAGGGACAGCTATGCTGATTTCTGGTGCCTGGAGGAGTAGCTCAAGAAATATATAATGGACTGCATGGAAGGGGTTTTGAAAGAAAGAGAAAAAAACAAGAAATGTAATACCAAGGTAAACCTAAAACATATACTGTATAGTTTATTTATGAGGCATAACAATCACTTCTGGCAAGAAAATTGTTTAAGTAGAATTAATATTGCAGATATATGTATTCAAGCATGAAACATATAGTTTACAAAAGTGGAATTACATCTGAATCCTCATTAAGACCTCTAGGTGTGACATCTCCCACTGTAAAAAATCAGTTGACTTTCCTTTTGCAGCAGCTTCTTGAGACAATTGCCACCTCTAACAGATACAGGAATGTGATCTGTTCCCATAATATGGGCTGCACTGGAATCAGAGCCATGAAACTGATGCAAATGGACACCAACCAAGGAGTCACATTTTCCATTTATGATAGAACAGATATATTCCTGTATTCTTTCCTTCATCGGTTATATGATATAGTCAATGTAAATGGACATTTTTGTAAATAACAGTGTCACATCTAGAGGACATAGTGAGAACTGGGATTTGATTCCATTGTTGTAAACTGAATGTGTCATGCTTGAATGTGTACATCTGCAGTAATAAATGTACTTTAAGCTATTTTCTTGCCATATGCGATTGTTATGCCTCATAAATGAACTACATATTTTATTTTTGTTTTACCTTGGTATTAACTTCCTTGTTTTTTTTCCCTTTCATTCAGAACCCACTCCCTGCAGTCCATTACCTATTTCCTTGAGAGACTCCTCCAACCACCAGATCGGAATCAGCATGAGTGTCCCATTAGCTGGAGTAGAGCGCATCCTTATCCCATTATTGTCACTTGCTTGTCAATATAAATTTTTAACCACATTGTCCACCTTTTTGTTTTTGTTATTCTTAATTTCAAATATCCGCTCACTTTGTTTTGTCTGCAGCTAGTTGCTTGGCTCTTGGAAATGAGCATGAGCTATATAATTGCTACTGTGCTTTTAATTGATCACTTTAAATATGTGACTCATACCAGTACCAGCATAGGTTCAAAGCACCAGGGATCATTGCTGTCCTTTTTGTTCCACATTAAAACCCTTTTGTAGCTACCAGTGTAATACTAGGAAAAGTATTACGAGGAGCAGTCAAGGCAGCAGTAGACATATAACTTCCATGTCTTGGCTACCCTAATATTAGGTATAACAGTCTTTTAAGTTACCCCTGTCCATAAATTTATACAGCTTTCATTTAAAGGAAACAATATTCTTACTATTTATTATTTCATCCGGTAGCCAATTCCAGTAAGGAGTTATTCTCTGTGTATAGTACAATTTCCTGTTGTTTGTCCTAAAATTTGTGTTTACAGTTTGCCTTTTGTTACTTCTGGTACTTTGGGCTTCAGTCCTCAATGAAATATTAAGATATTTTAATAATTCTGCATCATACTGTAGTTTGTAAAACAATAAGTGGTCTCATCTGATTCATCTCCTATATACTGTAGGTAGAAGATGATTCTACCTATTTTAGACTACTGTGATGTAGTCTGCAGTGCCACTCCCAAGTCTTCCTTATCCAGATTGGGCACCCTATTTAACTCTTTCTGCCACTTTAAACTTGACTCCCCCCTTTACCCACCACTGTACCCTCTATTGTGCCTTGTCTTTTCCCTCACTCGAGAACCATCACCATCGCCACTGCACCAAATTTATATCTAAATACTGGCTTGGTACTCTCCTATCATATCTAATCTCCTCACTCTCCACCCTTCCCACCCACTCCCTTAGATCATATGATTCTCACTTAATGGCAGTTCCTCATTATGTTACCACAATAGGTCAGTTAGCTTTCTAGCACTGGCTCCCTAAACTTTGGAATGCCCTTCCACTCGAGACTCGCCACTCATCCTCCCCCATTCCCTCTCCTCCTCCCTACACAATTTCCTCTCAGTGAATCGTATCTGTGATTAGCTCCCCCCCTTTTAAAGCATCACCACTTACAAGTCTGTTATGCATCCCTGTTTTTCTGAAGTGGTAGCACTTTCTGTCTCTGAAGTTATCCAAAACTATTGTTCTGAATGCTTCATTATCACCATTGCTGTGTTCTCTGCCTTCACACCATGCTAATATCCTATTTTACTATCCTATGTTATTAGTTGTTTTTGGTGTTTGCTTTGGTTTGTATTACCCATGTCCTAATTACTCACTTAATGATCATTAAGTATGTTTTGTTCTACTCTGAACTAATTGTTATAGTGATGATTATTTTGTATGTTTGTATGTTACAAACCCCCTACACTCCTTCCCCAGGATGCACCAGGAGATGAGCAACTTATTGCTCAGTGTGCCTTTCCTGGTGAAACATTTCAATACATAAGTAAATAAATAAAATAAATAGACTATGCAGTGATAGTTGTTCAACTCTGTCTTCATAATGTAGGTTTTCCAGACTTCTCATCATTTTGTTGGCTTTGAGACAAATTCTTATAATTTAATTTCTACCCCCTATATTTAACCCACCAAGAGCTGTGAACAATAACAATAATTGTATGGTGTTCTATATGATTTATAAATAGTAATTTTTTTATGTTCTGTACACTGCACTGTTTTTTTCTTTAAGTGTTTGCTCTTTTGCCAATTGCAGTAACTAATCCTGTGCACCTAGCCAGTACTCTTTTGTTCCTTTGCAGATGATTAGCTGTTTCCTTTCTTGATCTTTTAGACTTCCCTTTCTAGAAATTTGGAAGTCCTGAAATACACTGTATGACTGAAGCATTGTACAGATTAAATGTAAAGCAGAACAAGATAATCCCTTTACTTACAGCATCTGCTCTTTTGAGTTTTTGAATGCAAAATCTTCAAAAGATTATGTTCACTTTAAATTAAGAACATTGTAATATTGACATGCTCTGAGAACACTATGATCTTGTGCCAATTTGTTATATAAATGAACTTTAAATTTTAATGTTATGCATGTGCAGTACTATCTTTTTGTATGTATATATTCTTTTTAGTCTGTTGTAATAATGTGCAATATTTAAGATAACATTTACTGAGTCTGTTTGTAGGAGACAATAATATGGAGTATAATATGATTTGAAAGACAACAAAAGGGCTTAAGTTTTAATTCTTTATTCAACCTCTCCCATTGTTTCTCCACTTCTATTTTTTTAATAAGAAATCTTAGCTCTGCCACCCCCACACACATCATTGCACAGGACTCTATTTGGATTTGGGGAGCTAGAATGAGGATGTAGGGTATGTGTTTTCAGAAAAAGAGACTTGCAAGAACAAGGGGACACAATTTAAAAGATAGAAGGAGGGCGGTTCAGGGGCAATGTGAGGAAGTATTATTTCGCAGAGAGGGTAGTGGATGCATGGAACAGCCTTCCTGAGGAAGTTGTGGGGTCTAAAACTGTGGGAGAATTCAAGAATGCATGGGACAGACATGAGGCAATTCTTGTGGGGGGCAGGAAGATAAAGGCTGTTGGTTAACTAGGATCTGCGGCCTATCCTGTAGGTAGGGAAATGGGCAGACTAGATGGGCCTAGCGGTCCTTATCTGCCGTCAAAGTCTATGTTTCTATGTTTCTATATTTCTATGTGTTTACTTGCAGATTTTACTGCTATAATTTAAAGTCAAAACGTGTCCTACAAATGTTAGTATCTTCCATCTCCAATTGACTTCATTGTGTTCAATTACCTATTAGCATCCCAAAAAACTGGCATTCCCACATGTTTTTCACTGGATTTTTATTTCTACCAATTAATTTCCATGTTATATCTGTTGCCTCTGAGAGTGCAATTGATTACAAAATGTAAGGCTTTAAACTTTACATAGAAACATAGAAACATAGACTTTGATGGGAGATAAGGACTGCTTGGCCCACCTAGTCTGCCCATTTCTGTACCTACAGGATAGGCCACAGATCCTAGTTAACCAACAGCCTATTTCTTCCTACCCCCCACAAGAATTGCCTTATGTCTGTCCCATGCATTCTTGAATTCTCCCACAGATTTAGACCCCACAACCTCCTCAGGAAGGCCATTCCATGCATCCACTACCCTCTCTGTGAAAAAATACTTCCTCACATTGCCCCAGAACTGCCCCCATCTTTAAATTGTGTCCCCTTGTTCTTGCACATCTCTTTTTCTGAAAGATGCTACCCTCTTGGACTTTGTTGATTCCACTGAGGTACTTAAAAGTTTCTATCATGTCCCCCTCCCCTTCTTTCCTCAAGGGTATACATATTAAGCTCCTTTAGTCTCTCCTCATATGGCTTCTCTTGTAGACCCTGCACCATTTTAGTTGCCCTCCTCTGGACCGCCTCTATCCTGTCTATGTCCTTGTGGAGATGGGGTCTCCAGAACTGGATGCAGTACTCCAGATGGGGTCTCACCAACTGTCTGTACAGGGGGATAACAACTTCCTGTTTTCTGCTGGTGATGCATCTCCCTATGCATCCCAGTATACCCCCAGCCCTCCCTACTGCCTTTTCACATTGTTTGCTAACCTTAAGGTCATCTAATATGATTACCCCCATGTCCCTTTCCTTTTTTGTTGTTGTTACTACCCCCCCATTGTGTAATCTTCCCCTGGGTTCTTGTTTCCCAGGTGCATTATTTTGCACTTGTTTTGCATTGAATCCTAGCTGCCATAATTCTAACAATTCCTCCAACCTTGCCAAGTCCCTTCTCATCCTTTCCACACCTCCTTGTGTATCATCCCTATTGCAGATCTTTGTGTCATCTGCAAAGAGGCATACTTTTCCTTCCAGTCCCTCTGCAATGTCACTTATAAAGACATTAAAAAGGACTGGACCCAGTACTGAAGCCTGCAGTACACCACTAGTTACTCCTCTTTCTTCAGAGTGGACTCCATTTACAATTACCTTCTGTGTCCTGTTGTCCAGCCAATGTTTTACCCAGGCTACCACACTGCGACCCACTCCCAGGCTGGTTAATTTGACTATTAATCTTTTGTGTGAGACTGTGTCAAATGCCTTGCTAAAGTCTAGGTAAGCCATGTCCACAGCCCCTCCCTGGTCTACTACTTTGATCACCCATTGACATTGGGATAGCTACAATATCAGTATCTGTTTTTTTTATTAAAGTAATTGATTGTCATCAATAGATAATTTTTCACATAATTAGGTTTGCCTAATTGTGACATCTATAAACAGTGCACAGCACTAGTCTTGCTTCAGTCCCCTAATGAAGAATCAGTTAGGTTTGAAGAGCTGGGGTATGTCCTGTTCATTGCTGGGAAAGATGGATTTTTTTACATCGTGAATAAAATCTACTACAAAACAACTTACTTCTAAATCTCTTCTATCAATAGCAGCTTTGTTGTGCCACTTTTGCCTTTTCCTGCCTCTTTTTTTTTTCTACCTGTCTCTCACATTGTTGATTACAGTGATAGCCAACACCATCAGTAGCCATAATGTGCCTTTCAGGCCACGTTGCATGCTGATATTCTGTTGGGTAACTCAGAGCTAACAAGAATGGTATTGCCTCATAGCACACTATAATGTTCAATATTGAACCACAGCCACCGTACCTCATTTCCTCTATCTTATTCATCCTCTCCTAATCCTCAGTCAGGCCAGATGGCACCCAGAAGGGCTGGGTATGAGGAGTGTTAGAATTAAGCAGTTTATTTAAGCAATCATGCCACCATGGCAGCAGCCTGAGCCAACTTATACATTCCCAGATACCAGCAGTGCTTCACAAGGAGCCTAACAACCAGCAACCAGAGCCAGGCCCAGCATATACACCCTCAAGCCTGGTGATGAATTTGTTGTAATGAAATAATTATACTGTCTAAGACATTATATGCCCACACTATACTAACTCAAGTTCTGTGTGAATGACACAACTAATAAAGGAAATGATGACACTTAATCCTCAGTCATGCTCTGTGGTAGAACACATTGGGTTTTAAATACTTTTGCAGCATGTGAAGACCAAATTCAAAGGAGAGGAGAGGAGAGGAGGAAGGGAAGGGAAGGGAGGGAGGGAAAGAGAAGTTAATTGGTTCAACTTCTACTGCAAGCAGCCTTAACAGGTCATTCTGTACAATTCAGGTTAACAATACCTTGAGCAATAGAGAATCACATTGGTTTCCTTCTGCTCTTTCAAGTACTGCCAGTTCCAGGGACATCTCTTTTAAACCTCCACACCATCTATCTCAAAAAAAGTAACAACAACTTTAGATGGAGGGAGGTGGACACTAGTTCTGTATTGGAGGTGATAGTCCTGAAGGCCCTTGCTAATCCAAAGGTGGACAAACCAATGGGGCCAGATGGGGTGTATCTATCTGAGGGAGCACAGAGAAATACTGGCTGCACCTCATACAGTTCAATTTAACAGCTCACTGGAAATAGGAGTGGTTCTGGAGGACTGAAGGAGGTTGTACATAGTCCACTGCACGAAAGAAGTAGCAGGGGGGAGGCTGGAAATTATAGGTCAGTCAGCCTGACATTGGTGTTGGGAAAGTTAATGGAATCTCTATTGAAGAAAATGATTGTGGAATATCTTCAATCCAGTGAGTTACAAAACCTGAGGTAGCATGGTTTCATGGGAGAGGTCATGTCAAATGAATTTGATAGATTTCTTTGACTGGGTAAGAACAGATTTAGATCAGGGTGTAGTGGTGGATGTGGCATACCTTGATTTCAGTAAGATGTTTGGTGCCATTCCACATACAGATAGGAGCCTAGTAAGTAAGCTGGGTAGCTTAGGAGTGGGTCCAAATGTCATAAACTGGATAAGAAATTGGTTAGGGGCTAGGCAACAGAGGGTGGGGGTCAATGGAGTTCACTCCAAGGAAAAGAGGGTGACAAGTGGGGTGCCTCAAGGACCAGTGCTGGGACCAGTCCCCATTAATGTATTTATAAGTGACATTGCAGAGGAACTGAAGAGGAAGGTCTGCCTCTTTCTGAATGATGCCAAAATCTTTAATAGGGTGAACACTCCTAAGGAGGCATGTGGAAAAGATGAGCCGAGACCTCAGAAAAATCAGGGAGTGGTCCAAGATATGGCAACTGGGTTTCAATGTGAAAAAGTGCAAAATAATGCACTGGGGAGGAGTACAACATGGGTGGAGTGGTATTGATGACCACCAGACTGGAAAGAGATCTGGGAGTAATTATATTGGATGACCTAATGATGGCCAGGCAGTGCATCAAGGCAGCAGGGAGGGCTAGTTGGAAGAAGGGATGCACAGGGAGGGGTATCACCAGCAGAAAGAGGGAAGTGGTGTTACGTCTGTATGGATCCACTAGAGTACTGTGTCCAGTTCTGGAGACCACATCTCTGAAAGGACACAGACTGAGTGGAGTCAGTCCAGAAGTGGGCAACTAAAATGTTGCAGGGTCTGCATCAAAAGCCCTATGATGAGATACTAAAGGACCTCAATATGTACACCCTAGAACAGAGGAGGGAGAGTGGAGATATTAAAGAAACCTTTAAAAACCTCACAAGGGTAAATAAGGTACAGGAGGGGAGAATTTTTCAGAAGAAAAGGTGCTCAAGAACAAGGTGACATGCTATGAAGCTGGAGGATTGCAGATTCAGAAGAGATGTGAGGAAGTATTTCTTCACAGAAAGAGTGGTTGATTCCTGGAACAGCCTTCCAGCAGAGGTGGTGGGGGTGAAGCCCATGGTGGGGTTCACAATGCATGAGATAAGCACAAGAGGATCATAGTGGAAAGAAAGGGGAGAGAGAAAGAGCTACATATCAGGCACGGTTTACAGTAATGGTGTAGGTTGGGAGAAATGGACAGATTGGATGGGCCAAGTGGTCCTTCTCTGCTATCAAATTCTGTTTCTATTAATCACATTTGCTCAGCATATAAATAAAACAAAATATAAAATAGATAAATTTATTAAAATATAATCCATTATGTCCATCATCATCCTCCATTGTGAATCACGAACCACATTTTTTCAGTACTCATATATAATGCATTATAGGGGCACAGTGATGTCCCTATAGTTAAGAGTTGAGTAAGCAGTTTTATGTTAAACCCCAAATTTTGCGCTTTAATAACTTTGCAACCGTTCAACAGATTTCCATGAGATTTTGCATGTGTGGTCTTGTGTGGTAGCTCTGTGGATGTGACAAGTTTTGTTTTGGTTGGATGTGTGGATGCCGAGTTGTGGATAGTGCTCAAAAAGAATTTTCACTCATTGGTTTTGCTTTTTTTTTTCTTTGAACTTGCCTACAGTTCAAACAGTTTGGAATGATGCCGGCCTGGTGGCGCTGAGGCCTGAGGCACTGGACGTCTTATCTTGCTCCACATTGGTGACCTGTGTTTGGGAGTGAGCACAGGTTGCCGGGGGTTGGCCCGGGAGGAGAAGGATTAAGCGCCCAATGGCAGCTCTACTTCCCTGGGGGGGATTTCTGCACACTCCTGCCACAATACCACCACCTAGTGGAGCCCTGGTAGTAGGTGTGGTAGATGGGAACAGCAGCAACAGCATTGGGTAGAAGTCAGTAGGGGGCGGAGCAGAAGGCACGTCTCCATGTGCCTCCTGGCTCATTGGCCCCCATTGCACACTGACTTTTGGGGGAGGAATGTAAATGGAGGAAATACCCCTTGCTGTCTCCTAGGTGACAATACCTTGCACTGTATTCCAGAGGGCTGCAGCAGACTCCACTGTGCTGGCACCACGAGAAAGGATTGATTTGGAGGAGGAATTGGGGGACCCTCCTCACCCACTGGGGGGCTACTAGGTACCTAGGGACTAGTGGACCACGCACTCTAGGGGCAGATTGTGACTGGATCGGGAGGCAGTAGTGAGGCTGTCCAAGAGAGTGGAGAGAGGAGGTGAGAAGTAATATAAACACGGGGGAAAAAAAACAGTTTGGAATGTTAGCCTGGAATTGTCAGGGTAGAAAGAGGCTTGCCGACAGATGTGCCTTTTGTTTGTTTGGTGAAAAAATATTAATTCATTCCAAAGTTATTTAATTTTGAAATTTTGAAAAATGTGGTTCTAAGCATGCTCAATAAGCACCTCAAGATAGCTGTATGAAACAAAGAAGGAATCCTTTATCATTTTGGAATAATCCGTTTTTGTTTGCCATCATCTTGCTTCTGTTTTTTCTAAAAAAAAAAATTCAAAAGCCACAAAAGTGACATCCTGGAGAGAGACATCTTTCTGGCCGACTGGGGCACTAATAAGTGTGATCTGCTCTTCATTGTTGGAGAAATTCCCTTGAAGTGCTATTTATTTAATATAAATCGTTTTTCATGACACGTGATATGAAAAAGAATCTTGTTTTATATCATGAGTCTCGAAAAAAATCCTTTTAACCTGAAGGGAGCATACTTTCTCCTTTGTTGCATCTTATTTGATTGCCATCTCCATTAATGTTATGTAGGGAGTGAAAACGGGGCAGTACTCCTGTCCACAGTATAAGGGTGCAGCCGCATCTCAGAGGTGATACCTGTGGTGAGTAACATCTCCCAGCACCTCATCTGTTGTATCTGCTAAATGACTGCATTCCATCATGTGAAAATTCACCAGCTGTCTGCTTTACAACCTGCCTAGAGTCCACCCCAGTGAACTCTGTCCTGGGACTTGTGTACAATCATTGCTGTGTAGCCTGTATTGCCCCAGAGTCAACCAGCTCCCAGTCTTGTGACCTGCTGTGATGGTTCTATGTGATAATCACAAAAATTAAATCATGAAGATCATTTCAGTGAATGCAAAATGCCAAAGCCCCAAACAGCCAAGGTGCAGAATAGTGAGCATCACAGTAGTGACTCTGCAAGCTTGCCAGGGGGCTTCGCCCCATGGACTCTCCATAAACTAATACAACAAATTCTGAGATTGCACTGTTCCCAAATGCTTTGCTCAATCTAATCGCTATTGAGATGCTTGCTATTAAAGCACACTCACTATTCCCACAGATGCTCAAATTGAGTCGCTCAGTTTGAGTCACTCAATTTGAGTTGACCATATTATGGGACAATGCTGTGATTCCGTTGCTCTGTTAAGTTGGGGGGGATGCTTGGGGGCAGGAGGTGAGACCAGAGGAAGTGTAATGGAGGTGGGGCTCCTGTCCATAGTATAAAGTCACAGTCGTATCTCAGATGTGATTCCTGCAGTGAGTAACACTTGCCAGTGCCACATCTGTCGTATCTGCAAAGTGACAGTTCATTCCTCTATGTTGCAATTCACTGGCTGTCTGTTTTATAGCCTGCCTGCAGCCTGCCCTAGTGAACTCTGTTCTGGGACTTGTGTGCCATCCTTGCTGTGTAGCCTGTATGGCTGCAGACTCAACTACCTCCCAGTCCTGTGACTTGCTGTGATTACATTGCTCTGGTAAGCTGGGGTGGGCTGCTGGAGAGCAGAAGGTGAGACTGGAGGGAGCAAAAAGAGGGCTGGGATCCTGTCCCCATTATAAGGGCACAACCACTCCTGAGAGGTGATTCTTGCAGTCAGTAACACCTGATTTTAATATTACCTCCAATGTAAAATTATGGTGTTGATTTTTTTTCCCCATTATTTGTGGAACATTTAATTTCTTTATTACTTTTTTCCAATCTTTTATACTGGTTATCTTGTTGTCTCTGCTTCAGTATTTATTTGTGATCTGGTCTATATGATGTTGTTGTTATCAATGTGCTTGGGGCTTGCAGTCCTTTTTTATTCTTTATCTAATGCACTATTGAATGATGCATATTTGCAAATTGGTGCCTCTCACACATTACTTGTCTGGATGTGAACTGCTTGAGAGAAACACACACTGGCATGGACAACTGCAGTACTGGTGACAGCACTAAACACTGCCACTGCACAGTCCATGTGCAAGTCAAGCCCTCCTCTAGACTTGAACTTGAGACATGATTGATGAGGGTGACTGATAGGGTTCCCCACACAATGTCACTTCTGCAGCTTACAATGCGGAACTATTTCAGACAGCGACAGTGATAGCAACAACCTTATAAATGTAAGAAAACAAAAATAATAGATGCATGGTAGCATAATTATTTGTCTTGCAATTTAAAATGACTAGCTGGAGATACAATACAGTGTGGTAATCCAGCCAGCCCATCAGTGCAGCAGTAGGGATTCCGCCTGTGATGCCGGTGACCTGGGTTCGGGATCGGATTTGGGTCAATGGAGGGCCAGCTAGGGGGAGAAGGATTGAGCATCCCTGGACTGCTCTCCATCTCCAAGGGGAGGGGGGACTGACTGTTCGATGCAGTGGCGACACCCAGTGGAGGCTGGGTGTTCCACTATGCACCAATGCCAAATAGGACCACCAGGGGCGGGGCAGACACTGGTGTCATTGCAAGCCCCTGCCCCTGCCTACAGGGAGAAAAAACACTGTGTCCCCAGCCATCTCCATGAAGGCCTGCACCTGGGCCTCGATTAGCCTCTGCCACCGGCTCCGTGACTAGTTACTAGCATCTCGGCACTGAAAGGGCCACAGCACAGGGGCCCCCACCCTCTGGGGGACAAGTCAGGGGTGACTGGGGAGTGCAGGCAATAGGCAGAGGTGGAGGTGAGGAGGTCTGTGACCAAGATGGACACTGATGGCTCGGGGCACACAAAAAGTAATAAATAAAAAGCAAACAAAAAAAAACAATTCAATGTAGCAGACAATCAGACATTTTCAAATTAATTAGTCCTTTAAACTGTGGATTGTCAGTTGGATTTTGTAGAAGTAGAATCTCCATGACAGTCCATGAAACCACTGCAAATTACTATTTCAGAATGAAAAATAACAACATATTTTAATTTTTAAAACATTTCTTCAGCTGCTTAAATAGCAATTTGCTATTTATTGTCCCATCGATTCATTCATATTTTTACGTGAACCAACTCAAGGGGTTGGATTTTCCTTACAATGCTAAACTGCGATAAGGAGCTCAGATACAATGGCATGTTAATGTGATATAATATGTGCAACAATTGTTTATATTTAGTATAAATAAAAAAAAAATTATCCAAATAACCAGCCCAGTAGCTTCATTTTGAAATCAGTATCAGAAAGTTACGGTATGTCAGCACAGCTTATTTCAAATGTAACTGTCTGCTGAGACTGTTGATATCTAGTGTGCACACACAAAACAAGAAGTATAAAAATAAAAATACAATACTTCTGATTATGTCTGTTCACTGCATCAATCTACAGACACACAAAATGTGTAATGTGCTGTGCTGACATAAACTGACTTTCTGATAAAAAATTTAAAAACTTGGCATGATGATGATTTCCCCTTGCAATACTGTGCTAACACATTGCAACTTTAGCACTGTAATTCCATTCATGTATATTTCTATGTAAATCAAAAACTCATTCTGATCTACAAGTCAGCCTTGGGGATGAATTTTCATTACAATCCTTGACTGCAATACTGAACCTTGGTATCTACTGGTACCATCCACCTTCCCATCTCTGTCCCTATAATTGTTTAACTATTCCCTGGTGCCTAGTGGCACCCCTCCCCCCACACCCTCTGACTGCCCTCCCCATTATTATTTTATATGTCCCTGTTGTCCAATGGTGCCCCAACCCCTCCGATCATTGTCCTCATACTGTTCAGTATATCTTTGGTGTCTAGTAGCACCCCCACCATCTGATTGCAGTCCTGGTACTATTTAATATTTCCCTGGTGTCTAGTGGCATCACCCCCATCCTCCAATCGCTCTCCCTCTTAATATTTTATATCTCCCTAGTGTCTAGTGGCACCCCCACCCCTATGATTGCCATCTCCATATTGTTAGTATTTCCCTGGTGTCTAGAAGCACTCCTCACCCCTCCTATTGCTGTCCTATATTTTGCCACTGTTTCCCTAGTGACTAGTGGCACCCCTTCCCTGATCTCAGTTCCCATCGGAAATCGAGTAAATGGTCCCTCAATGCCTTTTTTCCCCTGTAAAATAGAAAATGCTCCCTCACCAATCTGAGGCCCCCCACTCCAATCACTGACTGAGCACCCAGCACCCAGCACCTCCACCCTTTACACACCCTCACTCACCTGAACAGCTTGCTGCCCAAAGATCCACTCTTCGATCAAAGACATGTCTTGCTGCTGGAACTGCCAGATGCAATATGAGAAAACGTAGGTAAATGTGGTTCAGTGTATTTTAATGGGGTTTTCAACTTTGATGCATAAATTAGCAATTTTTGCATATTTTGACCCCAAATTTTCAACATGACCTTTCTGGTACTCCGGTTCATGAACAATGTTAGTGGAATTATGCATATCTTGCTGAAAAGGTAATTTCGCAGGCACTTGGCGAAATCACCTTTTGGGTGAGATGTGAACATTTTTACTGCCTTTGTTCATAAGGTGGGGTCATAAGAAGGGTAGGTTTAAAATTTGGGGTCAAAATATGTAAAAATGACAAACCTATGTCTATCTGTTGAAATGTTGCTACACTCGTAACTCTGATAATTTTAAATATTTTGACCCCAAATTTTCAAGATAGTCATATTTTTACACCATCTCATGAATGTGACAGCTGTCATTTTCTAAATTCTGTCCAAACTTCATTTTTGCACCAGTGGTGTGGAATGATACTGCAGTGTTGCAGAACCATGTTTTAGCAGGGATTTGCAAATTTGCAGTATGGGGTTCATGGGGTGGGGGTAATAACAAGGCTATGGTGACAATTTGGTTGTGGTTTCCTTAAAATTGTAAGCACAGGACCCAGAGGGTCCTGCTCTTCCACAGCAACATACATACAGTATATACATCCATCTATGGAGAGATTGGGGTGCAGGGCCCAGAGGGCCCTTCGCTCCCACAGACAAATAAGGATATGATTATACCATCTCAAAAATTATGGATTGATGAGAGTGCAGGGCCCATACAGACAAATAAGAATATGATTATGCGCTGTCTCAAAAAGTAAGTAAATTCATTGCAAAAAAAAAACTTTGTTAATACACTAGTTACAGTTAAGGTGACAAAAGTAGGGAAATGTGGCATTAGGGTTTTCAACCTTAACACCCCACTCTCACCCTGCATGCATCAACAGGCATGGGGTGTGCCTTGGGGTTGTCAACCCTAACACTCACCCCATTCTCATATACTGTACCCATCTCAGCTTACTTACTCATGGAATGGGGTGAGTGTTAAGGCTGACAACCCCAAGGCACAACCCATGCCTGTTGCTGCTTGCAGGGTAGGGGTGGAGTGTTAGGGTTGGAAACCCGAACACCACATTTCCCTACTTTTGTCACTTTAGCCATAACTAGTGCAATAACTATGTTTTTGCAATGAATATATATAAATATACATAATCATAAAAATAATAATAGTTTAAAATTAATTTGATAGACGTTGACTGGGTTTGAAAACAACACACCCATTATCATCTATCACAAATCATGAATCATTTTTTTTTCTCAGCTTATGAATATTACATATCAATTAAAAGTAATGGAAAGTATTGAAGTGCTATCATATTGCTGTATTAGAATATTATTAAAGTACTGCTTATCATCATGTCATATTCAAACACTTTATGCTCTAATACATTTTTATTTATTAAAGGAAACACTAATGAGTCATTTTTCTTTAAAACTGTACAGTTAGCATGCTTGAATAATAAATGCCTGTATCGCACCCAGCTAATTTAATCTATTCTGCCCTACTATGAAAACTTGCTTGGCTCCGTTATAGCAGCTATGGGACTTGTTGTGTTGATGATCAAGGTGCTGTAGTTCTGCTTTCTCTCTGAAGTGTCTTTGCTTTGTTCTTGTCTTATGCTAGCTAAGAAACCCCACAGAAAATGCTGGTTTCAGAGGATAACATGTATCATATTCCGAAAAGAGGTTGTTGTCTGTGAAATAATAACTGTCATTTAACAGGTTAAATTACATGCTGCAAGTAGTTTTTTTTCTTGGACATGCATTGTCTATCAAGAAGAAGGAAGTCACATTGTTTGAGACTGTTCTGAAGTTTGCACACTACTGCAGTGAATTCACAGTATGATACTGATCATGAGTGAAGGAGATTTGCACTCTACCTATTTGTTTTGCTTTCCATGTACACACTCTGAAAAAAGTATATTTTAGCAGGTTTCTCATCCACACTTGACTCCTTCTTTAAAATGTAACCAGCCAGTTTCTGGGGTTACTAGAATCCCATCAGTTTTAGATCAGGCAGATAACTTGGGCAGTGTTAGAGGGCTTTAAATGCTCTCTGTAAAACATTACATCATTGTTTGTCTGGCCCTGCTGTGCAGAGAATGATGTAATGCTGTTCAGAACTCTCACAGCAACATAAGCCACACAGTCTGAAGTGAGAGGAACTCATTGAGAGTTCTGAGGGAAAGAGCTGCTTGTGGCACTCTTGTCAAGAGGGAAGGACCCTCTGTTTTGTTTTCCTGCCATAGTTCAGTAATCCAGAGGCTGGTATCCTGGAAAGTGGTGGCTACCAGATCCTATGAA
Organism: Neoceratodus forsteri; assembly: GCA_016271365.2. NCBI lineage: Eukaryota > Metazoa > Chordata > Ceratodontiformes > Ceratodontidae > Neoceratodus > Neoceratodus forsteri. The sequence goes on along the minus strand of CM057456.1, from coordinate 171,222,148 downwards.
GCCCCAAAGGGATTAAGATTCTTCACAGTAGAATGAGATGGGACTGAAGGTTCAGTGAGTACTTTGTTCAGTTCCCCAACAGATTGTAAGAGCTATCCGCACTTCCAAAATGTAGAGACTGTGAGTGTAGAAGTTAAAGAAATGGACTTGTGTGAGATCTGAGGATTTCAAGTACTTTCCTAGTGTTCAAGTTGGGTTTTTCTGGTATCTGTCAGATACAGATGCCACTGACCCTGGAACAAGAGTGTGAAATGTAAACTGTTTAAGACGGATTTTCTGGTATCTGCCAAATACAGATACCATGGACCTTGTACCCAATGTTTGTATAGTAGGATGTCTCTTGTAGCCCGTGTGGCAGAGAATCCTGAATCCTAAAGTAATGGCACAGATAATCTAGTTTGTGACCAGAATGAGTTATTCCCTTATTCCAGGTACAAATAGATGTAACTGATTAGTCAGAGGAAAATGTGTTTTTAGGTGTTAACTATAGTCACCTAGTGATGGTTTTAGTAGGTACAGAATTCCTGCATAGGGCTGGCAGCAGTTCTTAAAAGTCCATGTCTCCTGCAATAAGGATAGACAGGTGTGGAAAATAAGTTCTTTCTAAGTCCAAGGTTCCTGAAATAGGGCTGACTTAAATAAGTACATGTCTCCTGTAATAGGGCTGGACATACCTGGGAAGTATTTGTGGAAGAAACCAGTTTGCCTGCAAGAATGTCTGGAAATGGCTTTTACCTACAGCAAGTGTCATCTGTAAATTACAGTTACAAGCCCTGTGGGCACCACTTTATTCACTGTTAACACTAAGTCAGGAATAAAAAGCTATAAAGTAATATCCCAAATTCCTGATTGTGGACAATCTATCTTTTAGTGACCTGAGTGATGTTTTTGGGGACCCACAGATAGAAGACACAGCATAGCCCTTGCACTTCCATCCCCTACCTGGGTTAAAATAGAAATGTTGTTTTGTGCTCTACGCCCCCACCTCCGAGATGCTTGAGCCAAGTATTTGCCCAAATGCCAGGGTTGATACCTGTTTTCTGCCAACTTGTGGTTTGTTGCCTTGTCTGAGTAACATGTAGGGGGGCCGGGGTTACAGAAATAAATGGTGCTGATCCCCTCTTCTAGGTCATCATTAAATATGTTAAAGAAAAACAGCTCTTGCACCCTCAAATCACATGGTGATCCTACCCTTCTCTGCATAAGCCAAATGTCCTGCAGAGAGGAAGCAGAACTACAGAACCTTTTTTTTTTATAATTCAGATTTTTTACTGAAAACAAAACCATTCCAGTAATAGGATAATAAGACAGCAAAGTGATACTGTACTAATGGCAAACACCAATCCCACTGCATGAGAAATACAAGAAATATCCATATCCCCCCACCACCACCCTCCCACCCCGAACAGAATGACCAAAATACAATGTATAATTGAACAAGGAAAAGACAAAGCCCCCCAACCCCTATTATCCCCCTCCCACCTAGAGCACTGTAAAGCAAAAGGAGAGTCTAGTATACCAAAATAGGAAAGTTTGCCCATAGCAATCACCCTTATGCCTCTAAATGGAGAATTGACAAGAACTACAGAACCTTGATTGCTACAAAAATCATCAAAGCCATGACTGATTGCTAGAGTAGGGTCATGACCTCTTTTATGGAGACAAGCAGGTTGTTCACAGTAGGACAGAATGGAGAATATTTCATTTCAAAAATGAATAATAATTGGATGGTACAACAGTGGTAGTCATTGTTCAAGACTACAGATGGTACAGTTTCAAAGAAAAAGTAGTTCATAAGTCCTTCACTTAAAATGTAATGTCAAAGCAAGAATGTACATACACAACACTCTGGTCATGGTGATCCACCTCCTTATCTGTCTACTGCTGGTGCTAGTGCCAGATATGACATTTTCATCAACAACCAGCTGGACATTGTGTGCAACACAATCATCTGCTCTCGCCATGAATGGGAAGGGGATGAGTGCCCACACACTTTCAACTCAAGTCAGTTTACTACTCTCTCTTCCTCCACCCCTCCTTCTCATCATCATCTGTCCTCTCATGTTCCCAGTGCCAGGCTGGCATTGTCATACACAACCAGTGGACGCTATGTGTTACATACACAGCCATTCAACCCCACCATGAGTAGGAAGGGGATGATGGGCCATACACTTCACAGCTCCTCACATCAGTTTACCACAACATTCCCTCACCATCTTCACCCTATTCATTTTCATCTGTCTTCTAGTGGTGCTAGTGCCAGGCTGACATGGCCATCACCAGCCAAGTTTATACTGTGTGCAGTTCACACAAATGTGACATTCCACTGTGAAAAGTAAGGAAATATGTGACCAACTGCACAGTTCAGAGCTCCTCATGTCGGTTTACTGCCACTTTACTTCTTTGTCTTCCACCTCCTTGTAATCCTCCTCTACAACTATCTATTGTAGTTAGTATACAAAAATTAAATATAAAATATAACAACAAATTTAATAATTATAATTGATGCATGGTAAAATACCTTGAAGGCCATTATAATGCCCTAAATGTTGTTATTTTTTTCCCAATTTTTATGTTTCTAGGTGCATTATTTTTTTAAGGGGGCTCATTATGTAATTTGAAAATCATTGCCTAAGGCTTGAGGTCAGGAATGAAAAATAATGTTTTATATATAACAACATTCTTATTGAATCTTTTACTTTGCAGACAACAGATGATTATTGGAACTCTTACTGTGGCTCAGCATTGGGCCACAAAGTCATGCTAGGTTGCAACACTCTGACAGAGTCTCAGGAACAGCAATTCACAGCAGGGGTGTGCCAACACCCCCTGTCAAAAGGAAGCTAGAGTAGTACATGTTTATTAATGACATCAAGACATTTTTACATCCCTATTTGTGGTCTGCTTTACCTCTTGACATTTACTGCATTGGAACCTTAAGTGGTTCAGCCAAATTCTTGAAGCATGGTGGTTCTATCATGCCCAATCCAATGCCAAATTTAATTTGAAACTGGCCCACTTCTCTCACCCTTATTCTCCAAAGTGTCAAGGTTCAAATATTATATGGGTACCCCTCCCCATTAATAAATGGCTGCAATTATTTCTTATAATAATAAATGTTGTGTGCACCTGATTAGCAAGTGGTGAACATGATTATACATTTTTGATTTCTTTTGCAAAATGTGGTTAAAATGATTCTAAGCTTTTCACAAAAAGGACACACAATTAATTTTACACCCTATATATACACTGTAATAAAAAATGCTCAACCTAGTAAAATAAATGTTTAAGTGTTTAAGTCAATCACTCTTACAGTATACTATACATGTCACCTAACTACAGCTAACATACTGTATCTCCTGTATCCTATCAACACCGCACAAACAAAGACAGTGTGGGCAAAAATGCTCCATCATAATCACGCAAATGAAAGAGCATGAAATAAAATTTACCAGCTGCATTTAATCAACAGATTATAGAATACGCCATTTGGTATGAGTGCCTGTTTTGGCACACCCGGGTTTGGCCTCAGACATTTTTTCCTTAGTGGAGTTGTAATCCTCTCTATGCACTTCTTTTTCATGACAGATTGACCCTGCTGTCTTTGCATGGTTTTGATGTGGAACCAATATCAACTGCATCTTCAGAAATTCAGAATTTATAAAGAAATACCTTACCGCCATAAAAATAAAATTAATATATATTTTCCAGCTGCAGCAATAAGCCACTGTAATGTTTTACTTGAACTACTTAGTAAGTGTACTATATCTCTAAACAGATGCTTGTATAACCTCAGAATTAAAATTCTCATTTGTTGACAACATAATACAAAAGATACAAAATGGATTTTCAGTGAACATCTATGTTAATTTTTTTTTTTGTAAACTGGCTTACATTTTATTGTACTTGTAATGCTAATGCACATGGTAAAGCAATTGTATTTCTTTTCTTTCTTATCTTACTGTCTCAATACTGTATCAATACAAGGGAAAATACCTTAACTGCACATCTTGGATTTGTTGGACTGGCTGCTCATTCTGGAGCCAGCAGAAAAAAGTATTTTTACAATATCCTGGAAAACATTTAAAAATATTACAGTATATTCTGATGCAATTCAACATACATTGATTTTATTTTCTTCCATATAGATTTTTCCTCCCATTGGGTGCACCGGGCAGGTTTCGCTCCAGTCCTCATCTTGAGAGGCTTATTCCACCCATGAGCTTTGGGCATCATTCTCCCTGCCCAGTGCTCTCTTTTTCATTTTTTTCTCTCCCTTCAACCTGAGGCCCCAGTACTTGGACGTGCATGCACATAGAGACATGTATGCACTCTGAGGCTTTGGTGATGGCCTTTTCCTCTTGCCTGGCCTAGCACCAGGTCCTCTCCTTGGCTTGGTACTGCCATTGAGCCTCCACCTAGTGGCAGCCAACAGCCAGGGAAACCACACCTCCCTCCCCAGGAGAGAAGAGCTGCCAGGCGGCAGCTGACTTCAACTCCTCGCCATCCCCCGACTGACTCCTGACAACCCATGCTCATTCCCAAGCACAGGTCGCGGGTGTAGGAAGAGGTAAGGCACCAGTGCCTGATCCCTCTTCACCACTAGGCCGGCCACTGATTCCTTTTCTGTATTTATTTTTCCTCTTCCTTTGTTACTGGGGAAATTTACATGAAGCAAGATCTTTGACCTCCAGACTGCCTCTCATCTTACTGTCTCACACCCTGCTGATGTCATAAATCTCTGTTTGTTACCATGTCATTTGTTGCTGGGGAGATGATTGTGATGTCACAAGCAGAGAATTATGACACCAGTAGGATCAGGTTTTTGCAGGAGGATGAGATGAAATCTATGGGACATAGGTAATGTATTACTACAAAAGACCTCAGTAAGACAGAATGAGGGGCAGTACTTACAGAAAATAAATATATGCTAAATTGTGTCTGTATTAAAATGTTTTTCTGGATTTTGGAAAATGTTTTATGTGTGGTTTGGAGCAAGATATTTAGGCAGACCTTTTTTTTTAACATTTAGTAGATCAGATTAGATCATTCTATTTGCTCTATAGAACTAAGGGGAAACGCATTGTTTTTTATTCGTTTTTTCTTACATTTTATTTTTACTGGTTCCCACAGCAAGACTCAATGATAGTAGTGTGTCCCGCACCTACTATATAGTATATCACTTTTCTGCTCTGCTGAAAGCCTTAGGGCTACAAAAGCATGAGATCATTCATGACAGCTAATTTGTGCCTCCATGATGTGTTTCATTTCCTCTCCCTGTCACTACCATGCTTCTTCCTCCTCTTGCACCTGGTTATTCAGCATCATACTAGGGTATAGTGGGTCCACCTAGAAAGTTGATAATGGTTACACCAGGAAAAATCATTAGTGTAGACCTCATGGGTGATATATTTATATCAGTATTCTACTTAAATATGGTGCACTGACTCAGTGTTGGCATCTTATATTTGCTTGCAATGATTATAATAGCCTATCTATAATTAGAAAATACTGTAGCTGATAAATGCAAATATTTAGTGCATGGATGCTGACCAGGTACCAAACATGCTCCTTGAAATTTCCTGGTATCCTAATGGACCAGTTCATCTCTAGATAAAAAAATAAAATCACCACAAATAGATTTTGAGCAAATTCCAGTGTCTGAAGCTTTGCTATCTAAAGCTGCGATCAATGGATCTATTAGACTGGTACAGTGATGGATACTGTTTCTGGCCATTCTACAAGAAAAACAAAATATTTTAACTCTGAAAAAGTATCCCATTAACTTACATTTGGAGTATTAATTTGAAGAACTGTTGTCACCATGTCTGCTACTGCATTTGAAAGAAACGTCATTGCAGATGTGGGTGCAGATACATTTTTATTTCTGAAGTCCTAGTGCTTTAATTAGAATTCCAAAGCTGTAATTGAGCTGAAACACAGGGTGATAATTTGAGGGTAGTGCTCTATACTCTCTAATAAAGACAAGCAAGAAATTACAGTCTGACAGGAAATGAAACATAGAGGTCACAAAATGGGTAAGTCTAATGAAAGCACAGAAAAAAATATTAGATATTCCATCTGAACATCTTAGAGAATCTTCAAATACAGTACAGCCAATACTTACTTGTCTGATGAGTTTTAAAGGTCTGAAGGCAATCATTTTCACAGTATGATGTTGTCACTTAAGATTCTGAGTATCAAGCAACAGTTCATTTTCAAAAATAGTAACATAGTATTGTGCTGCTCTTGGAAGGAACCTAGGATTAATCTTCTCTGTTCCTCCCACTGCACAGCAATGCCACTGTTGCTTTTGCATTTCCCAATTGGTTGTATACAATAGGTACAGCAGAATTTGTTTCCTAAGAGTTACAACTCAGTTTTGCATTGCATTGCAATGGAGTTGCAGAGGCATGCCAGTTGAGTTGCAAAAACATGTCATAAATGTTTTCCCTGAGCTGGATGAATGTTGCAAGACAACACACCGACTCAGATATTGAAAGCTTTTGCACATCCCAAAAGTGGATTGAATCATGCAAAAAAGTGTTTTATCATACTGCAACAGAAAACAGGGAGGCAGTATAGCATAGTGGTTAACAACACTGATCTGAAAAACCTGGGGAGTCCCACAGCTACCACTTGCATACTGTGTGACCATGAGCAAGTAACTTAACACCCCTGTGCTCCCAGAATGCACCTGGAAACATTCCTTGGCTTAGACTGTGTGTACTGACCAAAAATTATAAAATAAATAAAATGAATAAACTGCCATATAGGAACAACATGAGAGCACTGTGGAAAGTTAAATGTATGTATGTGCATAACAAAATACATACAGAACACAAACAGTGATCAGACACCTGAATACCATGTACAGTGCTTTTTCTTGCAAACAAATGTGCATGCATTATCATTGGTGCCTATGCACAATGGTGCGCAGTGCCCTCGTGGATCAGAGCGAGGGCGCGGAGCCACTCTGCACCCACTGTGCCCTCCGCATGGTATGCACTAACTGGGGCGCACAACCCAAATGCACCCAATCCCTCTACTGTGCAGACAGAAATGCACCGGGGGCAGGCGAGCTGACACTATGCACCATGCACCAAGACACATAGTGTTCTGTGCAGGGGGTTCATGCCAGAACAATTTACAGTAGTCTGGACCCTGCCGTAATGCACTGCGTGCACCCACGGACATGACCCGCTGATCGAGGCATGATCCAGATATGGACCCCCTTGCTACCCCGGCACACTAGGCAGTAGGGGTGGGCTGTGCAGCTGACCAAGTGAGTGGCCACCCAAATGGCACACAGGGTCCTGGTGTGGCAGATCTGCACCCTGTGATGGACCAGCCACCCAGTTCCTATGGGCCAAACTACCTCCCTCAACTTCCACCTTCTTGACTCCAGTAACTCCACACAACCCCCCCCCACCCAGACCATGGCAGCGCTGACTGTTGTGTAGAACCCTTCTGACACACAGGGGTGCCCCCATCAGCAGCTTTCTGATCCCTGACCCCATCACCACAGCACGGCCATTGAAAACCCATGCCCCCTCACCCCATGCAGCACCAACTACCCCCATCCAGTCCCTGTACCAACTTGTTGGTGCCACCTCCCAGGATGGCCAGCGGCACAGCCCTCCACACACACCTCCTTGGCCGCCAGCAATCCAAGTGATGCTGGAAGCATATTGCCCATATATAACATGGGCTCCCAGCATCAATTGGACATCCGGTGGCCAACAAGGTGTGTAGAGGGCTGTGCTGCCAGCCGTGTCAAGCTGCGGCACCCACAGGTAGGTATGGGGGGGGTGGGTCGGCGTTGTCAGTGCCACAGGCTGTGGGGAGGAACCACTGCCCATCAATGAAGGAACCAAGGCGTCAGGATCAGGGCTGGGACCATGGTGGCGGCCTTGCTGAACTGCACTGGGCTGGGTCCCAGGCGTGTTGGCCCTGGTATGGGTGGGACATGCCATAACAGAGACAGGGTAGTGATGGCTGGGGGATCATGTCCTGTTCCATGCCAGGACTGGCATGGGGGGGTCACTTGCACTGTAGTACTGGGGTCAGTGCTGTCCTGCATTGGGGGCAAAGCCACGGACAAGTGGTGGCCATTGATGAATATGGCCTGTGCGCACCTGTCCACAGATGTGGAGCTATGCAGACAGGATAACCATCTCTGGCACATAATTCCCACCTGGTAGTGCATAGCCTGCATTATATACTGTGGTGCTACACACATCCTCCATCTCATGCAGAGGGTACTGGCACATGCTGAAGTGCATGGAAATAAGCAACAAAGAGGCGAAGGAGACCATATACTGCCCACTGGGTCTTATGACAATGGTACACATTTCAGTTGCCTAATGACAACAAGATCATCGGTCATTATATGTTCAACAAGAGCATACTAAAGACCCTGTCTGAAATGCCAGCTTGTGCTTCAAAATACCCAGCAGCCTTTTCAACATTTGTCTGGCTGTAACAATAATTCATATTCATTGCTAACATCAAGGCTTTTTTTTTCTTTATTTGTAGTCTGTTTTAACCATATTCTAGTTTTTGATTTGAAAGCTGAACAAAGCCAAACTACATTTTTTGGCCCCAAGTGAAAGTCAAACCAAAGTTATTCTAGCACAGTTCTCTCACCCTCATCTTGTCCTGCTTTGGAAGCATGAAGTGTTCTTGCTTTCACAACCTCTCTTAGTAGGCTCTTCCATATGTTAACCACTCTTACTGCCTCTCAGTTTGACAGCATACTAGCTACAGTGGTTCTGATGGCACTTTCCAGCCCACCAATCTATATATACCCCATATCCCATCTTTTCACTTTTGTATTTTGAACAGCATGATGTTGTCCTATTCTAACCTACTCTTTTCAAGGTTCAGTTTTTGGTAAGTTTCTTCATCTCCTTCATCTGGTGAAGCCCCCAACTCTGGTCACACCCATGACCCAGCTTAGTAGGGACTTACCTTGGTCCTGCATCTTCCCTCGTGGCTTACTCCCTGTGGCAGTGCCATCAGGTTCCTCCACCACTGAGCAAAAGACCCAGTTCACAGGATAGGGCCTGTCAATAGTTCAGAGCCTAAAAAGGATCAGACCTCTCAGGCTGCACTGCTCAACTTTTTTTCTCCCCTTATCCCTTGTAGGATGCTCACACTGTGGTGTATGCAAGCTGAATTCTTGCAAGAATGCAGAGTGTGTCACCTTCACTTACCCCACTGTGTAAACTGCTCCAGGTGCACTGCCCCCTCTGGTCACCTAGGTGGTAGTATTGTGTTGAAGCCAACTGCCTTCAGTGATCCTCCTCTTCCTGGCTGGTCCTTGAATACCCAGGCTCATTCCAAACCTGGATTTACCAAAGCTTTGAAAATACACTTTGCTTAAGTGAGAAACATTAGCATGTGGTGAAAGGGTGAGTGCTGCTATTACATCCTTAAATAAATAAACTTGTGTGTTCAACCTTATACCAACATTTCTGTCACTGTTCATGGTCTTAAGCCTGTAGCCATCTTTTTGCATGTTCTAATAGAGTTCCTCATTGTGGCCCGGCTGGTACTCCTGGTTGCTGTCTTTTACAATTGGTGTGATTAATTTTAGTAGGTGTAATCTCTTCTTGCAGCTCTTTCCTCCTAAGACACTAATCAGCTTGGCTACACTGTGCTGGACCATCTCAATCTCTTCAATGTCTGTTCTGCACTGCAGTGATCACAGCTTCATGCATTACTCCAAGTGTGGTCTAATCAAAGCCTTGTGCAACGGAGGATCAACTGCTATGATTTGCTCCTTACCCTTTCCTAATGCATTCCAACATTGTGTTTGCTCTCTTGACATTGGCAGCACACTTTCTGTCTGGCTTCAGCTTACAGACTACAGTTACCCCTTGGTTTGTTTGGTTTGTATGTTGTCCTCTTGTGGTCTATACATGGTGTGTTTGTGTGACCAGATTCCTTAGGTGCTCTTTCTGATACTTCCCAGCATTAAATTTAATCCCATAATTTTCAGTTCACATTTGTAAAGTGGATAGTTCCTCCTGTAGTAGAGCCCTCTCATCAGCTCTGTCAACTTTTCCTGTCAACTGAGTTTCATCAGCAAACTTTAGCAGCTTGCTGTGGACCCATTCTTCCAGTTCATTAATGAGTAGGTAAAGGAGTAATGAACATGACTGGTCCCAGTGGTATGCCACTTAATATATCATATCTCCCCGCTGAAAAGTGAGCATCTATCACCTCTCTCGACTTCCTGCTGGTCAACCAATGTGCTATCTACCTTCAGCACTTTTGTGGAACACATAGTGCATTACTTTCGGCCTAGGATTTTGAAGTAGTACAGTATCAAAGGTCTAGCTGATTTTCACATGGACTACATTCCCAACCCTGGCCTCATTCATCTTCCTAGTTACCTCAACAAAGAAGGCAGTTAAGCTGATTTGGCATCATCTCCTTCTCGGGAAACCAGGTTGAGTGCTAGACAGCAGCTCATTTTCTCATGTGCTGAACCACAGTTTTTTTTATGACTGATTCTAGTGCTTTCTGAAGCATGAAGGTGATGTTCACAGGTACATAGCTACCACTGCCTGACCTCTTCCTCTTACTGAATAGGCAGATGACATGGTTGTTTTTCCAGCCCTCTGATGCTATCCCTATTTGTAAGGTGTCCTGCAAAAATACCAATGAGGGAGCACATTCAGAGTGTCTTTAATGCAGCTATTACCCTTGGGTGGATGCCATCAGGATGTTGGGAATTTCCTGGACTTGTTCTTTTCAGATACTTACTTACTACTGTAATTGTAATTAACTGATTACTGTAATTCTAATATTTTCAGCCTGTACCTCTCCAATCATGTCCTCCCCAGCTGTCCATGCAGCTATACTTCCTTTCAATACTGACATAAAGTATTTTCAGTTCTTCTACTGTTACCACTGCCTCACTCAGTGGTCCCCACCCCAATGATCAGTGGCCCCAACTTATCTATGGCTCACCCTAGATTCACTATGATCCTTTGTTCTGTCCCCAAAATCTGGCCACTTACTATACACCCCATTTCACCCTTTAGCTAAGCTTGTATCTCTTTAAATGACCACAGAAGCCTTCTCCTAGCCCTCTTATCCTTGCTGCCCATGGGAACACATCTAATCACTGCCCCCCATATATTTTTGTTGATGCACTCCCTGTCATGGCTTCTTGCTTACTTTAGAACTGGAATTACACTTCTAGTCAGTAGCGTATTCATCAAGTAGCATTCAAATCTGAACTGCCTTCCCTAAAAACCATAAGTGGTATTTTATATCAGCTAGTTACAAAAATGTTTTTTTCTTCTGTGTTTAATTATTATAACAATATTGAACATTGTATACAAATAATAAACTGTGCCCATTAAGATACTATTTTGAATGCTCTGTTAGAGTACCAGTCATAATTATAAGGTATTCGTACTCACTGATGTTAAACAATTGACACTGTTGCAAAAATAACATCGACATGTTTATGGTATTTCACATTCTGTCCTGTATAAATACTGTAGAAAATATGAACAGTAGCTCAAGATACTGTTAACTAGCATGTTAGTTCAATTTGACTTCTTTTGAATTCAGCTGGCTCACTGAGTGCTAAAGAACATAATTGGTCTTTGGACCATAGAATTTGTCTAATGTAACCCAGCCTATAAGGTTATGAGATGGTGTACTCACTATTAAAATGTAACTTGTAGAGTCCCTCAGGTCTCAGTTCTAGGCCATTTTTTTAAATTTTTTTTATAAAACAATCAGCAAGAAATCTGGGAAAATACAGACATCCTACATTGTGCTGATGTTGTAATACTTTATAACCAATTAAAAGCTATGATTAATATAAATAATTCTTTAGAATGCTTTATTTTTAACTACAACTTGGTTGGTCTTTGGAAACATGATGTAGTCATCATGGTATACTAATAGTGCTTTTGTCACCTACCATAAACACTAGGCAGAATAGCATAGTGATTAAAGGCACTGAGCTGCAACCCTGGAGACCTGGGTTTGAATCCCATCATCCCCCACTTGCATACTGTGTGACCCTGAGCAAGTCACTTAACTTTCTTGTGCTCCCAGGTCGCACCTGGAAACAAGCTCCAGCTTAGTGTGCCTTTCCTGGTTAAACAATCCCCCCCCCCCCCATAGATGATTGGCTAATGCTTGGCATGGCCACTGAAATGTGTTGGAAACTCCCTGTGCCATAGTAGGTCAGTGTTGTGAGCTCAGATGTGTGTACATACAGTGCATGGCTCCTCTGTGTTTTTGTTTTCAGCTGTGGTGCAAGTATCTGGCATAGCATTTTTTTTTATTTAAAAGTTAGATAAAATAGTTTACAGGATAGATTCTATGAGAAAGAAGTCTCAATTACAGCCCCAAGTCATTAAAACAATATGCACACAAGTTCATATAACAACAATGATTATGCAGGTACATATAGAGACTAGTACATATAAAGACTCATTACAAAAGAACTATTTGAGTCACAAAGATGCAATAACACTAGATGAAAGATTGTCCCTGACATCAGTTAAAACAATTACATGGAAATTGTTCCTGTAGTAATAGCTTTTTTTAAATTGAGTTTAAAAATGTAGAGTGATTGAGAATCCCTTAACTGAGGAACAACCTTTCCATGAAAGTGAGGCATTGTAAGTAAAGCATTCTGTACCCAAATGAGTTTGGAACCTTGGCAAAGAAAGGCCACGATGAGAGATATCCCTAAGACTATGGCTGTGGGTGGGGAATGTGAGCCTGTCTAATAGGTAGGTTAGGGTCTGCTTACTCACCATTTTATAAATTAAAGATAACCAGTGAAAAGTACACCAGGATGCAGGATGGCATAGTTTGGCAGTGGTTGCATGATCAAACTGAAGTCTGTCTTTCTTAAATGAACTTTACTGAAAAAGATTTTTTAAGAAAAATACAAACAACAAAGTTAAAAACTGTACAAAAACAAAACAGACAACAGAATATCCCCACCCAACTCCCTCCCCACTACTCTGTGGCCCAGATAAACTCATTTTATAGGGGGAGGAGGCACAAATGTATGGCATGATACAAATTCATATGAGTAACAATACATTAACATGACACAAACTAAGACAGGAGGATCGTAACACTCAGAGAGAAGAGTAGTGTGTAAGACCTCCCATCTTTCACAATGAATCAGTGAGTGATAATGTAAGTCAGCTATCTGATCCTCTACATTTGAAGCCAACAAGCCCTCTCTGTACCATTCCAGGGTGGTAGGGGTCTGATCATCCAGCTAGTGTCATAAAATGACTGTCTTCATGGCAATGGTGATCAAGGTTATCTATCCCCATTTGAGGCCATCCAAGCCATTTGAGTTACTTCCAGTACAACAAATTTCCAGAATAAAAGCCTCTTCTAACCCCAGAAGGGGGTCTAAGCTATGTAAAATTGCTTCCCAGAAGGGTTTGACATTAGCTCAGAAAAACTGAAGTCTGTCTGTACACTGCTGTTCCAACAGGGTAGCCATGCCAGTCCATGTCCTGTAGACTCTCCACTGGCCACCATGGCACCTCTTTCCCACCTCAGTTATATGGTTCCTCTCCAGTAGGACTATGTCGATCAGTATGCCTAGGCATATTGTTACACTATGTTGTATTGTGTTTGCATGCTACTCTTGTGCATACCATGGCACAGCCACCCTACTGCATACCCTCATTTAGTACCATCATGCTGTTCTTGCCAATGGACATGCATCAGTTGGGGTGTGGCAAATGGGCATGGTGTCCTTCAGCACAGACTGAGAACAAGGGTCCAGGACTGACATGACTGTGAATACCTCTACATACTTATACCTGTGGTGGACATGTGCAGCTCTCAAAATACCCATAGCTGTTGCTCTGCATCTATATTGTTTGGTTGTGTGAGGGACTCCCATGCCTACAATGCTTTGTGGATGTGCATGGTCATGGTGTCTGCACTTTCTGGGCACAATGCTCTATGCACATGCACAAAGTGGCTGTGTAAGAGGTATGGCCAAGTTGTAGGGTAAGCCCTCATTACTTTGAGGGGTTTATTGACATTATGAGCCTTACAGATATAGTTAGGAGGTTATTAATTATACTTCTATTAATTTCTGGTTCTGTACATCCCTATCCTGGCCCAATGAACCATAAGGACTATCCCCCCCCCCCGTTTATATTGCTCACACCTCCAGTGAAACTCAGAATGCATTGAAAATTGTTCATATTAACATGCAAAGCCCTCTTGCTAAATGGGTCTTTTATGAGACTTGGGTTGGAAGCAATAATTTTGATATCATTGCTCTCTCAGAAACAAGCTTAAGCAGTAAAATTGTGGAGAATGAGATAGTTTTTAAAGGTTATTCAGTTTCTTTTGGCATCACAGATTGAGGAGGTGGGGAGAGGGCTCACTGGTTTATGTTGCGTCTTATTTGCAGACTCAAGATCTCTCTGTAACTAATACTGTTAATGTTTGTAATTTTACATCTGTTTATATCATGTTGGGATCTGAGAAACATCTAAGAGTTAGTACCATTTATATGAACCCTGATGAGAATGAACTGGTCTTTAAATTGTAACCAAATTTAAATAAACTCTTCCAGCTAACAGAGGATGGATTTTGGTAGAGAATCATTATTAATTGGGGTTATGAGTCTGCATTTGATGTTAGAGATTTATTTAAGGAAATTAGGGTTCAGCAGTTAAATTCTGAAGTTACCAAACCCAGTTATAAGCTTGGAATGGGTACCATCTTGAATTGGATAGTGGTGACTCATCCAAATAAGGTAGTTACATTTCAGGTACTCACTGATTAAATGAGTGAACACTGTCCATCCTATTGTGAATGGCCAACAAAAAGAGCCAATTGCCCTCCTATATATTGGAGAGCTAAAGGCAGAGGTTCAGTGTGGGGGAATAGTTCCTCCCACATCCTGGATAAAAGCAGCCTCTCCCATACAGCCCACTCTTAGAGTGTTTCATTTACAATGTGTTTGTGTCACTCTGAGCTCCTACGTGGTCTGTGCAGCAGTGCTCCTTGCTTTTCCCTTGCTGCTGCTCTGCTTGTTTTCACTCCCTCCACTTTTCTTCCTGTGCACATTTTTTGCTCCCTGCTTGTCATTTCCCCAGTTCTGTCTTTCATTTGGGTTTTCTTTGTGCTCCTTTCATCCATACCTGCATGACCTGTGTGTTTTTGCTTCCCTCTTGCTCTTGGGTGTCCCCCCTCCCATTTCCCATTTGTCTGTTGCTTTGTTTTACTTCTGTCTGCCCCTTCCCTACCATTTCCCTCCTGGCTCCTGCCTTCAGTGGTTCTCTGCACCACTTCCCCTATGTGCAGTGTGCTGCTGTCTGTTGCTTCTTTGATTTTGCCCCTTGATCTTTACCTTTTGTCTGTTGTGTCTCCGTTGCACTCCTTGTCACTCTCCATTTGTGTGTTGTTGCTTTTTCTTTTGCCACTTTTTCTTTTGGCATTCTCCTCCTCAGAACCATGCTCCATTCCTGTCCAGCATTTCAGGGTGATGACATGGGCTCGTCACACCTGTCTTAAAGCTATACCATCCTATTGCCAGTGCTCATACCCCTGCACCTCAGCTGTGCCCTGCTTTCCAATGTTATATATGTGTTCCCCTTTTTATTGTGCTATATCAACTCCCTGCTTACTCCTCTTCCCATTCCTGCCAGTCAATCCTGTTGTGCCATGATTATTCTCCTTCTCCATTTTTCTTGTGCAACCCTCACCAGCAGTTTTCCAGTCTCTGTCTCTAACTTATACCTGCTGAGGTATTCGAGTGCAGGTAGGCTTGCACTGTCTACCCGAGATGGGAGTCTGTTTGCTATCCATTCAACATCCTAATTCTACATTGTATTGATTCAGTAGGGCCTACTGTATGGGTCTCAGGTTCATCTTCACTGGCCGGAGGTTGACTTTACAAAGCACTAACCCATCTGCAAGGTGCCTCTTTGAAACTGGGCCCCTTAATAAGTGCCCTGTGTTTGGCCCCAGCAGTTGGGGTTAGTCTTCTTCTCAAGATAACACATTGCATTATCTGTGTATATTTGGCATTCTTTGCATCTCTGTGCTTACCAATCTCTTCATCCCAAACCAAAGAAGGTCCTGCAAGATCCCTCAGACTACTTGACTTCTTCCATTATCAGTGCAATATGCAGTGTGTATTGGCATCAGGTTCTATGCCTACTACATCTCTACACACTCCCCAGAAGACGGTCCTGCATTGTTTCCTCAGGCTGTTCTGTTCTTGGCACAATATGCAGAGCATATTGACATTTTTGCATCTTCTACATCTACCAACTCTCAGCATCCAACCCAAAGAAGGTCCTGCAAGGTCTCCTCAGACTTCTTCCAGCTCTCAGTGTGATAATCAACATGTACTGATATTTTGGCATTTTCTATGCATACCGTCTCTGCATACATTTTCCAGTTTCCATCTCTAATGCATACATTTTAAGGTATTTGAGTGCACATCAGTTTGCCATGCCTACCAGAGATGGAAGTCTGTTGTTAGTCATCCCACAGCACCCTGATTCTGCATTCAAACCACTAAGAAGGTCCTGAATGACTCTTCAGACTTCTTCCACTCTTAACACAAGAAGCAGAATGTATTGGCATTTGGCATCTTCTACATCTACTGACTCTGCATACAAACCAAAGAAGGTCGTCCAAGGTCTCCTCAGACTTCTTCCCACTCTCAGCGAGATACACAGTGCATATTGGTATCTCAGCATCTTCTACATATTTGACTCTCTGATTCCAAACACTGAAGAAGATCCTTCAAGGTCCCAGACTTTCTCCTGCTCTCAGTGCCATACCCAGAGAATATTGGCTTATTGGCTTCTTGGCTTCTTCAATGTTTGCCAACTCTCCACCTGCAATCACTGAAGAAAGTTCTCCAAGGACTCCTTGGACTTGTTCCTGCTCTCAGTGCAATACACAGCGCTACTCCTATCAAAGTTCACTTCCAGGCTCAGCCTACACCAGCTTCCAAACTGTCTGCTTCTGCTGTACTTCTATTTTCTGGCTATGCTCCTGTTACCTCTGCTCCTCCGAGTACTATTCCATCTTTCAGTACTTCATCCACCTCTGAGCTCCACTGCCCCACAACTCTGCATCTAATGCCTCATCTTCCACCAGTCCAGCATGAGGTAATCGTTCATCAAGTTCAATTTCTGCTCTTGTGCCAAGGCTAATTCAGACCATCTGCAGTCTTCTAGCTCCTCCTTCCTGACCAAACATTGACACAGACCTATTACATACATTGGATGCCTACCTATTTTGAACAGTTTAACTATACAGGCTGCCTGGATCAGGCTGCACATATCTTCACATCTCCAGCTTCTGTGGCATAGCCCATGATCACTTTCGTGGCACCCAAAAGCTTCCTGGCCTCCTCAAAGGACAGTTGTGTCATTTAACTACTCCAATTAGCTTATGAGATTTAGCTCAGATTCTAGCTCTCATCATTCTTGCCCAGCAGTGCAACATATTATTTTTGGTTTTCTCATGGATTCCATGCAGGCATCTCAATGTTCTCCTCTGAAGTTGTAATCACCAGTCTGCAGTGAACGATCCTATATTCATCTGTTAGCTCTTGTAATAAGAACTTCAAATGGGGGCTCCTCCTGGGTCCTTTTCAGAACCCATCATTCCCTGCTCATTGCATCAATCCCTTAGATATTGCTGCTAGACTTATTCTATTCTCGTATGAACAATGCACTAGTACTTCTCAAATACTTGTCCCTGGCTCCTGGCTCTCAAAGGATGATACCGCAGATGCATTTTCGTTAATACTCGTTCCTTTGTTTCCGGCATCTAAATGGTATATTCTGGGAGGATAGCTATTACTGTGCAGTTCATCTGACCTTCTGCTGTAAAACATCCCAAAACCTTTTGGTATGTCCTCTGATGTACTGTGTTGGGCCTTAATTACTGTTTGCCACTGTCCAGCAGTTGTTCATCTGTTAGATGACTTTCTCCTGATTGATCCTCTGGATTCTACTCTTGTTATGGTATTCCTGCTTATGTTCAGCTGTTCCAAATGCTATCATCTCCCTTGTTCAAAGAGAAATCTCAGGTCCCAACAACATTCTTCTGATTCCTTGGCATAATATTGGATACAGAACAAAGGTAAGCCAGGTTACCTCTCTTTACCTTCACAAGACACATGCTTTAGTGGAGTCCTTTTCAATATGATCCTCCTGCTTGTAACGAGAACCTCATTCCCTCCTGCAATATCTCAACTTGCAATGTACATAATTCCTCAAGGATGATCATACATTTCCTACCTCCTAACTTTGACATCACTGGTTTCTGAATTACACCATCACTTTCCAATCACGGCTGCTGCAAACATCTGATCTAGTGATGTGGTTCCATTTTAACCTACTGGAATGGCTGCCCAATGTTCTACAAAGACTTTTCTCCTGACTTACTTACCAGAATACATCAGTGCACCTCCACCCCATGGCTATGCTGCTGTCTTCAAGCAGTCCTGGATCACTACTCCCTGGCTTCCGGCCATTACATCTCTTTGAGATTTTCAACAACATCTCCTCTTTGAAATGTAACAAATATAGTGGCTGCCTTTACATGGGAACATCGCTGGTCCCTCCAGTCAGTCTCTATTTTCTGACTATTAACCTGCAATGGACATCACCAACAGGAAGGTCTTCATCCCATTCAATCATGCAGTTCATGCAGAGGCTGACTTGGCGTTCTATCTATCACTGTTTTACACTGCATTATTTTCACATTTCAAGCTATGCAAATGAAACAGCTGATTCATTATCTCAGTTCCTGTTGCAGACCTTCTCTTGCCTCCATCCTTAGCAGCCTCAGTCATGACTCTGCTTTCTTCATTCAGTGACCTCACGTTAACTTAGAATTTTTGCCAGCCAGACAACATCATCATATGGGCCACCATAGCTCCAATCACCTGAGCTGCTTATACTTCAAGATGCAAAAGTACTCTTCCCTCCATGCACAGTAATCTTCCCAGATTATGTCTGCCCATGTAAGAACATGTCTTGCATTCCTGACTTTGGCATCAAGCCTTGAAATTATCATACTGGACCTGCAATGCCTCTTAGATCATCAAACACCAGAACTCCTCATTATTTCCCTATAAATGATTTCATTACAAAAACCTCTTGGACTTCATGAAGGCAGTTCCTTTCAATTCTTCATCACATATCATGGTCACTTCCACTATTTGTCTAGCCTTCTATGGATTTCTGCATCCTGGAGAATCTCCATTGCAACATCTTCTTTCGCTAATTCCTTTAGGTTTCCAATTTACAGAATCATGATATCACAATATTCTGTCACTGACTTTCTCAAGACTGACAGATGTCATAGAAGAGTTCAAATAGATTCGGCCTGGTGGTGCAGAGGGCTGAGGTGATGGATGCCTTATCTCACACTGCGCTGGTGACCTGGGTTCAGGAATGGATTTTGGCCACTCTGGGGTCAGCTAGGGTGAGGAAGGATTGAGCGTTCACTGACAGCTCTCCTTCCTTGGGGGTGGGGAGGACTCAGCATCACACTGTAGACTGAAACCCAACATAGGCTAGGTGTCAGCATAAGTGCAATGCTAGAAAGGGGTGGACCCACACACAGGGCATAAGACTGCCTCTGTGGAAGTGGAGGCAGTCACCCCACTCATTGCATGTGCATGGGTACAGGGAGAAAGCAGAAAAAGGGTTCAGAGCTGTGCCCATAATTTCCCCCTGCAATCTAGATATTGGCTTCTGGGGGTGGGGGGAGGCCAGCACCCCTCACCACCAGCCCTGTCATGGGGGGAAACCCATAGGGGATGGCTGGTTGGGGTAGGTGTGGGAAAAGAGTTGAATCTCCTCTGAGGGAAGAGCCAGAGCTGCCTACCAGTGCTAAAGGAGGCATATAGCATGCATGGAAAAAAAGAAGAGTTCAAATAACCTACTACCTGACCAATACCAACTGATGTCTAGTAATGTATTCAACAATTTCATGCTTTCCACTCATGCTCACTTTCCACTCATACACAGATCCCTCGCATCCTCTCTTGACCTCAGATAACCAAAACACCCATGACTACAAATAGTTCCTGAAGCACGTGAGAATGCTCTGCATCAACTTGGGCTCAATCCTTATTCCTTTTCAGGACTTTTCTTTTGAACTGGAGCAGCTTCTTTGGCATCAATTAATAACGTTCCTGCACACACCATCAAGAGACTCAGAAGGTGGACTTTATCAGCCGTCGATCCATACATCCCTAATCCAGAAGGAGAATCAGACAAGCATTTAGGATCATCTCTCTTAGATTGTCCAGAAGGATGGCAGGTCAGTAGCTGTGGGTCCTCAGAGGCTTCCTACACAGGGTTTATTTCATCTCTTGCATGCTACTGATCACACTCACTGTGAGTTGGAGGAGGTTACCTCATTTTAGAACTTCTATTCCCTATACGAAGCCTGGCTCCCCTACCAAGGGTGGGAATAAAGAAAGGACAAAATGCATCAGTATCACAAGCACTACTATTCACAACATATTGAAATGGGAGGGCTAATTCCCAAGGTTTAATGTCAGAGAATGGCTCCTTCTATATTCCAGATAAAAGCAGCCTCTCCCATACAGCCCATGCTTATCATGTTTCATTACACCCATCTTCCTTCCCATCCTCCTCCGGCACTCTACTCACCTTTGGTGCTGAGCCTTCTATTCCCTACATACTGCTTGGCTCCACTACCAAGGGTGGGAAAAGAGGTCAAAACACATCAGTATGCACAAGCACTACTAGTCACAACACACTGAAATAAATTATAGTGGTGCAAAAGTGAAATTATAGTTAGGGTTGAGCAGGGTGTTCAGTGTTAAACCCCTAACTTTGCACATTAATATCTTTGGCACTGTTTGGCAAAATGAGCTGACATTTTGCATGTGTTGTTTGGGATGCAAGTTCTTGACCGGTGAACATTTTTGTGATGACAGCTTGTGCAGTTTCTGAGATCAGCATATATAATTTTCTTACTAGGCTAACTTTTTCCTATACTTAACATGTTTTTTTAGCTCTCACCTACAGCCCACATGGAATTCATTTTTTTCCCAGACTTCCAGAGCACAAGAGGCATGTCCTAAGGTAGTGCCTTTGATAAGTCTGGTGAAAAAATATTAAACGGTTCCAGAGTTATAATGCTTTAATGTTTTGTGTTTTCCATTCTGAGCATGCACAGTAGACTTTATGAGATAACCTTCAAGCATGAAATGAACAATTTGATGTCGCAGTACTCTTTTTTTGGTTTCTCACCACTAGCTTGGCACAACACCAAACATTTTTTGAGCTGTGAGAACCACCATCTTGTTGATTTTTTCCACAAAATAACAAGCTTGGAAAATACATACAAATGCTGGCATTTTAAAAAAACAAACACCAGGACCTAGCTAAACACATCCCATTTAGCTAGATTTGGATGCTTGGTTTTTAAAATAAGGGCCAGAAAGACCTTTTCTTGGCACCCCAAATCCCAGGTGCACAGCTTAGTGAGAGGAGCCTTCACCAGCATTCTCTGTATGAGAACAGTCAGACTTTCTTGACTTCTAATGGGAACCTTAAGCTCAGTGTATTGAAAGTTTTCTATCACATATGTTTATTTCTTATAATAGTTTGTTTGTGTGTCTAGAAATAGTGGTAAATTTTTTTTAAAGGCCAGTATAATGAGTAATGGGCAGACTGGGTGGGCCAAGAAGTTATCTGCTTCCAACTTTGGTGTTTCTATGCTTCTAAGGGTAGATTTGTGCAGGAGTAGTTATTTTTTTTTTGCCCTAACATTTGCCATATGAAATATGTAGCAGTTGTATGTTGCTCTATGTGAGACTTGCCAGCATGATGTATCATCTTGTAATTTAGACTGCTTTCTTATCTAAAATTAGTTTGGACAGGAGGAGCTTTATTGCAGTAATATTTAGTTCATAGGTGTGATCAGACTTGCTCTGCTGTTGCTATGGTGCTCCTGAGACTGTCTAATAGGAAGCACCAGGAGGCAGTTGTTTTTCATTCTGGTCATGTCATGGTCAGGTGGGCTGCTATTTTAGTATGATGGGGTGGCCCTTTGCTGGTGCAGCCACTGTTTTCCTGTCTCCCAATCCCTTGGGGCTGCAATGGATGGACTGTGTCAAGGGGGGGTCTGATATCTGTAACTTCGTGCAGTCTATTCTGTAGAAGTGCAAGGGGGTGGCTGGGGCCACTGCCAGAAGTGATGTTTGTAAGTGTATCTTTTAAAGATATATGCCAAATCCTGGTTCATTTTGGTACTAGTAACGACTTACAGGCATCTCTGCCTTCTTGCTGGATAGCTAAGGGACTCCAGAAACTACTAACCTGCACTTCACACTCACCCAACTCAACCAGCAGCTCCTGTTGAGAATTGTTATAGTTTAAGATAGTTTATTAAATTAACTGGACAGCAGCAGAAAATGAGGAAGCAATACTGAGACTACCCCCAGCAGCTCGTGAAGTTCAAACTTGGGAGTCATACAAATAATATACTGTATGTATCATGATGATCTGTAACCTACTACTGAGCTCCTTGCTAGTCTCTGTGGCGAGAAAGTAGATTGCCCCCAAATAAACTGAGAGGGATTATTAGTGGTGTGTGTCGGTGTTATGTGTATTTATAATTGGGATATGAGGAAAGGAGTGGAGAGGCACACTGACTGGTGTTACTACTACTGCACTTTTCTCTCCCCTGGGGTATACTTTTATTAAACATAAACACAGTTGCCTGACACCCGAAATCCCAATGCCACCATCCCAACACCCAGTTGTTCAAAAGTTCAATTTTGCATGCAACAGACTTTGTTATCTTAAATATGGGATATGCGGGGGACAAAGCCCCCTGCTTCAGGGGGTGCAGTGGGCAAAGCCCCCCAAAGTGTGAAAAAAACTGTGCCGCAGGCAAAATCGGAACTGTCAGGCAACTGGCTGTTGGGATTGTGGTGTCGGGATGTTGGGTGTTGGGCAAACACCTGTCAGGATTTCATAGTAAATCCCAACCTGGAGCTGATGATCTATTTCTCAGTGATCAATGATACCTAGGATTAATTACAACATGGTGCAACATTTCAGGTCTGGGCCCTTCTTTATGGAGAAGTGGCCCAGTGGTGGTGGCTGGTAGTATTTGTCAGGATGCTGCTACTCAGGTAAGCTCCAGTCTTTCAACTAGCAGCACTAGTTGCTACGTATTGGCTGTGTGATAGCTACCCTTATGTACAGTACAGTGCTATCCCAGTAGTACTGCTGCTGCTGAATAGCCCTCTATCAGTGCTGTCAGATTTCTATGTGTGTGTGTGTGTGTGTGTGTGTGCGTGTATGTATGTGTGGGGGGAGGGGGAAGGGGCAGCAGGGCACTAAGTCATGCCATTGACAGAACTTCAGACATCCCAAATTTTATACACAATCAGTACTACTTCGGCAGCATAATGTCTACTATACCAGCTGAGAGAGATATTGCTGAATTCATTTGCCTTTGCCTGCTACTGTAAATAACATGCTGAGACTGACGTTGATGCCTGCTTGAGTAACTTTATTGAACTGCTAGATCTCAGTATAACTCCGCATCTGTTAGTCCTTTTACTGGGGCTGGGAAGGGACTTGAAAAAGACCCACACACCCCCACTACATCCCCACATGCCCTCACTCACCTGAACAGGTGACAGGACGGAAATTCACTCTCCGATTAAAGACACGTCTTGCTGGTGAAACTACCGACTGCAATATGAGAAACTAAGGTAAGTGTGGTTCAATGTAGTTCAATGGAGTTTTCAATTTTGATGCATTACTTTACCATTTTGGCCTTTTGGGGACTCTACCTCCTGAACAATAGCAGTGGAATTATGCAAATCCAGCCCGAAAGGTGATTTTGCAGTCATTTGGTGAAATGACCTTTAGGGCAGGATTAGAACATTTTCACCACCCTTGCTTGTGAGGTGGGGGTCATGCAAGACAATATACTAAACTAGTCAAAGGTCTGCACAATGTCACCTATGAAAATAGAATTATTTCCTTGAACCTAATGTCCCTTTCAATCTGACGTCTGAGAGGTGACCTCCTTCCCATGTACAATATAATGCAAGATCCCTTCTTGCTGATCACTCTGAGTTTAGAGTTTAAAGATAATATCTATAATATTAGAGGCCATCCACTACAGTTACAATACAGAAGATTTAACTTAATATCACAAAAATATTTTTACACCTTACGTACCATCAAACCACGGAATGCGTTACCACTAGAGGTAATTATCAGCAGTTTCAAATCAGTTTTTAAGTCCAGATTGAAGAAATTCATCCTTTCTGGCATTACAATTTGTTATTAATTCACAGGAGCAGTTATGGGCTTCGTAACTCCCTAGCTCCTGACCAATCTTGGTATGAATCTTAATATGAATACAAAGGCTATGTTGAAAATTTGTAGTCAAAATATATAGAAATGGCAAAGTTATGTGCATGTGCTGAAATTTTGCTATGCTTACTCATAACTTTGGTAATTTTTAATATTTTGACCCCAAATTTTCAAGATAGACAGTTTTTTACATCACTTTATGAATGTCACTGCTGTCATTTTTCAGATCCTGGCCAAAATGTGTTTTTGTACCTGTGGCACGAAATGATGTTTCAGTGCTGTGGAATGACATTTTGGTGGGGATTTGAAAATTCTCTCTAAGAGGTTCATGAGGTGGGGAAATAACAAGACTGCTGACAGTTTGGTTGCTGTTTTGGCAGAAATGCATGCACTATGCCCTCTGGGCTATTTGTTTCCACAGCAATATATATATAAATATGTAGGTGTCTATGGAGGGATGGGAGCACAGGGTCTAGTGGGCCCTGCCCTCCCACAGACAAATGAGGATATGATTATACACTATCTCAAAAAGTAAGGCAATTCTTTGAAAAAAAAAAAACCTGTGTTAATGCACCAGTTAAATTAACTTAACATCACAAAAGTAGGGAAACGTGGCATCAAGGTTTCAATGCTAACACCCCACCCCCACACCCAAGCAGCAAAAGGAAAACAACATTAGTGTTTTGGGTCTCCAGACACTTGGCGAATTACTGGTGAGGTCTTCCTTGGGGGTTGTCAACCCTAATCCTCACATTCCCCTTTCCCAGCCCCAAGCCTCCAATCTGAAGCACAAGGTACAGCTCCAAGCCACTGCTTCATAATGATACACTCTTCAAAGGTAGAGATGTATGTCTCGCCATAGGCTGCCAACACAGCTTGTTGTACCTCTTTTCATGCAGGGCCCTGTGGTCCCTGCATAAAGAAAGGAGATCAAGTGTGATGTTGTTTGCTACAGAATGGGGTGGGCATTAGGGTTGACAACTCCCAAGCAAGACCCCATCAGTGATTCTCCAAGACTCCAGAGACACAAAACCCTAATGTTTTTTCCTTTTGCTTTTTGAGGGAGAGGCATTTGGGTTGGAAACACTAACTCTGCATTTCCCTACTTTTGTGGCATTAAGTTACCCTAACTGGTACATTAATGCAGTTTTTGCAAATAATATATATATATATAATACATATATATATATATATATATATATATATATATATATATATATATATATATATATATATATATATATATATATATATATATTTAATACAGGAAATCTTAAGTTTGTTAGTGTTGAAATCTTGAAATTAGCTTTTGCCAATTCTAATTGGTCCTTTTGTGAAACCATTTCTGACATTAATGTTGCTTTGGATAAATTTTGCCTTGTTTTAATGTAGTATGTGGTAGAGTAAGTCCAAAAAGGAACATGAAATTGAACACCTCTAAAAAGGAATGGGTTATTCCAAAACTCTTAAAACTCAAGACACAAGTTTGTGTCAATGCCAAACATTTGATGCTTGTTAAACAATTAGTTTTTTGCAAATTTGACCACAAATTTTGAAGATACTTGTTTTAGGATTCACCTTATAAACATGACATGTACAATTTACATTATATTGGCCAAAATGTTATTAAGCACAAGAGGCGTGAAAACACATCTCATCCAGGATTTTAAAAATGACATGTCATGTTTATGAAGTGGTGTGGAAAAATGGTTATGCTAAAATGTTGTGGTCAAAATATTGAAAATTATCAAAGTTATGAGTGAATGCTGAAATAGTGTAACATTCAGGCATAACTTGGGCATTTTACCATATTTTTACACAACATTTTCAAAATAGTGTTCTTATTACTCCACCTAATCAAACAGGTAGGTGAACATTTTCAAATCTCTGCCAAAACATCATTCCACACCACCAAAAAATCAATCCGTGCCACAGGTATGAAAACACATTTTGACCAGGATTTGAAAAATTACAGCTGTCACATTCATGAGGTTCTGTGAAGAATTGGTTGTTTTGAAAATTTGGATCAAAATACTGAAAATAATCAAAGTTTTGAGCCTGCATTCACAAATTTCAAACATAGGCTCATAACATTGTCATTTTTTTAATATTTTGACCCCAAATATTCAACATAGCATTCTTATGAGTCCACCTCATGAACAAGATCAGAGAAAATGTTCAACTCCTGCCCAAAAGGTGATTTCATACAGCAACAATGAAGTCACCTTTCAGGGCAGATTTGTCGGATTGTACTGCCACTGTTCATGAGGTGGGGTCTCAAAAAAGGAATGCTGAAAATTAGGGGCAAAAGCATTAAAAAATTGCCAAGTTGTGCCACTAAGTTCTAAACCTTATTGAAATAGTTTGAATTGCATACTTGATTTACTCAGTTTCTGGTCCATAGTTCCATAGTATCAGTCAGCAGAAAAAGACCACTTGGTCCATCTAGTCTGCCCTAGAGAATAAGTTTCCTTCTTAATTTTGTACTGCAGAGTCAACCCAATCTGCAACCTTTCTTCCCCCTATTCCTGTCACTAGGAATCATCTGTTTCTATCCCATGTGTGCTTAAATACCTCCACATTGTTTGCACTTACCACCTCTGCCAGTTTTCTGTTCCAGGTGTCTACGAGGTGTTCCTTGAAGAAATACTTCCTCATAATTCCTCTGATCCTCCTCCATTCCAACCTCATATTGTGTCCCCTTGTCCTTTTGTATCTCCTTTTTTGTAGAATGTTGCCCTCCTGTACCATGTTGATTGCCTTAAGGTATTTGAATACCTCTATCATGTCTCTCTTTTCCCTCCTATCCTCCTCCCTTGATCCTCTCTTCATAGCTTTTCTAATGCATGCCCTGGACCATTTTGGTTGCCCTCCTCTGCACCATCTCTACCTGATCAATGTCCTTCTTGAGGTGTGACCTCCAGCAGTGGACACAGCACTCCAAGTGGGGCCACATCAATGACCTATACTGGGGAAATACCAGCTCCCTCTTTCTACTTGTTGTACCCCTCACTATACACCCCAGCATTCCAGTAGCTTTTTCAACTGCCTTTCCACACTGACTTGCCACTTTGAGGTCATCCCTTATGATCACCCCCAGGTCCCCTTCCTGCTTTGTTGTTGCCACATCCTCTCCTCCCAATTGTTATGATGCCCTTGAGTTCTTGAGTCTAAGATGCATAATTTTAAACTTTGTAGCATTAAAATCTAGCTGACATACCCTTGACCATTCCTTTAGTTTCTTCAAGTCCTTCCTCATTCTATCTACCCCTTCTGGTGTGTCCACTTGATTGCAGATTTTTGTGTCATCTGCAAACAGACATGCTTTCCCTTTCAGTCCCTCTGCAATGTTAATAATGAAGACATTGAAGAGTAATGGCCACAGAATTGACCCCAGTGGCACACTACAAGTCACTTCTCCCTCCTCTGAATGTACCCCATTTATTATTACCCACTGTCTCCTGTGACTTAGACAGTTTTGTACCCATTTTACTGCTTTTGACCCCACCCTGAGCCTCCTCAGTTTGTTTACTAATCTTCTGTGTGGGATGGTGTTGAATGCCTTCTTGAAATCCTATTAGGCTATGTCCACCTGGTAGGCTAGGTCCAACTTTGAAAGGTGAAGATGTGTCTTCAACCCAGAGAAGATTGTGGTGTTGGACCCCAGGTGGGTAAGTATGGGCTGGGGGTGGGTACTGAGTGGGATGGTCAGGTAGGGGGATTAACAGCACAACAGACATTGATGGATTTTTTTTTATAGGTTTAAAAATATGACGAGGATGGTTTCTTTATTACAGGTGGTGAAACTTGAGGATTGGCACCCCCACTGTCAGTGTTATATGTGACAGCACTGGGGGTGAATACCCTAGTGCTGCATAATTAAAATGGGGGGCAGGGGCAGTTACAGCAGTAGCTGCAATAGGCATCGATGGAAGGTTTTCTCTTTTGCAGTGTTTGAGGGATGCTCATTTCACCTGACTGGGATTGGGCACTCCAGTGTCAGGCCTGTTGGGGAACAGGATAGGCAACCTGGAAGAAGTGGGATCTAGAGAAGTGGTACCAAGCTGGGTACCCCAGACCACTTACATTTAAAGGGACACTGTCAGTTCTGAGGCTGGTAGAAACTTGCACGCATGCGTTTACCAGCCCCAGAAGCTGACAGTGTCCCTTGGTTGACAGGCTCCTCAAGTTGAAAGCCACTCAGCTGTTTGTTGACTGGCTTCATGCAAATCAAAGTACTGAAGCCTTCTCTGACTAGAGCAGTTTGGTCCTTTGAAGTACACGAGGTTTCTGCCCAACAAACAGCGAGTGGTGTCATGACCACAGAGCATGGTCATTGGTCTAGGCTGCTGAGCCCCTGCTATGTTGAACTGCAATGGCCTCAGCAGTGACACTCCCCCTAAAATTTCCTTTTGTTGTAGCAAAATGTTTGGTGTGCATGCACATCAAATGTAAAAAGAGACAAATCGTGGAAAAGATACAAAGCTGTTTGGGATCCCCTGCTGTTACAGGAGTTTAAACATTTAAGAAATAAATGTAAATCAGCAGTCAGGGCAGCTAAAATAATTTTTTTAGAGTAAAACAGATTAATGACTTAGGAGACCAACAAACTACTTGGTGGACATTGAATTAACTCTTACGGAGGAATGGCAGCATTAATACCTTTGCTCTCCAGAGTGACCTGAGCTTAGTCAGTGACCCAAAACAGGTTGCAGGGATGTTCAATGATTTTTTTTTTACCTGGAAAAGTTCAAGGGAGATTGAATGTACGGATGTCCTTGATGCTGATAAGAAGAAAGTGCTGGAATCCACCCAACTCAAATTCTATTTTTCTTTTTGTTTCACCTAAAAGGATTATGGACTATATTATGAAGTATGACACACCTCCTAACATTGGTATGGATGGTATTGATTACATAATACTAAAATTGCCCATTTCTGAGTTAGCCAAACTCTTGGCTTCAACTGTTAATCATTTTCTGTCTTTTGGACATTTTCCTGATAAATGGAAAGCAGCTGTAATCAAATCCATCCATAAGTCTGGTAGTAAGGAGTTGGTATCCAGTTTTCATTCCACTTCTCTTTTGGCACCACTATCTAAAGTTCTCAAAAGTATAATTTTTGATCAGGTTACTACCCATTTGAACAAATATACTATTCTAAAAAGTACTTAACATGGGTTTTGTGCCTCCCATTATGCTTAGATAGTCTTGGCAAGGTTCACTGTCTATGAGTGTGCATGGTGCAGTCAATAGGGGGCACCATGCCACACCTGTTTTTGTGGACCTCACCAAGGCTTTCAGGCTTTATTTGAATGTATTTGTATCTCAGGATGCCACAAAATGGTTTCTGAACTATTTCACCATGAGAACTCATAAAACACCAATTTCAAGTTACTGTGCTTCTCTGACTACCTTCCTATCTGTTATGGAGTCCTGCAAGGCTCTGTCTTGGGGTATTTGCTTTTTTCATTGTTTTTAAATTAAATTCCTCAGTCTTGTAAACAATCTGAGGTTATTTTGCATTCAGACAATGCAGTAATAGGAAGCTCTGACTCTAATGCTAATGAAGTAATGAATACAGTACAAACCAACTTCAATTGGACTGCCAATCTGTCTTTCCCCCTACCCCTTTTTACCTACCACCTTAGGTTTACACAAGGATGTATTCCACTGCAACTCCAGAGAAATTGTACATCCTTAATTGTAAATCTGTATTTTATACTAACATGTAACTTGCCTCTGCCCCTGCCTCTCTCTCCCTACCAAAATACCAACTTCTCTGTCTCTCTTTAGCCATGGCCAAGTTCCACCCCCTTCCCTGAAGAATGCCAGTTAACTATTCCAACCCTGTCATTTCTTCCTAAGCTGGTATCCCTCTTCTTGCCTTTCTCTCTCCTTTTAAGTGAACATTCCGGCTGTACCCAGTTATGAACCTATCTGTTGTAAAGGCCCTCTCACTCAAATGTTGATGTACATATGTATATTTTTCTTCTTTGTATAATATTGCATTATGTTTTACCATGTTACTGTACTATGATTTTTATATGACCCGGACCATCTTGCAAATGAGCCCTGCTCAATGGTGCCCACCTGGATAAATAAAGATTTTGATTAATTGATTGACTGTATTCTGTGTTCAGTGTCTGCACCTGTAATGTTGTCCAATGTTGTATCTGCACAATGTTCTATTGTCTTGCCCTCCCTGTGACTAGGTGCTTTTGTAAATGAGTCACTGACTCAAAGGTTGTAAATCCAACTTGTTCAAATAAATAAATAAATAAATAAAATTAATTTCAGACCAGGCTCTTTACTAAAAAACAAACAATAACAAAACAAAATCCTGAATTCCAAAAAGATCAAGCTTATGTTATTTTCTGGTCCCCAGATGGTAATAGAGCACAGTGTTTCTGTCTTTGAACATAGAAGTGATTCAATAGAAAAAGATGAATTTGTTTTAAGTGTTTGGGTGTACACATAGATAGAACTTTGTCATTTGAGTCGAATGTGAGACATGTTGTTAAGATATTTTATCAAAGACTAGGCTTTCTATTTAGGATTTATAATTCTTTGATTGCTGAGTTTCAAAAGATGCTAACACATAGTATTTTGCTTTCATTGATAGACTATGGGCTACAGATCTATTTGGCAGCCCATGAAAGTACAATGGCTAAGGTAAGAATTGCTTACAGTAATGTCTGTTGATGTATTACCAGCCTAGCCAGATCAACCCATCATTTTGTCCTTTATGCTACAGTGGGGGATAGACGTAGTTCACATTTGACTATTTTGTTTAAAATAACCCAGGTCTTCTTCCTCACTCAATTTCTGGTTTGTTTAACAGGAATAATAAAGCATGTGATACCAGGGTCTCACTTTTGAAAAGGTGATGCAGGGCTTACATCAAATCCTGTGTCAAACACTTTTGAAAAGGTGATGCAGGGCTTACATCAAATTCTGTGTCAAACCCATTCTTTGGTGCAGCCGCACCAGACCCTTTTGATGCAACTGCATACAATTTTAGTACATTGGACTCAGTTGCCAAAATGTTCACACTTTACAGCAGCTTGGGCCAAATATTTGGCACAAGCCCCATAAAAATGGCCCATGGAATGTTGCAGCTTAGACTAGGGGGGCACTGGTCTAACTTGTGGCATTTGGCACACAGAAGTGAAAATCCTTACCAACTCAAGGAGCATGCCACAAGCCCCATGCACCATATGCTCAGCACACCATTGGCTTAAGACATTCTTGGGCTTTTGAAAATTGAGACCTAGATCACAAAATTGAATGCCTTATGTTGTTCCTGTTTTCAGAAAGTAATCTAGTCAAAGATCAATACTGTATAATGCTCCCATGTTTTAGAATTCACTTCCCATTGAAATTGTAAACAGTACTATATGTATACCCTAGAGTAAAGGGGGGAGTGAGAGAGGTGATATGATTGAAACATTCAAACATCTTAAGGGCATTGACAAAGTGAAACAGTCTAACATGTTTCAATATAAGAAAAATAGCAGGACAAGAGGACACAACATGAGATTAGAGGGAGGCCAATTAAGGGGTAATTTGAGGAAGTTCTTTTTCATAGAAGGGTTGGTGGGTGCATGGAACAGCCTACCTCAGGAAGTGGTGGATATGAATACAGTGCAGGGCTTCAAGCAGGCATGATATAGGTATAAGGAAGCAATACAGATGAGTATCAATAAATAGACCATTGACAGAGTAAAGACCTATGGCACTTTCGTAAGGCAGAAAAAATGGCAGACTCAGGAGTCACGTGATGCAGTGCTCTTGCTAGCTGCACTCTCTGGGAGCTCTGCCTAACTCCTGTCCAAACCTACTATTTTCTACTTATCAGCTGCGAATTTTCACTCAAGAGTGGATTAATTGCTGCCTGGAGACAGCAGCGTACCTGGTGGGGGCACGGATGGAAACAGAAATGCCAAAAGCACCCCCCAAACACACCCCTCCAGCAACCCCTGAGAAGGCCCCGAAGAAGTCACGGGCCTCACTGCAACAGCCGGCCCAGCCCTGCAGCCAGGGTAATGGTGGGGAAGAGTTGCTAACCGCGGCAAGATTTTTGGAGGAATTCAGACCATTCAAGGCAGAAATGGCTATCGAAATTAAAAATATTACCTCTACTTTGGAAGATCTGAACAGGAAAATCTCGGATACTGAGGCACGGGTTAGATCTCTGGAGAATCGCACTGACAAGATTGACCCCATGATTGTGCAGTTAAATCAGCGTATCTCAAGCCTGGACTCAAAGGTGGAAGACCTCGAGGGCAGAAGTCAACGAAATAACGTTGTTGTGATTGGCCTGCCTGAAAAAGAAGAAGGAAGTGATCTGGTGAATTTTTTCCAGAAATTCATCGAGAAAGTAGCAGGCCCCTCGCCCTATGGCTCCTGTTATAATATAGAAAGAGCACATCGCGCCCTCTGACCTATGCCAACGCAGGGGGCGCCCCCTCGTATCTTCATGGCTAAATTTTTTAATTACCAGGAGAGGCAGATCTTCCTACAGAAGGCTAAGGAGGCTAAGATTCCGCAATGGGAAAGTGCAAATCTAAGGGTTACTCAGGATTTACCATTTTCGGTGCTGCAGTGGAAAGCAGCCTTTCATCCCCTTGTCTCTAAGTTAATAGCGGCAGGTATCAAGTTTAAAATGGTGTACCGGGCCGTACTACATGTCTGCATTGGCGATTCTTGGGAGAAGTTTGAAGACTTGGATGCGGCCTTGGCTGCACTTCAACTCGCACTATCCACTTTTTTTAAATCCAAATAAGAGTTCAGTTCTCCCTATCATGGATCCTCCCTCGCAGCCGATTTAAAGTTTTTGGAACTCTTACCTGTTGTAATACCCAATAAATGTGTGGTCTTTCTCAGTGTTACTCGGGGTGAAGTTAATGAGGAAGTGACTGTGCACAAGCTTAATTTCTCGGTGGTCCCCTCGGGTACTTGTGACCTCCGTATATGGTAGCACTTGACTTTTCCTAGTCGGCGCCGGACATGGAGAACTTCTCACACTCACCCAGTTGAAGACTAATTGAGGGTTTCGTTCCTCTGAATATGACCCATTTTTACTGTCGAGTAAAAATTTTTGAAACCCTCAACCATCGCATCATCGAATAAGGGTGTGGCCTCTTCTGTGATACCCAGGGCAGTTAAGAAGGGAGCACCTGTATGCTAACTGAATCTCTCGAGGGTCCCTAGCTTATACGGGGGAGCTCTGTGAACACTGGACACTGCCTATTTGGACTCTGTCAAAGTAGAGCGCCCCATTGTCCTGGGACTGGTTGGTCTCTGCCTGCTTGGGGTGCGCTGTCTGGACTGAGGCTTACACAAGGGGATGGTCGTAATTACAGCACACAGGGGGGAGACTGGTGGCATGTGGGGGACTGGTGGTATGATGTTGCGCTACTGGAGCGCCGCAACCTGGGGGCTCCAGAAGCATGCATTTGGGCACATTTATTTTCATAATAACAGCGAACAGGTTAGGATGCTGTAAACATGGGATGGGCGTTTCCATACCCTTTTTGGATTAATGCAATTTAATAGTATTGGAGCACGGTTGTTCTTGAGGCCCATGTTATTCTAGGATACTATTGGGGCTTATGGGAGGTCTTAGAAGGGCTGAATATTGCCTCTTGGGAGTGCTTTAGGGATACTAAGTTGAGCTTTGTTTGCTGTTATGTAGGCGAGCCCCGGGTGGGTTTTTGATACAGAGCCCTCCAGAAATAGTTCTATGTTACTTGGTATGGGATGGTTGGTACTTTATTGAGCATCTAGAACTTAAGGGCGGGCAATATTCTGATTTTGGAGGTGGGCAGGGGGGTGGCAGGTTGGAGAGCACACAGCGATGCGAGCTGCCATCATGGACCGTGATGATGTGGGTGGGCATGGGGAGGGTGCGGGGATGGGGGACAGAGATTAGGAGAGGGACATTTTACTTGTGGGCTCATTTGGTTGGGGTAAATGGGGAGGTGGGAGCACAAGACTCTACAATTGGAGGCAGAGGACACCGGATAGGGCAGAATAGATCACAGTTCTGGATTGACACCCAGGATCATGGCATCACATGGGGTAATTAAATTTTTAAGCTGGAATGTCAAAGGTGCATGACAGAAATCTAAGCAGTATTGAATATTGAAACATTTAGATGTGGTGAAAGCGGACATTGTGTTTTTACAAGAGATACACTTACTCCACATGGAGAGTAATAGCATGAGGCGTCAACAAATGGGGATGGTTTTCTCATCACAAGGCAATACGCAAAGCCGAGGTGTTATGGTGCTCATGCGTAGATCTGTCCCCTTTACCCCTCTTCAGGTTATTCAGGACAATGAGGGTAGATATGTCCTTGTCAAAGGTAAACTGCAAACTATAGAGGTTTTGATAGGATCTGTTTATGGTCCCAACACTGAAACCCAGGAGTTCTTGTAAAATTACTGGAGGTATTAACACCCTTTGCATGAGTCCCCATGATCCTGGGGAAGACCTAAACCTTGTTTAGACCCTTAATGGATAGGTCCAAAACATCCAACCTGGCCTTCTCTCCAGCCCAACGGGCCTTTGGGGAATTATTGGACCAGCTTGGCCTATCGGATGTGTGGAGAGTTGTTCACCCGAAATCTCGGGAGTACACATTCATTTCCCAAGTCCACAGTACAGCATCCCATATCAATTATATCCTACTCTCTCACACTCTCCTCCCTGGGGTGATGGGCGCAGAAATTGTGTCCGGACCCCCTTCTGACCATGCAGCAGTGACGGTCTCAATCTCCTTCTCCTCCCTCCCCAAGAGGGGCGGTAGGTGGAAGATAAACAACCAGATTTTGCGTAACCCCAACACGGTTAAATATATCTCGATGCAAATAGAAGAATTTATAGCTAATAACTTGAGAGACGATATCAGACCTGACATGGTCTGGGGGGCACTCAAGGCTTTTATGAGGGGCCTATTAATTGGGCAGGCAGTTAAAAAGAAGAGGGAAAAGGAGCAAATTATGTCTGAGTTACTGGACTGGATAAGATGCAGGGAGGCCAGCATGGCCCCCCAGTCCTCAGAAAATGAGAAGCTTGAGCTTATTAGGTTGAGAGATCTGTATTTAAAATTACTAGGGGAACAAGCGGAGTTAGCATTAATTAAAACTAAAGCTAACTACCTAGATCAGGGGGAAAAGGCAGGTAGGCTCCTGGCCAGGCGCATAAAACAGTTGGAATCCTCTCGAATAATCTCCGGGATTCAATCCAGGGAGGATGGCCAAGTGAAGACCACGCTCAGGGAGATAGCACGGGAATTCAGAAACTATTTTAAATCTCTGTATGGTAACATGGCGACTCCCCCCACCGAAAGGGAGATACTTGCCTTTTTGGAAGGTCTGGAGCTTCCTTCACTGGCTGAATCCCAACGGGCACAGCTGATGGCTGACATTACTCAAAATGAGATCGAACTGATCATTCAGAGTCTCCCATTAGATAAAACACTGGGTCCGGATGGGTTCTCATCTAATTTTTATAAAAAATTCTCCAAACAATTATCCCCATTACTCCTTATGCTATTCCGGTATATTCTCAGCTGTCAGACATTGGATCAATCACTTTTTGAAGCACTTATAGTTTTAATCCCAAAACCAGATAAACCCCCTGAACACCCAGCTAGTTATAGGCCTATTTCTTTGCTTAATTATGATATCAAAATCTTAGCGAAGTTGCTTGCAGACCGAATAAGTAGGGTATTACCCGGATTTATTGGTGCAGAACAGGTTGGCTTTATGCTGGGCAGATCTGCTACTGATCACCTTAGAACACTGGGTCATGTCTTCTCGGTGTCCGAAGAGTGCAGCTCCACCATGGCCCTGGTCTCTCTGGACGCCAAGAAGGCCTTTGATAGGGTCCACTGGGGATTCCTGTTAACCACAATGGGAAAGCTTGGATTTCCAGAGGCGTTCTTAAAATGGGTAGGCTCCCTTTACTTAAACCCTACAGCCAGGGTTAATTGTAATGGGGCTACCTCAGATCCCTTTGCCCTGTATGTAGGTACCAGGCAAGGATGCCCTTTATCACCCCTTCTTTTTAATATATATCTGGAACCCCTTATCAGAGGTATAGTGCGTAAACAAGAAATAAACGATATTAAAATCCTAGACAATACTGTTAAAGTAACAGCATATGCAGATGATCTCCTGGTATATGTCTCCAATCCGAGGGTATCTATCTCAGCTCTACTGGAAATTATTCGGGAATATAGTCTTCTGGCCAATTACAAATTAAATTTAGACAAATCCATTGTATATCCCCTTAGTAAGAATCTCTTTAAACAAGAGATTATTGAGCTTGGCTTAGCCTGGAAATCGGATTCCATAAAGTACCTGGGTCTTACCCTGACGAGGAGCACAACACGTATACGCCAGTTAAATCTGGACTCCCTGGTGCACGCCATTGACTTAGACTTGAAAAGATGGGCGCAGTTTCCAATTTCATTATGGGGAAGGATAAATTTAGTTGAGATGAATGTATTCCCCAGGTTGTTTTATCACCTTAGTATGTTAAATGTTTGGTTACCACTCTCGTGGTTTAGAAAACTCCATGGGCTTATAGCCAATTTCGTGTGGGGATATAAGAAAGCTCGAATGGCCTACCACAAGGTGGCCGTGCCCAAACCATTGGGGGGGGTTAAGGCTGCCACATTTTGCTCTTTATTTCTGGGCGGGTCATGTTATTAAATATCTTAGGTGGATACAGGGTACAGATTCCCCAGCACAGCCATCGTATGTACCTTTATGGTTACAAATTGAGTTAGCTCTCATTCAGAAGCATGGCTTGGCGCCTGAGACCCTGCTCTATCTTACTCCGAAATTCCTCCCTTCCTCCTTACGAAATTCCCCGATAGGGATCTCGGTGAGGACTCACATGCAGCTTTGCAGTTTTCTAAAATATGACTATCTCAGGGATTGGTCGCAGCCTATCTGGGGCAACCCGCATTTTCTAATTGATAACAAACCTCTCAATTCCACTTGGTTGGCCTTGCCCGGTGCGTACCATTTAAAAGATCTTCTCACAATTGATGGAAAGGTACTCTCCTCCTTGGAAATCCTGAATAAATTTGAAATGTCCACCACAGCAGTTTTTAAAGTGTGTCAGCTCCGGCATCTTCTACTCAGTAAGATGGGTATGAGGACAATTCAGACTCGGAAAGTATAATTTTACGAAACCCTGGGGCCGCTAGTTGGCCTCTCCCATGCGGTCTCCAAAGTATACACAGTATTATTTGGTTGGGCCTATTCCCAGAATCTGGCTCCGTGCGCATATTGGGCCTCAGTGTTTCCTAATGAGGAAATCAATTGGACTGTCCTCTGGCAAAATTGCCACAGATTTATCCTGCAGGACCGGCTGAGACTGATACAGTTTAAAATTCTCCATAACATTTACTACTCCCCTCAGAAGCTGGCTAGCTTAAAAATGGTGGCGGATCCTACATGTAATAGGTGCCATGCCGAGGTTAGAGTTTGATGCACATCTTCTGGAACTGTCTGAAGATAACCCCGCTTTGGACAGATATTAAAAACAGAACGGACCCAATGCTGGGCCTGGAGGACCTTTTCACTCCTGAGATATGCTTGCTGGGAGATGTTTCTCGTATCCCCGTCAGGAGTAGGAGGTTCCATATGGTTTTAATTGCGGCCACTCTTAAAAAAGTAGTTCTTAGACACTGGAAAGATTCTGTCGTGATAAGTTATACGGAATGGCTGGAGGAATTACTCGCCAGCTTGAGGGTTGAAAGAATGATAGCCATCCTTCAAAACAAACTTCCTAGGTTTAATAAGATCTGGGTCCCCTTTTACACTATTTACTCATTGTAGGTGTTCATAGATCCCCTGCTGACTGATGGTCAGCAGCTTAGCTTGTCTTGTGCTGGGGTGGTGGAGGGGGGGAGGGGATGGGGGGAGGGTGAGGGTTTTAGGGGGGCATTGCAGAGGATGTATTCTACTACCTGTTGTTATATGCACGATTGTGTATGCATATGTTTGTGCTTGTTGCCTATTGATTCATTCTCTGTAACCAAAAATGGAATAAAGATTTAATGGAAAAAAAAATGGCAGACTGGATGACTCTTGCGGTACTTATCTGCCATCAACTTCTATGTTTCATGGCGTGCAATGACGCCAGTGACTGGGTGCACGCACGCTCCCGTGTGTGCCCCAATCAAGCGTCTGCCATGACCGCCCCCAAGCTTGCAGCTACATACTGTCGACCCCCCAGCCTCTGCTAGGGTCAGGCAAGCCAATGGCTACAAGAACCTCTCCGGAGATGGAGAGCAGTCCCTTGGATGCTCAATCCATCTCATCCCCGCTGACCCACGGCAACCCATGCCCGTTCCCGAACACGGGTCACCAGCATGGCTCGAGGTGTGGCGACCAGCACCTCAACCTTCAGCGCCACCGGGCCGGAAAGTTAAATTTTTTATTTATCAACTTGTCACTGTTAAAAACAAGCATCTATGCTCACCAGTCTACAAGTATAAGCCAGCATTTGTCAATGCCAAATGTTTGTTACTGATATTGCTGTTGTACCAGATCTTCGTTGTATCATTCCTTACTAGCTATTTGTCCAAGGTAGAGCAGATGAGATGCAATGTCTCATTTTCAGCAATGTCCTGCTTTTACACATTGTTAGATTGTAGTTACCCAGGACAGGACAGCTGAGAGGTAATATTTACTTTTAAATGGGCTCCCACCTTTTGACCCCAAATGTCTTTATGACCTAACATAATCAAGACAGGTGGAATTTTTAAATTCCAATCTGAAAGGTTAATTTGTTGTGTGAATGTGGAAATAAGTTATGGAGGGGATTTGAAAAATGACACCTGTCATGTTTAGGAGGTTGGGTAACACAAGGGATATGTTGAACACTGGGGGCAAAATCTTCAAAAATGAAATTATGAGTAAATACAGTACTTTAACAATTCAGCATTTCCTCATAACTTAGTTGGTGTTTCACATTTTTACCCCAAAGTTTCAACATTATCTGTTTATGACCACTCCTTCTGAATGTGACAGGTGTTATTTATAAAACAATGGCCAAAACATAATTTTGTGACACATGTGTAAAAACACATTTTGAGTGGGATTTCAGAATTGACCTCTGTCACATCATGAGCTGGTGTGAAAAAAATGACTATGTTCTGGGGTTAAATTACTGGAAATTACCACATTTATGAGTGTGCATTGAAAACTTTCAACATACACTCATAAATGTGTTTTTTTTAATGCTGTTATCACAATATAGACTGATTATGACCCAACATCACCTTTTTATGGCCCTGCCTCATGAACAATGGTGAAGAAAATTTTAAAAGCATGCCCAAAAGGTGATTTCATGCCACAATTGTGAAAATGCAGTTTGGCCAGAATTTGAAAAATTACAGCTGTCAAATTCATGAGCTGGTGTGAAAAAAATGGCTATGTTGAAAAGTTGGGGTCAACATAATGAAATTACTAACTAGGGTTGGGCAAAAGTTGTGAATTTCACTTTAGCAGAACTTTCATGGACTTTTGCAACTTTTTCGGAATTTTCCAAATTTCCACCTCTGGCAAAATCAGAAATCTTCTGAAAGTGTTTAGGGAATGTTCATCCTGTTACATAGAATTTTCTTGCTGAACTGTGGAATAAAATACATGAACTGCAGAACTAATACATTAATCTGCAATTCATGTGATTATTCCTCAGTTCAATGATCAGTTCTGTGCTATCCCCATAGAAAAAAATGTACCTGGTGTCCAGTGGCATCCTCACATTCTGATCACTTACTGCCCCATAATTATTGTTTCCGTGGTGTGTAGTGGCACCTCCCATTGCTCGACCAATAATTATTGTTTCCATATTGTCTAGTGGCATCCCCCACCATTTCTTCACTGAACCTCATCAATGCGACACCAAGAAAACAATAATTATGTGGTAAGCAATTGGAGGGTGGAGGGTGCCAGTAGACACCAGAAAAACAATAATTATGGGGCAAGTGATCGGGGGGGTAGAGATTGCCACTAGTTCCCAGGGAAACAATAATTATGTGGTGATCAATCAGGTGGTGGGGGTGCCACTAGACACTATGGAAATTTAAATACGAGATGACTCAGGTGAGTGATTGGAGGGTGGAGGTGAGGCTAGGCACCAGTATGGGATGAGTGATCAGAGGGTGGGGGCTGCCACTAGACATCTGGGAATTATATTATTTAATTAATATTGGACCAGCTATATGAGGATGGGGGTGCCACTAGACACCAGAGAAACAAATTAATATGGGGCCAGCAATACACAGTTCATACTTTCATTCCACAGTTCAGTGACTCACTGAACTGTGGAATGAATGTATGAATTGCAGACTAATGTATTAAACTACAGAGAGAAATTCTGCAGAACTGACATATGACAACGATAAGATCCACAGAATCTTCTCCACAGTTTAATACATTAATTCACCATTCAGACATTTATTCCACCATTCTAAGTCAGAATTTCCACAAAAGTTGCTAATTTGATTTCCAAACATTTGCAGAAGTGAAAATATAACTTTTGCAGAAATTCCACCTGCAGAATTTTTTTTTTTGAACAGTTCTAATTACCACAATTATGAGCGTGCATTGAAATACTGCAACATAGGCTCATAACTTCATTGTTTGCTATACTTTTACCCCAAAATTTCAACATTGCCTTCTTCTGACCCCAGATAACCTTTTTATGATCCCATCTCATAAACTAGGGTGGAAAACATTTTCAAATCCTGCCCAAAATGTGATTTTGTGCCAGAAGTGTGAAAAACCTTTTTTGGTCAGAGTCTGAAAAATGACAGCTGTTGTTTGATGAGGTGCTGTGAAGAAATGGCTGTGTTGAAAATTTAGGGTCAAAATATTGAAAATTACCAAAGTTACAAACCTGCATTCATTAACATATGTTCAAAACTTTGTTGTTCTTTAATATTTTTGCCCCAAATTCTCAACATGGCCTTCTTATGACCCTATCTTATGAACACTGATGGAGAATATGTTCAAATCTTGCCTGAAAGGTGATTTCATGCAACGACCATGAAATCACCTTTTGTGACATATTTTCATAATGTCACTGTCATTGTTCATGAGGTAGAGTCCCAAAAGAACCATGTTGAACATTTGGGGGAAATAATATTCAAAATGACCAAGTTATGATGAAAAGTTCAAAGCTTGTTGAAATACATTGAATTGCATGCCTGATTTCCTCAGTTTGTGGTCTGATATTGAAGACTGAAAATGTTGTCTACAATCTGGAAAGAATTATGGTGTTAGACCACAGTAGGTAGGTAAGTAAGGGCTTGAGGGGGATGTGCAGCTGTAGGTGCTGAGTAGTTAGGTGGGGGAAATGGCAGTGGTGGCAAATGACATTGATTGACTTTTTTTTTACAGGATGTATTTGACAAAAACAAACAAATAGCAAAAACAAAAAAATTACAAGGGATGGTTTTCTTTATTTCAGGTGCTGACACTGAAGACTGGACAACCCCAATGTCAGTGTTATGTTTGGCAGCAATGGGGATGGGATCCCTGGTGTCACACAATCAAAATAGGCAGGCTGGGGGGTAGAAGCTGGAAAGGGGGATTGGGCACCCCTGTGGAAGAATATTAACATGGAAGGGCAGGAGAGATGGAGGGAGGGTTTTTCTTCATGTTTGGGTACACCAGGGGTGGGCTCCCCAGTGCTGCATAATTGAAAAGGGGTAGGGTGGGGTGTTGTAGCCAGCACCAGGGATTATGAGGGGGAAGACCACAGCAGGATGATCATGACATATCAGCTGTGCTTGCTGGGCAGCATTATGCAGATAAAAGAAAAGAGCTGCTCTATGATTGGGTTGGTTCTGTCCTTTGAACTACACAAAGTTTCCACCCAGCAAGCCAGAACAGTGTCATGATTAGGCTGGCTGATATTTGCCGTGACACTGTCAAGCCCCTTGCAGACTTCTCTGCATTTCATTGACAGTGTCACACCTCTTGAAACTCACTCTCAAAACAAAAGGTTTACTGCGCATGCACATGGGGGGATTCTCTAAGGGTCAGGAAGTATGCGCCAATGGCATGTATTACACCAGTGGAACTCCACACTAATGGAAAGATGCGCGGTGGTTGTATTCACAGCTACTGGCCACTTCACAGCTGCCTTCTGCAACCCCGCCCCCTGGTGCATAGGTGTGCGGGTGCTGTCCAGCAGACAAGGGCAGGCATCCAATGGGATACACAGACCCAGTTCACTAATGGATCCCTTGCACTCCACAGCACCATTCCAGCAGGGATATCAGCAAGGCCACTAATGGAAACACCAGCTCTCACAGTGGTCCAGGTGGGCTGGGGTGACATGGCGGAGGGGCCCTATGGAGGTTACCACTGCTGGTGGCAGACCAGCAGGGGACTGCACAGCAGCTATGTCTGCCCCAAGAACATGTAGCATGCACCCCCCCTTGCACGGCATTCCACACTTTCAGGAATAGCATGGAGCACAGGCACACCCCCTGCAC
This sequence comes from Neoceratodus forsteri, assembly GCA_016271365.2. Lineage (NCBI taxonomy): Eukaryota > Metazoa > Chordata > Ceratodontiformes > Ceratodontidae > Neoceratodus > Neoceratodus forsteri. Next base: position 171,179,213 of record CM057456.1, on the reverse strand, counting down.
CACCCCTCCCAAGACCATCCCCATGAGGAGATCACCGGCAGGATGGGGGATCCAACACTTACCGTACTGCACCTCTTTGGTGCATCTGGCGAAGGGGGCACAGTGGCCATGGAGTGTCTATGTGCCACAAATATGCAGCGCATAGCCACTCCACACATTACAGAATAGGGCCCCATGGTGAACATAAAAATGAATGGAAAGGAAATGAAAAGTTTAAGTGGCAGTGACACCTTAACCCAAATACATAACTATAGCCTTTACTTACAACTCTCATATGGTATTAAGAGTAATGATATAAAGGCAGTGTTAACATTTCTGGAAAAGTTTTTTTTTATTATTAATAATTTATTTATTTAAAGCATCAGTACATGTTACAGTGAAAAGTTTGACCTAGAAAGATAAAGCAAGGCACATTCACTCTCTATTGCAAAACTGGAATAGATCCAGCTGCTTTATTTATGTTTTTAAAGCAAAAACTAACCAAAGTAAAAATAAAATGTGGCAGTCTCACAAAAATCACAGAACCCTAGCACTTTGATGCTTCTGCCTCTTCATCAGAGGGTGCATTGGGTGTGCCTGTGTATTTAGAATTTTGACTTATGCTGCGTTTTTCTATTATAGATTACCCTTTAGTTGCTGAAATGTAAGATACCCTTTATTTCCTTTTTTGAGACTTCTTTGGCATTTTTAGTACATTTGAAATAATAAAAACAATGCTCCATTAAAAAAGGCTATCCAAACATCTCCATTAATCTCATGTTTTTCTTGAACACTTAGTGTCCCATAAAGATAGCGAGCAATGTCTGAAGCATACTAGTTTATTTTAATTAGAAGAACAATGATGCTTAGACATGGGTGTTCAAACGTATCCAAGAATACTAATGAAAACATGTGGAAAGCCACATTAAAAAGAATGCCCATTTTATTATTTCAAAGGTATGAACAATTAACACAGCCAAAATTTCACACCTGCAACAGTTTATCCTCCAGTACACTCACTTTCACAACAGATGCAACTCGATAAATGTGTTTGCTTAGCCTACCATGTTCTTCTAGGTCACTTTATCATTCACCACCAGCATACATTACTCATCAATCCACAAGTTCAGTATTGGTTTCACAAAAAATTTGCCATCACTGCAACAAATTCAAATTTATTCCTCACTAGTAGTGTCCATGACAACCCTGTCAGTGGGGTGGGAGGAGATCCCACGCATACTCACGTCACACTCAATGCACTTTCATTAGAATTCCAGACGACGCCTTTATTGGAGCCTACAGCTCTATTGCCCAAGCTGGAATTTATTTATATTTGTATATCTGTATGTATGTATGTATTTATGTATTTACAGCTTGATAACCGGGAAAGGCACATTGAGCCAGAGCTCATTTCCTGGTGCGACCCAGGGGAGGGGGGAAAAGGGGAAATATGCTACAAGTGCAATACAATGTACAGAAATGCAAGTCAAAGTCAGCAAATTTAAATGGGGGAGTTGGACTATATCCAGCTGCTGTGCTGTTATGAAGGCATGGTCCGAAATATTAGAGTTTATGTTTGTGGTGAATAATAAAGTGACCTACATGACTTGGACTAAATGGCTCCTATGATCTCAGTCTGTTTCTGAAATAAATGCTGCTGATTTAAATCTTGTATTACTGTGGCACAGTACCACTACTATAGTTAGGGTTGAGAAGGGATTTCTAAGCTAAACCTCAAACCTTGAACTTTAGTATCTTCACAGCTGTTCAACGGATTTGCCAAACAATGTGCATACATGGTTTTGGGTAGTAGGTCTACTGACATGCCAAATTTAATTCAGTCAGATGAGCAGAATCTGAGATCCAGACAGTAAAAAAAGAAAAAAAACATTTTTTTTTTTTGTTTTTTTTTCACTGTTTTTATTGTCATCGCCTACTGCCCAGACGTTTTGGAATTTTGGTCTGAAATTTTCAGGGTAGAAAGGTCTTGGGCCACAGATGTGCCTTTTGCTGGTGTGGTGGAAAAACATTTAATCTGTTCCAAAGTTATTAAATTTTAACATTTCAGTTCTGAACATTCTCAGTACAGTCTTTTGGATAGCTGCTTGGAACGAAAAAAGAATCTGGGCCATATGAAAAGGGTATAATCCATTTTTGTGAGGAAAAAAATATTTTTTTCATATGCCTGCCATCTTATTTCCATTTTTCCCCAAAAAACATTTCAGCCCCCACAAAAATGACATCCTGCACATACACATTCACACACACACATATACACACATACACACACACACACACAAGCACACACACCAGCACATGTATCTTGCTAATCGGAGCCCCGTTAGGTGGATTCTGCACTCAGTTTCTGGAAAAAGGACGCAGAAATATATTTTGTACACATTTAAAAATCTGTTTCAGTGAGCCAATTTTCTTTTTTCATATGGATGCATGAAAGAAGAATTGGTCCATACAAAAAAGGATGGTGTCATACGAAAAAAGGATTTGGACTTAGTTTTTCCCCAATCTTTTTTTGTATAAAGAAACTTTTTTATATGAACAAAGAAAAAGCATACAGAAAAGGATGCCTTCATCCCAGCCCTGTATTAATAAAATTCCCTGGTGCAAGTAGTCCCTCCCTCCTCCCATCTGTGCCCCATAGTAATATATAAAATTCCTAGTACTAGTGGTCCCTCCCTCTGATGCCTGCTACAATGTATAAATTATTATTCATGGTGGTAGTGGTCCCCCCATAAATTGCCAGCCCAGAAGTAACAGCAATGCCTCCCTGGTGTCCAGTGTCCCCCCTCGTGGCACCAGGCACCCCCCCACTCACCTGATTGGTATCTGTGGAACTGCAGGTGCATACGGTGACAAGCAGAGCCTGCCTCACTCCTCCTCAGCCAGCCACCATATGTTCAGGCAAGGAATGCGCCATTTATTTAAAGGACAGGGTGCCTGTCATGTAAATAAGATGCACACTCCTTGGGTAGACATATAGTAGCTGGCCAAGGAGGTGTGAGGAGGGATGTGCTGGTTGCCATATGGAAGGGCACAGGATGGGTGCGTGTCCTGTTGATTGTCTTTAAGAAAATAGACAATGGAGCAATTTTGGTGTTTTCTTCATTTGAGGTGGGGAGTGCCCAACATTCACGAAAAAAAATAATGTTTTTATTGTTGTGAGTACCATTAACCCTGTGTGCCTTTTTTGTTTTCTCATGTTTACATATTACTAACAATTTTTTTAAACTCCTTATATAAATAAACCTTTTGTGTATCTATCTAGTCTGTTTCCATAATTTAATATGCAGTTTTGACACATTTTTTTACACAAATGAAATAATTGTTCATCATGTTATATGCAGTTTTGTCACTTTTTTATGCAGATGAAATAATTATTACAGCCCTGTACTGTCTATTATACAAATTTGAGAGGTAGCTTGAATCAGTTTGCCAGCTTTAATTATGATTACACTATCACAAAAAGTAAGGAAATTCATTCCATTCTTAATGGACTAGTTAGAGTTAAAGCAACAAATGTAGAGATATGTGGTATAAGGGTTCCCAACCTTAAAACACCCCACCCTGCAGGCTGCAACAGGAAAAAAACATAATGGTTTTTCCTGTTACTGCCTGCAGGGTGGAGGAGGGGCATTATGTTTGGGAACCCTAATACCACATTTCTCTGCTTTTGTCACTTTAACCCTATTTAGTGCATTTTGGTTTTTGTAGACTGTGTTTATGTGCCCCCTGAGCCGGGCATCCTTCCGGGGTGCACATGCAGCGAGGACTGCTACTCCCTGCCTGAACCCTGCAGTATGAATGGAACTCCCCTGATATCCTGGCAGCCCTAGCACACTGGATCACCCCCAAAGCCAGGCTCACTCACCCTCAGTGGCCTAACTGAAATTAGAGAGGGCTTACCATAGTTGCCGGGTCGGCAAGGAGTCCATCGGAGATCAGGTTAGTGGTGGGATGTGCATCCTGCCTCTGGTGCCCCCATCATCTCTAAGGTCCAAGGTGTTTTTTTTTTCTGTAGTTTTCCCCTTGGGAGTGTGACGTGCAATAATGTCTGCACACAGCTCACCTGCTGACATCTGCCACTCTCCTACCCCCTATTTTGGCTGGCGTACCTGTGCTGCCCCTGATCTCCATCGGGGATCGCTAGGATGCCGAGCAGCCCCAGAACCCTCCCCAGAGAGAGGAGAGCAGTTCTCTGGATGCTCAATCCTCTCTCTCCTCTGCTGACCCCTGGCAGCCTGGGCTCATTCCCGAACCCAGGTCTTTGGTATGGTGCGAGGTGTGGCGTCCAGCGTCTCAACCCTCAGTGCCACCGGCCACCTATTTAGTGCATTGACAAAGTTTTTTTTGCAATGAATATTATGCTTCAAAAAAGTGTTACTGAACTTGCTGTATTTATTGATAAACCAAGTAAATCATTAACTATTTTATTCTTTCTCATTTCTACAGATTCCAAATAGTTTAACTCCTGAGGATAGTACAATTTGCTGTTGCAGTGTAAACCAGGAGTCTGTTCAAAAATGTAAAACTTTTTTTTAATTCATAATACTGTCCAGTATTTATTTTTAACCTTTTCCAGTAACTGTAAATATGCAAATTGTGATTTCCACATTCTCTCTTGATTTGGATGATTTTTCAAAGAGGATTTGTTATGACTGGTAAAAATGGTACGATATATCTTTAAGAGCCTGTATAAATTAACCTGTCATGCCAGTGTGACTCAGCCTTTGAAACAGCATTTCTACAGGTTACGTGTCAGGTGTCACATCCTCTGTGTGGGTTCTGCATTTTTTACTCATGATTGTCATCTTAATAAAGATTATGAAGCACTAATTTAATCTGAGGCTACAGCATTCTTCCTGCAGTGGTGAGTGCCCAGCTTCCTTTTAGTTAGAGGAATTACGGTACAGTATTATGGGTATTTGGGGGTGGGAAGGATTTATTTTACAAAAAGATTTTCTTTCATGGGGATGGTGCCAGACAGTACACATACAAGGATCAATATCTAATGCCAGCCTAATGGGGTCAGTAGAGGGTTATCAGATTCAGAATTATCCACTTTTACTGGATCCATTAGACAGGCCACTGTACAAACTATTCAAACCCAAGTGAAACTATCTGCTCAACCAGACATTAAACTGTTTCATCCCTTGTTAACATTGTTCTGTAATCTACATTATTACTATTTCTAGGCTCCTCAAATTACACTCTAGATAAACTATGCCTGAATATACTATAATTTCTCTTACGTAAATCATTTGGGGATGCATTTGTATTAGAGCTGCAAGGTCAGTTCTACCAAAGATTTGAATACCTCAAACATGGTGAATGTTTGAAGTGAAGACACAGACTTTTTATCAGCTGGTTCTTCTTGCTTCACATGGTGTGGACCAGTCAAATGAGTCAAAGGGTGAACTGCAGGATGCACCTTAATAGTTACTAGGCAGTGTGCATCATAGCCTAATTTTCATGTCAGACGCAGCTCAGCATCATGAGGTGGTGAGAGAACTCACTTGCATGCTCTATGCTGGGCTGATGGGTAGCTTAGGCAGGGCACTTGAGAGCATTTCTTTACATTAGCTAGGAGAACCTTCAAAATAGCTGAAAATTGACTTTTAATCAGAATATCACACACACAAAAGCCTACAGTCTAATAGCAGGGCTGTAGGGGACATGTTTTACTTTACTTAACAGGAGGAAAAGCAAGAGAAAAAACTATGTCAGGCTGAGCAGCACTAGGAAAAGCAGCAGGCCTCAGGGGCCAGGGGCTTGCTTGGAGTGGGAACGGAAATGAAGGAAGTGTGCTTGGGTAGTGGGTTGTGGGGGAATGAGGTGATGACTGTCTGCCACTGCCCAATTGCACAGAACAACAATTAAGCAATAAGGTATGGCCAGATGTTAGAGTAACAGTCTATGAATCACCCCTTTAGGGCATAATATGGCATGAGACATAACTGAGTGCCATGTTGCCACAAGGGGTGATTATCTGACTGTTAATCTAGCCTTTGGTCATACCTAATTGCTATTATTACAAGTTCATTGTGTGTTCAATGTGTTGAGACTTGTCTTAAACTGAGTATATTTATAGCTTAGCTTGATCTTAAGTGAAATCGTCTTTCTGTGCTGATTGGAACTGGAGATGCATAGTCAGTGGTAGAGGGGGCTGCTAGCTACCATGGTGACACGTCATAAATGTTCTACGCTTTCTAATATGCTGTTGTATGGCAATGGGCAATCAACTGCAGAACGGGTGGGATTTGAACATCAATTTTCCCCATTACAAGATATGTAGTTGTTTTTGGAAGAGCATAATCAGAACTGTGGCATTTCAACATTTTTTGCAGGACACTTTGTTTATGAGCATGCTCAATTGTACTTTGGTGGTGTGATGGTGTTTGACATGTGCTTGCTCAGAGACAATGGGCAGGATTCACAAAACACTTTGAAAGGGAAAAAATGTGCAAGTCCCCAAAATTTGCAGTTACATAGAAACATAGACTTTGATGGCAGATAAGAACTGCTTGGCACACCCAGTCTGCACTCTTCCCTACCTTTTGGATAAGCTGCAGATCCTAGTTAACCAACAGCCTACTTCTTCCCACCCCCCACTAGAATTGTCTTATGTCTGTCCTATGCATTCTTGAATTCCCCCACTATTTTTGGCCCTACAGCCTCTTAAGGAAGGCCGTTCCATGTGTCCACCACCGTCTCTGTGAAAAAATACTTCCTCATGTTGCTCCTGAACCAACCCTCATTATCTTCAAACTGTGTCCCCTTGTTCTTGCACATCTCTTTTTCTGAAAGATGCTACCCTCTTGGACATTGTTGATTCCTGTGAGGTACTTGAACATTTCTATCATGTCCCCTCGTCCCTCCTTTCCTCAAGAGTGTACATATTAAGAGCCTTTAGTCTCTCATTTTATGGCTTCTGTTGCAGACCCTGCACCATTTTAGTTGTCCTCTTCTGGACAGCCTCCATCCTGTTTATGTCCTTGCAGAGATGGGGTCTCCAGAACTGCACACAGTACTCCAGATGGGGTCTCACCAACTGTCTGTACAGAGGGATAACAATTTCCTGTTTTCTTCTGATGATGTCTCTCCCAATATATCCCAGTATTCCTCCTGCTTTTTTTACTGCCTTCTCACATTACTTACTTACTTACCTTTAGGTCATCCTTCCTTTAACATTTGAGAGGTGGCTTCTGGAACCTTTGGGATTTTGTAATGCTATTGATACTGCTACTGTGACCTACTCAGTGACTATTATTTTGTGTTTAGAGACTATTTGATTTTCTTTTCTCTGTGGATTCTTCCCCCACTATGTGAAAGGTAGGGGGTCGATCTGCTTAGTGATTACTATTATTTTGTTTCAGAGACTATTTTGACTTTTTCTTTCTATGGACTCTTCCACCACTATGTGAGAGGTAGTGGGGGTTGACAGCTTGGGTACTGTACTCATTTTATTTCGGAGGCAGTGAGAGAGCCTTGGTGGCTTTTAACAATTAACTTCAACTTTTGTGGCAGCAGGAGGGCTATTTTTTGGACATTTTTGCAAGGGTTAGGTGAGAGCTACCCTTGTTTAAACTCTAAAGGACTCGGCAAATGACATTATAACATATCTTATTGGACATTAATAAATAAGATTACTTAGAGCTGTGCTTGTTTAACTCCTTTTGGATTGTTGATTTTGGGTTTTAAATCGGAGTGGGTTGGATTGTTTTTATGGTATCAAGTTAATTTGTTTTTGGAGTTTTGTGTTTTTCCCATTGTTTTTTGTGATAATTGGTGGAATGTGCTTGCTTGCCCCCCCCCCCGTCCTGTGCTATTCTGTGTCCTCCCTCATTGCCCTCTGCCTGTTCTCTCCCCCCCCGCCTGTTCATATCTACCAGCGCTGTTGGGCACTGGGGATTGCTTGCAGGGGAGGGGGGCAGGGGTGGGCGTGGGGGCGTGGACAGCGGAGTTCGAATGAGTGGCACTCTCCCATTGGGGTGGTTAGGACCAGAAGATGCCCTGGGGTGAAATGGTGCCTGGAATGCGGTGATCCTTATCTGGTCCCCATACCCAAGGGCATCTTCTCTTTGGGAGGGCAAGTAGCTGGGATGGCTCACCAACATCGTCCAACCTGGGTGCTGTTATGCAATGACAGATCCATTAGGAACAAAACTGCTGTCACTGCAGATTTTGATGGGGCAGCAGATCTGGTTTGCATTACTGAGACCTGGTTAGATGGGAATGCTGCCCAATTTTCGAGGCAGCTATTCCCTCCGGGTACTCAGTTATACATTGCCCGAAATTGGATCACGGGAGGGGGGGGGTTGCGGTCTGTTTCAAGACTGAATTAGGCCTAACTGGGGTACCAGTTGAGAAGGCCACGTCATTTGAGTGTACTGTGGTAACTGGTGTGGGGTGCAGGATAGCGCTTATTTACCGTCCACCAGGTGATGAGAAGCTGTTCCTGCAGGAAGTTGCAGACTTCGCCACTGACACTGCATTGGAGTCGCTCAGACTGATGGTTCTGGGCAACTTCAGTGCTTGGGTCGATGACCAATCCTCACTTTTTGGGCAACAGTTCCTCCAGTTGATGACATCACTGGGCTTCACACGGGTTGTTTCCTCAGTTACTCACAATGGTGGTCACTCTCTTGATTTGGTCTTCCTCCTGTGGATCAAGCCCTCCAACTTGGTGGTGTAACTGGTCGGTTGGTCTGATCATTACACTGTTAGGTTCAATTTTTCTGCCCCCCAGGTAGGTTGGCCCATGTGGAGATGGCCTGTTATCGCTCTTTGCAGGATGTAGTACCTGAAGACCTGGCAGCAGTAATTGACCTCTCGCTGTTTGGTGAGATCAGCACAGATCCCAAGCTGTTGGTCATGGCCTATAACGGGGCCATTTCCTCAGCTCTTGATCTGATTGCTCCTGTCCATGTTCACCCCCTTCCACTTCGCCCTGGGGCCCCATGGTTTGATGAGTCTCTGAGGGAGTTGCGGAGGTTGGGACATAGGTCAGAGCATCATTGGCAGAGGTCTGCCTTGGATGCCAACCACCTTATTTTGTTAGAGTATTATAAATTCTATCAATCAGAGAATTCTCATAAGAAGTCAAAATTCCTGTCCAGGGAAATCGCTGTCGCATGGAACTGACTGGCTCAACTCTTCCGAAATGTGGACAGGTTGTGCAGCCCAGCCTGTCTGCAGTTCCGTCCAGCTTTTTCACAAACAGAGTGTGATGAGATAGCTTGATTCTTTGCAAATAAGGTGGCCGACATCAGGCAGGAGTTCCATCAGCCTCGCTCTATGGGGGATGCTGTTGGTTGGTGCTCAGTCGCAGAGCCCGGTGTTTCCTGGAGTACCTTTGATCTGCCGGAGTTCGTTGATATTATGAGGTTTGTCCAGGGGATGCATCCTACATGTTGTAGTTTAGATCTGGGCCCTACTTCCCTGATTTTGGGTTGTAGTGACGTCATCAGCCCGATCTTAGCTGGGATTATCCGGTGCTCTTTGGAATCGGGTGAGTTCCCTAGCTCCCTGAAGGAGGTGGTGGTGACACCCCTCCTGAAGAAAGCTTCTTTGGACCTGGAGAATCTAGTGAACTACAGACCTATCTTGAACTTTCCTTTTGTGGGAATGGTTATCGAGAAAGTTGTGGCGGATCAACTGGTGAACCATTTAACCATCCATAATTTATACGAACCTCTAATCGGGTTTCCGTAAGAGGCATAGTACTGAGATTGCTCTGGTTCGGGTGCTCAATGATCTCCTGATGGCGAGAGATCAGGGAAACCGTTCCATCTTGGTACTCCTTAATTTGTCATCAGCTTTTGACACTGTGGATCATGGGGTTCTGCTCGAGTGCCTGAGGTCCATCTGTGGGCTGTCGGGGATAGTACTCAGATGGTTTACATCTTTCCTCCCCGGTGGAACTCAGAGAGTTGTCTTGGGAATATTTTCTTCTGAGTCTTTCTCTCTGCCTTGTGGGGTATCCCATGGATTGGTGCTGTCTCCCATGTTATTTGCAGTGTACATGCTGCCCCTCGGAGACATTGTAAGATGGTATGGGCTGAGGTTTCACTGCTATGCTGATGATACCCAGCTCTACCTGTCTTTTGCCCCCAACCAGGTTAGTGCTATCTTGGTACTGAACTGCTGCCTTGTGGAAATCCAAGATTGTATGAGTTCTAGTGGTTTAAAGTTGAGCGCAGGAAAGACTGAGGTTTTGGTGGTGGACCCGGGTTGCAGGACAGAGGGGTTGAGGACTGATCTCCCCTCTGAGTTAGTCCTGGGGGGGCTCAGATCCTTACCTCTGAGCTGGTGCATGACCTGGGAGTGGTGCTTGATGATGGGCTGACCCTTCATCATCAGGTGATGATGGTCGTAAGGCTGGCCTTTTACCATCTTAGGAACATTGCTAGAATTAAGCATATTGTTCCGGCCAGAGACCTACCTGTTTTGGTCCACTCCTTTTTGGCCTTGCGCCTTGACTACTGTAACTCCCTTTACCTGGGACTTCCTGGGGTTGACATCCGCTGCCTGCAGATAGTGCAGAATGCTGCTGCAACGTGTATTGACTGGGGTATCTAGGAGATATTGCATTACCCCAGTGTTGTGTGATCTGCACTGGCTGCCTGTTTAGTGGCGGATCACCTTTAAGGTAGGTTTATTAACTTACAAAGCCCTTTATGGACAGGGTCCTGACTACTTGAAAGAGCTCCTGGTTCCTTACACCCATTTGCGACAGCTCAGCTCAGCTAATGAGGGGTTGCTGGAGATTCCGAGGGTTAGTCTAAAGTCATCTGGGGCCCGTGCCTTTGGGTTTGCTGCCCCTACCTCATGAATTCTCTGCCCCATCAGCTATGGCAGTACAGGACAGTGGGGTGCTTTAAGCAGGCATTGAAGACCTTTTTTATGGGGTAAAGCATATCCAGAATTTCTTTGATTTTATCGGTATTTATTGTATTTCCTGAATTGTATCTATTTGTGCAGTGCCTTGATATTCGAAAGGTGCTATATTAAATAAAGTTTATTATTATTATTATCTGATATGACTACCCCCAGGTCCCTTTCCATTTTTGTTGTTGTTAATAACTCCCCCTCCCCCATTGTATACTCTTCCCCTGAGTTTTTGTTTCCCAGGTGCATTACTTTGAACTTCTTTGCATTGAATCCACCTGTCATACTTCTGACCATTCCTCCAGCCTTGCTGTACTTGTGGAACAAGGGGTAATTGCACTGCTTTCTATAAACAAAAAGCCCACAGCTGCAGAAGTAAATACACTGCACACTGTGGAAGATACACAGCTGTGGAAAACTCCTGCACAAAAAATGGAATTGAAAAGTATGGCATATCCCTTTAAAAGCTATTCTCAGCCACTGTTTTTCCACAGTTGCAGAAAAAATGTTGCACATATGCCACACCAAGAAGAGTGAGGCATAACTCACCCTGAGCAAAAGGAAGTATACTAACACTTGGGAAACAATCATAGTGAGGTTTCAGGCACCAAACAGCAGCAAACATGTGGGCTGTATGGTAATGTCAGTTGCTACACTAAACATAGCACACAATTTCATTGAAAGGCAACAAAGCACAACCACATGACCCTGTACAGCCCATAAAGGAGCCCCACAGGCAATGGAGGAAGAGGTAGTAACAGCAAGAAGTGTGTGCTACAGACACAGGAAACAAAACACCTCCGAATACACAACCAACAGATACATATTGCCACTGAGTGCAAGGTCCTGCTGGTGCAGGTGGTGCTACCATAGTCCCAGTTGTGGGACTGGCTTCTTGCTATGCTGGGAATGCTGTTTCAGCTGCAACATTCACAAGACTGTCAAAGTCTCCTGCTCCACTTAATATGGATCACCTGCTGTTGTTTTGTCTGCTGGGCCTTTTATATTATTTCTGCAGTTGCGGAAACATGTTGCAGATTTTCAGCACCTGTGGAATTTCACAACTTGCCTGTTTTGTGATTTTCCACACCTGCAGAAATTTCAACTGTGAATATGCCGCTCTTGCATTTCTGCAAGCCTTTTTTCCACACATGTGGATATGTTTACTCTCTTTGTGAATCTAGCCCAGTGTTTTTATTGCTTATCTCATGATTATGTGATCTGGGTTGATGTTCGCCACAGTTCTCAATGTCATTTCAGTGGATTAGTGCACACTGTTGGCAGCAGTTATATTTACTTTACAAATAGCCATGTCACAAATCAGTGCTCATTGCCTGTACTCCCCCCCCAATCTACAGCCATCAACAGGACCCATGCAAGAAACTTTCTCTCACACATTACAAGAACTCTTAATTTAGTTAAAAAGATGGCGTTCCAGATGACAGTTTAATTTTCACTTTTTGTACGGCATCAGGTGGCACAAGGTATCTAGGCATTCCATAGTTAGGTTCCATGACACCTCCTTCTCATTCATAAGCCCAGCCTAGATAGTATTCTTTGGTGGTATGTTCCATTGATAATAGTTTGGCGGGGGGGGGATGCTTTAATTTTATTCTGTAATTTTATGCCGCTTGTACATTGTGTTTATGTACAAACAGAGGGTGCTCAACGTGGGTGACCATGTTGGATTTCTGCTTTTGTTTTAGAGGTTAGGAGTAGTAGAATATTAACCTTGTGGCAAAATGGTACTGACGAGGCAGTGGTAGATGGGGGTGGTTGGTTGCCATGTCACCCAGGAGGGAGAAATTTACATGGCCTCAGAATACTTCCTTTACAAGTCTTACTTTTGTTTATGATTTGCTTGGATTAATATTGACGACAAATTAATAATGATTCCACATGGATATGGCTTTAGGATGGACACTCGCATGCATTGTGCTTCGTTATGGATGATACACACAGTAATTTCTTTTTATCTAAAGATATATTAGTGGTGGCATGTACACTGTCAGAGGGAAGTTTGAAAGGCCCTGGATGTGCATTTCCATGCTCTGTATTACATAGACGTGCCCACATTTAAACTAATGCAGACAAATATACTAGTGCATGCCATTAACCAGTGTAGTTTCACTCTGATGAGGCAGAGTCTGCAGGCATAATTGGTCTGTGGGGCTGGCGGAAAAGCATAGAGTTTATTGTAAGGAGCTGTGAATGAGTTTTGTAAATCCAGTAGCACTGGGTTTGATTCACACAACCTCCACTTGCATGCTATCAGATTTTGAGCAAGTCACTTAACCTCCCCAGTGCTCCCAGCTTCCCCCTGAAACCAGGCATGTGTGCCTGGTGTGCCTAACCCAGTTACCAATGACTATAATAAAATGAAAAAACTGTGCAGACTTACTGGTTACTGTGCACAAAGGAGCAATTTTGTGATAATGTGCTTTTTTATTGTTTTAATAAATACACAAATAAAGAAATGACTAGATCAATAAATATGTACATACAATAGTACACAAATGAGATAAAGGAACATGCTGGGCCAGTGAATGTGTTGTTTGAAGTAATAGGAGCAATGTAGAACCAGGGTGGATTAGCAGTCAGCCTTGTGCCATATCATGCATCAAGATGATGAGCCACTGACTGTGAATGTACCTCTTGTAATACATTGCTACTATTAATATGTGTAGACTGGGACAATGACTAATGCTGAGAGAATTACTCTGTTGGGGTAATATGGCACTTGAGTTTTGCTTCCTTCTATCTTATGTCACAAGGGTTTGCTAGGGCTGAGCAGTACTGATTCTTGGTGTATCAAGCTGTGAACAAGGTTTATGTCAACAGTCTGTTAATGAATGCTTTTGGACACTATGGCACATGATCAGATTTGTTCCATGATACCAGCGGAGGAGATGATTAACAGACTATTAATCTAACCATTGCTCAGATCCTAGTGCTAGTAATAAGGCCATGAATGTGATTACCCCACTGTGCAGCTGAATGTATACTTGCCGGTGCTCCTATGGGTTACCAAACTGTTTCCAGAAAGAGGCAGCCAACAGTCAGTGCAGCCAAACCCCTGGACCCAGGAATGGAGAGGTCTTTGATAAACATTTACTCCTATCCCTCCCACCCCCTCCACCTCAACCCATGCTGACTATCAGCAATCCAGGCACCTAGCATGCTAATATTCACAATTTAATTGAAAGCCAATTTATCACCCCATTTGGGCGACATTGTACTTGGCTGTGCCTTGTGCCATGCCACGCCCTAAAAGGTTTATTAATTGACAGACAATGATGGTACCTTACCGCTATTAACAAAGTGTGACCAACGGTGATGTTAACAGTCAGTTCAGCACCATTTTGAGTCAGTATGGCCGTTTTAATGTTTGTTTTTGTGCTGTGCTGTTAGTGAAGGTGGAAATTTACTGACCATTAATGTACACACTGTTCATAACTTGTGCTACTCTTCATGCCTGAAAAAGAGGCACATGAACAGTCAGTTACTTACTCCATTGTAGGCGTTGAATGCTCGTGCAAACAACTGTGCAGATTCTACACTTGTGCTCGTTGGTGTGGAATAAGTATATAATTGACTGTTTCAAACATCCCTTCCTCCACCCCTTGACAGTCACACAGACTCCAGCAACATGACATGAGACACAAGTGTGCTATGGACAAACTTTATATTTCAAATACAACACTATGTGATACAAACAAAACAGTCAAACTTTAATTTGAAAACTATGTTTACTCAACTCAATATTCAACAAATTGTTTTGGGTGGAGTGCTATAGTGCCAATAAAAACACAACATGCATACCTCGGATATGCAGAGGATGCTAGTTTTGGAAATGACAGACAGCGGGCTTCTACTGCGAGATAATGCCATGAAACAGTTTGATATTTTAAATACTACATGAAAAAATGCTGCAATAAAGCATCTACATATTCACAGAATTGAAAACAAAAAAAAAATATTTTTGAGTGAAACAGAATTGTGCAGAATTTTTGCTACTGTTTTTAAAGACCATATTGGTCACTCTTACTGTGGAGATAATTGTTAAATCGGTTCATTGCTTGTTGATGTATGTGTGTACACCACCAGTTATTGTACAATTGGGAAGATACTGATCAGATGATATCACATATTTACTTATTTCTGTGACTACTGCTTTGTCAGATACTACCTTAACAGAAGATTGTGGATCTGGCAATGCAGTGTGTTTTTTTTATTTTCTAATGGCTTTCCAGACCGAACTGATGACCATAATTTATGGTTTTAGTTTGTTGCACACTGGTAACTTTTTATCAATGATTTGCACTTGTGGCCAGTCACAGATATTATAGATTTTGTATCAAGACCTGTACTGTATAGCAAATGCATGGCTGTTGTTCAAATCAAATGGTCAGTATCCTTCTGACTTAGACCAGCCAATTTACTCAGATGTGCCATCATGCCACCTAGATATGTCACTTTCATTGTCATTTATATGTACCATATAGGTTGAGAATCTAGAAATTGCTGTGTCAGTTGCTTTGGATACAAGTAGAATGCATGTGCATCTGGAGGTAATTTGGAAAGATATTTTTTAAATGCTATCACAGGACATGCTGGATCACCAATGATCTGATACGTGAACCCTCTCAGTCTTTCGTTTTTTGCCTCATGTACCTTATGATGTTTTTTTGTGCCCTTATTGAATGACAATGACACATACTCCAGTCTGTTCTCATTGGTCTTGATAGTGAATGATGATGGTGTTAGGTCTCTCAAGCCTTCTCATCGACATTGGGCAAAATGTAGCTGAATATGAAACCACACCTTGGGGTCAATTCTGGAAGCCACCTGCATCGGTTGCAACATGTGGTATAAAAGAGGGCTGTGCCCGAGGCAGTTGTGGCAAACACAAAAGGTGCTATTCCAGAAAGTTAGCCACTTGCAGCAAACTATCTGGAATAGCTGCACATTGTGGCCTTACATCAAAAGGAGTGTGTGCAATGGGCAGCATTGTCGCAAGCCAGGGACCAGGTGGCAGGGGCTCACTCAGGTGTCCCAAGGGAGGGAAGCCTGTTAGCCAGGTATGAACTGGGCAGCTGCTGCACGTGGCCCCCATAGGGCATTGTCTTGGAACTGCCAGCATACCCATGTGCCATCACTGTAGACTGCCTGCTGTGGCAGGCTACTGCCAACCCTGCAGTCCCCGACATCTGTGATGGTGCAATTGCCCCCCCCCAAAATGAGCGGCAGCTCCGATCATCATTCCAGCTCCCACCAACTACCCAGTCCCATTCCATGAAACAGTACCAGGTGGTCTAGCTGCCCCCAAGCCTCACCCCCGACAGGCTTTGGTGGAGCACCGCACTCTTCCCCATTCCATCCCTGACCTGCTTCTGTGACTGGCACTACCCTCCTCACACCATCATGGCCAGCTGCAGTATGCCTTATGTGTGTACTGTATAACACAATTCAATACATGCATAACACATTCTGCAGCTGGCCATGGTGGTGTGAGGAGGGTAGTGCCAGTCATGGAAGTGGGTCATGGGCAGAATGGGGGGAGTGGGTGCTTCACCAATGCCTGTAGGGGTGGGGAGGGTGAGGGCCACTAGACCACCAGTAAGTATGACATGATGGTGATGTATTAGGTTGTTAGGAATCAGTGATCGAGGGCTCTGTCAGGGTGGGGATCAGTGTGGGGGTGTTTGTATGCACTGTTCCACAAAGCTGCAGCTTCACTATCGGCACGGGGGGGGTTACACTACCAGGGCACATGTGTGTTGCCTGTAAGGGTGAGGGCAGGATGTCTGGGGTGTTTTCAGGGATTCATTATCAATAGGGGTTATGAACAGCTGTACCCCATCGCCCATCATGGCCCCACACCACCCCTGCTGCAACCCACTGTACACTACTATCCCAAGTCCCATGACGCAGCCATTTAGATCACCTCCTGGCTGGTCTAAGTGGTGCCCCCTGCTGCATCCATGATGGGGCTTCCAGAATTCCCAAAATGGGGATGTGGCAGCCCCACCATGGCTCATGCCCCCTTGCGACCTGGCACACTGGGTTGCTGGATACAACCCTGGCACAAGGGGGCTTTGGCACAGTGTGTCTGTGGCAGTCACAGGTTGCTTACCAGAATAGTAGGGTGACACAAGTCAGCACTTGTGTCCCACTTTTATGACGCAAGTCACTTGCTTCCTGCCAACCCCTTTTAGAATTGGCCCCCTTGTGTAGTAGTCCAACTGCTGTACTGCTGTCGTTCTTAGCCGATGCTTGGAGGTTTGCTAGGTCCATATCTGTAATTCTTGGATAATGTGATGTTTTGTCCTTCCCTTTTTTATGTAGTGTTTTAATGAGTTCCAGAAACTCATTGTTGGCCATCTGGAAATCTGCACAATGTATGACATTTATTTTTCTGCTAAAAGGAGGATTGTTTAAGTGATGATTCAGGCCTGCTCTAATGTCTACATAGCTGCGGAGACTGTAATGTTTACTTTCTTTGTTATGTACTGATGCATAGAACTGCCTCAGGATGTTGCACAACTCAGATACTGGCAAGTACTCAAAGTCAATGCTTTTATTGTTAGAGGATAATCATTCCCTCAGAAGTTTCACTGCCCCTTGCCCAGCCTTACTGGTATTCCTCTCATGATTCTCTTCGATCATATCCAGGTGTGTTTCAGTAATCTAAGTATATCTGCTGCTGCACATCATGGTGGGTTCAACTGTTGGATGATATGGATCTGACGGGAGACTGCCCTCCCTTGTGGTTGATGGTCGTCCCTTGTCAGTGATAAAGGTGGTCAAGAATGTGGGCATTACTCTTGACAATTGGCTTGACCTTGGAAAACAGGTTTCGACAATCATTAGGGATGTTTTTTTCATCTCCGGAATATTGCCAGGATCCATTCATTCTTGACCCCCACTGACCTGGCTACAGTCATCCATGCCTTTGTTATTAGTTGACCTGATTACTGTAATGCCCTGTACAGTTCCTAGGGCTGTCTGAAGGTTTGATGCATCACCTGCAGCTAATGCAGAATGCTGTGGCCAAGTTGTTGACTGACATCTCTATGAGGGACCATGTCACTCCTGTCCTGTGCTGTCTGCACTGGCTGCCTGTGAGTGTGTGCATCACCTTCAAGACAGGCTTGTTAACATACAAGGCCTTACACAGTCTGGGACCTGACTGCCTTAAAGAGCTCCTGATTCTGTACCCTCCTATCTGCCCTCATGTTCCACTGAAGTTGTCTTACTAGTTGTACCATCCTCCCATTTAAAAAGATCGTGGGATAGGGCCTTTGGGGTGGCTGTACTGCTCCTGTGGAATTCTCTTCCATCATACATTAAGGCTTCTAGCTCAGTGGAGGCCTTAAGAACCTCTTTTAAAACTTATTTATTTGATAAAGCTTTTAATCTGCTCTGAATTAATTTATTCTAGGGTTGTTTTTCTGCATTTTGCTGTTGTTTTGTTAAGTGCTCTGAGCCCTTGGATAAGATGCTATATAAATAAAATTTGCCTTGCCTTGCCTTGCCTTGTGTGTTTCTACATAGATAAGAAGAAGACATAAATGGATTTAGTTTTTGGTGTAGTTTTTTTAGTTTACAATTTTATTTACTTTCTATTATGCAAATAGTGTGATTGTGATACCTGTGATATGTTGCTTTCCACCCACCCACATAATGTCCCAAAGACACTGCACTGGACATTGAAACAGAATCTTATGATAGATAAGGACTGCTTGAAACATCTAGTCTGCTCATGTTACCTACATACTGTGAAACCATAGTCGCTACTTGATCTCTATTGTAACCCCCACCCTCAATTACCTTGCTTCTAAGGTATCCTTATACCTGTCCCATACCTTCTTAAATCCCATTGCAGTTTTTGCTCACACCGACTCCTCAGTGAGACTGTTCCAGGCATTCACCACCCTTTCTCTGAAGAAGTGTTTCCTTTCATTACCCCGAGTCTACCTCATCCAGCTTTATTGCATGACCCCTTGTTCTTGTGCATCTTTTTCCCTGAAAAAAGCTTCCCTCTTGAACCTTACTTATACCCTTGAGGTATTTGAAAGCCTCTATCATGTCCCACCTCTCCCTGCTTTCCTCCAGTTGGTAACTGTTGAGGTCCTTTACTCTCTCTTCCTTCACTCTTTCTTCATAGGGCTTTTGATGTAGATCCTGCACTGATTTACTTGCCCAACTGTGAACTACCTCAACACTGCCTATCTCCTTTTGAAATGAGGACTCCAGAACTGGACAAACTACTCTAGGTGGGGTCTCAGCACAGATTAATACAGAGGTATCACCACCACCCTCTTTCTGCTGATGACACCCCTCCCTATGCACCCTTACCTCCCACTGGGTCTCCCCACTGCCTTGTCACACTGTTTGGCATCCTTTAGGTCATCAGGTATAACAATACCCAGGACTCTTTACTGTTTGGTGGTTGCCAATACCACTCCACCCATTTTGTACTCTGATACTGGGTTGCTACGTCTGAAGTGCATATTTTTGCATTTGTTTCTTTGAAACTTAGTTGCCACTTTCTAGGCCACTCATCAAGCTTACCTAGATCTCTATTCATTTTTACCAGCCCGCCCTGGGATGTCAACTCTATTGCTAAATGCTGTGTTATATGCAAAATGACATACCTATATAAGATAGACACATATAAAGGCTGCAGAAGAAAACAGCCAAAAAATACATTGTACATGCTCAGTACATCAACTCAGCGGTGGCACTAGTGCTGGTGACATTGGCATTGTGTGTTCAGTAATGAACACTGGATGTTGGGGGTCCGCATGGGGGAAGAGGATCAGGTGTCTGGGGAGGGAGTAATTGTTGCTTCATCAATCTGACCACTCTCATGTGAGATGGTTGCGGGCACTGAGATTCCATCACCTCCTGAGGTTACTTCACTTGCATCACTGTTTGTCAGTGCTGTATATACAAAATGCTCCTGTGTGGCAGGTGTCTCAACTGCAGTACTTGTGTTAACTTCTGCTATGTGGGTGGGGATCTCTGAGGGTTGTTGTTGATCTGATAGGTTAATACGAGATGCTGCTAACGCAATATCTGTCACCTACTTTTCATTCAAACTGTTTTTCATAGCATCTGATGAATGCCGGTGATGTAGGTCCTGGATATACTCTGCTGTGTCAGCCCCATTGGAATTACTGGCACTGTTTGCTGTATAACAGCTGATAAACTGACTCCAACTACTTAGCCAGTTTTCCACAGTGACGTCACCACACAGGTTAAAATTCACTGCTGAAATCATCATGGTTTCTAGACAGGGCGTTGAGTCAATAGCAACCCTATTACAGTAAAAATATTTAACTGCCAGAAGAGATGATGCTATAATGAAAAATGCAGCTCTGTAACTAACATTTCAAAATAGTACTCATTCTACTGGATTCTATTCCAAGGCAGGTGCAAATGTGTGTGTGTGTGGGTGGGGGGGGGGCACAGACACATTTCATGGCCAAAACAGTTAAGAGAAAAATAAACACAGGAAACATCACATATTTATACATTTTTATCTTTTATTTTATGCAGAACTAGTCAGTGAATACAGTACTATGTACTGACGTAAGGGCAGCATTGTGGAGCTATGAGTTTTCTGTATTGGTGGGGGGGGGCACTTTGTAAATCCTGACAAATGCTAACAGTCTGACAAGCATTTCTGGTTGAGAACTTGAAGTTGTAGAGTGTTACTTTGTATCTGTAATACAGAAATACGGGTTAACTAATTAATGTAATTTCATTACATTTGATTGCTGTTTGTCATTGATGTTATTAAGTGACTAATGCCAATGACAGTAACGGAGAGTGACATCATTACAGAACAGCTGCTCTGCTGAACTGTTAATTTTTTTCCCAAGCAAAAAACACATTATTCAAGAAAGTATCATTTCACTGATGCTGGTGAACGTTATAATATTCAAACTTAGTGCACAGAAAGAAAATCATCTTTACAATTTAGAAGTCTGTGAGTCACACGGCTACGTGCTGCTGCAGACAGTTCAATGGCTTGTAAAGATTTGTTTTGCAACTAATAATAGCTTTTTATTCACTAGACACCTGTTGCTGTAGGAAGGTAACGTTCCTCATTTGATTTTTAATACCAGTTTGCACCTCATTCACATTAAGTTGCCCTTTGAATTACATTAGCCAGCAGATAGAGTTTGATTCTCACTAATTTAAATTTTTATGTCCAGTGAATGAAGCCCATTCCTGATCGATGACCAGTTGTAGAAGTTTAACACAGAACACTCCCTGAAATAAACTGGTTGCATCTTATTGAGTTAGTAAACTGTTTATTTGGGTTTTTTTTCAGTGCTGATCACTGTTGATCTCACACAGCACAGGAGCTGTTAGTTTTACAACTGTCTTCACAAGACATGGAACTGTCTGTATTACCGCAGAGCCATACGTCATGGCAGGCAAACTTCTGAATTGTGAAGATGCTTTCCTTTTCTTACACTAAGTCTTAATCCTTTAAAATTGTGCACTGTGTCACTGAGAAATGTTTATTTATGTACTTTAGAGAAACCTATGCTGATTCTGTAATGGCAGCTGTGACAGGTTTGTGGATGTTCACAGTGTCATGTCCACAATACATGGCACGCTTATTTTTTTTTTCCTGTATTTTTGGGCATGCTATGCTGAATTATGGAGTTCACGGGAGTTCCAGTATTGTGCCTCACAATAACAACTGCTGTCTGTTACATTGCTGGACATGGTGACAGCCATATTTTATTGTTTAAATGCACATCTCTGACCACTTACTGGCACTTCTTTAGTAAAGAAGAGAAAAAAAAGAGAACGCCATGATCAGGCTGTGGATGCAAGGGTAACGTGGGTTAATGTAACCCTGTTAGAACCTGTGACAGGGAGATCCTGCCACTCTTGAGGACCGACCTTTTCTTAAATCTGTTGCAACAGTTCTTCTATTTCTTAGCCTAGTCTATCATTTACAATTTCTAATCCATAAGGGTGTCCACCTATGTGTGCCTCTCCCCTTTCTTGACTGTGCTATAGTGTCCTCTTTAATTTTCCTTTTCCCTCTCCGGTCTTTATACAGGGAGGTTATTGTGGTGACCTCTGAGATAATCCATGCCTTAATGCTTCTTGCTTAAACTGCTTTTGTGCTATTGTGTGTACTCTATATTATTACGTACTACCCGCTCCCCCAGGTCGTACCGGGAGACGAGCAACTTGTTGTTCAGTGTCCCTTACCTGGTGAAACTTTTCAATCAATAAATAAATACATGTAAAACAACAGGCTGTGTTCCTCATTGTTTGATTTATTATGCAACAGCACTTTGTCATAAAATATCTTGATGTATATGAGTTATGTGTATGAAACCTGTAAATGTTGAAAATACCACAGCACTAGGTGCTTTCGATAAAGGTAAAATTTACTGGGGAACTACTGTATATTATAAAAATTAAGTTACTGGAGTAGAGATATCAGAAAACCCCCATTGTGTTATTTAAAATGCATGTAAATTGCAGATTGTTTGAGAGGCCCTTTGGCACCATGCATTCCTGCTTTAAGCTGAACCAGCCTAAACTGTCATGGTGATTTACTATACATCCCATGATGCTTTGCACCATGGGGGTATGTGTGATGTTGTGTTTCTTTGAAACTTGACTTTATTGCCAATGCCCTTTGGGGCAACCCTTGCTTCATTGCTTCTGCACTGAGGTTCTTTGTCTTTAGCTTATTTTTTTTTCCTTTTTTGAGCTCCCCATCACCCAAACACACAAGACCAACACAGGGAATAATTGATTTTCACTGCAGATGTAGAACAGTAGATTAGTGGATCAGTAGGTGTTGAGTAAATGCAGAGGAAAGACAAGCTGAGTCTGTTGCTGCCAACTGATGTATTGAAGAAGCGATATGCCATTGCTCAATGTTATTCCCTGTGTTTTAAATAAACATCACAGAGAGATTGTGTGTTGAACCCAAAGATCTGTGTCTGGTCCATCTGTTATCCCACAACCTCTCCACAGAATCCTTTCAACCAATCAGAACTGCTGTACAATACTTAGCTTATAATAATTTTATTTTACAAGATGATCAAGGAATCTGACAGGACTGCAGCATTTTTTGGCAGTGATTGCATTTTTTTTTTCAGAATAAGCAGGACATAGTACATTGATCCCTGTGACCTGATTGGGGAGTTACTGGGCAGTGGGTAACAAGTAGTTATGTGGTGCTAGCCTGTAAGTGAGCATATGCCCCAAAAAAGAAAATATTTTTGGTTTTTGTTTTTTAAATAAGAACAATATGGAGGATTGTCATCATTTATTCAATGATTACAATTTTTAAAGATTAATGTGTGCATATTGAACAGCAGGGACCCTTGAAGCATGCAGCTGGGCAGTGTGCAGTAAATAGGTTTAATCTGACATCCTGCCAGTGCCCAGCCATTTTCAATTGGCACTTTCTGTGGCATACTACTGTGTGTAAAAAAATACAGCCTATTTTTCTTCCAGTCTTCATGCTACCAACTTTCTGAGGTTCCTCCTGTAGCACTGTGTGCATCCCCCTGAGCTGTGTTATTTTAGTGTGATCTGGGTAATAGTTGGCAGCAAGTGGGTATCATATGGTAGCCTTCCAGAGCACAACCTCTTCTAGTTGGCACTTTTTTGGCATTCTATAAAAAAATGCAAAGTATATTTTTTCCAGTCTTCACATTGCCAACTTCCCATGTTCCTCCTGTAGTACTGAGCATGTCCTCCTGAGCAGTGCAGTCTGAGCAGTGGGCAGCAAGTGGGTGCCAGGTAGTAGCCTGCCAGAGCCTGGCCACTGCTAGATGACACTTTTGTAGTATTCTATGAAAACCAAAAAATGATAAAAACAATATACAAACAACATTTGTTATTGCTTATAGCCTACATGCTGTGGGTTACTGTAGTAATGTCTTTGGATTAGAAGGTTTTGTGGGTCTACATAGGCTTAATACCTTTCTGAAACCATCAACATGGCCTTGTAGCCGGTATGTACAACAGTTATGACATAATGTAAAGCCTTTCCATGTTTGTCACTTTCCCAAGGGACTCAGTATTTTGAACCGGTAGCATACATGAAGTATACTATGGGATGTTGTGCTGCTTTCATCAGAGGTTTTGGAAGCCCACAGTATATGAACCTTACAGAAAATCTTTTTTTTAGCAGTGTTGGCAACATACTATGAGTACCATCCTTGTCCATAATTGGTACTGAACGGACATAATTTTTGGAACTAGTAGCCTTCAATGTAGATCACAACATCTTCCTGCTGTTTTAAGTGCCCGCCAGGATGTAAGGCAGTGTCACAGATCCCTGCATGACAACAGTGATTTACTGCCATTAAAAATGCCTTGTTTCCTGCAGTAACTCTGCTACAGAATTCTGCAGCATTGTTTTGCATCCTGATGGGCTCCACTGTAATTTGATGTTATCCCTATTCACAATGGTTTTTAATGTTCACACTAGTGTTTGAACTAGTGCACACAACAATAGTTCACCAATAAGAGAAGTTTGGTGAACTTTATCAGATTTGACAGTCCACATTCTCAAGAGTGATCTTTGGGAGGTTCACACTGCCCTAATTTGAAAGAAAGACACTGTATGTATGACACTGTATAAACTTATATTACATTGCACTGTACTGTTGTGCTGTATTGTAATTTGAGAAATTTAGTGATGACGCAATCCAAGTTACCCTCACATAGGTTTAGTTTAGTAATACTCTTTTCTTTATGATAAGCATGAAGCAACTATACTGTATGCCTATCATGGTGGTTTCCTGTATTTAGCTACAAAATCTTATTCTGTGAGTTGCCTTCACCACATCCTGCCACTGTGTAAAAGATTTTGTTTTCAGTACCTTATGGATAAGGTCTGACAGTTGTCTACTTATCCTTCCTCATTTTTTTAATCATGTGTGTAGATCAGTTAAATTAGATATACATAGAGTAATATAATATATACAACTGAGAATGCTAGGTGAAAACATTGCAGATCTCCACATCCAACATGCCACATTGCAGAGATTAGGGAGCTAGTGGAGCCAAAACAGGCAGACAGAAAAATAATACAAATTTTAAGAAGTAGTCAGTTATAATTTGTTATTTCTGAAGCATGTTTCTTTTTCCTTTTGCACATTAGACAGTCTTCTATGTGATAATAGTGTGCTGGATGTGTGGAACAGCTCTTAGCCTGGTAGCTAACATATCTGTCTCTAGCCCCCCCATCTCCAATTACATAATCAGGATTGTGACCTCACTGACAGTGACATCACAAGTGACTGACCTGGTAGCCACTGAGTAGCTGTGCCTAAGGGTTCCAGGCTGGAACATCACAGTTAAAAACATCGTGGACATAACATCACAGGCAACACTTTGCAACCTGCAATATCATGGAGCAAAAACAATGGCGGACACAACTGCATAGGCAGCAGGCAGTACAATGTATATCAGTGCTGGTGTCCAGCGGGTCACCAACCCCACCCGCGATGGCTCCAGGAATAGGAACTGTACCAACCCCACCAACCCACTTCCACCATTGCCGGCACCATTGTCACGGTCGGTATATTATGGCACAATAGCTGTGGTGCCTAGTGGACCCCCCCGGCCGGTAGCTCCCCACCACCCTGCTCCCACCCCCACCCTGTGCAGGTGACCAGCACAGCACTCAACTCTCCACCACGGCTGGCTGCCCAACTGATCTGTAGCTGGAGGGATGTGCTGGTCACCCGCACAGGGTGGGGGTTGGAGCAGGAAGGTGGGGAGCTATCGGTCAGAGGGGGTCCCTAGAGCACCACAGCTGTTCGCCATTAACAGACCATGTATTCAACTGTGTGCCAGCGATGGTAGCGTGAGATTGGCGGTTTGGGGATTGGTACGGTTCCTATTCTTGGAGCCATTGAGTGGGTGAATGGGTGGGTGACCTGCTGGACACCAGGGCTGATTTACATTGTACTGCCTGCCACCCACCCATGCGGTTGTGTTCGCTGATGTTTTTGCTCCACAATATTGCATGTGGTGATGTGTTGCCTGTGATGTTATGTCCACAATGTTTTTAACCGCGATGATCCAGCCCAGAACCATTCCTAAGCAGCACAGAAGTCACAGCCAGTGAGGTCACAATGCTGATGATGTAGATGGGAGAAACAGAGATGGATATGTCAACTGCCAGGTATAGTGCTGTCCCACACATCACACCTACTAACATCAGATAAACAATCTTCTAATTAAACAAAGGGAAAAGAAAAAATACCTCAGATATAAAAGATAATGGTTGACTGCTTTTAAAAACTAATATTAGGTTTTGTGAGTACACAAGCTCTTTAAATGTTACTGACAGTTGCCACAAAAAGCAGAGTTTGTAAAAAATGATTTAAAAGCTATAGTAGCTTCACATCTTATTTTTTGTTAATTATACTAGTACAGGTATGAAGAGGAATCATATTTAATAATCTTTTTTTACAGTTTAGAAATATAGAAACTTAGATGTTGATGGCAGAAAAAGGCTCAAAATGCTCATACATCCTGCTTAACCCTACCTGCAGTTTGATATGATGACCCTAGTGGTCACCAACTCCTTCACCCTCCCCCCCCCTTCTTCTACCGTACACATCCCATATATTTGTCCCAACTGTGCTTGAATTCTTCTGCTTACTCAGTATGGACAACTTTCCTTGATGGCTTGTTCCACCCATTCACCACTCTTAGGCCTGGATATTTAAACTGTGCCAGGCTGTGGCGCAAGCCTGGGCACAGCTTAACTTTGTTGCACAGGGGTGTGGCCAGGGTGATATTCAACGGAGCTGTGCTATGGTGCAGCAGCTTTGAATATCGCACCCTGGCCACCCCCACAGTGCATGGCACAGTGGCACTGCACCAGTGCAAGTGGCCAGAGTGGAGCATGGAGATGTGCTAGCGCAAGTGCCATTGCGCCATTCACAGCACCTGCGATATTCAAAAAGGGACATGCAAATGGGGCCTTAATTTATGCAAGGTGCACGTGGGGCCATTTGCATGTCATTATGGCCCCATTTGCATTCCATTAGCATGCAGGTGTGCCGATCCCTGACAACTTGTGCCTGGCACCCTGCCAGGCAGCAGCCGTTGGGACTGATGCCCCCTGCAGCCCAATCGCGGGCATTTGTCTAAAAGAATAATCCCCTGTCCTATATCCCTGGTGGTCCAGTGGACCGCTATGTGCCCGACCGTGGGCATCAGTATTATAACCCCCACGTCCAATATCCCTGGTGGTCCAGTGGACTGCACTCTGCCCGATTGTGGGCATCGGTATTATAACCCCCCCACGTCCAATATCCCTGGTGATCCAGTGGACCACACTCTGCCCAAATGTGGGCATCTGTCAAACATATAAAATGTCCTATTACCCTGGTGGTCTATTGTACCCCCTCCCCACCGCCCACTGAGCCCCACAGCCGCTCCCCAGTCAGCCCGGCGGGCGGCAGCACCACCACCAGCCACCCGCCGCCCACTGACTGACAGCACTGTAGACTGCATGCCCATTGGTTCACAGCATGAGCCAATGGGCGCAGCCCATACCGTACTACACAGTCCAGATATGTGAATGAACCAAATTTCCTCACTTTTGTCGCTGTGGAACAACCCTAACTATCTATCTATCTGTCTGTCTGGTTTCAGTACCAGTATATGTAAATGCCTACATGTATGCATTTTATATATATATATATATATATATATATATATAGATATATATATAGATATATATATATATTCGGTTTTGGTTTGAAAACCCCCTTAGACTCCCCAGCCCACCCCAACTGGCATTGGGGTCATCAGCCCTAACTCTCACCCATCACATGTGTAAAGCAGCAGAAGTATAGAGAATGGGTGAGAGTTAGACCACACCCCAATGCGCACCCCAATGCTGGTTGGGGTGGGTTAAGGGTCCAAGGGGGTTTCAACCCTAACACCGAATTTCCTCACTTTTGTCTCTGTGGAACAACCCTAACTAATGTATTAAACAGATTTTTTTGCCTCTAATTTCCCTTCTTTTTGAGAATGATAACGAGAAATAGTGAATGTAAAACAGCGGCGGGAGCAAGCCATGTGATGTCTTGTGGCATAGTAACAGGAACAGCAACGCAAACAGAGCTAACAGTGGTGCATATGGTAACGCAAGCGCAAATGAGAACAGAAAGGGTAATACACATGGTGGCGTGAGCGGGAATGGTCTGCCACGTGATGTCTTGTCACATAGTAGCATGGTGCCTGCAAATGGAAATGTCAATGGGCATGGTGATGCAAAGTGAAACAGAAAGAGAAACAGTACTGTAGACACAAATGGCAAAAAATAACAGAAACGCAAGCGCAAATGAAAACGCAAGGGAAAACGCACATGGTGGCGTAGACGTCAACGGTAAGTGAAACGGGTACAGAACTGCAAGCGGAAAGGGCAATGGTAACAGTAATGTAAGTGTACAGGCTGGTTTTCCCCAAAAGCTGCATAGAGAAAGACAGTGAGTACAAAGAATGTATGCATAATAATGGGTCTCAGAGCAGAAAATGAGGACTTGGAATACTAAATAGGTTATGTCTCAGGAACCGTACGACGTAGAAAAACAATTTAAAAGTCATATGATTTATGACTGTCCTGGCTAATTTTAAGCGGCTAAGCATTTTCTGATGAAAAGTCCGTATCTCGCGACCGTTCGGTAGATACGGGCCCCAGGCGCGGCGAACGCCGTAATGTTATCCTATGGGAAAAAAAGAGAAGTTCAGAGTGCCATAACTTTGCCTCCCTGTAATATTTGTTCACCAAACCACTGAAAGGCACATCTGTGGGCTGTTGGCTATCTTCCCTCCAAATTTCAGGAAAAAAAACAAACCGTTATTTTGCAGCAGGGTGCCAAAGGATTCCTGTGATGCGTTGGGCACCGTAATGTTATCCTGTGGGAAAAACTGTCAACTTTGGAGTGCCATAACTTTGCCGCCATGTAATATTTTTTCAACACAACACTGAAAGGCACATCTGTGAGATGTCGGCTGCATTCCCTCCAAATTTCAGCCCAAAACTCCAAACCGTTCTTTTGCAGTGGGGTGCCAAAGAATTGCTTTCATTTCCCCACAGCCTAGAAAAGTACTGTTGCAATTTGCGAAAGCAAAAATTTGCAACACTTTCGTGAGCACAAAAGTACTTTGTGAAAGTACTTTTTCCAGAAATTTGAAAAACATATTTCTGGGGTGTTTTACCCCAAAATAAAGACATGGCTAGCATCCTCAGGCTCCGACTAGGTGAATGCAAAAAGAGTTAGGTTGCTAGATGGTCCCAAATTTAAATGGCAAGCATTTTTCTGATCATTAACTGAAAACAAGATGGCGGATTTGTGAAAGTAAGAGGGCTATTTGCGAAAGTAAAAATGCATTTACGACACTGTCAAACTTTTTGTCAACTTTTCCCATTGACTTATAATGGGAAATTGTTTTTTGAATAACTTTTGAACCGTTTAGTATTTTTTCACAAAATCTTCAAAAGGCACATTGGGGCCCCTGGCTGCATGTTCCCTGAAGATTTTGGGCCAGTTGCGCAAACTGTGGGACCTGTAGGCGCGACCATAGAATATCAGAAAAAGCGTAAACGCACATGCAGATCACGTTTAATAACTCCGCAGCCGTGTATCCAACCAGTACGAAACATGGCAGATCCCAAGGTGTATGGGTCTTGATTGTGTATTCCAAATTTCAGACAAATCCATCAAACAGTTGAAAAGTTATTAAGGTGCAAAATTTGGGGTTTAACATGTAAATGGCTCCTCAACCCTAACTATAGTGCACTACCGTGCACTATAATATATACACATACATACATATATATATATATATCCATATCCCAAAGTGACAAGCTGACAGTGTTTGTTTGGGCTAACTCTATCCTGGCTTTGTACCTCATCTTCCTTTTACGCGAACAACTTTCCCATCAGGTTGGCACCACGTGAGAAGATACTACTAGTCAATGTTTGTCTAGTATTTTGTAACTAGGATATGACACTGCCCACCCCCATTTCACGCTCTGAATTCCTCAGAATATATTTCTAAAGAAGTAAGTCCTGAAATTGCTCACTGATAAATTGTGGCTCATGTATTTAGACATCCTTATATTCCAACTGCAAAGTTTCAGTCCATTCAACCTTGTTTAAAACAGTGCTGATACTATGATAGTTTTGTAATTACTCTGGAACACAATTAAAATGACAATCACTCAACTGTTTTTAAAGATATTTTTCCTTGCAATCTCTGTTTAGGTGATAGGTGTTCACAATATGAATATGTCAATGTATTATGATGATTGACGGCCTAATGCCCAACCTACTTTCAACTTACTTACCAGGGTGGGCCTGGCGAAAGAAAATTATCTTTTTAAAATTTTCAGAAACACTTAGCTTACCGAATGAAATCAAATGGCAGCAATAACTGGAAGCTAAGTGCAGCTATGCCAAACAAAAGTTTGCCTTGCAGCATTTACTTCCAAAGGTGATGTGGTGGAGGCATATCACTCGACTGTCACACATTAGAGGTATATCATTCATTTTTACTTCTCAGAAATGTTCTGACCCACATGGAGAAGGCAATGAAATTCATAATAGTTTAAGATACTCAGTTATCAGGCAAACATTACTTACATCTGCTGTGTACTGAACTTACAATGTAGCGTTTGATGCTGTGTCTCACAGTTTGCCCATTGGCCACACATTTTACAGAATTGGCCGATGAAAGGTTGAGAGGTATGTGTAGTTGGAAGGGTGAGAATTTAACAGTGTGATCGATATAATTTTTATGCTGTTCCGTATATATTTTTTAAATGCTAATTTTACATTAAGCTATTTTCTGGTGTTTGCCTTTGTAGTACTTTAATATTCACAGGCAGAGCACTGCAGTGCACTATTAATGCCTTCCAAGCAGCCCTGGTATTAACTTCCTATCGCCAGTCTTCCACTTGTTATAAAACCAGAAAAAAATGTATTTGACATGGGTTTTTTTCTTTAAATGTATTTGCCACTCACCTCTTCAGGTCACCTTTCTATTAGAAACTGCGCCTCTGTCATTCGTCTCTGGCAGTTAAAGGGGACTTTAACCCAAGGTGGGGCTAGGTACTTTTGTTTGCCATGAATTCAAAGATCTACAGCATCTGCATAGAGTTTCTGTTTGCTGTTAAAAAAAAAAGCAACACAGATACTGCTTGAGCAGTCTGGGGACTATTTGCTAAACGGTGAAACAGACACTCTTTGTATTATTTGAAAATTACATATTTTGGTAATACAGCTGGAAAGAATACTCAGGAATTTAAATTCCAAAGTGCCCTTCGCATACCTTGTACTCCAACTCCCACCTTGGAGGATAGCTAGGAAAATATGTACCTACACAATAAGCTTGTTTGTTGCCCCTTCAACCCTGTACCTCTACCTTGTCTGTTACTGCCAGTTTATCATGTTTGCTCTTCAAATTGTGCGCAGTGTCCATGGCTCAACAGGTTGTATACCAGCCTCTGAAGCTGGAAGATCTTGTGCACCAGCCTCTGAAATTCGAAGATCGGAAGACTGTGGGTTCCATCCCCACACCAGCAACTTGGTTTACATCCCAGTACTGGCACCGTAGAGTAGCATAAGGGGGCGCTGCTCTCCAGAGATGCCTTTTTTTATTGTTGGCTAGGACGTTAAACCCCGAAGACCCATGTGATCAGGTGGACGTTAAAGATCCCTTAGCACTTCTCCAAAAGAGTAGGGATAATTTTTATTAGAAAAATAACCACATATACACACAGGTACAATAAGAAATCAAATATGTACAGAAATCAAAATGCATAACAATTCATGGTCAGGCAGTCAGAACGTATCAAACACTTAAAAAATAAAACACTCAAGGAAATAGTTAACTACAAGTAACACAATTAACACAAAAAGGAGGAATGTGTTGTGTGTGTACTACAAAAGAGTAAGGGAATTCCCATGGTGTTTCCTGGGCAAATGCCCATATTTAACAGAAATACCACCAATAGTTTAGTCTGATTCAATGTCAGTTGGTTTCCATCTGTATCCACACCCACATCCACCCACCCCTGAGACGAGGGTGAAAATAGAAAGAACTGCCTAGTCTTCTCTTCCTGCTCAACAGAAACTAAAATAAACAAACAAATAAATAAATGTACACCCACCCCAATGCTTTGCTAAGCATGTGAAGAAATTAAAGCAGCACCACTGAGTTGTATGGATTTGCATGGTGGTTGCCTACAAAAGAACACACACACACACACACACACACACACACACACACACACACACACACACTTATTAAAACACTGGACAATGGTACAAATGGTGCTCTTGAGATGCAGCAATTGTCTTCAAAAATATGGTGCATATGTGCCTACACCCCACCCCCAAATACACAATCAAAGTTATAAAGGAGTATACTTGCGGTACTGCACTATCAGTTTTAGCCGGTTTGTCTTCTCTAACTGCTGCAAGATTTCAAACGCACTGGGTGTTAGTATTTTATAGAAAATTTCATTTTGAAAATCAACTAAATACACGCAGGACAATATATAGTTTCAATACTGGAACCTTTGTGTTTAACTAACGGCATATCTGAAAATGATTTAGAGACCAATGCCCCAAATCTGTAGCTGCTAAAACATACGTATGAGAATTAAAAAAAGGAGCTTTTATTATTCAACCGATGATATAAAACAACCCAAAATGTATACAAATCACTGTATATTTATTATGTCTTTTTTTTTCATTGCTGTTGGATTTTACGTCTCTTTTACAGAATCACCACGAGCTGGTCCAGACATTTAATTCGCGAGTGCCCATTGTTTTTTGTGAATAAATTGGAACCTCATCTCAAGAGTAATGGATTTGAGGAGAGGAACATCGAGTGGCATTGTATAAATAAAGTATTTCGTACAAAGATCACATCAAGACCTTTATCTCGAAAGAGCCTGTGACGCCTCTGAGCAAACTTTTGAAGTTCTACATTTAGTTGCCTATTTCATACATTTCTTGTTTTATCTTCCCACTGTTCACTGCTATTAAGGACATTTGTATGGAAACATGACCCACGTCATTGGGACTTCTTCTTCTCCTGCTGCTTGTCTACACCTACTGTTATAATCTCCAGCTTGTGACATAATAATTTTCACTGCAACCCATTGCGATTTATAACAGGTGATTCTGACTTCACAAGACAGGCAGCAGGAGCTGATGCCTTAGGGGCAATGATATTATTTTCAAGCGCCTGTCTTTAATTAAAGTGGAAAACAGAAATATACAATGTGGAGAAGTTCACCAGCACTGTGTGTAAATACCGGTCATAGAAAGGGGTATTATCTGGGAACCCGAGTCCCACCCACGTGGGCCTGTTGCTCAGCGATTAGAGCCCCAGGACGGTAATCTGGGGGCCTGGGTTCAGTTCCTAGTGGGTCACATTTTTTTCATTCTTCACTACAATTTATGATTTAACAGAGGGTGTGTGTGTTAAAAGAGAGTTAAAACAAAAGGGCAATACTATGATATGGGGAAGGGGGAGTTATTATCATCATACATGTCTTCTAGGAATGAGCATAGATTATTATTATATTCAAATCAAGCACCAATTTTAAAGGCATATAGCGCTTTTTCAGATAATTGTGTTGGACCACCCATTTGCATTTGCTTCCTACAAAGACAAGAAGAGACTAGATAAAGTGGAGGTGACTGTGAGGCACAGTTTTAGATAATATTACAAGCCTATTAGCTACTAAAATCTGTGTGTGTGTGGCGGGCGGGGGCAGTTTTGTTTGCGTTTGAGGCTATTGGTGAACCTTATTTATTTGCTACTTCAGTGTCCTTTGTACTACCGCAGTCTGCTGTAAAGACAACTAAAAGAGAAAAGGTTTGAACCTGAGTCAAGCGATACCTGGTCACCCTGGTTAACAATTAGCCCTTGTACTAGACTGACAGTTGTGAAAACACACCACAGAGGGACCTGTGGGTGTGCACAAATTAAACAATAGTATCTACAGGTACAGGATCACAGCATGAAGAGTTACAATATCCGTCCTTTCCCGCAGAATTTGAGTGTAAAATAATTGAAATTACTTTACTTAATAGGTAACTAAGTATAGACAGCTTAATATGTGGCTAGGGGGTCGCCTGACATGTTTACAACACTTTTCCGTATTATACAGGGCATTCCTCTATGCATATTTCAGTGGTACCTAAAATTCAGCTGCTGTTCACTCCAAAATACCCCCCAAATCCTTGCATGCTACATTAACTCATGATGTTTTAAAACATATAGTGACAGAAAAAAGGTGTCCAAATGAGAAGTTTAAATACATTTGTATCGAATTACATTCTTGCCCTCCAGCTGTACAATTTAGACATAAGGGAAACTATCTATCTGTCTGTCTGGCTTCAGTACCAGTATATGTAAATGCCTACATGTATGCATTATATATATATATATTATATATATATATATATATATATATATATATATTCGGTGTTGAGCTGAAAACCCCATGGACTAGCCCACCCCCAACCAACATTAGAGATGCGCGTTGGGGTCGTCGGCTAACTCTCACCCCATCACATGTAAAGCAGCAGAAGTATAGGAGAATGGGGAGAAGTTAGGACCGGCGATCCCAATCGCACTCCAATGCCGGTTGGGGGTGGGCTGGGGGTCCAAGGGGTTTCAACCCTAACACCGAATTTCCTCACTTTTGTCGCTGTGGAACAACCCAACTAATGCATTAAATGGAGTTTTCCTCTAATTTCCTTCTTTTTGAGAATGATAATGAGAAATGGTGAATGTAATGCAGCGGCGGGAGCACACCACGTGATGTCTTGTGGCATAGTAACAGGAACAGCAATGCAAACAGAAGCACTAACAGTGGTGCACATGGTAACGCAAGCACGAATGAGAACAGAAGGGGTAATGCACAAGGTAGCGTAGACGGGAACGGTCTGCCACGTGATGTGTTGTCACATAGTAACATGGTGCCTGCAAACGGAAATGTCAATGGGCATGGTGGCGCAAAGTGAAACAGAAAGAGAAACAGTACTGTAGACACAAATGGCAAAAAAATAACAGAAAGCAGCAAGTGCAAAATGAGAAATGCAAAGGATGGCACATGGTGGCGTAGATGTCATGATAGAAGTGAAAAGATACGGAACACAGCCAGCAGAAAGACAGCGGTAACAGCACTGTAAGCACACAGGATGGTTTTCCCCAAAAGCTGCATAGAGAAATACAGTGAGTATAAAGAATGTATGCATAATAATGGGTCTTGGAGCAGAAAATGAGGAGTTGGAATACTAAATAGCGTATATCTCAGGAACCGTACGATGTGGAAAAAAAATTTAAAAGTCATAAGATTTATGACTTTCCTGGCTAGTTTTTTTCTTAGCCCCCATTAGGGGGCTAAGCATTTTTCCAACGAAACATCCGTATCTAGCACCGTTTCCGAGATACGGGCCCTGAAAGGCGCGGCAAATGCCGTAATGTTATCCTATGGGAAAAAAAGAGAAGTTCGGAGTGCCATAACTTTGCCTCTCTGTAATATTTTTTTACCAAACCACTAAAAGGCACATCTGTGGGATGTTGGCTGTGTTCCCTACAAATTTCAGTCCAAAAGACTAAACTGTTATTTTGCAGCAGGGCGCCAAACGATTGCTGCAATGCATCGTACGCTGTAATGTTATCCTATGGGAAAAAGCATCAATTTTGGAGTACCGTAACTTTGCCACCATGCAATATGTTTTCAACAAAACACTGCAAGACATATCTGTGTGATGTCAGCTACGTTCCCTCCAAATTTCTGCCCAAAACTCCAAACCGTTCTTTTGCAGCAGAGTGCCAAAGAATTGCTATCATTTTCCCACAGACTAGAAAAGTACTGTCGCAATTTACAACAGCTTTCACAAAAATTTGCCACACTTTCATGTGCACAAAAGTACTTTGTGAAAGTACTTTTTCCAGAAATTTGAAAAACATATTTCTGGGGTGTTTTACCCCAAAATAAAGACATGGCTAGCATCCTCAGGCTCCGACTAGGTGAATACAAAAAGAATTAGGTTGCTAGAGGGTCCCAAATTTAAATGGCAAGCATTTTTCTGATCACTAACTGAAAACAAGATGGCGGATTTGCGAAAGTAACAAGGCCAATTGCGAAAGTAAAAATGCATTTGCGACACTGTCAAACTTTTTGTTAACTTTTCCCATTGACTTATAATGGGAAATTGTTTTTTGAATAACTTTTGAACCGTTTAATATTTTTTCACGAAATCTTTGAAAGGCACATCGGGGATCCTGGCCGCACGTTCCCTGAAGATTTCGGGCTGGTCACGCAAACCATGCGACCTGTAGGTGCGACCATAGAATTCCAGAAAAAGCGTAAACACACATGCAGATCATGCTTAATAACTCCGCAGCCGTGTATCCGACCGGTCCGAAACTTGGCAGATCCCAAGGAGTATGGGTCTTGATTGCGTATTCCAATTGTAAGGCAAATCTGTCAAACGGTTGCAAATTTATTAAGGTGCAAAATTTTGGGTTTAACATAGAAATGGCTCCTCAACCCTAACTATGGTACCACTACCGTGCTACCATAATATATATATATATATATATATCTTGGTTCATCCATGCTTCCACACTTTTGCAGGGGCACCAGGTCAACCATTTTATTGCCTCTGTTACCATCCCTGTTTCTAAGGATCAGTTAAAGAGAACAGCTTATGGTGTTGTAGAACCTGAGTTATTTCTTTCAGCACCCATGGATGCAGCCCATCTGGCCCATTTCATTTATTCAACATTAATGCATTTAGCCCTTCCAGTATCTACACTTCTACTATAGTTTCTCCACTGACAACCTCTTCACCTCCATCTTTTGCCCTAATGACAAATTCAGGCAGTGGCCCCTTATCCTTTACTGTGAATATGAAACAGGAATACTGTATCAGTATGTTCACCTTTCCTTTGTCTCCTTCCTACCACCTCTCCCCTTTCCAAACCTGACTACCCTACCTTTGGATTTGAACTTTTCTTGTATGTATAGGAAGAATGCTTTGTCTTCTGCTTTACAAACTCTGCTATCATCAGCACTGTATTTGATTTGGCACCCTTTACTAATTTTCTGACCACCCGTGTCTTGATAACATATCCCCCCAGTCTTCTTCCATTTGGCTGGGCTTGTACTTTTTGAATGCTTTCCTTTATCCATCACCACCACTCCATCTTCCCCAATATACCACAATGATTAATTTGCTGTCTTGCTTTTTTCCACTAAACTAACACAGAGATCTGTAGCCTCTAATACAACATTCTTGATTAGGTTCTGCTTCCTCTACACCACCACCACTGCTACTCCCACCTTATCCAGCTTCTCCCTTGGAATGCCCTGCATCTTCCAAAAATCTGCTGTTGTGAAATCCAGTACTTTAGTCCGAGTATGTTTTGTAGCTCACTGAAACTTGATATCAAATCACATGATCTGATGATTGCTGGCATCCAGTTGCTATTGAACTGTAATCTGCCTGATGCTGCCTCTATTTGTGAGGATAAGAACAAGTAAGATTCTCACCCTTGTAGGTTCATCCATCTGTGAACTAGAAATGTCTCCTGGAATGTCTCAACCAGGATTTGGTTACTAACAATTACTGCCATTTTGATTCTCCAGTCCACATCTTAAGCAATATGTTGAAGTCTCCCATCAGTAGCACCTCATCTACTCTGCTCCTTCCTGTTCTCATCCTCCAGGTCCCTATCAATCCCCTCTTTTGGAAATGGTAGCTTGTATGTTTCCTCTATCCTGATGTTCCTCCTCCACTCATAACTACCTGCACCCAAACTGTCTCTGTACACTTGCCTCTCTCTGTGCCCTTGTTCTCCTTGGTTTTTTACATCTGCCCTTGTGTAAAATACTACCTCTCCCCCATTCTCTGTTCCAAGTCCTTTCTGAATACTGCATAGCTTGAAATGGTACAGTCCCAGCCATGGTACTGGGTGGTTCATGTCTCTGTGCCTGTTATCAAGTCCAGCTTGGCTTGAGCCACCAACAGCTGAAGGTCACTGACCATATTACCAAGGCTTCTGACATTAACACATATAGCTCTCCAAACCCCTCTTCTTATACCTGCCCCTGCAGTTTTTCCTATCCTCCTTCCACTGCTTTCCCATATTTGATCCCATTCCCTAGTTGTTTTACTGTGCCTTCCATGGACATCCTTTCCCCTATGTATCCATCTCCACTCATACTTTCAGTCCCAATTGCCCCCTGCCCCTTTCCCTCACTGTTCCGCTTTCTGTTATGCACCTTCCACTTCCTTTTCTTTGTCCTCTCTCTCCTTATCTGTGTCCTGCCATCTCCCTTCTTTATGTTCTCATGCTGGGGGGATGGCTGTCTGGCCCCCTCTCAGTTTTACAAGTGTGCCTAACATCAACTGTGCTACCACCCCTTTCACCTACTTTAAATGTTTCTGAATGTGTTCTGCAAATCTCTGCCCTAAAATATAGGTGTCCTCCTCACTGGGGTGTAGGCAGTCCTGCTTGAACAGCCTCCAACCAATCAGGTGTTGCTCCTATCCCCTAAAAACTTAAATTTGTCTCCCTTGCACATCCCCTTCAGCCACACATTAAAGTGGTATACCTTAAACTGCTCCCTAGCATTTCAGTGTTGCCACAGGAGTAACTTTGAAAAGTTTTTCCCCCCCTATCCTTCCCTTAATCTCCTGCCTATGCTACAAAAGATCTCCTTATCCTCTTTCACACAGCTCCTGTCCAGATTGTTTGTGGCTATGTGTGCCACCACCGTGACTAGCTTCACTTTTCCTAGTGAGCTCCACCATCCTGGACCTCCATATATTCTCTGTGGCCCCAGAGGAATGGTAGGCCACCTCCTGACCACCTAGATTTGGATACACTGTTCTTCTGATCTCTTAACTATTGCATCTCCAATGACTAGAACCTTTCTTACGCACCCTTTGGGGCCCCTACCCTCCATGGCTTGTCACAGAAGAACACTTCCTCTCTTTCTGGGATGCTACTTCCACTCCCTTAATGTGTGAAAACAGACTTTCCTCCAGCAGAGGTAGATACTGGTTGGAGGTATGCATGCTATGTTCCATTTTCTTCCCAAAACCCTTTCCCTCCTCCCTAAATACTGTCCTTCCACCTCTACAGGCCTGAGAGGCCATCTGATGTGGTTGTAGCATCATTATTGGCCCTTTGGCTCTGACTTTCAAATAATATATTTCAATATATTAATAGCTTGGCAGAAGACACCAGGAAAAAGGACTGCTGTGTGACTGAACTTCTCTGCTGGGACTAAAGAAGAAGAACTTTTGAACTTGGACCTTTAATTTAGGGTTAAAAAAAACTAACAAACAAAACCAAAAAGTGTGTGTTTGTCTGAGTTAACTGAACTGAATGGGTATCTGAACAGTTATCTAGGTGTAAATCTCAGGTGATTGAAAGGACTTAATAGCTGTGAGGTTTAAATTACTTGTAGAAAGATCTAGTAAGTAGGGGGAGTGGCTTAGCTAGAAGGAAGCTACATTTAAAGACTGCCTTAGAAAGATTCTGCTAATAGCGTGGCAGAAGACACCAGGAGAAAGAATTGCTGTGTGACTGAACTTCTCTACTGGGACTATATTGCCCTCCTTCCCTGCCCTCCACCCCCCCCACCCAAAGCTAGTTCTATTCTTATAGGCACAGGATTTGACTGACAACAGGAACTTCCTGTTTGGGAGCAGGAAGTGAGTTATCACAGAACCACCAAAGACCCACCATCCTAGAAGGGCAAGAGTAGCTCTCCGGCCCCCTCTAGCTGCTGGAGGTCTGCCTCTGAGCAAGTAAGTGGTCTACTGAAAAATATAGGATATTCTTGTCTCAGAACAGGACAATCAGGAGCTTAAAGGGCACACAGACAGAAAGTAAGGAGAGAGAGAAAAAACAGAGGAAAGAGTAAGGATTGCAAACAGTTAAGGGGCCAGAAATAAGACATGATTGGAGTGGTGCAGTGCAGTGGCTATGCAGCAGCAGTCTTCCAGGAGACGTTCTGGAGGATGCGGTGTTGTCCCATCTGCAGGCACCTCTCTAGGCTGAGGGAGGAGGTTGCTCATCTCCAGGCTGAGTTGTCCAGGATTTGTGGGATCTCCTCTTCCATCCAGGGACCACCAGTGCCACTGCTGTTGCCTAAGAGGATGTCAAGAAAGAGGAGCGGTTGGAACACAGTGGGCTCAGGGAGGGTGAGGGTGGTGGAACAGAGGCGCATCCCTCCAGTTGTACCTCTCCACAATTCCTATGCAATTCTGGCAAAGTGTGGTTCCTCTATGGAGGCACCCGCAGTGGAGACCAAGGAGGATGCTGGGAACCTCCACAAAGGAGACCCACAGGAGGGTGGCAGGGGACCCTGCAGGGGAAGGAAACAACTCCTGATGGGGAACTCCATTGTTAGGAAGGTAGAACTGGGGGAGGAAGGGGATAGGGAGGTAAGATGCCTGCCTGGTGCCATGGCTTGGGCCTAAGTCAAGTACCACGCACGGTAACCTTCTCAGAGGTGCTGCCCATCTATGGCATAGGAGAGGCTAGGGTGTTCTACACCATGGGATTCAATCAGTGGTTGAAAAACTGGTGTGGAGCTCAGGGATTTGGCTTCATTGGGGACTAGGGGTCCACCTGGAGTGATGCAAGCCTATACTGGCATGATGGGCTGCATCTGTCTGGGAGGAACCAGGATCCTAGGTGATAGGTTTAAATGCTTCATTGGCAAGCATTTAAACTAGCCAAGGGAGGCACTGGAAAGGACAGGAAATCCTAGCCCCAAATAATCATGGTAGTAAGTGCAGCAAACACCAACATAGAGGTGTCGATAGGGAGAAGGGCTGGGGTAAATGGAGAAAGTGACAAAGGCAAGAAGAACAGGGATGGGGCAAAAGGGAGTAAGGCCATAAGGAAATGGAGGGTAATGAGTACCAATGCCCGTAGTCTGGGCAACAAGCTCCCTGAGCTGGTGGCCTTGATGGAAGAGGGATGCCTGGATATCATAGCAGTCACAGAAACATGGTACACAGAGAACCATGACTGGGGTGTTAACATACCAAGGTACATAACCTACAGGAGAGACAGGCAGGGAGAAGAGGGGAGAAGTAGCTCTCTATGTAAAGGAAGGGATAAAAGCAACTGAACAAAAGAGTAAACAGGGAGGAGAGGTGGCACTGTGGGTCACCTTGGAGACTGGAAAGGACACCACAATCTGCACAGGGGTTGTGTACAGACCCCCATGTCAGGGGGAGGGAATGGACAAGGATATGATAGAAGGCATTCTTCAAATGGCAGAGAAAGGGGAGATACTGTTAATGGGAGACCTGAATATGCCAGATGTTAACTGGAGCAATTTGCTGCAGCCACATCCAAAAGCAGGGCCATTCTTGATGCCCTACAGGTGGCAGGCCTCAGACAGCTAGTTTTGGAACCCACTCATGAGGGAGCAATCTTAGACCTCATACTCTCAAACGGGGGCAGTGAGAGGATCTCAGATCTAGAAGTGGGTTGCCATCTGAGGACAAGTGACCATCAAACAGTGTGGTTCATGTTAAACTCAGCTACAGAGTCAAGCCATACAAAAGTGAGGGTACTGGACTTTAGGAGGGCTGACTTTGGCAAGATGGGAGAGTGCCTCAGAAAAGCACTAGCAAACAGGCTAGAAGGAGGTGTGGAGCAACAATGGGAATCATCAAACTGCCATCACAGAGGCAGCAAGCTTTTGTGTGAAGCAAATAAACAAATCAAAATGAAAGAAAAAGCCATTATGGTTCTCAAAAGAGGTGGCTGTGAAAGTCAGGAAGAAAAAGACAGCATTCTGGAAGTATAAGGAAACACAGAAGGAGCAGGACAGAGAGCTGTACCAGTTAAGGCAGAAGGAAGCATGGAGGGAAGTCAGAATAGCAAAGGCCCAAACTGAGGAAAAGATAGCCAACTCAGTTGAGAAGGGGGATAAAACCTTTTATAGGTATATCAGTGAGTATAGAAAGACAAAGGGAGGGATAGTGAGGCTGAATAGAATGAATGGTGGGTGGGCAGAGGGGGACAGTGAAAAAGCAGGGATACTGAACCAATATTTCTGCTCAGTATTCACAAAAGAGGAGGGGGAAGTGCCTAATCCAATTAACAGAAGAACTCTTGATAGGGGGGTTGATCCCAGTCCTTTCACAGAAGAAAGGGTTCTGCAAGAACTCCTAAAACTGAAGGAGGACAAAGCAATGGATCCTGATGGAATTCACCCCAGAATTCTAAAAGAATTAAGGGAGGAACTAGTGAAACCACTGGCTACTCTTTTTAATAAATCATGGGAGGATGGTGTGGTACCTGAAGACTGGAGGAAGGCGGATGTGATTCCCCTTCAAAAAAGTGGGACCAAGACAGAGGCAGGAAACTAAAGACCTGTCAGTCTGACCTCTGTGGTAGGGAAAGTGATGGAGTCACTTCTGAAGGAAAGAATAGTTGAGTACCTAGAGGCCAGTGGGGCACAGGACCCAAGGCTGCATGGGTTCACAGCAGAAAGGTCATGTCAGATGAATCTAATAGATTTCTTTGACTGGTTGACCAAAGTAGTAGACCAGGAAGGGGCTGTGGACATGGCCTATCTAGACTTTAGCAAGGCATTTGACACAGTCCCACACAAAAGATTAATAGTCAAATTAACCAGCCTGTGAGTGGGTCCCAGGGTGGTAGCCTGGGTAAAACATTGGCTGCACAACAGGACACAGAAGGTAATTGTAAATGGAGTCCACTCTGAAGAAGAGGGTTACTAGTGGGGTACACGGAGTTCAGTATTGGGTCCAGTCCTTTTAATGTCTTCATCAGTGACATTGCAGAGGGACTGGAAGGAAAAGTATGCCTTTTGCAGATGACACAAAGATCTGCAACAGGGTTGATACACAAGGAGGCGTGGAAAGGATGAAAAGGGACTTGGCAAGGTTGGAGGAATGGTCAGAAGTATGGCAGCTAGGATTCAATGCAAAGAAGTGCAAAATAATGCAGCTGGGAACCAAGAACCCAGGGGAAGGATACACAATGGGTGGGGAGGTAGTAACAACAACAAAAAAGGAAAGGGACCTGGGGGTAATCATATCAGATGACCTTAAGGTTAGCAAGCAATGTGAGAAGGCAGTAGGGAGGGCTGGGGGTATACTGGGATGTATAGGGAGAGGCATCAGCAGCAGAAAACAGGAAGTTGTTATCCCTCTGTACAGACAGTTGGTGAGACCCCATCTGAAGTACTGTGTCCAGTTCTGGAGACCCCATCTCCGCAAGGACATAGACAGGATAGAGGTAGTCCAGAGGAGGGCAACTAAAATGGTGCAGGGTCTGCAAGAGAAGCCATATGAGGAGAGACTAAAGGAGCTTAATATGTATACCCTTGAGGAAAGAAGGGAGAGGGGACATGATAGAAACTTTTAAGTACCTCAGTGGAATCAACAAAGTCCAAGAGGGTAGCATCTTTCAGAAAAAGATACGTGCAAGAACAAGGGGACACAATTTAAAGATAGAAGGAGGCGGTTCAGGGGCAATGTGAGGAAGTATTATTTCACAGAGAGGGTAGTGGATGCATGGAACAGCCTTCCTGAGGAGGTTGTGGGGTCTAAAACTGTGGGAGAATTCAAGAATGCATGGGACAGACATAAGGCAATTCTTGTGGGGGGTAGGAAGAAATAGGCTGTTGGTTAACTAGGATCTGCGGCCTATCCTGTAGGTAGGGAAATGGGCAGACTAGATGGGCCAAGCGGTCCTTATCTGCCGTCAAAGTCTATGTTTCTATGTTTCAGCCCTTGCCACCAGGAGCATAGTCCTTACGACATGGAATCTCCTACAGTTCAGACAGTTGCACTTTTCCAAGAGCACCCTACACATTGCCACAGT
This sequence comes from Neoceratodus forsteri, assembly GCA_016271365.2. Taxonomy (NCBI): domain Eukaryota; kingdom Metazoa; phylum Chordata; order Ceratodontiformes; family Ceratodontidae; genus Neoceratodus; species Neoceratodus forsteri. The sequence continues at coordinate 171,135,362 of CM057456.1, read as the reverse complement.
CCCACAGTCATTATACTCCAACCAGTCCCCTTACCAATGTCCCGCCTGCATGACTATGTGCAGTGTAGGTGTATGGACTTCTTTCTGATTTTACCCTATAATAGTTTTTAGTCTGTTTCCCTGAAGGAGGTGGTTACTATTAGACTGCCAGGGATTTCTGGGGTAGCAAACTGAGATTGGGTGTGGGTGGGGCAATGGTAGAGGCTCTGCAGAATACTTTTATGCATACAAAAACATGGTGACATTGCAGACTGCTCCTAATATCCACATAATGACATATAAATGGCCCTATATCACCTTGCATGCCATATGTGGTAATTAGCATACTGGCCTCTGAATATGGCACCTACTGTAGAAGCAAAAATGCTAATCCATTTGGTCATGCTAACCTCTTTGCTCCTGGGGTCTGTTGCCTGAAGGAGGATGTGGTGCTACAATGCATACAGAATACACTTTGCACAGTGCTACTACAGTCCAATATGAATATGGCTCCCTGGTGGCCGCTATGTTTCGCAAGGTGATATTTTTACATGGCACAACTGCTATGGCTGGATAAGGGGCCCGTGCCTGTTATGCTTTCAAAATCACCTTTTTTTGCTGAACCTGTATTATTACACACTGAATGCATTGATATACCAACATGAAAACTGCCTCAGGAAATGAATGCTGTACTCTTCAGATAGTGACAGTCTCTGTTCTCGATAATGTTGTAAGAAAAAATAGATACACGTGCATTGTACCATTGCTGAAGGAAAACCCAAATTCCCAAAAGAAGATGAATTAGCTATACTTTTAAAAATTAGTTTTACTGCTGGTGCATGTAATGCTCTAACAACTGATCCCAAAGACTAACTTTTTAGGGTTTAGTATGAGGGGGTTTGAGTGGACCCAGCATTTGGCACAGTTGAAGTCATACTGGAATGCAATGTCCAGCACAGGAATGGAGCCTCCAGAGACAAGGTTAACACTGTACACATGAAGGTTTGTTGGACCACATTGGGGAGATTGTTGAGGAACAGCGAGAAGAGGCTTGAGCCCTAGATGAAACCTTGTGGTACACTAGAGGTGATGAGGAGGGGTGGGGATAAGTTATTACCAGCCTGGATTATCTAACGCAAGACAGGATGCTAGGAACCTTCCTACCATAGAGTCAGACAAATTCACCACACTCAGCTTCCCCAGAAGAGTGGGATGAATCACCATATGAAAGGCCTTAGCTAGATCAATGAAAATCATGGTAGTGGCCTCTCCCCTGAGCCATCCCTTTTAGAACTTAATTAGTGACACAGAGGAGTGAGAATACAGTGTATTGGGTCATGTAAATGTCAGACTGGAAAGAGGAAAAGGAAAGGGTGAGTCAAGCTAGGAGTAGAGCTGGTGAGCAGCATTTTCTCTTGGGGTTTATCTAGATTTAAGAGGAGGGAGATTGGTAGATGCCAGGAGGGGAGGAATCACCCCCTTATGTAAGAGGAAAACTCGAGCTAGTGTCCAGTAATAGAGAGCATTCCTTAAATGAAAGAGGAGATTAGGGAGTGTGATGTGGGAATGTGATAGCAGTTACAGAGAGATGAAGGAGTTTAGGGTCAAATCCATCAGACTTGTGTCCCTTGAAGGGGTCAAGAGAGCAGAAAAAAGACAGGGCCCTAACTGGAGTGGTTGAGATAAATGAGAAGCAATGAGAAGAAAGGGTTAAGAAAGGGGGGTATCAGGCTGGGAGAAAAAGTAACTGCACAGGAAGTGAAGCAATGGCTGAAGGTAGCTTCCACTCCATTGGGGAGGAGGGAGGAGTGGAAGAGACCTCACATTGAGGAGTGGGGGGATGACTGGACAGGAGAGATCAATAAGGAAATGGAGTGCTTACCAACATTTTGAGGGACAATTGAGATTGCTACGCAAGCTGGAGACAAAATATGCACCTTCACCACTTCAAGGGGCTTTGTGCTGGAGTTACAGACTCCCTTGCATCTCTGAAGGTCCTCAGAAGATCCTAAAGCCTTTTAAAGGTATCACACACTAAGTCAGGGGAGCTGCTGAGGGAAATGGGTGTACAGCAACCCAGTAGACATGGTTGCCATGCACTCTGATCCTCTTGAGGGGGATGTGCTTGTCCCAGACTGAGGTGAAGCAGGACTTATAAATGGAAAGGGCAGTACTGATGTCAGATGATAAGATGAAACCAGCCAGTTAGTGGGCTGGAGTTCATCTAAGTGAGTAAGCAGGTTGAGGGACCTGAATGATTTGACCCATATATAATTGGGATGGTTCAGGCTGATTAATTTTCTGGATGCAGCAAACCAAGCAGTGGTCACTGAAGAAGTGTGTGAGGGCACCAGCAGCAAAGATTCAGTGAGGGTGAGAGAAACAGAACTCGTCAATAATGGAATTATTGGTGGAGTTAAAGATTATGTGGTAGGTTCTTTGATGAGTTACTGTGGGAAATGCTAAGTGACTCAATATTCTGGAATAGAGATGTTTTGGAGTTGGACTGCCAGTTAGTACTAAGATTACTTAACAGAAGGAGTTCACCTTGAACCAATTAGATACAGATGGAGGAGAGGTTAATGATGATGTCTGGATTAGACCTGGGATATAGTTCAACTGAGGAAGGTTTAGATTTGAGGAAATGTGTATAAACAGCCAAACTAATGAAAACTGCTTAAACACAGCACAACTAAACTGAGATCCATTGTCAATGAATACCTCATCAGGTACAGTATATTATGCCATAAAAAAGATTGCTTCCACACTTATCCTGTTAGTGGTGCTGTATAGTGTACACACTTTTGGATATGCTGAGTAGTAATCCGTAACAATCAGGTATTCTTTTCCATTCCACATGAACAAGTATGTCCCTGCTTTCTGAAAGGGTCTCTGTGATGGGATGAGGAAGTAATGGTGCTGCCTGCTGACTTGGTTTGTATTTTAAGCAAGATCCACAACTTGTATCCATGCATGTGTTATCTTCATTGATTCTGAGCCGATACATGACCTCACATGCTCACTATTTTCACTTATCAATTTACAAATGTTTGAATCTTTTGCAACATTTCCCTTTGTGGCATTTTAGTAATCACAATGTTTTGCCTTTACAGATAACCCCTTTTACTATAGTTAGTTCACTCCTCATCTAGTAGTCCATAATATCCACGTGGCACTTGGTCAGTGTATCTATCCAATCATTAACAATCATCACTTTCAACACTTTTAATGACCCTCCTTTTCTGCTTTGTCCTTGATCCGGTTTAACCTGTAATCTGCTACAGGCACTGTAGCATATACAGTGGAGTCTACCATGATGCACTGCAATATGCAGCATGCTGCTCAGTGCTACTGCAGGAAACAATGCAATTTCAATGGCAGTTCATCCCTTTTGTCATACCATAACCTGAGACACTGAGTTACATCCTGGAAGGATCCACTGTACAAGGTCGACATGCAGTGGAGCTTGCCAGAATGCAACATAGTCTCAGGTTACTGAATGACAAAAGCGATTAACTGCCATTAAAACTGCCTTGTTTGCCACAGTAACTTTGCTGCTGAATATTTATTTATTCATTTATTTGAATCTTAGAAACACCTTTGAGCAGGAAGCTCATTTACAAAAGTTCCATGTCAGGTCAAACATATACAGACATTACAAGTTGAATTGGGACAGTGAGTACAGAGAAAGTGCAATGTTACATGGTAAAGTACATTGTTACAGGCTGATGACATAAATACAGTAAGGTGCATTGTTACGGAATATAAGTCACATACAGGCGGATACTTAATTAACAATTAAACAAAGAAAGGAAGCTGCCAGAATATTGGGCTTTGTCTGGGGTCACCCAAGGAGGGATTAGGGGGTGTATGGAAGGGAGGGAAGGGGTGGTGGTAGAAAAGGTGCAGTGTAGGAAGGGAGAACATGATGGGTGAGGGAGGAAGGGTAGGGAAAACAAGGAATAAGGTGGAGCAGGCAGGTGAGGGGTGGAAAGGGAGCCGGCAAGTGGAGACGTATCACAGCAGTGGGGATTTGCCAAGTAAGGTGAGGGAGGGGTTAGCAGTCACCTCTACTATGTGAGGTAAGGTGTTGGTGGAGTTTTCTCTTAAAAGGCCCTAACTTGGGCTCATTGTTTATATCAGAGGAGAGTTCATTAAACCACCGTGGGGCACGGTAGGCAAAGGATCTCTGTGCCTGTGCTGTTCTGAAGTAAGGAACTTGCAGTGAATGTCTGGATATATGTCTCGTCCAGTGGGGGTTTATCTCTACACTTAGAAGGTTCTGAATAGCAGGAGGGGTTAAGTTGAGGCAGGTCTTTTTCCTGAGAAAACAAACCACGGAAATGAGCTGCACAAACACTTATGAGGGGGGTGCTAATGCAGGAGGTATCTAACCTCAAAGTTCAACATCCAAACAAAAGCGGGAACTCCAAACGGAAAAAAGTATACAAAATAAGTGCTAAATAGCATTTAAATGCAATGACAAAAGTCGGGTCAGCTACCAAGGTGCTGTCATTGCATTAAAATGCTATGTAGCACTCATTTTGTGTACTTTTTTCCGTTTGGAGTGCTTACTTTTGTTTGGATTTTTCCTGAGGAGACAGACTTGGTAGTGGACTCTGCCTTGCAGATTAAGCCAATTGGTTTGCTCATACAGGTTGCAGGTGTGAATACATCTGTGTGCACCAAGGACCAATCAGCAGGCTTGATATAGTGCCACTCTGATTCTCTTGAGGGTATTGTTGGAGGCTGCCCCATATACCACCAGCCCATAGTCTATTATAGAGAGGAAAGAACTATTTATGGTGAGCCACAGCAGTGCGGGGATTAAGCTATGTGTCTATATAGGATGCCAGTTCTACAACTGACAGCTTTAACAATAAGGTCAATGTGTAGGGAAAAGGTTGTGGAGCTGTCAAGTGTTATGCCAAGGTATTTAAAGGAACACACCTCTTCAGCGGGGGTTTGTGCACTATTTAGAATTCTCAGTTGAAAGTCCTGGTGTTTGTTGTGGGGGTTCAAGAATATCATGATCTTAATCTTTTTAAAATTGAAAAGTAACTTGTTTTCAGAGAACCAGTCCTCAGCAGCGGAGATTATACTTTGGAGGTGAGATTCTAAGTGATGCAGATCACAATTTTTCAAAAGAATTACAGTGTCGTCTGCGTATATTAGTGTATGCTCTATGCATATTGATGGGAGTTGGTTCAGAAAAAGGCTAAATGGTAAGGGGCTTAGGATTGACCCTTGGGGAGCCCGTGTGCAGACCTGCCTACTACTGGAAAGGATGTTGCCAATTTGTACCTGCTGTGTCCTGTCCTGGAGGTAGCTTTTAAATCTTCCCACTGCTTCAGTAGAGAAACTAGTGTCATGGAGCTTGTCGAGGAGTGTATTGTGATTTACCATATATAAGGCTTTAGTGAGGTCAATGTATATCACCCCAACTAGCTGGCTATTGTCTAGTGCCCCAAGCAGGAAGCCGGTGTGTTTCAGTAGGGCAGTGGTGATGCTGTGTCCCTTCCGGAATCATGCTACTGGGAACATTGTAGTTTATACTTTTCCAAACAGTCTACCAGCTGGTCTGAGACTATTCATTCTAGGGCCTTATAAAGGGGTGATAAGATTTATATTGGACAGTAATTGGTATGGGGCACTCTGTCATCTCTTTTATGGACTAGGGTCACTACTGCAGCTTTCCATCGCATGGGGGATTGCCCCAGACTGAGGGAGAGGATTAGTAATTTTGTGAGAGGTAATAGTACTTCATCTAGGTTAAGGGCAAAGAGTTTCAAGACCAGTGTGTCAAATATTGCGTCTACTGTAGATTTGCCTATTGCCCAGGTGAGATATTTTTTTACTTCAGCCACGGATTTTACCTTAAAGAAGAAGGGGCGAGTCAGTAATTAAGCCATTTCTGGTGGCCGTTGTACCTACACGAGATGATTTGTCAGCGCCAAAGCAGTCCAGCTTCAGTACGCTGCTTAGGTCTGAGAATGCACTGTTGAATACATCAGCTATTGTTTTAGTATCCTGGGTGATTTCAGTATTCACTAGTGGCATAGAAGGTGAGCTTTTGTTGATTTTGCCAGTAAGATCTTTCACGTTCTCCCAGAACTTTCTACCATCTCCCCAGGAGTTAGAGAGGCAGTCTTGGAAATAGCAAATTTTGGCATGTCACATCTCACGAGTACAGATTTTTCAGGCAGATTTGTAGTTCTGTATGTCAAACCTGTTTCCCAGTGGCCTTGGCTCTTTGCCAATATAGTCTCAGTTGGTTGTAAGATTCAGAAGAACAGGGGAACCATGACTTCTGGTCTCCCTTTATTTTATGTTTACTTTTCGGGGCAAAGATGTCACATGCTTGATTGAATTTAGCAATAAAGTAGTCCAATGCTTGGTTGATATCTTTTGAAGAATCGATGGTGGCCCAATCAGTTTGAATGAGATGGGCCTTGACAGCATTCAGTTTCCCTCACTTAAGGATATGACTTGTTACGGTTTTAGCATGGAACTTAGGGGCTTTGTTTGCCCAGTGACATACTACAGTGGAGTGATCACTGAGAGAATCAGTGAGTACCTTAGTGTCAGAGATCCGCTCAGGGTGGTTTGTAAGGATCCAGTTGATCAGTGTACTGGATCCAGTGTGGTAGTTAAACCTGGTGGGGAATGCGACTATTTGTGTGAAGTTAATGCATGTTAGGGCGTCTTTATATTGGGAAGTATAGTGCGACAGCCAGTTGATGTTGAAGTCCCCTAGGACAACTACCTCCAGTTTTGTTTCAAGCCTTTGATGTAGTCAATGACCTTGCCCAATCCTGTATGCTGGTCCTGAGGGGGAATATTTACTGAGGTAACTGTTTGGGATTTGCTATGTGACCCTAACAACAATCTGACTGCTATGGCTTGCACAGCATTTCCAGTATCTATTTTGGAGGGCATGGCACCATATGTAATCTCCTACACAGATGATACAGCCTCCATCTCTTTTACCCAGTCTGTCAAGGCTGAACAGGTTGTACCCATTTAGGGCTATGGATGTGTCATGAATTTTAGGTAAGAGCCAGGTTTATACTAGAGAAAGGACATCAGTATTATGCTGGCTTACCCACACTTGAAGTTGGTCAAATTTAGACACTAGGCTGCGGATATTAATAGATGCAAGTTTTAGCATCCCTGGGCTGTTACAGGTGCTCTGTGGTTGTTGAGCAGGCCAAGATTATGGTGAATGTTGCCTGAGATGAGTGAAAGTAGCATAATGATGTGCATCAGGAAGTTTTTTAGCCTTTTTAAATTGGCAGTCTGTTTGCTGCTACTAGCACCTGTCTTCTTTTTTAGACCCGCCAGGGCAGTGGGGCATGGCAGGAGGACCATACCTGCAACATAATATGCAATAGGTGGGTGCACAGTGAGGGTACTTGGACCTACATGTGTGTGTATAAAAACATTACTTGCTCCAGAAGAGCAGCACAGTGTGATTGTAGTATTGGCTGCTGTGACACTTATTGTTATTGTTGCATTGGCCGAGTTGATGAATAATGGGGTGGGCTTATTGGGGTACTCCTGCATTAAAATAATTAGCAGAAGAGCTGAAAAAATGCCCTTTTACAGGCTGCCATAACTGCAAGGATGGGACTGGGATGAGCAAGCAGCTGGGGGGGTGGATACAAATGAACCGCAGAGAGTATGCTGCAAGGAGCAACAATGGATATCCTTGTGCAGACTCGGTGAGATGTACCAGATGAGGCGGTGGGATTAAACCAATTGTGAGGGGGAGGCAATGTACTAGAGAGTCATTATTGCACTGCATCTTAGCAGACTCTGTTGCACTCTTGTATGTCCCTTTCCAAGTGAAATTCCACTGGATCTTTTTGATATATTTTCCATTACAATGCATCTTCTGTATACATCATTTTGCCAGAAGTATTGTATATAATAGACTTACTGTAAACCATACCTCTGCAGTTTTATCATTGTCCTATGAATTCATAAGGGGCAGTCATTCAGAGGTTTGCAGAACATAGAAACATAGAAACATAGAATTTGATGGCAGATAAGGACCACTTGGCCCACCTAATCTGCCCATTTGATTACCTGATGCAGAAGCTGCAGATTCCAGTTAATCGACAGCTTACTTCCTCCTACCCCCCACTAGAATTGCCTTATGTCTGTCCCATGCCTTCTTGAACTTTCCCACTGTTCCTGACTCCACAACCTCCTCAGGAAAGCTGTTCCATGCATCCACAACCCTCTCTGTGAAAAAATACTTTCTAACATTACCTCTGAGCCGTCCCCCCCATGTTCAAATTGTGCCCCCTTGTTCTTGCACATCTCTTCTTCTGAAAAATGCTACCCTCTTGTACTTTGTTAATACCCTTGAGATACTTGAAAGTTTATATCATGTCACCCCTCTGCCTCCTTTCCTCAAGAGTATACATATTAAGCTGCTTTAGTCTTTCCTCGTATGTCTTCTGGTGCAGACCCTGCACCATTTTGGTTGCTCTCCTCTGAACAGCCTCCAATCTGTCTATGTCTTTGCAGAGATGGAATCTCCAGAATTGCACGCAGTACTCCAGATGGGGTCTTACCAACTGTCTGTACAGAGGGGTAACAACTTCCTGTTTTCTACTGTTGATGCCTCTCCCTATGCATCCCAATATCCCCCAGCCCTCCTTACTGCCTTCTCACATTGCTTGCCCACCTTTAGGTCATCTGATATAATTACTCCTAGATCTCTTTTGATTTTTGTTATTATTAACTCACCCCCCATAGTGTACTCTTCCCCTCAGTTTTTATTTCCCAGATGCATTACCTTGCACTTCTTTGCATTGAATTTTAGCTGCCATATATTTGGCCACTCCTCCAACCTTGTCAAGTCCCTTTTCATCCTTTCCATCCCACACTGTGTATCAGTACTGTTGCAGATCTTTGTGTCATCTACAAAGAGACATACTTTTCCTTCCAGGTTCTCTCCAATGTCACTTAAAGACATTAAAGAGGACTGGTCCCAATACCGACCCCTGTGGTACCCCGCTAGTTACCTTCCTTTCTTCACTGTGGACTCCGTTTACTTTTACCCTTTGCATCCTGTTGTCCAGCCAGTTTTTTATCCAGGCTACCACCTTGGGACCCACTCCAAGGCTGACTAACTTGTATATTAATCTTTTGTGTGAGACTGTCAAATGCCTTGCTAAAATCTAGGTAGGCCATATTCACAGCCCCTCCCTGGTCTACTACTTTGGTCACCCAGTCAAAGAAACCTATTAGGTTTGTCTGACATGACCTTCCTGCTGTGAAACCATGCTGCCTTGGGTCCTGTGCCCCACTGGCCTCTAGGTACTCAACAATTCTTTCCTTCAGAAGTGATTCCATCATTTTCCCTACCACTGAGGTCAAACTAACTGGTTTGTAGTTTCCTGCCTCTGCCCTGCTCCCACTTTTGTGAAGTGGAATCACATTTGCCCTCCTCCAGTCCTCAGGTACCACAACATCCTCCCATGATTTGTAAAGAGAGTAGTCAGTGGCGTTACTAGTTCTACCCTTAGTTCTTTTAGAATTCTTGGGTGAATCCCATCAGGCCCCATTGCTTTGTCCACCCTTAGTTTCAAAAGTTCTTTCAAAACCCTTTCTTCTGTGAATGGACTGGTATCGACCCCCCTATTCAGAGTGTTTCTCTTGTTTGGTTTAGGTACCTCCCCCTCCTCTTCTGTTGTGAATACTGAGCAGAAATATTCATTCAGTAGTCCTGCTTTTTCACTGTCACCCTCTGCTCACATTTCCTCCCCTTTATTAAGTCTCTGTATCCTTTCCTTCATCTTTCTTCACTCCCTAATGTACCTATAAAAGGTTTTATCCCCCTTCTTAACAGAGTTGGCTATCTTTTCCTCAGTTTGTGCCTTTGCTATTCTGACTGCCTTCCCTTCCTCCTTCTGCTTTAACTGATAAAGTTCTCTCTCCTGCTCCTTCTGTGTTTCCTTGTATTTCCTGAATGCTATCCTTTTCTTCTTAACCTTCCCTTCCACCTCTTTGGAGAACCATAGTGTTTTTTTCCTTCATTTTGTTTAGTTGATTTGCTTCAAACAAAGGCGTGTTGCCTCTGCAATGGCTGTTTTGATTATTCCCCGTTGTTCCTCCATCCCTTTTTCTTGCCCGTTTGCTAGTGCTTTTCTGATGCACTCTCACATTTTCTCAAAGTCAGCTTTCCTAAAGTCCAATACTCTTGTTTTTATATGGTTTGATTCTGTGGCTGTGTTTATTGTGAACCACACTGTTTGGTGGTTGCTTGTTCCCAGATGGCTACCCACTTTTAAATATGAGATCCTTTCTCCTTCCCCATTTGAGAGTACCAGGTCTAAGATTGCTCCCTCCCGAGTGGGTTCCTACACTAGCTGTCTGAGGCACGTCCCCTGTAGGGCATCAAGAATGACCCTGCTCTTGGATGTGCCTGCAGCGAAGGTACTCCAGTTAACATCTGGCATATTCAGGTCCCCCATCAACAATACCTCCCGGTTTTCTGCCATTTTAAGGGTGCCTTCTATCATTTCCTTATCCATTTCTTCCCCCTGAGATGGGGTTCTGTACACAACCCCCATGTGGATTGTGGTGCCATTTCCTGTCTCCAGGGTGACCCACAGTGACTCATCAACTTCCTGTTTACTCTTTAGTTCTGTTGATTTAATCCCTTCCCTTATATAGAGAGCTACTCCTCTTCCTCTTTTACCCACCCTGTCCATCCTGTAGATTGTGTATCCTGGTATGTTGACATCCCAGTCATGGTTCTGTATGTACTATGTTTCAGTGACTGCCACAATTTCCAGGCATCCCTCTTCCATCAAGGCCACTAGTTCAGGGAACTTGTTACACAGATTGCAGGCATTGGTACTCACCACCTTCCATTTTTTTTATGGCCTTACACCTTTTAGCCCCAACCCTGTCCTTATTGCCTTTTTCTGCATTTACCCCTGTCCTGCTCCCTACTGACTTCTCTACCTTGGTGTTTACCTCACTAACAACTGTGTTCTGTGGGGGGAGGCTGGGATTTCCATGCTCCTTTTCAGTGTCTCCCCCCTTGGCTAGTTTAAATGCTTGCCAATGAAAGATTTAAACCTATCACCTAATATCCTGGTTCCCCCCCCGGACAGATGCAGACCATTGCACCAGTATAGGCCTGCATCCCTCCAGGTGGCTCCCCAGTCCCCAATGAAGCCAAAACCCTGAGCTCCACACCAGTTTTTCAACCATTCATTGAATCTCATGGTGCAGAATACCCTAGCATCATCCTTACCATAGACAGGCAGCACCTCTGAGAAGGTTCCCGTACATGCTACTTGTCTAAGGCCCCTCCCCCAACTCTACAAACTCCTCTTGCACTGCTCTAATCCCATTCACAGCCAGGTCATTTGTCCCTAGGTGGACAATGACAGCCAGCTCCCTCCGTTGTGCAGCTGCTCCCACGATCTTGAGGATTCTCTTCCTATCCCTCCGAGCCATGGTGCCAGGCAGGCACCTTACCTTCCTATCCCCTTCCTCCCCCACTTCTACCCCCTAATGACTGAGTCCCCCACCAGGAGTTGTTTCCTTCCCCTGTGGGGTCTCATGCCACCCTCCTATGGGTCTCCTTTGTGGAGGTTCCCAGAATCCTCCTTGGTCTTCACTGCAGGTGTCTCCATAGAGGAGCCCCTCTTTGCCAGAACAGCATATGAATTGTGAAGAGGTACAAGTGGAGGGATGCACCTCTGTTCCACCACCCTCTCCCTCCCTGAGCCCACTCTGGTCTAACTGCTCCTCTTTCTTGGCAACCTCTGAGGTAGCAGTGGTGGCCCTGGTGGTCCCTGGGTGGGAGAAGAGGTTTCACAAATCCTAGCGAAGTCAGCCTAAAGATGGCAACCTCCTCCCTCAGACCAGAGAGGTGCCTGCAAACAAGGCAGCATTGCAGCCTCCAGAATGTGTCCAGGAACACTGTTGCCCCACAGCCCTTTCACTGCTCCACTCCCATCTTGACTTATTTTGTGTCCCCTCTCTTGTTGCCTTGTATTCTTACTGTCTCCTCCTTCTATGTATTTTTACAGTTACTTTCCTACTGCCTATGTGACCTTACAATTCTCGCTCTTCCTGTTCTGGGACAGGAACTTCCTGTAGTCTTCAGTAGTCTCCCTCTTCCGTGCTTGGATTCAGACCTCCAGCAGCTGGGGGAGAAAGAGCTATTTTTTTAGATTCCTTCAAGGTTGATGAAACTAATGTGTCTCAGTGATCCTTCCCTTCCTATTGCCAAACAGGAGGTTCCTGTTGTCAGTCAAATCCAGTGGAAATAAAAGTAGAACTGGCTTTGGGTGGAAAGGAGGGCAGTTAGTAAAAGAGCTGTAGTTCTAGACTGCTGTTACTTGCTCTGACAGCAAAGTTCTCTGTCAAAAACAGCAGGAAGCTGTAATGGGAGACACCTTCTTTTGTACTTCTAAGATACTAAGCCACACCCCCAATTAGAACAATGTCATTAAAGGTTTGTACTCAGTTTTCACTGTTACGCATGAGACATATATGAACTGGTGTAAACATCTGCATGCAAAGGTTCTGTCTCTGTTTGAGAATATCTTGATTTAACATTTGTCATAGCTCTGGATGTGAAAGCATTGGTTTGCCATGAAAATTACTGCTAAGTATTCTCATGAGGAGGTAATAGTACACCTCCCATCTTGTACTGTAAAACATCTGTAGGAACATCCACTGGCCTGCTTGGGCCATACAATCTCAATAATGGAAATTTTCTGAAATCTACACTACAGCATGTTGTTTCTGTTTAATGATTGCTATAAATAGGCAAGATTATGTTTAATTATTTGGATTTATTTCTAGAGCTTTAGGACACCATTGTCTTTGCAAAATTTATTTGCAGTATTATTTTTATTGACTGGACTGATGCCACTTTCTAATGCTGTAATAACTGGATGGCTATTACAGAATGGAATCCAAATATTGAGGCGTGGGTGTCAGCCAAAGTGAAAGTGAAAACTGCTGCCATCTCAGAAAATGTCATTTTTTGTAACACACAGCACTAAACCAACCAGCAATTACATAAAATAAAGAAAAAAGGATTTAAATTATGAGGGTTTTTTCACACCCTTGGTGTGCACTACCATCACAAATTGCTCATGTTTCACACTCGTGGTTTATGTGGTATAATATACCTTGGATGTGTAAAAAAGACATGCATGACATCCCATCAATTATTGTCTGTATATAGTACTGACTTTTGATTGATTCTTTCATGAAAATTAATTATATTTCCATACAAATGACATTTAAAAATCAACTAAATGAAACGTTAAAATAAATCTCAGTACTGGAGCTGCATCTTCAGGTGTTGCCATGTTTCCTCTTGCTCATCATTCCATGTCCAGAGATTTGTTCTGTGTAACAGGAACCTAAATGGCACTGATCCCTCAGAAAGATCTTTTACAAATGTACATAAACAAGACACCTCCCAAGGAATGGTTGCAAATCTTTTAGTAACTGAAGACATAGCTTATTTAAAACAACCTCAACTTGCTTTGTGTCAGGTTTGATTCCTTCATTTTTCACAGCATTGCCCTAACATTTACTGTTAAGTCAGTTCCTGAACTGCAGAAACATTTCTCATGTTCTGTGTTTTGAAACTGGCTTTGAAACTATTAACTTCAAGCACTTTTGTTGACCTGCAATCATGCTCTTTATTACATGTGTCCCACAAAATAATATAATACTGCATGTGAATTGTCCTGTGGTATGCCTCTGGAGCTGAGGGAATTCCAAATGGAGGTCTTAAATAAACAGTATCTCCCAGACTGGGAGTTAAATGTACACAACTCTGAACTCATGTCATCTTAGCTTCATTGCATAAACATTGTGGATGCATCCAATTTTCTGAAATATTTGGCCTTTGCAAATTGAACCATTAGTTCTTTCCTTTTTTGTAGCTTAAAATGGTCCCTTTTTATAGCTCAGTTGAGGTCTCAGGCATTTAAGAAAATTTGACAGTTACTGTTTTTTGTCCACAGTCAACAATGAACTTATCCATTCAGTTGGTTGGTTCATCCATTTTCTTTATAACTTCCTGCACATCCATGTGATCTGACTGTTTTCAGTTTATCATCACACAATGCAAAGGGTACATTTCTGCATGGTGAATTACAGGTGGTGCTACCTTATCTATTTTGATTATATGCTCACTTAGCATCTCAAAGTATCAAACAAGTCTTGATTCTTACATACTAGTGCATTATATTTAAGCAATAAGGCATGACAAGTTGTGTGTTATCATGTAATAACGTCACTCCTGGAGTGGGTTGAAGCACAAGGTGAAGCCGAGTGCTTCCACCACCCCAGGAGTGATGTTATTACACGATAACACACACCTTGCAGTGCATTATTGCAATTATGCAATGGTTTGATGTTATACAAAACAAAAATAAAAATGTTTTTAGTAGATTTTTAGTGAGGCAGTATATCTTTGTTTCTGAAAAAAAGCTCCATAGCCTCCAAAAAATCAATACAGTGATGTTATTGTGTAATATCATCACTGTCTCAGGCACACACTGACCAATCAGAGTCCAGGAAATGTTCTTGCCATTGTATAATCCTGGTTACCTGGTTCTGTACTTATTTATTTATTTTTTGTTGACCGGGTTAGTGCACTACACAAATCCTGCCTATTTTCAGGCACGACCCAGGGAAGGGGGATACAGATGAATGCAAACTGACCTTGAACCAGATTACGCTGTTGGTGGTATTTTTAGTGAATGATGGAAATTTGGCCAGGACACTGGGGAAATTCCCTTACTCTCTAGGCAGGTGGCACTGTCCATCTGTCTGCAGTAATGGAGGACCTCAGTTTGAAGGAGTTTGTGGAGGAGGAAGATCGGGTCTGTGGAGCTCAGGAGCTCTTGGTGGAGGTATCGGAGATAAATATGGATATACTGGTATTATCAACCCAAAACATTGCTCCTCAGTTAGGAGACCAAAACCTGTTGTTGGAGTTACCAGAACAAGAGCATTTGTTGGAAGATATATTAAATGCAGAATTGGAAATGAAAAAGAAACAACTATCGGAGTTAATATAAATAGCAGAGAGAGATTATGGATTGTGCCAAAAACATTTAGAAGATGAAAAGGAAAGGAAACGCTCGCTAGCAAGCCCCACATCTATGGGGAATAAAAGATTATCTGGAAGTATTCCGGTAAAGTGATCTACAACTGAATTAACAAGAACAGTAATATTAGAACCACAGCAAACTACCTCGGAGGTTTCAGGTGAAGTTGCAGAGGAAGCATGGACAACAGGGGATGTTTTGAGTAAAGCAGGATGGATTTGTCAAGACAATATATGGATACCAGACCCCGATAAACCGATTCCAGGGATTTCTACAATTTCTGCACAAACACCACAAAATGAATTTGAGGAGGGTGTTCCTATCTTGTGTAAAATAAAGTCTTCTATTGTTTCCACTGCGCATGCACCAGGTGAGGAGGAAGTTGTTGGGACTAAAATTGCATCAGACACTGCAACCCAGTCCTCAGGAGTTCTTGATGCAGACCGAAACAATTTTGGGGTGAGTGTAAGTCCAAGACCATCAAGTATATCAAATGCTTTAAATGTGGAAACAGATACTGTCTCTCCCAATATAACTGGGAACTTACATAAAGAATTGAGAAATAATATAGAACAGGAATCTGTAGGGAGAAGAACCTATGCTGGGTTGTTTCAGCGTCCAGCTCTGGAAGCTAAAAGACATTTTTTAGTGTGCCTAAGATATAGAGGTGTGGCCCCGATTGTTCTTGACAGAATTTGGGTGGGCAAAACATTACTTATTGATAGTCTAGGGTTTGTTCCCTCTAATGTGTATGCCTTTATCCATTCGTCGGGAAATCGGAACTATGATATTAGCTTCTGTTCTATGAAACTGATAGATAAATTTTGGAACCTCTACTATGAGGTGAAGAACCTGGACATTTGGAAGGATTTTTTGGCTATTCCTGTTACGAGACCAATGATAAAAACTGTAGTGGTACTTTTCCGCAATGAAGGAGTAAATGTAGCCAATATTACATATTGGTTGGAAGAAAGGTGCAAAATAATGGAACATCCAAATCCCATCATAGATGAAAATGGATTTTGGACTGGGGGGTGGACATGCAGGGTACAGTTATATCATGAAGATTCAGGCATACAGCTCTACCTAGCTCTTTTTTTCTAGGGAGGGATAGAGGGATAATATTCTACGCTGGACAACCAAAGAGCTGCTGTAGATGTGGCTCACTCAATCACATAAATGCTGATTATGAAACGGTTAGGTGTTTATGTGTGGTGTTGTTAGGCATATAGCAGCAGACTGTGTGCCCCCCCCCCCAGTATGTAACCTATGTGGGGACTTAGAGCATTTATATGATGAATGTCCTTGGGGTACTAATGATCAAGATGAGGCTTCAGACAAGGCTTATTTTTTAAATAAAGCAAAACTTCCTTTTATTGTAACAACAGAGGTAGAACGGGTAAAGGAAAGGAAAGGAAAGGATAGAAAGCTGAAGAGGGCAGGGGGCTTTTAGAGGATCAAGTAAGAGCTTATCTAACCCCTCAGAATGTAGGACAACAGACACAGATGATTGGGAACTAATGCAATCAGCTATGGGGAATTCACAAAGAATAGATGCAGCAGTTAAAGACACTCCCTTTGTTATGCCTCAGGGATCCCCAATTAGAATACAGTATGTATTAACTAGAGAATCCCCAGGTTGCATCCATTTGGAAGATTTAGATGAAGATACACATACAGTTAACATGAATACCGAATACTCTATGCAGATAGAGAGATCTTTTACAAAAATTTAAAAGAAAGGGAAAAAAAGGGTACGATTTCCGATCCCTCACATTCCCCAGTAGCAATTCAAAATAGATTTAGCTCTTTGGCTACTTGGAGTGATCAAATGCAGCAGGAACTCCCAGCTGATCAGGAGGATCCCAGTAATGCACAACAATCCTCAGGGGAGGTCAGAGAGGAGATTTTACCCACAAAGGGAGCCCGTTTGAGTTCATCTTCGCAATGCATAACAAGAACAAGTGGTAGACCAAAGAAAAATCCCCCTTAAACAATGGTGCTTTCCTTAGCAAGTTTAAATGTGAATAGTATAAAAAACCAGAAAAAATCTTTTACAACATTTGGTATATTTCATTCAGTGAGATATGATATCATTTATCTGCAGGACACTAGACTACATACAGAATATGAAATTTCTCAAGCTAAATGAGAGTGGGGGTGGAGAGTTTCATACTGGTCTGTAGGAACTGATCTTTGTAGTACGGTGGGTATTTGTTTCATGTCTATGGAAGTAAAGATACACAACTTGGTAGAAATTGAACCTGGAAGGGCACTATTATTAGATATATTGTTTCAGGGTCTTAAATTTCAACTGATCAATATTTATAATTCTCAAGTAAAATCTTTAAGAACTGATTTGTTACAATGTATACAGCCTTATTTATATACCAATTGTGTTTTGATATGGGGAGGTGATTTCAATATAAATTTTAAAGAGAAAAAGGTTGGAGGAAAGCAGTACTGTGACAAGAATTTTTTGAATCAAGTATTGTTTCAGGCAGATTTAAAAGATTGTTTTTTTAATACTTCTTTAGCATGGAAACCTACCTTTTTTAAAGGCATTCTTTCTTCCTGTATTGATTTTTTATTTGTTCACAAGATATTCCAGGTTGATAAAGTTAAATTAGTTCCCATAGAAACCTCAGACCACTGTTTATTGGGTATTGTGTTTGAGTCCCACCAGAGGCGTACAGCAGGGTCAGGATGTTGGAGACTTAATACCTCCTTACTGGAAGACATGACTATTGAGCAATAATTAGAAGGTATAATATTAGATAAATTAACAACAATGGACCTGTAGGAAAATATAGAATTTTGGTGGGCAGACTTAAAAGAATGTTTGATTAACTATTTTAAAATTGTATACACAGAATACAAATGAAGAAAGGGAAATATATGGAGCATAGAAAAGAATTAGGGAGTTTGTTATCGAGACAGGAGACAGAGGGTATAAATTTGTCTGAACGTCTTTCCAAAGTACGACAGGAAATGGAGGAATATCAATATTCCAGGATAACGTCCCTCTATAGAGAACAAATATTTGGTACACAGGGGAGGTCTAAACAAGTTAATCCCTTCTTGCCTTGTAAAATGAGAAGGGAAAAAAGGGGGTTTACCATTTTGATAGATTCAAATGGGAGAAAACATGATGATAATAAGGGTATAATGGCTGTGGTAGAAGAATATATAGAAACCCATTTTGGGATAGCTTATACATCTGGTACACAAATAAATAATATTCTACAGATGGCAGCACTACTACACATATCGAATGCATAAAAAGACATTATTAGTTGAAGCATTTACATCTCGAGAGTTACACATACTAATTTCTTCATTACAAAATAATATTTCACCAGGTTCAGGAGGATTACCCAACGCATTTTATAAAATTTTGTGGAATGTGATACCAGAAGTTATGCTTCACTTTTATAATTACATATTAGAGGAGGATGTTTTACCCTCTCAGATGTATGAAGGGTTATTGATTTTTTTGTATAAATCTGGTGACCTCGAGGACATAAACAGTTGGAGGCCGTTGACACTTTTGAACGTTGAGTTTAAGATTTTTATGAAACTACTGGGGAACAGATTATCGAACCTTATGCCTTCTGTGATAAGCCCAATGCAATTCTGTGCAGTTCTGGGGAGAAGAATTTCAGATGCCTTATTAATTTTGAGAGGTGTTATGGGACAAATGGTGTTGGGGAATGAATGTTTAGAAGATTATGGATATTTGGTGAGTTTGGACCAGTCAAAGGCATTTGATGCAGTCTCCCATGCTTTTTTATGGGCTTGTTTAACTGCCTTTTGGTTACTGTTGGAATTTATAGGGTGGATGAAATTATGCTATGCTTTGGCATTTGTTGTCCCCTATGAAAATGGTCAGATGGGGAATAAACATATGATTAATAAAGGATTGTGGCAAGGATGCCCCCTCAGTCCATTACTGTACGTGTTTGTGATAGACCCACTATTAAGGATTTTATGGAGATCCCCTTTAATTAGAGGAGACGATCAAGTGAGAGGCAATGGTTGCAAAATGATTGCATATGCAGATGATGTGTGCCTAATTTTGAAATATGAACATTCATTTTTTTAGCCTGTGAGATGATACAAGTAATAGGCGAGGCTACAGGGGTGAATTTAAATATGCATAAAACTAAGATTTTAGATACAGCGGGAATCTCTATGGTTAGACATTTTTGGGGTGATTATTTGGTAATGTAAAAACCTTGTAAAGTATTGGGAATATATTGGGATGGAGAGACTACGGCCTCCTTTTATTGGGAATGAGCACTAGGAATAGCATCTAAGAAAGTGGAAGTTTGGAATCGTTGGAAAGTGGTGAAAAAAAAAAGGTATATTATGTGAAAAATTTATTGATCCCTGTTTTTCTTTATTTAATCGCTGTTTTTCCTTTGCCTCAGCATATGGAAACAGGGTTACAAAGAGTTTTTTTTTAGTTGCAAATGGGGTAGCAGATTGAATCCTATAAAAAGGAATATTTTATATATGGACATAAAGGATGGAGGGATTGGTATGATAAATCCAATTTGGTTTTTTTTTGCAATCTTTTTTTCATAATGTGGTCCCCATAATTAAGCAAGAGAATAAGTTATGGATACTTTGGGAGTTTCCAGTACTAAAAGGGGTCTTAAGTGAATGGAAAGCAGCAAGCTTTCTACATAAAAGTAAGAGATGTCCCAGATTACTGAAATGCTGGGAGATAGTTTTTGATAAAATTATAGGGTATTAATTATGAGAGGGTTTTACATCAGACATGGAAAGTATTATATGGGGAGATAAAGGGTACCCATTTTTCCAAAAACCCTTTTTCACCTTTTGCGGTACCTCATCAGGAACAGATTTCCTCTTACATTAGAAATATTAGGATCCCATTGCATATGTGGGACACTGCATGGTTGGGTATACATGGGAAAATTAATGTGACAAGCAACCAGAAACATAAAGTATTACAGGAACGTTATTGTCTGAGGGTGGATTGTATGGCAAAACTTGAAACAATGAACCACCTATATTTTCAGTGCCCTTATGCAACCAGATTTTGGGATGCTTTGTTAGACAGATGAAAGTGTTGGTTAAATATTCCCCCTTTACTGAAAGCTTTGCTCTATGGTATTTTTTCTTTACAGGACACATTAGATTCTTTGAATACATTGCGAATTATACATGTTTATTTTTTATATTGGTTATGGTTAAGTAGATGTCGACTAGTATTACAGCAGCAAGATATTTCTGAATTAGTTTTGGTGCAATTGCTGGTGTCAGATCTACAGAAGCTTAAAAAAGAAGAACAAAGGAAATTTATAACCAATCATTGGCAGGCATTTTGGAAAAACTTCACTTTTATTTGAGGAATGATTTAGTATGATTTATCCTCAATAAACTTGTAGTTTCTGGATGGTTGTGGGGTTATCGAACAATAAGTATTTATGTTTTGGGTAATAATAATAATAATATGGAACACAAGTTTAATAAAAGGAATGGTCTGAGTTTTCTATGAGGACGGTGGGAAAATGAAAAGGGTGGAGATTAGATGCTTTCCAAGGGAAAAAAAAATAAAAAAGTAAATAAAAAAATACACAAAAAGAGAAAGAAAAAAAGAGGGATTTCTTATTTTTTGGTAATGGGGATATAAAATAGTTCAAAAAAAAGGTTGAATGTATTATATTAGTTTGGGACTTCTATATTTAGGGTTGTTTATACAAATGATTATTATATTCAGTTTTATAATGTGGGGGAAATGTTTGAATTAGCATTCATGTTTAGTGGCAGACAGTATACCTTAGGACAATGGTATGTTTATTCGCACTAAAAATTGTTTATTCTAGCGAAAGTAAACCCTCCCCTTCCCTTAGAGATAGGAGGGGGAGGGGATAGTACAAGTCAGTATTATGTTGATAATATGAAATAATACTCATCTATGCTTTGAGTATAACTTTATTTTTTTCAGTTTATTGTGTAAAAGAAATTAGAATATGTAGATAATTGTTGTCATGATTTTGTATTGATTTTAATAAAAATTCCCCTACTCTTTTCGATAAGTGCCATGGAATCTTTAACATCCACCTGAACTACCACCAATCCAGGCAGAAGGGACCTCGGTTTAACGTCTCATCCAAAAGACGGCACCTCAGAAGTGCATCACCCCTCTCATGCTGCACTACAGCGTCAGTACTGGAATATTAACCCAAGTGCCAGATGTGGGAACTGAACCCACAGCCCTCTGATCTCCCAGCCTCAGAGGCGAGTGTGCTACCAACTGAGCCACTGACACTTCAAGTACTCTCTTCACCAGGATCAACTTTTCACATACTCCCAGTCCTAAAATATGTTGCATTTTTTTTGTTACAACTAAGAATGTGAGCTTGTACAATGCATTTTTATGTTTTACTGTTGGAAGGTACTTGTCTTTCACTGAAATTTCAGTCTCCGAGTATCCTGTTACTTTAATTAAAGTGTCATGCAGATGGAATCAGTAATTAAAACATAAAACTTTATTGGCAGAGGAAGACCATTGGTCCAGCCAGTCTACTCTGTTATACCCTGTACTACCCTGCGGCCACAGGGTCTAGCCAGAGTTTTTGCCCTTGCCTCCGTCCCACTTGCCACCTGACCTACAGTTATCCCCTGAGTAGCTATTAAGTGTTGTACTTAGTCTCAGACATGTCTGACCCCACAAATGATTCTTGCAACCACCACCTCTGCCAATAGGTTACTCCATGGCTCAGTTACTCTGTGTAAAATCAAACTTTCTCATGCCCCCCTGAACCCCACCCCATCAGATTCCACTCATGCCCCCATGTATTTTATTCAACATTCCAGCTCAATATTTCCTTGTAGGCTTCCTTGTTCATTTCTTTCAGGACCTTGAAGGTCTCTATCATATCATCCCTCCTGGTCTCCAATGAGTACAAGTCAAAGCCATAAGCAGATCCGCATATGCTCTGCCCTGTAGGTCTTGAATCATTTTGGTTGCCCTATGCTGCACCCTCTCTAGATTGTCTTTGTCTTTCCATAGGTAAGAACTCCAGAACTGGGCACAGTTTTCCAGATGTGGCCTCACCAGTGATCTATATGGAGGTAGTATTACCTCTTTCCTTCTGCTGTTGAACCCCCTCTTTCCTCCTGCTGTTGAACCCTCTCACAACATAACCCCTTCTGAGAGAAAAGACTTTTCAAGTTTGATGGTATTCACATAAACAGGTAAGGAACGAGTGTGTTGGGACAGAAATTTGATGTCCACCTCGGGCATTTCAACTAGGTGAGGGGGAGTCTGGTGCTAGGAAACCTAGCAGTGATAGCACACATGATGGGAACTTAGTAGTCATTCCCCCACAAGCAGAAATCACTAGATTGCACTATGGACTCCAGCATAGAAAGCAGAAAAAGGCTATAAAGGACCCAAAAGGGGACCAGGGAATCAGGGAATGTGAGAATAAACCAACAGGTGGAAGAAACTTTAACTCCTGGTTTGTGGACTGGGATGTGCCTAAATGCCAGAAGCCTGGGTAATAAGGCAAGTGACCTTCAGGCGTGGATGGAGAAGTCCTGTATGGACTTGCTGGCCATTACAGAAACCTTGGCATCACAAAACAATGATTGGGATCTCTCAGTTCTGGGTTATACACTCTTTGGGAGTGATAGGATGGCAGCTGGGGGGGGTAGCACTTATGTCAGAGAGGGAATAGAGGCCACTGTATGCAATGTTAGTAATAAGGAGGGAGTGAAATCCCTGTGGGTACAGCTTAGTCCTTCCACAGGGATAGGGATCCACATCAGAGTGGTATACAGGCATCCTAGTCAAGTGGTGGACAAAGATAGGGAGCTATTGGAAGAAATTAGAGGGGTATCGCAAAAAGGGGACATAGTGGTGGTAGGAGATTTAAACATGCCTGATGTAAACTGGGGGCATCCCAATGACTAGATCATCCAGGAATCAATCTATAGTAGAAGCCTTACCGGATAGCCTCTTCATGCAGTTAGTCACTGATCTGACTAGGCTGGACACCATCCTGGATGTGATGCTCACCAACTCAGAAATAGTTGGTGCTGTCAGGGTTGGTGAGCCACTGGCTGACAGCTACCATAACTCTGGGATAATTTCAACAAAATGAGTGATCTAGCCAAAGATAAACTATGTAAGATCCATGAGTAGCTGGAGGAAGAATAAATTTGGGGAACAATTAAACAAGCCATCTTAGAGGCTACAATGATGTGCGTAAAGGTAGTGACAAAAAGGAAAAAACACAAATGCCCCATATGGGTCACTAACTAAGTCAAAACTGTCTTTAGAACCAAGAGAAAGTCTTTCCTCAACTTTAAAAGGAAATAGGGTGACAGTGAATGGGAAAATTATGTTCAAAAGAATAAGGAGGTTAAGATGGCAGTGAAGGAAGCAAAGACGGTGGCGGAACGTCAGATAACAAAAGGAGTCAAGGAAGGGAATAAGCAATTCTTCAAGTACTCAAAGGAGAAGAGGAAGAAAGAGGAGGAGTACATAAACTTAAAGATGGGGATGGGATTGTGGAAGAAGACAGAAGCTCTGACGCAGTTAGTAAATGAAGGGGAGACAGTGCTTGGAGGCTCAGTTCCTAACTTTTAAAAGACCCTCATCTGGTAAAGAGACTGAGGGAATTCCTTATTAATCTGAATGAAGACAATAAAGGGTCAATATCGAGGCTGGATTTTTTGTGGGGAGGCTCTTAAAAGTGCTATCTTGGGAGTGTATATAAAGCTGGCTGCTAAAAGGAAGAAGCTCTGTACCCAGGAAGAAGAACAGCTTCTTTTGGACATTAGGCGCCTAGACAGAGTTTTGTCCTCCAGATCCTCCCCTGAAGTTTGGCAACAGTTCAGTGTTTCTCATTTGAGATATGTGGAGCTGCTAGCTGAAAAGGCAGATCTGGCCATCTTTCGCACCAATTCCAGATATTTAGAAAAAGGTGAGAGAGTGGAAAGACTCTTGGCCTGGTGACTTGGGCAGCTTGGGGAAACGAGGGTAATCCTATGATTGAAGCCTTGCCAAGGAGAAGAAATTCTCACTCGGCCCGAGATATAGTAGAAGCCTTTAAGAACATTTACAGAGGTCTTTATGAGGATAGTCCTCTGACTACAGAAGATCATGCCTTGATTTTGGACTATTTAGATGGGCTTCCTCTTCCATGCATCTCTCCCCAACAACAGGAGAATTTGACATAACCAATCAGGTTGTCTGAGGTCCGAGCGGTGATCCGCCAGTTCCCTGTGGCTAAAGCACCTGGTCCTGATGGCTTCTGCAATAACTTTTATGTTGTTTTTAAAGAAGAACTATCCCCCTTCCTCACATAATTAGTTAATTCTTTTCTATCAGAGAATCTGGAGGACTACTCCTTTATTCAGGCCTGGTTATCTCTTATTTAGAAGCCTGATAAGGACAATCTTCTGCAAGCCAGCTACTGTCCAATATTTTTGTTAAATTCAGATATTAAGGTCTTGGCGATGATCCTTGCCAATAGACTAACATCAGTGTGGGATAATCTAATCTACCCTTCCAGGTGGGTTTTATGGCTAGTCGCCTTTCTAGCAACCATTTGCGAAAGCTGCTTTATCTGATTTCTGTGTCCGAGGAGAGCAAGATCCCAGCAGCCTTGGTCTCCCTGGTCACAGAAAAAGCCTTTGATCATTTCTCCTGGAGCTTTTTGTTTGTGGTTTTATGGAAATTTGGTATCCCCTCTGAATTTTGTAAATGAGTTCAGGTCATGTATAGTAATCCTAAGACTAAAATCTATTGTAATGGACTCTGCTTGTCTTCTTTTCAGCTTGAGAGAGGTATGAGGCAGGGATGCCCCCTCTCCCCTCTTTTATTTAATCTGTATCTGGAAACCCTTTTTTTAGGTCACAGACTACTCAGGAGATTAAAGAGATCCTGACTGGGGATTGAGGAATAAATTATTAGCCTATGCCGATGATCTACTCTTGCATGATGAGGACCCGGTTTCTTTTATCCCTGCTGCACTGGCTGAGATTAGAAAATTTTTGAGGATAGCTGGATATAAGTTGAATATCATTAAGACACAGGTCATGACTCCAAATATGCATGTTTCTAAACAGGTAATACAAGCTTTGGGTTTGGCCTGGGAACCCAAGACACTCAAATATTTGGGAATTCACTTTCCATGCTTTCTTTTAGACTTGGTCAAATTAAATCTTCCTCTCCTTTTGCAGGCTATTAAGAGTGATTTACAGAGATGGGTTACATTACCCTTGACCCTTAGATGTCACTTTAATATTATTATTAATATTATTATTAAGACGAATGTTCTCCCAAGCCTGCTTCATCCCTTGAGGATGTTTTTGTTTTTTTACCAAAGGCCTGGTTTGTACAACGTCAATGACTTTTGTACTGGTTCCATTGGAGATAGAGTGGTTCATTGTGGTTATTTTAAACTCACACTTCTGAGGGAGAGTGGTGGCTTGCGACTTCCCAATTTCTAGCTATATTATTTAGCTCTACATGGATGTAAATTTCTGCAAAGAAGTATTGCTTTTGACAAGCCTCTTAGAGATGGATATCAGTATCTTTGGTTACAAACAGAGGCCTGCTTATTCAAGACTGCTGGCATTCATCTCAGCAGTGTATTGTATTCTAAGCTATTTAGCTTGCCAGCTGCTCTGTGTAGCTCCCTATCATTTGGTTTCTTAAGGTTCGAGGACGAATGGAACAATATCTCCACTTGGATTGGTCTAGATCCATAGCTTAGCCTGTGTTGGTCATGCTAATATATGTTTTGGAGGCAGCCCGATTCCTGTGTCTTTTTGTCCCCACTTAAGTGCTGGGTCCATGGACTCTTAGAGCATGGCAGGCTCCTGCCTCAAGAGCTGATGTAGGAACACTTTTCTATTCCCATCTTTCACGAATTTAAATAGCTGCAATTAACTAAAGCCGTGATGATCTTTCTCAGCTCTGTCCCCTGGTATACATCAGACAATGAAATCATGCCCCAGCTGATCTCACTGGCAGCCCAGCCCCACCCAGTGGCTGCTTTATATTCTTACTTAGAGATGGTTGACCTTAACTCTTTATTTTTTTTTTTTGTTAATCCTTTTTACCTGGCACCGGTCTGCTTCTAACGTCCTGGCATCCATCTCTTCCAGCCGTTGTCTGGTCTGCATGGCCCAGAGAATCCCACCACTAATGACCCCTGCAGCTTGCCCCCCACAGCGGGGTGGCAGAGAGTCCCCCTCAATCTCCACTGAACCAGGATCCAGTAGCCATGGTGGAGTCCCCAGCCATGCATCCCTTAGACGGCCATCAAGCCACCACCGTGTGCCCTATTTCCTGTTTTCTCCCCTTGTATGTGAGTGGGGCATGCAATGCCGCCAAGGGGGGAAGCGTGCACAAGTCCACATGTGCTCCTTCCCGGCACCACGCCCCAACTCACCAGCATTCAGTGAGGCATCGGCGCACCATTCCCCAGCCTCCGCTAGAGGTCACCAGAGTGCCGATGCCTGGAAGCACCCTTCCCCGAAGAGGAAGATCAGTCCTACGGATGCTCAATCCCTCCCCACCCCTGCTGACCCCCAGTGACCCGAGTCCATTCCTGGACCCGGGTCACCAGCTTGGAGTGAGGTGTGGCATCCAGCGCCTCAACCCTCAGTGCCACCAGGCTGGTCTGACCTTCACTCTTTAATGTGGGTATGTTTTTATTGGCAGCAATCATTAGGTATGCAACATAATCCTAAATGCCGGCAAACTATATGGCATAATCTTTATAGATTTATTAAAAAGAGATAGTTACAGATGTATTCAATATCATGTATTGCATGAAATGTATTATACTTCACCGAAGTTGCACATGATGAGGAGATCTGCATCCCCAGTTTGCTCCCACTGTGGCCTCACCAATGGAAATTTACTACATATACTTTGGGATTGCCCTAAAGTAGTGCCCTTTTGGCATAAAATTAAGTCTTCTTTGGACCCATTACTATGTTTATAGGAGGCTTTCACTCCCCAGATTTATTTGGTGGGGGATTATCCATCTATCCTGATTGATCACAGTAAAGACTATACAGCATTGATTTCTGTTGTGGCTAAGGCTATTATATTGTGACAATGGAGGGAGGAGTCCATCCTGCCTTACAGAGAATGGTACAATGAGCTATTGCAAGCTGACATGGTTGAAAAACAAATTGCCAGACTTCACCAAAGGGTTGATCTTTATCTTCATAGGTGGGAGATACTGCACACACTCTTGTCACTAATGAGTGATCTATAGCGGGAGTAAACTGGTAGTGGACTGTCCTCATGATATTTTCCCATAGATTTTCTGGTACCTTAGGTTTTTCTTTTGGTGCTCTGGGAGGGGGTTCAGGGAAGGGATAATGGTGGGTGATTGCTACTAAGTTATCTCTTTAAGTGTAATATGATGTTTCTAATCCCGGGGCGGAGGGGGGTTTAGTAATTTACTTTTCCTTGTTTGTTCACGGTGTTACTACAATTGAATTTTTGGTATTTTTGTATGTTTCAAAACTTGATAAAAACTTTAAAAAAAAGAAGACAGACAGAAGGCCATCATTCTGAACAAATACTTCTGATCAGTGTTCACCAAGGAACACAGTGGCCCAATGCCTGACAGTGGCATTACAGTGCACGGTAAGGGTGTCCCACAAATAGAAATGGCAATAATTACCACAGGCAGGGTTAGGGAGGCGCTCGAGCATATAAAACAAGAAAAATCTCATGGCCTGGACACAATACATCCAAGGAAACTAAAAGAGTTGGCAGAGGAGTTGGTAGGCCCCTTGACACATTTATTTAACCATTCAGTCAAGAGTCATGCCAAGGGACTGGAAAAAGAGCTGACATGCTGCCACTACACAAGGGTGGAGGTAGGGAGAAAGCCAGTAACTACAGATCAGTTAGCCTTACATCTGTGACAGGAAAACAAATGGATGCCCTTGTTAAGCAAGACCTAGTGGATTATTTGAATAAGAATGGCCTTCAGGATGACAAACAGCATGGATTTGTGGTGAGCAGATCATGAAAAACAAACCTGATTACATTTTTCGATTGGGTGACTAGGGAATTGGATACGGGCCATCCAGTGGACCACCTCTATTTCAATTTCAGCAAGGCCTTTGATTCATTCTTGCATAAATGCCTGCTGAAGAAGCTAGAGGACTTGGGCATAGCAAACTGCATTGTTAGGTGGGTAGGTAACTGGCTAGAGGGCAGGAAGCAGAGAGTAGTTGTCAACAGAGAGAGAGATCAGAGGAGGGAGAGGTGACAAGTGGAGTCCCTCAGGGCTCTGTCTGGGGTCCAGTCCTGTTTCATGTGTTCATCAGCAATATAGGAGTAAGTATCCAATGAAATATTGCACTCTTCATGGATGACACTAAGCTGGGTGGGAGGGTGGACAATGAGGAAGAATAAGGAGCCTACAAAAAGTGCTACAAAAGTTGGAAAAATGGTTTAGTGTCTGGCAGCTGAAGTTCAACACCAAGAAGTGTAAAGTGATGCATCTAGACAAAAAAAAATCCAAGAACGGCCTACTGTCTTAATATGGTCAAGCTCAGCGCTTCACAGGAAAAAAGCAATCTAAGAGTTATCATATGTGACACCCTAAAACAGGCCAGCCAATGCAACACAGTGTACAGCAAGACCAACATGTTGGGTGTATAGGGAGAAGATTCGACAGCAGGCACCATGAGGTGATATTACCACTGTACAGATCCCTGGTGAGACCTGATCTGGAATACTGTGTCCAGTTTTGGGGCCCACATCTTAAGAAAGACAGGAACAGATGGGAGACCATTCAACGAAGGGTGACCAGACTGATACATGGACTCCAGAGACTACTATTTGAAGGGCATCTTAGGGCATTTAATGTGCTCACTGGAGGCAAGGAGGGAAAAGGGGGACATGATAGAAACTTTCATGTTTCTGAAGGGAATTTACACAGTGCCGTACTATGATCTGTTCAAAGAAGCTTCCAGTGCAAACACAAGGGGACATGAATGGAAGCTGAGAGGTGGGAAATTAAAGAGGGAACTTAGGAAACACTACTTCTCAGAAAGGATAGTGGAGTCATGGAACAGGCTGCCCGCAGATACAGTGGGAGCTAAGACAGTGACAGCTTTCAAACGGGGTTGGGATAAAGAGTATGCTCAAATTAAACCTGCGGGTATTTGTATGAGCTAGGTTCTGTGATCTCCAAAGGTCTTGGAAACTCATGGGCAGACTTGAGGGGCCATTGGTCTTCTTCTGCCATCACCTTTTCTGTTTCTATGTTTCTAATACACTCTAGCATTTCGGTTACCTTGCTGTAGGCCTTGTTGCATTGGCTAGATTGTTTTAGGGAATCACTTGTGATGACTCCCAGGCCTTTTTCCTCATAACCCCTCCCATCAAATATTCTGTGGGTTCCTGTTTCCTATGTGCATGACCTGGTACTTCCTAGTATTTAATTTCAGCTCTTAAAAGGCAATGATGTAAATTCATCCACCAGCAGACTTATTTTCACAGTAATCTCTTGTTTTATTTCATTACAGTTTTCTGCAGGGCCACTATATTTCTACATCTCAAATGTTTTTGTTGATTACTTTTGACTTCGTCAAGGGAAAGTTGTCCTGTATTTAAAAATATATGTACCAAGGCATTTAAGTTTCATACTGAATCTGTCATGTCACTCATGGAATTACACATCCTTTGCACCATTACTTTAACATCTACTGAATGCTTGCCAGTTTTAATGATCCAGAATTGTGTCTGGCCACCTCAATGGATGGAAGTCACTCCCACCAGAGCAGTGCTATATCTGGCTAGGTAGTGAAACTCTGAACTTAGGAATCACTACTGAATCTTGTTTTTGGAACAGAGAAAGTGTTAAAACCAGAGAGGGAAGGGGACTGGAACAGAAAACTGAGAGTATTTCCAACCCCTTTGTGAATATCTCTGTTGACTATTCTATTAGGTAGACCTGACAGGAATGCTCACCCCATGTTTTTGCAATTGAATTTCAACTGCCAAACCTTGGACCCCCTCTCCAACCACTGCTGGTCCTTCAGCAACTCTCTTATTCCTTCCTCTTTGTCTGCCTTACTACACAGCTTAGTGTCATACAGTATGCAATGAGACACATCTTGCCCTGTATTCCTTCTCCTGTGTCACTGATGAACATATTGAAGAAGGTCCAACCAAGGACCGAACCCTCTGGCACCCCACTCATGACCTCCCTCTCCCTTAACTCAACTTCATTTACCACCACTCTCTGCTGTCTTCATTCTAGCCAGCTATATACCTATGTAACTAGGTCCTTTGATGCATCCATGTACTCTAACTTCTTCAGCAACCTTCTGTTTGGCACCAAGTTGCATACCTCGCTGAAGCTGAAGTACAGCAAATCCATTGCTTGTTTCTCAATCACTTTCCTAGTTACCCACTCAAAGAACAATTTCTGGTTCGCCTGACAAGAACTTTCTGCAATGAACCCATTCTGCTTACTATCCTGGAGACAATTTATCTCCAGGTAATCCAATAGGTCCTCTTTGACTAGTGTCTCCATTAGTTTACCTGCAGTGGAGGTAAGACTGATGGGCCTGTTGTTTCCTGGTTGCTCTTTGTCACCTCCCTTGTGGAGCAGAGCTATGTCTGCTACCCTCCAATCTTTCTGAACTACCCCTTACTGTACTAAGGTATTGATTATCCCTGTCAAGGGTTCAACTAGTTTTGGTGCCAGTTCCGTGAGCACCCTTGAGTACATTCAATCCAGCCCTGGAGCCTTATCTATTTTCAGGGCTGCCAGCCCTTTTCTGACCCTTTGTCACACAATTACCACCTTCCCCATATCTGGGACCCTCTAGCAGCAGCCTTTCTGTCTCTTTCAGGCAAAAACACACTATCATCCCCTCTAACCACTGAGAAGCAGCAGTCATGAATGGTGCCTTCTGCTCTTTCTCCTCTATTATACTGCCCCTCTACATCAGACTATTAATTCTCCATCTCATCTTACTATTTCCTTAATGTATTGTATCTAATTAACTGTTCTCCATAGATCCCTTTAGCAATGCACAGTTCAGTGTCTGCTTTTGTGTCCCTGACAGCCTTCCTGCCCCCCCCACCTTTAACTGTTGTTTGCTCCATTTCTCTTCTCCCTGTTTCTCCTTGTATCTAATGAAGGCTGTCTTTTTGCCCTCACTACCTCCCTGACCTTCTTCGAGAACCTGATTTTTCTCTTGTGCCTGTTAGTCTTGGCAATCATTCTCAAGCAGACTTAGTTGCCACAGGAATGGCCCCTTTAATTACTCCCCACCTCCTCTCCACCCTCCCCTCTGATTTTGTCCACCCCACAACTTATCCATACTGAATTTTTCCATCTGGTCAAAGTTTGCTCTTCTTAAATCCAGTAACACAGCCTTTGACATGTACATACTGGTACCCAGGGCCAGTGTGAACCATATTGTGTTATGGTCACTGGACACTAGTTGCTCCCCAACCTGCAGTACAACTACCATTTCTGAGCTGATTAGCACCATGTTGAGAATGGCAACATGCCTTGTGGGTTAACTGACCAGCTGCACCAGTAGGCAGTCTTGAAATATATGGAACACGACCTGACATCTGGTGCTCTTAGCTGCTGAAATGTCCCAATGTATGTCTGGTAGGCTGAGATCCCACACCAGCACTATCTCTCTCCTTGTGGCCCCCTACTGAATTTCTGCCCTTAGTTCCCCATGACCTTTGTCTACTGTCCCAGCAGTCTGTAAACCATCCCCATGTGAGATTCTTACCCAAAGTATTCGTGAGCTGCACTCAGAGTGATTCTGTAACCCCAGTTCTCCCTGATGACCCCTCCTCTGCTAGCCTTCTTTAACACAAAAGTCTCCTCCACCCCCGTTCCCTTACCCCTATCTCACCTATACCTGGCATACCCTGGTACTCCTAATTATTGGTCATTTTTCCCAGTGACCCATGTTACTGTGATGGCTACAAGGTCTAATCCTGCATCTGTCACCATGGCCTGAAGCTTACTAATTTTGTTTTCTAGGCTCCTGGCATTTAGGCAGCCTGACTTTCAGCATGTGCCTAAACCCCTCCCCTTTTTGTCAGCACCTCCACCTTCAGCCTCCCTTTCCCTCCTTACTTTCCTGTCCTTTGCTTGCACTGTGTGTTCCCACTGCCTAGCTCCTGTACTTAGCCAGCCTGAGAGTGGGTCCCAGGGTAGTATCCTGGGTTGCTAGTGGGGTACCACAGGGTTTAGTACTGAGGCTGGTCCTTTTTAATGTCTTTATAAGTGACATTGCAGAGGGACTGGAAGGAAAAGTATGTCTCTTTGCAGACAACACAAAGATCTGCAACAGGGTTGCTACACAAGGTGGGGTGGAAAGGATGAGAAGGGACTTGGCAAGGTTGAAGGAATGGTCAAATGTATGGCAGCTTAGATTCAATGCAAAGAAGTGCAAAGTAATGCACCTGGGAAACAAAAACCCAGGGGAAGAGTATACAGTGAGGGGTGAGATACTGACAACAACAAAAATGGAATGGGACCTGGGGGTGGTTATATCAGATGACCTAAAAGTGGGCAAGCAATGTGAGAAGGTAATAAGTATGGCTGGGGGGATACTGGAATTCATACAGAGAGGCATCATCACCAGGAGAAAACAGGAAGTTGTTATCCCTCTGTACAGACAGTTGGTGAGACCACATCTGGAGTACTGCGTGCAGTTCTGGAGACCCCATCTCCACAAAGACATAGACAGGGTGGAGGCTGTCCAGAGGACAGCAACCAAAATGGTGCAGGGTCTGCACCAGAAGACATATGTAGAAAGATTAAAGGAGCTTAATAACCTTGAAGAAAGGAGGAAGGGGGGCACATGATAGAAATGTTCAAGTACCTCAAGGGAATCAGCAAAGTCCAAGAGGGTAGCATCTTTCAGAAAAAGAGATGTGCAAGAACAAGTAGGTACAATTTGAAGATAGAGGGGGGATTGCTCAGAGGTAATGTGAGGAAGTATTTCTTCATGGAGAGGGTTGTTGATGCTTAGAACAGCCTTCCTGAGGAGGTTGTGGAGTCAAAAACAGTGGGGGAATTCAAGAATGCATGGGACAGACATAAGGCAATTCTAGTGAGGGTAGGAGGAAGTAGGCTGTTGGTTAACTAGGATCTGCAGCTTATCCATTAGGCAGGTAAATGGGCAGACTAGGTGGGCCAAGCCGTAGTTATATACTATCAAATTCTGTGTTTCTATGTTTCTTACTTTAGTATTGACCCCTGAATGGATGCATCCATCCCTCTACTTCTAGACCACATTTCTTGTGGTTCTTTCAGCTTCAGACTCCCCACAATCAGTTTAGCTGTCCATGAATGTAGACATCAGCCTTCTGCTCCAGTGCAATAGCAAGCCTCTGTTGTTAGGTGATGTTAATCACCCTTGAGGTGCCTTCTGTCCCAGAAACCCCCCAGTCTACCACAAAATGATACTCCTCTTCCTCCTTACACCATCCATTCAGACACCCGTTAAACTCCTCAGTCTCCTCCTTCTTCCTTACTCCATCTTCTCCTTCACTCTTTCCCGCATAGGAGGTTCTCAAAAAAGGCCACGGAAGACAAGTGTGCCTTCAGTTTGTCCCTGAAAACTTCAAAAGTTGTGCTTCAGTAGCTCAATAGGCTGGTTGGCCAGATGATCAGTACCCAAGTGTACCAGCACTCCAAGCTCCCCTTACCCCTCATCTAC
Organism: Neoceratodus forsteri; assembly: GCA_016271365.2. Lineage (NCBI taxonomy): Eukaryota > Metazoa > Chordata > Ceratodontiformes > Ceratodontidae > Neoceratodus > Neoceratodus forsteri. The sequence goes on along the minus strand of CM057456.1, from coordinate 171,101,523 downwards.
TATCTTCACTATCTTATCTATGTCTCAGATGGCTGATGTAGATCATCTCACCAGACCCCTTCCCTTTCTCCCACCTCCCAGCACCTTCTCCACTCCTCTAATCCTGGAATTCCCTACTATTATGATACTCCTTGCTGCCTTCCTCCGGATCTTACCAGTGGGTGCCACTAAGTCATCATGTTCACCCTTCCTGACTAGCTCGGAGCCTCCTACAAAGGAGTGTGGTACCCCACAATCCTCCATTGATATAAAGAGGTTTGCTGTTGAGACACGGTGAGCTCATATAATAATAACAATAAAACTTTATTTATACCACGCCTTTCATAGGTTCAAGGCGCCTTACAATACTTACAAATATAACAGATAAAACATTAATCTAACAATAATTTTAGCTCATAAAATCATATTGGTTAGTTAAAACTAATCTTAGACCATATTGTACTTGTGAGAGCACCTGCCACCCCACCCCCTTTTTCACTACCCTCTAGCCCCAGGCCTTTGGAGCAAGGAGGAGGCAGTATAGTGCAGTGGTTTATGGATCTGAGTTGCAAACCTGGAGACATGGGTTTCAATCCCACAGCCCCCACTTACATACTGTGTGACCCTGAGCAAGTCACTTAACTTCCCTGTGCTCCCAGGTTGCAGCTGGAAACAAGCTTAGTGTGCCTTTCCTGGTTAAACAATTTCCTTTTCCTCTTCACTTTCTTTTGGGGAGTAGGGGTGCCAGGTGTACCTGATGGTGCCAGCTCAGCTGGTTATGTAGCCAGACTACGTCCTCCCTTGCTGTTCTAAATTTACAAAGTCTCTCTCAGACATAAATTTGCTTGCTCCCTGTTGTCTAATTTAAATGGCGTGATAGTAGCATTCACCACTAAAGATAATATCCAGTCATTCACATATGCATATGTTGCTGTCACCACATCTACATACTCACTTTGGGAGTTCTCTTTTATTGCATGCACTTGGCTGAGACTTTCAGAAGACTGGCAACACCACGCAAAATGATTTTTTTCCCACATGTTATACAATATTTACCATAAACTGGACATTTCTTTGGACTGGTCTGCATCTCACTTCTACCACACTGTTTCACATGATCAAATCCTTTTCTTGCTTTTCTCCTATGCCAAAATGATTCTGCTTTCTGATATGCACCCTGCTCTTTCTTTGATATCATATGTATTGTTCCACTTTCTTCCACACTTTCTGTACTGTACCTGCATATGTTGTAATTTTTTCAGCAGCCCTGCAAATCCATATTGCTTTATCCATCACCAGATCTCGGTTTCTTAACAGTTTCTCTTCAACCAGTTTGTCAGAGAGTTATTTATTTATTTTGAAGCTTTTACCAGGAAAGACATGCTGAGCTAAGAATAGCTCACTTCCTGATGAGTCCTAGGAGTGAGGGGTAAGGGAGATAGTTCAAGAGGAGAAAAATATCAATAGAATAATCAGCATTACAACAATATAAGCCATTTACAGCAATACAGTATATCAAAGGAGAAAAATTCTAAACATTTGTAAGGCAGATCAGTAAAACAAATTATTTTATAATACACTATGAGCATCTTTTTCTGGTATGTTTTTAGTTGTTCTTAAGGTTAAAATGTTAAGAATGACTTTGAAGCCTAATCAGCAGCACCTGTGAATGGGAGCCACTCACACTAGTAACTTTTAAGAGCAAAACTGAAAACAGAAATGTTATATGCCATCTAGCCAAAATGCTGACATTTTGTCTAGATGAAGTATTAGACCTGCTCTATTTCAGACAAAGATGCTCAGATTGCATTATTAAAATAAAAACAATGAGTGTAAAGAACACCCTTGTTTTTCACACCTCATAGGTAGTATGATGCCAGTGGAACACTTGGGCTTTGCTCTCTTATTCTATGACATCATAGTACCTACTCGATGAGAAAGCCAGGGGTTATTTATTCTCTATGTTTCAGTTATGGTATATCTTCAAATTCACATGATTTACTGTGTGTTTTAAGCTATGTTACATGTTGATCTATGGATTCTCCAGGCATCTATGTATATTTGAAAAATTTATGATGATCACAGGTCACATTATGTTTCTGGATACAATACACCTCAAACTTTCCTGACATCTCACCAAGATTTATATTTTGACCTGTCCTTAAGTTATTGTAGATGTTTACTGCTCTACTGCTTCTTTTCCACTACATGTATGAACTCAGATGCTTTTACCTTGTCTGGTTTTTCACCTGCCGCAAGTTGTGAGTTATACCAGGAAACATCAGTGAAGCTTCTTATTTTCTACCAAATTATCAGTCACTTCAAGCTAGGAGGTGGTTTAAGTTTGTTCAAGTTGCATGCTTGGTGCCCCTTGTCTGCAGTCTTCTTTTTGACTGTGTGCTTTTAATGTCATGAGTCTCCACTTTTTTTTCAGTCTACAACTGTGAACTCTTTCTGCTGTCATGCTGCTAAGTGTATTTTATTTTATTTTAACTTAGTGTCACCAGAATCCTATTGTGATACCTTGTGATGTTCTTTTATTGGTAGGCTCTTCAGTAACAAGAGACAACTGGTGACATATGACCCAATCAACAAAATGAGCTAAACCTGTGGAGGGATGTCTACATGTGGAGACCTCTGTGCATCATTAGCCTTGGATGTGCACCCCCACCACATCCCATCCTGTGCCATGGGCATTGCTATGTGACCAGCCAGGACAGGACAGGCAAGGAGATGGAGGTATGCATGCATCAACAGGGGTGTGCAGGCTACAGCACCCAAGGAACTGTCAGTGTGCTAATGCTCCCGTTCTCCTTGACCACAGGACTCTTCTTGGGGCCCAATCACCCACCCTCCACCTGCACCCAGCCATATGTGCATGTAGGAAGGGCTGGGGGATATTCTGACACTGATTGGTACAACTGGTGAAAACATTGTGATCCTTGAAAGACTGCTATATCTCTCCAGTCTCTGCTCTGTGAGGGGCTGATGTTCCAATTCAGTGCTGGCCTGGGTATATGATTGGATGCCAGGTGTCCAGCACCTCTGTCTCCCCCACTACCCCTTCCTAAACCACCTTTAGTCATCAGTTAAGCTTGTTGGTGTCACCTTGACTTTGGGACTTTCATTCATGGCTCAGATAATTCCAACACCAATGCCTTAAGAAAGGGTGCCAGATGCCAATGCTACTTTGAGTAATTGTTCAAACCCTGAGTAACACCACACATTCACCAAGAGTCAGGTGACTTTTTTTACACTAACTTTACTTGTCACTTCTTTTGAGGTTTTGTGTTTCAACCCTAAGTGATGGACAGCATTGTTTTTCAAGGGATTTTCCATCCATTTTAAATGGATATTATATGACAGATGAATGCTAATTTGTATTGACAGTACTGGCCTTAGATACTTAAGTGGCAAGTAGTTCATGGCATCCTGTGTCACTACTTGCCATAACCACAGGAAATGCCAAGCAATCCCTGGCATTCAGAGGAATTCCCAGCTCACACTGCCCCATGCCAACCAGTAACTAAAGTCAAATGGATCACCCTGCCCTGTTCCAAACAGCCCCTGTCAGCCAGTGCCCTCCATAATCCTAACAAAAGCCAAGCAGCCCCAGGCATCCAGTTGCACCCTTCATCATAACCCAATTCAAGCAGTCTCTGTTATCCAGTGACACTCACCCCTCCAATTTGTCTTTGGTACCCAGTGATGCTACCTCCCTCACCCTACCATTCAAGTATTCTCTGACATCCAATCACATAACCTTACTCACCATGTCCCACGTTTAGTGCTCCCTGACAGCCAGTGGCATCACCTCCCTCCTTCTCCAATTCAGGCAATCCTTGACATCCAGTCACACCACCTCCCTCACCATGGCCCAAGTCAATTGTTCCTTGTCATCCAGTGGCACTACCCTGCCTCACACTGGTCAAAGTTAAGCAGTACTTAGTGTCCAGTGGTACTTATTTCCCTCCTCATACCCTGTCCAAGCAGTTCATGGTATCCAGTGATATCTAACTACCTCTCTCTGGCGTAAGCCAAGTTCCTGGTGTACAGTGGCACCCAATCCCTTATTCTGGCCCAAGACAAGTCTCTGGCATCCAGTGACACCCCTTTCCATCAGCAGCTAGCACAATTCCTCCAGCAACTTTCATTGTCAGCTACCATTTGAAAATCATTATTGCAATCACAAGACAACAAGAAGAATGCAGTATGAATCTTTTTCATTATATAGCTATAGTGATTATTAATTTCATATGATAGTCAACCAAAGAGGTAAGTGTATGGGTTGTGCTGGCTTCCATTGGGGGCAAAGGATCAGTGTGTTTGTGGGGGTTCTTCATTGGAATCAGGGTGGGGTCTCTATACCTGTAGAGGAGAGGGAGCTACAGAGCCCAGACTGCTGTTTAAACAAAGCATACACTTTTTGTTTCAGGCATTCAATGATATGCATGCCTTTCTGTGCTCCAGTATGATATTTTGAATCTCAACTCATTATAACTTACATTGTGACAAGGGTGCAGCCGCTTGAATTGTGTTACTTGGCACACTATGAGGGATGGATCAGTCTGAAAGGGTTCCCAGATACATAATGATCCAACTGTTTTGGACCTTGCAGCTCATAAGAGTCATTGATTGCTGGTGGAAATGTTAAGGTGATCATAAGATCATAGTCCTTGTGGTCATGGAAAAATAATTCAGGACTCAATTTCAACACTGAGGCAGTGCAGCTTACTAGCCATAGCTAAAAAACAGAACTATAAACCTGGATATTAAGGTTTGAATTCCCTCTGCACCACTTTCTCTCATTTTCACACACACATGCATGCATGCATGCAGGTGCGCACGCACACACACACACACACACACACATATACACACACTGAGCAAGCCAATTAACCTCCCTGTGCTCAACTTCCTGCAGCCTCCTGTTTGCTTATTAGCTGAAGCAACAATCCATGGCTTGTAAAGCATTTCAGGTCACAGTATGTAAAAAGGTGCTATGTAAAACCAAATGATTTTGTTTCTTTTCTTTAATTAAAGGAAACTAGGTAAAGGCCTCTTATAGTGCTATATTTGGAGGGCAGAAAACACTCAATGTTAGGCCTAACAAAGTAAAAGGTATTGGCAGTGATAAAGTAACCCCGCTGTACTGTGGAGAGTGGATGTGAGATAGGGCTGAATAGAAAGGAATTTTATTAAAACTTTTTTTTTTTTATTAGTAAAGGTATGAGTGAATAGTTACTGCGTTATCACCTGGAAAGATATTTCTTTGGGAGAATAATGTATATTTTAATGTTGTTTTCTAAACATGCTGTTTTTCTAGTGATGGTTGTAAGTAGTATTCATACCCTACCTCTTTATTTCTTATAAGCATCATTGGCATAACAGAACTTTAAGTTAAATGGTATAAGGACTATACAGTGGGCCAGATATTCAGAAATGCACCAAAGGCTGGTGCAAGTCTGGTGCAGCGCAAATCCAATGTGCCATGGTGCAACAGGAGCCATATTCAGAGGCTGCACTGGCCACACTGTGCCAGCGCAAGATGGCTGAATATGGCAGAGTTGCACCATGGTGCAACCGTGGATGCGCCATGATGCAATCACAGGTGCACCATGGGAAGCACAGAAGCCACAGGGCAACCATGGGAGCAGAGCACTAGAGCAACTGAGAGTGGGGGCATGGCACAGAGAGGAGACCCAGGGACACAGCCAGGGAAGAAGAGTGACAGGCCACAGGAGGCCACCACCAGCAGTGCACAACAGGGCGCACACAGGCACCCAGACCCCCATCCCAGAACACAACAGTGGCACAGACAGTAGGCAACAGGGGGTGCCAATGGGGGATGGAAGGCCACCAAGGGGGCCCCCCGCAGGCAGCTGGCCGTGCCCCCCCGCACATCCAGACCAGGCCAGGCCACACCCCGGACCGCTCTTCCTCCCTGGGCTGCTGCAGCCTGGCATCCTGCCAGCACTGCCCAATGTCTGTCCTCAGGTCCTGGGAATGGAACAGAAAGAGGTACACATCAGTAACCAACCACATCAGTTGCCCCCTTCCCCCACCCCTGTGCAGAGAGTGAGACCCTGCCCGACACATCCCACAGAGTGGCAGCACAATGCAAGTGGCAGAGGATGATGCCACCCCAGAGTGTGCACTATGGTAGTAAGCCACCTGCAGGACATGACAGGCAGCCTAACCTACACCACAGTACAGCATCAGGGCACATATACATGATGGGGCTACTCACCTGGCTGTGGCACAGCCCCACGCCTGACAGATGCCTCCATCCTTCTGAGGCACTCTGGATCCCTCCACACCAGGTCACCGTATCTGTGGTGACACTGTTTAGTGGTTCTGACCACCCCTGTGCGCTGAGTAAGTGAGGCAGCAATTACCTACCACACAGCCACCTGGGGCTGCTGAAATGGTGCTTGCCCAAATAGCTGGGGTCTGTGTGGCTAGACACAGGCCACGAGGTTTTCCAGCTCCACCTGCATCCAGTTGGCCACCCATCCACATCACTGCTGCTGCGCCATCACTGTGTTGTGAGCCCTGGAGCAAAATGATGGCAGGAGGCTCATGTGGCCAGTGCATGTGCCAGATGCGCGGGCCGAGGGAACATGTGCTGTGTCCACCCATTGCACAGTCATGGAGATGCACGGCATGGGCATGGCTGGGGGGGCCATGGGTATGGGGGTCACCCAGGGGCAAAGGTCACAGCAGGGGTCAGTGGTCAGCCGCCGCACAGTGCACACGTGTGCAACAGCAGGCATGGCACACTGTGCGCCATGGTCCCTATTGTGCAGTGGGTGCACACTGTGTAATAGACAGCAGCACACTGACCAGCACATGTGCACTGTGGCCCTGTGCAGTGTGCATGGGTGCGCATTGCGCTACGACTTCCTCAGGAGCAATCTCATTGCAAATGGAGCAAATTTGCAGTATTCAGCTGCCACATGCAAATGAGCTCATCAGCCAATGCGTGGTGCACTGGGGGAATTAGCATATCATTACCATTGCACCAATGCTTATTTGCATGCGTTGCACCATAAAAGCACCACAGACCGGCATAGGCCATGGACCGGTATTGCAACCTTCTGAGGTAAGTTGCGCATGCTGCCAGAGCACACTGAGCCCAGCCAGCACAGCAGAGGTGATGGAATAAGGTGCTGCTGACACTGACACACTGTGCTGTCCATGTCCACAGGTAGCAACATATCGGAACATGAGGAGGGTGAGGAACGTGGGCCTGCTTGCAAGTGCAGGCCCAATTTCATGAAGACAGAGGCCCTGTTTGAGGCCTACCTTGACAGGGAGCCACTACTGAATGGTGCCATGGGCACACCACAAGCCAGGGCTGGGGCCTGGGAGGAGGTGGTGGCATGCATGAACCAACAGGGCAGCCACCAGTGGTCAGTTCAGGAGTGCCACAAGGAGGTGGGCACAGATGAGCAGCACATCAAAGAGAAGGTGGCGGCCATCCGTGCAGCCCAGAAAGCCACTGGAGGGGGTCCTGCCAATGCGCCACAGCTCACGGCACAGGAGGAGTTGGTGGCAGATGAAGGATTCTAGAGGGTGGCAATCCATCACTGCATGGTACATACGTCAGGCATGCATAGCATGCTGTGGCTGTGTTGGGGGGGCACTCATGGGCCTTGCATCACTGACACACCCGTTTTCTCTTTTAGCACCTGCACGCCTGCGTGCAGAGTATGGGGCACCAGAAGCAGCCGTGGTGGCAGGACCAGCCCCAGAAGACCAGCCATCCACCTCCATGGGCATCCAGTGGGATGATAGGCTGCAGCACACCACCACTATCCAGCTGGATGTCCTGGGCATGGGGTCAGATGAGGCCCTGGATGTGTTTCTACAGGATGCCAGTCTCAGCGTCCTCTGCATGGAGACACAGATCAGGGTGGGGTCCGACACCGATGATGACCTAACCATAATCCTGGACAGCATGGGTGGTGTTGTGGGGGAGACACCCATACCAGGCACCAAAACAGACAGCATGCCCAGCAGCCTGACAGAGATGTAACAGCTGCCCACTTCCACTGCGGGTACTACCGTGTGCACTGCCACAGCTGTTCCATGTGGTGGTGGTGGTGGTGCAGTCACACAGGCACTGGACAGCATTCAGTGGCTGGATGGGCAATGGCAGCAGGCTGCAGGAGCCACAGGGCAGCTGGACACGGGGTCTGCTGCCAGGGCACCTGCTAGGGACATACCCCATGAAGACCCCACTGTGCAGAGTTCAACTGAGTGGGGGGCTTGCATGGTAGGTCACTGCAGGAGGGTCAGCACCCCAACCAGGTTCTCCAGGGCACTGACCAGTTGGCAGAGCACACCCATTTGCTGAGGGCCTCCATAGAGCAACATGTGCTGCTTGCCACTGGGGTGCATGCACTGCGTGTGGAGGTGTGCCAGGTGGCCGAGTAGCATGAGAGGGGCACTGCACAGCTCCTGGTAGCTATACAGCACTTGCAGGAGGCCATGGATAGCCTTGCAATGCTGGCTTTCACAAGGTGTGGCTGGCCACCACAGACCCCATGCAGTGCACTGTCCACCCCACAATCCCGACGTCAGGTGACATCCTCACTGTTGACATCGGGGTCTGCTGTTGGCATCCCAGGCACACCTGGGGTGGGCCTGTTTGGGTACCTACACACCCCTGCATGGACCCGGTCACAGTCTCACAGTTCAACCCCTGGGGGGCTGTTGCTAACACCCCCTGTGGTCGATGAACAGCCTGTGGCTGCCGATCGGCCCTGGTGTGGCTGTGGTTCCGTGTGGTGGCCCTGATGTGCCTGACACCCTGACTGAATTCTGCAGCCACTGCCCTGTACCCCCATGGGCGGTGTGTGCGTGTGTGTGTGTGTGTGTGTATGTGTGTGTGTGTGCATATCACTGGTGTGGCACCTGTGTGTCATGCCACATGCTGCCTGTGTGAGTGCCTGCCCAGCCATTGGCCCATTTGGCATGGGCATGATGAGGGCAGTTCTACACTGGTTGCACCTGTACACCGGTGCAATGCATCTGGTCCCTCCCACTTTCTAGCGCTTGGGTGCATGGGTGTGTTGCTGTGTGCAGTTGTGTGTGGATGTGTGCCACTGACTCCCTTACCCCTGCATCATGCCTCTGTGTGTGCATGCCCACTGCCATGCACATCCCTGCCTGTGTACTGTACCTGTGTGTGTGGCCTTTGCACGGGTTTGGCGCCACCTACCTGTGTGCACCATAGTGCTACTGTGCAATGGTGTCTCAATGCTGCCACACCATCCTTTGCAGCCAGGGATCCCTCCTCCAGTGGGGGGCTGTCCACCACCCTTCAGCTCATTGCCTCCATTGTCCCCACTACTGTCACCCTCATCAAGCTTGACAGCTATCCCATGGTAGATGGCCATGTTGTGCAGTATGCAGCAGGCCAGGAATAGGCCACAGACTCTTGAGGGGATGTACTGTAGGGCACCGCCAGACCTGTCTAGGCAATGGAACTGTGCCTTCAGCACACTGAATACATGCTCAATGATGTTTAGCGTGCTGGCGTGTGCCTCATTGTTGCATTCCTCTGCTGGGGACGATGGGCACCAATAGGGGGTAAGCAGCCAGGGCCTCAGGGATAGGTGCTGTTTCCTGTGTGGATAATGACATGGTTAGCCCTGTGACATCCTTTGCTGTGCCTCTTGCCTGTCCCTGGAGCCCTCGCCAGTACACCTACCCTGCCTTCCCCCATTCCATGGCCTGCTCTGCCCGGCACCCCTTGCCCATCCCATACTCACCCACTAGGTGGCCTGGGGGCATGTCCCCACACTCAAACCTGTGGCACAGGCCCAAGCTGTGCCAGATGGATGCATCATGTGCACTCCCAGGGTGTGTGGCACAGACATTGGTGATGCGCCCCTTGGCACTGCACACCACCTGGCAGTTCACGCTCAGGTACCCCTTCCTATTGATATAGGCCACATCCTCAGGTCCAGGTGGCATGCGGATGCTCATGTGGGTGCAGTCAATGGCCCAAAGCATGCCAGGCATATATGCTACCCTGTGGAAGTCCTGCATGGTTGCTATATGCTCTGCCTATGTGCTGGGGAAATGGATGTTTTCCGATGCACGTGGCAGCAGAGCATTGTGGAACTGTGTGAGGAGGCGTGATGTGGCTGACTGGGTTATACCTGTGGTGTCCCCTGTTGGTCTCTGGAAGGTGTCCATGGCATCAGACACATGGCAGCTGTCACTTTTGTCCCCACAGACATTGCGTGGCTGCGTCTTGTGAGTGCCTGCATCTCCTCACTGCACAGCTTGCAGAGCTGCCTCAGAATGGCCCTGTTCAGGCAGTACCATCCCACAATATCTGTGTTGGTGTAGTTCGTGAAGGTGGTGTGGGCACAGTAACACCTGTTCCGGGCATACTGCCGACGGGCCCTTCCTCGGCCACGTTGCTGTTCCTCCTGCTTCCTCACACCCTTCATTACGGCCTCCATAAGGAAGGGTACACTATCCATGGCCCCTGATGTCCTGTTTCCCATGGTTGAATATCGCAATGTGCTGGATATTCATGGGCACACCCCCTGCTCGTGCACCTGCATTCATTATAGTTGTATATTGGCGCAATGGAATTTGTGCTGCGGAATGGCTCCCACTGAATATCGCTCCTTGGCACATGTCCGCACTTCCGAAGCACAACTCAGAATATCCCGGCCAGTATATCTATAAAAAATGAACACCACTGCTGAGTTTACAGTATTTTAATGAACACTAAGATCCATAAGTACTAGACTGCACAGTAATTCTAGTGATGGTGCCCAAATGGACAATGTCATGTACAGATTTATAGGGATTCTTCTTGACTATAGTCTACCTGTCAGTGACCATGTATGTCAACTTGCTGATTTGTATAGTGTCTAAATCAGTTTGTTCAGGGAAGAAAATTTGTTCTCCATGTTCTAATGCCAATAATAGAGTATGATAGTGCATCGTATTTCATTGTATATATGAATTTGAATATTTGCTGGTTAACTGTATTCTATAACATATTCAGCAGACAGATGTGTATCTACTGCTCTATCATTAAATCATTATACTACTATACTGTACATTTAAACTTGGGTTTTCTTTCATATAAGTCAAATGTGTGCAGTGACTAGCAACAGAGTTTACATAGTAAACAAAAAAAGCTCTCATAATATTTTTCAATGTACTAACATTTATAAATTGTGTTTATAGTCTGTTCTTTTAATGAATAATTATAATCATTGCCAAAATGCAACATGAACTTATCCAAAGGAGTTTCCCAATGTTATGTCCCTTTTATGGAATACCACCCATGTGCAGTTGGTAAAGAAATTCAAGCAAGAATTCAAACAGTACAGTAAGTCCAACAGTATGCCCATTATTTACTGTTGTCATTTATAGGTCTTCTCCTGTGTTGCTGTCCAGCTACAAACCACACATCCACTACTGTACTCAATTCCAGAGGGATTCACTGACACCACTAATCATAGGGCTCTGTGTACTAATGTGCACCAGGACTGCACAGCTCTGCATCCACAGATAGGCACGCAGTAGCCAGCATTCACTACCGCCAGCCAGGGGCAGATCATGGGACACAGGCGGGCATCCAATGGGATGCCTGTCCTTGGTTCAGAAGTGGATCCCATGATGCACATGAGCAAGTGCTCCTGGGAAGACATGGGATTGGTTGTTTTTTTAAAGACCAAAGGCAACTTTGGCACATATAATAAAATATTTGCTCACAGTGCTTTCAGTAATGGCAGTGTAATACAAATTACTGTTTAAAATGAATAAATACGCCTACTGTAGTGTTTTCGACTTGAAATAACATCTTTGTGTCACAGTAGGTGTCTTTCATAAGAAATGGCATTTCCGAGTTTTGTCCCCAAAGCCAGCTCCAATGAAACAGCTTCTGACATCATTGGAGGAGTGACATCTTTCAAGAAAACTCATGTCAGTATCGAACCTGTACAGCAGACTCTGCACTCTTTAACATTAAGTGCTACAGTATTTGAGACCCAATGAATTAATGTGGCCCTCCCAAGTTCGTCATGTTTAAGGTGTAGCTCTCAAGTGCAAGCACTGTAAAAAAAAAAACAAAAAAAAAACAGTTGATCAGATTGTCTTTTATATTTTAAACAAACATGATTCCAGAGGATATATCAAATTCACTCATCTGATCTCAAATGCTATTGCACTCACTGTTCAAGAATGTAGAGTTTGCTGTACAGGCTTGAGACTGACATGAGCATGCTTGAAAGTCATCACTACTTCAGTGACATTAGAAGCTGTCTCATCAGAGCTGACCCAGTGGAAAAAAACGTGGAACTGATGTTTCTTATGAATGAGACCTACTGTGTCACAAACACGTTATTTAAACTATTAAACAACATTGTAGACATATGTACTCATGTTTAACCACTAATTTTTATTCTACTGTTATTGATGACAGCTATGGAAGCAGAACTTATATTATTCTATGGGCCATTGATCATTAACCTAAGCGTGAGTGCTGACTGACTACCCCCAACCCTTCCAATCTGCCTAGTTACTGGGGTAGCAAGGTCGAGAATGTTTCCATCCTGCTGCAGCTGGTTGCTTTCTATTGCAGGTGGGGCATGTAATCTTTATCACAGGGTCCTCCCTGTTGTATCTTGTGCCCCCTGTGCCAGGCACTCTGCACTTTAGTGAATGTAGAGGAATGCAGGCACTCCCCCAGCACCTCAGGACTGCCTGTGGCATGTGGCATGTTTGCTGCATGGGCAGCCAGGGTATTGAGTGTACAAGAGGCTTGTACACCTATCGTGAATGCTGCTGGGTGTCCGCCAGACTCTCCCTGTGCATCATTCATTAAGGTTGCCTCCATGCCTCTGTGAACACAGTAAAAAGTAAAATGAAAAAAATATTTATTACAGGGCAATGTTTCAAACTGATGAACAGTTTTTCTTCGTGTACAATGAAACTGAAACATGCAGAGGAATACAGTGTATAAACAGTGGAAGGGCTGCTAAATATAAGCACACACTGATGTGAGAACGAGAAGTGGCTAAGGGCGTGAAGGCCAAAGGAAACTGGGAGCATATTACACTTTTGAGAGTCTGTTAGGTGCATTATTATTCTAACACATTTGTTCCCTGGAGATGAAGTGTGCAAAGTTAATGTACCTGGTATTTTTCTGCATTTAATAGTTTTTTATATTTTGAATGGTTATGAGAACAACCTCTCCATTTTGTGATGGTCAGGTTGATTATAATGCTCATCTACAAATGTGTCCAGACTGTTGATAATCATGTATTTATGGCTGTAAAATCTTGTTCTGAGGCTTTTTTGTCAGCATCAAATATTTTTATTTTGCTCTGTTAACAGATAATAAGATAGATTATCTGCTTTGTACCATGAAGGTGCCCAGTGTCAGGCTCCCAAATGTCACAAGATCTCATTACACCACTATTATAATGTCCTTAGTGACCACTAAGAATAATGGGATGTATGCACAATGGTGCAGATTGCCTACATGTGATGCATCTGGGGCACATAGGCAATCCTAGCTTGATTGCAGTGCAGTGGACTAAAAGCAGCATTCACCTCCAGTGCACTAGTACCACGAACACTAGATCCCCTGGTCTTGTGGTGCTGCACCAGGGGAGGGCCTGGGGAGTGTCCTGTGCTGCACCCATGCACATTGGCGCTGCATGGTGGAACAGGGCTTGAAATTGTATGTAAGGTGGGACCCTGCCATAACTATTTACATGCCCCCCCAAAGTTTGCCAGCAGGGGGTGTAGTGGCATTGGGCCCCCCCACACATGGCTGCCACAGCACACTGGGCTACATGGTAGGGTGGGAGGTGGCTGTTCGGGCAGATGCCATTGTTTATCCTGGGCAGGTTGTGAGCTATCCCAGATTTCCCTGCCCGGTCACACAAGGAATCCACTATGGGACCGAGGATTGTCATCCTACTGGATGCCCGCCAACAGCCCACACTCCAACCCTGCTCCACCACGTTTCACTGCCACACAGCTGCCTGCCGGGGGGGAATGGGGTGTGTTCCAGCAGCTAGTGGCTGATGATTGTGCATGCAGGCATGTTCCCACCTGGATGCAGGTGCAGAGCAGCACGGACAGGATGTAAGTGAATTATGCATATGTCCCACTCATTACTATGTAGACCCCAATGTTCATATATACCAGGCAACTGAATACAGTTAATAAATTAACAAGTGATCACTCTATTCTTGCCAGTTATTCATGAAGATCCTGGTTTATATTTTTAGAGAAGAAGGAGAGTGACACTCCACACACTGTACAAATGAGGTGTCCTTTGATCCTGTAATGGACCCCAGCTGAGTGACTTTCAGAAGTGCCAGATTCCATTATGTACTTGCAAGTAGCACATCTCCGAGAACCACATTTGAAACATATGAGTGGATGCTAGAATCTGATTTTGCAGAGGGCATGAAAAAGCTCTCGTAAGTATATCTTGCAAGTTGTGGTTTCTGCAGAAAGCTAAGAAAGGTGGGACATGGAATACTGTATATTGTCACTCAGATTTGTTAAACTGTATGTAAAAATGGTCATGAAAACTTCATAGGGATTTCTATTGTACTTTATGGTGTAGGCATTTAGAAACACAGTAACACAGAACATTTGATGGCAGATGGAGACTAAAGGCCCATTAAGTCTATCCAAATAGTTCCTGAGACCTTCTCTTATCTCAGGACATAGCACCCCTACCCAGTCCACTTTCTTCAGATTTTATTTGAAAATTCACTTTATCACTGCCCAGTTTGAAAGCTGCCACCATCTTGGCTTCCTTGACCACCGCAAGCAACCTATTCTAAGGATCAAGGACCCTTTCTGAAAAGTAGTGTTTCATAAGTTCCCTCTAGAAGCTCCCTCCCTTCAGCTTCTACTCGTGCCCTGCAGTATTTGAGCTGGAAATCATGTTGAACAGTTCCGAGCAAGGCACCCTATTTATTCCTTTTGGGACTTGAAAGATTCTATCATATTGTCCCTCTCCCTTCTAGTTTCTAGTGAGTACATATTCACTGCCTCCATGTACCCCTTGTACAAGGGCATGGGGTCATTACTTCGCATGACACAAGAGAACAGCAATGTACCATGCTGTAAATTCAGCAGATACATTGCTGCCTCTCGGATAAACTTCTGAAACACATTTTGGCAAAAGCAACATGTGCTATCTTTCTTTTCTGTGGGGCTCTTCCCCTGCACTCCCTTTATGAGGCTAGCCCCCAAACCACCCTCTATTATTATAATCAAATCTGGGGGGGGTTCAACACAGGGACGAGGAGAAACACCATAGGGGAGCAACACAAAAGAAACCGTACAATGCGGTTTAGCAAAAGTCTGGGACCTGGATTCAAGCCCTGGTCCACAAACACACGGTGACCCCCTGCACTCATGGCTCACCCCACTGAGCCATGGCGGCAGCTTAGTGGACCACATCACAAATGGAGGTCTTGACTTCTACGTAACTCTTCCTTCCCATCAATGCATGACAGGGTACAAAACCACGTGCAACATATGTCTCTTGTGGGGGTCTGCACCCTGTTGCACCAGTGCACTGTGCAATATGTTCCATGTGGTATTCCATGCATGGTTATGTACGCAATATCTTGACCCAGTAGGTCATATGAGTCCCTGCATGCACTGTATCATTTTTGTCACCCTTCTCTGCATGATCTCCTGTATGTTTTTGTCCTTCTTAAGGGGTGGACTCCAAAACTGGATACAGTACTCCAGGTGGGGTCTCAAAAGTGACCTATAGAGTGGCAGTATCACCTCCCTGTGCCTGATGTCAAATCCTCTCCTAATACATTCCAAAATGTTGTTGGCCTTGCTGTAAGCTGTGCTGCATTAGCTGGTCTACTTAATGATGTCACAAATGATAATGCCTAGGTTCCTTTCCCCCGTGAATTGCTGAGTCTGACCCCATTAAGCCAATATGCAGTCATTGGGCTCCTTTTTCCTAGATGCATCACTTTGCACTTCTTGGTGTTGAACTTCAACTGCCAGACACTACAGTAATTTTGCAACCTTTGCAGATCTCGGCTAAGGTTATTAGCCACTCCCTCATTGTCCACCCTACCACCTAGCTTAGTATCATCTGCAAAGAGGGAAATCTTGCCCTGTATACCTGCGCCAATGCTGCTGATGAACATATTAAAAGGGAGGACCCAAGACTGAGCCCTGGAGTACACCACTAGTGACCTCCCCCCCTCACCTGACTTCTGCCCGTTGACAACCACTCTCTGATTTCTGTCCTTAAGCCAGTTTACTACCCATCTCACAATATTCTTTTTTTCATTAAGTACAGGCAAAAAAATACATACAAAGTATAAGAGGTTGGTAGTTCAGCTTAAGCATAGGTGTTCACTTAAATAAAAAAATATTGAAAAATACAGGTATATGGCATTCAATTACAAGACAAATCATATGTCGGTGTTCTTAAGAGAAAAGACATACACCAAGAGTATATCCATAAAACTGGAACTAAGTATAAATTATGAAGAAAGGGTGAAAAGGAATGTGAAGGGAATTAGGACCATTAAGGGCATAAATATCTAGTCAGGGTATAAATGGTTTAGTTATAAATTTCTTACTCCCTCATTCCCCTGTGTTTTGTCCTTATGTAATCCTTACATAAACAGAGATTGTCTTTGCAAGGAATGTACATTTTTTTGCAAAGGGAAACCATATTTCTTCATATATTTTCATATGCTTGAGTGTATGAAAGTGGACCTGCTTAAGTCGATGGACAGATACCATCGCATTTAACCATATAATATACTGAGGAGGTTCACTGTCTTTCCATCCTTGTAAAATAAGTTTAAAGGCTGTGATAATCCCAATGTGAACCAAACATCAAGATCTAAAAGACAAGTTTGCAGTGGACCTACATGACCCAGCAGAATCCAAAAAGGCATTTTTAGTAAATGTCTATATACTTCTCACAACAGCGTGTTTAAAATTTATTGCCACTATACAAGTGGCTGCTATAGAAAAGTTGCTCAATACCTCGACGTATCATGCTTTAAAAAGGTGGTACCCCGGTATGCGGCCCATTACTGAGGCAGTGGAGCGGTAACATGGTTTGAAATGTGACATTGCAGATGGTGCTTAATGCACTTCCTTAGTTCCTCACTTGATGGCAATCAGGATTCATTCAGGGTGATTGCTGCCTGGAATGTAATTTGCATCCTTTTTGTAACTTAACTGAGTTATTGGCCAGCAGATGGCAGTGTACTTAAAAATAAAACGCAATTTCCCTTGTTTTCAAGTGGTCCCCAATCCCCGTTACTGCCCCAACTTAAAAAAAAGTTCCCTTCTAATTTTGCACCCCATCCACTATGTTATCTTGTTACTTTTCTACTTGTTTCCTTTTTATGGTTTTTTTTGTATATACATATTCCTCGACTACAGTACGTACAGTATTTCCAATAAGAGTTGGCTAGCAGGCCTGTCTGCAAGCAACAACTATATTAGCTTGCACTGTCAGTCATGCTTGAAACATCTGCCTACTAATCAGATGGAATCTAAATTAAATGACTTGATACTCAGTATGTCCCTCATTTTGAATGGTCCCTAAGCCCTGTAGTGCTGCACAATAATAAACTTATTATAATTATCAATTATCAAATGAATGTGCACTTTACATTATAAGGAAATCACATCAAGACTGTACTCAGAACACAGTTTCACAAATGGTCCTGATCTGATATATGTGTTGTTTCTGGCTACTGCTTATAAAGTCTTTTTTCCTCTCGCTTTGCTTATGTGTACGTGTGTGTGTGTGTGTGTGTTCCTTTTTTCATTTTTCTTTTATCTTTTTCAGAGACTGTCTGAATTTTTCTAATGTCTTACTACAGCTGACTGTTGTGGCACAACCCATTACTATTCATAGTACACATTGTCCTTGTACTGACATCTGTTAAAAAATGAATACATTTTAGTTACATTCATGATATGAGCACATACGCTATCCTTTTCAAAAACTGAACTGAGGTTTAGTGATTGTTGTGAACACAAACTGCAGAGCATTGCACAATGCACAGGAATCTTTGCACTTGCAGCAGTGTTATGTACAGTAATTTAGAGGTTTGTGGCTGAGACAGAGCACAGAGTAAATATATAATAAATGTAAATCTGCCTTCTCTGACACATCCATTGTCATGCTGCAAATATTTCCATTCATGTGAAGTATTAGAAAGGTCCTTCAAAGAGATATATCATACTGTATAGTTAGTCTCTAGTTCCCCCTCCCCCATTAGTATCAATATTATGAGCAATTTCATAAATATGCCCTACTTAAAGAGGACAGGAAATGAGCATAAATTTTGAAAACGTTGTTGAGTCTTGATTTCTAAACAGAGTATGTCATCAAAGGCTTATATCGGTAAAAGACACGAATAGAAAAAAATCTATGTATTATGGAAGGGTTTTAATGGATATTTATCATATGTCTGCCAATGTGCCTAAACAGAAATCTGTTTCCGGTGGGTATGGGGCTGCAGTGAGCAAGACACGGAATCAGCAGACATGTTGAATTGAGTTGTGTCAGTGTCAGTGCGAGCCCGTAATACAGTAGCTCCATCCTGTCAGCCCTGCAGTGACAAGTCAGCAATGCTTCAGCAGCAGCCTCTAGTGAGTGGTTGTTTGTAATCAAGATAATAAATATTTTTTTTTGCTCCCCCAAGCTCTGGGCCAGCCTCTCCCTCAGGCCTTCCTATGCCCCTTACTGCCACATTGCCTTGATGCAGCCACCCATCACCCCATGTTGCATACCCCCAGGCAACCCAGATGTAACCCTTCACTGGGCTGATCCCTCTCCGTTGAGGGGGAAGGCATCGGTAAGGCAACCAGCACAATTCTTGGCCTGGGTGCTGCTGAAGTGGTTCATGCACTGCTCAAGGTCTCATAGCAGTGGGAGCTGGTGATCATCATCTGGTCGGCCATGGGTTTTTTTTCCTGTTTGTTCCCCAGGGGCATGACACACCACTAACGTTAGGCATATGCTGATGTTCACCACATCCCATTAGTTAGTGGGACCCTGTGCATTGCCATGCCCCAACCTCCACCAGGGGTCAGCAAGCACTGGATCACTTCCCTGCCCTCCCCCCTGAGAGATAGCGAGCAGCCGTCCAGAGCTTGATCCCTCTCTCCCCAGCCAGCCCTCCAGTACCTGCGTCCATTCCCAAACCCAGGTCACTGGCATCACAAGCAGAAATCCAACCACTGTGCTGATGGGCCAGCAACATTTTTAATAGAATATTGTATAGCGTTTCCATTTTTTGTCACACCTGTTATGTAGTAAGTTTTCTGCATCTTAATGGCTAAATTTATATTGATGTCCTTTATCCCTACTCCCAACCCCCCACCCCCACAATCAGAGACAGTAATTGTTTATTTGGATTCTTAAGACCTCCCCTTTAGCTATTCAATTGGGTTGAAAAATATTGTACCTGAAGACAGTAAAAACTGCATTACTGTAATTATGCTTGCTGTTTATCTCAGCTTGATGCCCATGTGAGGAGCATTTTTGTTCGTTGTAGATCTAAGCAAAAATCATTGTTTCAGTCTCTGACAACAACTTATTTATCCAGAGGATCACTCCCACGACACACACACTCACAGCTGTTGTATTACTCAAGAACTTGCATCTGTTTTTCTGTGACTATTCTGTAAGTATCAATTATACTTATAGCCCATGTCCCTGCCCCTCAGTTCTTTGGCAAGATTCAGAAGTTGTAAAAAAATAAAAATCTCACAGAACTGAATTCACAATGTCATTGAACTACAAGCAGTGGCAGTACTAATAGCTCAGGTCAGGAAAGGAGACCTGCAAGTGTGGGCACGCTTTTCACAGTCACTATCATCAAGTGCAACTTTTTTTTTATTTGTTTGTAAACAAGATGCACAGATTCACAGCCACTTACTGTCAGAGGCTGCCTGTTACCAGGAGTTTATGATAAGAAAAAACACAATCAGCATTTTCTTGCAACAGTTTCTCCCACTTTTCTCGTTCCCTAGTGATCTACATGTAGCATTACCACTGAGTTTTGACCCAATTCTGCCCTGCAAGCCCAATGAAGGAAAACACACACACAATATTGGCTGAGGAGGAGATAAGTTCAGCGTCATATTCCATGTAGATGACTACCTCATCCAATCTCATCACAAGTATCAGTGACAGCATTAAGAAATTGGGTCCAGGTTCTGTAAGTAAAAAGTAAAAACAAAAACAAAACAAAAAAAGAGTTGCAAACACCAGTTGATACTGAATTATGCAATAAACTAATTCAATGTTTGGGGAATAGAGATAGGGTATTAGTTCTTGTGTATCTTGTAGTACTTTTTGTGGCTTTACTTTATTCCCATCCCTGAGTAGTAGGTATGTAGGTAGGAATTTGTAGGGAATAGAAGGCCCATAAACAAGGGTGAGAAGAGCATCGGTGAAGAGGGAAGAGGGGATGGTGGTGGACAAAAACACTCCCTAAGCAAGGGAAGCGTGTGAATGATGGGAGTTAAATAGAGTTTATGGGAGGTGCTATTCCCCACATCGAACCTTGGGCTTAAAGGGGACAGGAATTGATTACTCATGTACAGCTGTTAGAAATGTCTCTCTTTTCATAAATTATATTCATACCTCTAAAAGATCCATATTTAACTGTGCCTGAATAAAAGCTGAAGCTGTCAGCTGTGTTTTGTATTGTTTTCTTTGTACGGACAACATTCTGTGCAGTTCCTTTCATGGAATCAAGAATTTGGAGTTTTGACTATGTCACATCATGGTTTCAGAACTGTGAGCATGAGCTTGTCAGTACAGTGCCCACAGTACTGAAACCATGACCTAACATAGTCAAAACTCCAAAATCTTGGTTCCATGAAAGGAACTGCACAGAATATTGTCCATACAAAGAAAACAATACAAAACAAAGCTGACAGCTTTAGTTTTTATTCAGGCACAGTTAAATAGGGATCCTTTAGAGATATGAATATAATTTATGAAAATAGAGACATTTAAAACAGCTGCACATAAGTTATCAATTCCTGTCCCCTTTAAGCCCTCCCATTCAATGTTTGAAGAATAGCGATTGGGTATTAGTGCTTGTGTAACTTGTAGTACTTTTTGTGGCTTTACTCTTTTCCCACCCTTGAGTAGTAGGTATGTAGGAAGGAATTTGTAGGGAATAGAAGGCCCCAAATGATACCTTTTCCAACTCACAGAGAGTATGACCACTAGCACTCAGGAGAGGAAGAAAATCCTGGTGGAGGAAACCTCTGAGGACACATGGACATTGGCCTGCCCATCCTCTGGGCATACTAAGAGGAGAAGGACCTAGGTTCTAGTAACCATAGCTAATTTTGAGGAAGGCGAGCTTCTTGGAGAGATGATAGTCAATCCTCGATCCATGGATGATGTAGTTTGGAGGACGATACTGAGACTGAAGAAGTAGGTCTTTTCTGAAGGAGCAGTAGAATCCTGAGTGTGAAGCAGATCCAGTCAAATAAGAGCAAATGAAGTCCAGATTTCCAAGGTAATGATGGATGCTTGTCCAAAGGGGTTACAGGGATGCAATGAGAAAGGAGAGCATGATTTGATTGATATGCTACCAGACAGTGAACAGTGGGAAATGCAATGGTTTGTGAAGTCATAGGTGAATGATCCAACTTGTGGAAGGTTTGACGTTCACGATAAAGTCTGGAGGTAAGAAATTCAGTGGTGAGCAATAAGTTGCTAAATAAGCATCCATGAAGTGGAAGAAGGAATCAAGCAGACTCTTTGAGTGCCTGATAGGAGAAATAAGTGATTAGTAGACAAATACAGGAAGACTGGCATATGCAGTCCAGATGGTAACTGAATATATATAATGAATGATTGGAAGTTCAGTACAAGAAAATGGATAGGTTATTTGGGCATCAATGTCATAACTATACTTGTACATGCTCTGCTGGTGTGCTGGTAGAAGTAAATATGGAATTTCTGTGGTGTAATTACCCTTGAGATGCACTGAGGAGGCTATGGCTGGTTAGGTTTACAGGTAATCTGATGCCTAAATACTTGAGAGAAACTTGGAAGTGGATATATGGAAGAGTCTATTGGTTGGGTTGGTAGCGAGGTTGAGCAATGAGGAATGCCAGAGGATCCTAGTGCTATGATTGATTAAGACTTGTTGGGAGGCAAGACTGGGATAGTGAATTTGCCTTAACGGGTTGCAGATTTTCAGATTGAGAATAGGAGGAGCCTGTTCTTGGTGAAAGTCTTCGCTGGAGGTAGTAATGGAGATAATTCTTGAAGGATAGACTAGAAGGACCACTGGATGGGCAGCTAACTTGACTGATGATAATAAGATGAAGAATGCAGATGATTGTGTGAGGTATGGTGATGTCTAGGAGCTAGAAAACAGGGTTTGGATAGTATGACTTTAGTAAATGCAGCTAGGCACAGGAGATCCAATGATGGAAGTTTTGGGAAGGCAGCTGTGAAGGTCTTAGTACAAGCAATATCTTTTGAGAAAGTAGGAGTCGAGTAACATGGTCAACAGAGTTGGTGTTGTTAGGAGAGGCTGCAGAAGGTGAAAAACGGTATGATGTCCATAGTGGTATGAGATATCTTGCGATTCCTGGTATCTGTAGCAGCAATAATGGTTGTGAAGTTGAAGCATAACAGAAGGATTTAAGTCCTTCATGCGTAGGAGGATAACCTGTGAGACATAGATACATAGATACATAGACAGTGTCGGCAGATAAGGGCCTATGGCTTACCCAGTCTGCCCATTTGAGCTTGTAAGTTCAGTTTATGTTTTCCTAGAAGTCTGTTGCCCCTTACCCCTGACCTTCAGAATTCCTTTATGTCTATCCCATGCATTCTTAAATCCCGTGATTGTTTCAGACCCCACCACTTCCTCTGGCAGGGTGTTCCACTTGTCCACCACCCGTTCTGTGAAGAAATTCTTCCTCATGTGTCCTCTGAATCGTCCTCCCTCCAACTTCATCCCATGCCCTCTAGTCCTGGAACATCTTTTTCACTTAAAAATAGTGTATTCCTGCACCCTGTTCCTCCTGGTAAGATACTTGTATGTCTCTATCATATCCTCTCTCTCCCTCCTCTCCTCCAGGGAGTACATGTTCAGTTCCTTCAACCTATCTTCATAGAACTTGTGATGCAATCCATGCACCATCTTTGTTGCCCTCCTCTGAACCTTCTCTACCCTGTCTATGTCCTTACGTAGGTGTGGTCTCCAGAAATGTACACTGTACTCCAGGTGGGGCCTCACTAGTGTCTTGTATAGTGGAATTATGACCTCCCTTTTCCTGCTGGTGATGCCCCTGCCTATATATCCCAGCATCCTATTTGCTTTACCTGCTGCCTTGTCACACTGTTTCCTCACCTTGAGGTCATCAGAGATGATAACCCAAGATACCTTTCCTGCTTGCATGCTATATCCTCACCCCCAACTGATATATTGTGCCAGTGTTTTTGTGCCCCATATGCATTATCTTGCACTTATTTGCATTGAATTTCAACTGCCAAACCCCTGACCATTCTTCAAGTTTCTGCAGGTCCCTTCTCATTCTGTCTACACCCTCTGGTGTGTCTACTCTGTTACAGAGCTTTGTGTCATCAACGAACAGTGAAATTCTGTCTTCTATGTCCTGCGCAATGTCACTGATGAAGATGTTGAAAAGGACCGGTCCCAGCACTGATCCCTGTGGTACCCCACTGGTCACTCTTCCCTCTGTGGAGTGACAGCCATTTACCACCACCTCTGTGTCCTGCCACTCAGCCAGTTACCTACCCACCACACTACTGTCCTGCCCACACCCATATTCTGCAGTTTGTGTAATAGTCTTCTATGTGGAACAGTGTCAAAGGCCTTGCTGAAGTCCAGATAGGCCATGTCCACTGCCCTCCCCTGATCCACCTCCCTAGTCACCCAGTCAAAAAATTCAATGAGGTTGGTCTGACATGACCTCTCCCTGGTGAAACCATGCTGCCTTGGGTCCTGTAGTCCATTGACAACCAGATGTTCCACCAATCTCTCCTTCAGTAGTGCTTCCATGATCTTCCCCACTACCGAGGTGAGGCTGACTGGTCTGTAGTTCCCTGCTTCCTCTTTGTTCCCACTTTTGTATAAGGGGACTACATCTGCTGTCCTCCAGTCTTTGGGTACCTCCCCTGTTTCCAGTGATCGGCTAAACAGGATAGCCAGAGGTTTAGCCACCACCTCTCTTAGTTCTTTAAGGACCACAGGGTGCACCCCATCTGGCCCTATTGCTTTATCAACTCTTATTACTTCCAGTTCCTTCAGGACCCTTTCTTGTGTAAAGGGACCTGTGTCCATTTCTACACCATTCTCACCCCTTGTACTCCCTTCAGACCCATTACCCTCCTCTTCTTCAGTAAAGACTGAGCAGAAATACCTGTTCAGTATGTCAGCTTTACTGTTGTCATCCCCAACGCGGCCTCCATCCTCCCCCTTAAGTCTCACTATCCCTCCCTTTGTCTTTCTTTTTTCACTTATGTACCTGTAAAAGGTTTTGTCCCCTCTACCCACTGATTTTGCAATGTGTTCTTCTGTCTGAGCTTTGGCTTCCCTTACTGACCTCCCTGCCTCCCTTTGCTTCTCCTGGTACTTCTCCCTATCCCCTTCTGCCTGTGTGTTTTTGTACTGCCTGAATGAAATCTTTCTAGCTTTCACTTTCTTTGCTACCTCTTTGGAAAACCATAATGGTCCCTTCTTCCTTTTCCTCTTGTTAACCTGCTTAATGCATAATTCTGTTGTTATTGTAATCCCCATTTTAAATACTGCCCGCTGTTCCTCAACCCCTGATTCCTGTTCCATTCCCCTTAATGCCTCTTTCAAGTATCTCCCCATTTTCCCAAAATCTGCCCCCCTAAAATCCAGGATACATGTTTTTGTGTGGTTTTGCTCTGCTATTTCTGTGATTTCAAACCACAATGACTGGTGGTCACTGTTCCCCAGGTGCTCCCCCACTGTTACCCCCATCACATTGTCACTGTTTGTGAGCACAAGGTCCAGCATTGCCTTCTGCCGAGTTGGTTTCATGACCAGTTGCTTGAGGAAGGCACCCTGAAGGGAGTCCAGGATAAATCTGCTCCTAGTTGATGCTGCTGCTGGGATGCTCCAGTCCACATCTGGAATATTGAAGTCTCCAACCAGTACTACCTCACCCTCATCTGCCATCCTTTGGATAGCTAGCATCAGCTCCCTATCTGCTTCTTCCTCCTGGGCTGGTTGTCTATAGACCACACCTGTGCAGATGGCTGTCCCCATTTTCCTTTCCAGCTTAACCCACAGTATCTCTCCCCCATTTTGTTCCTCCTGGATCTCTGTGGCCCTTATGTCATTTTTCACATACAGTGCCACTCCTCCTCCCTTCCTGCCTGCTCTGTCTCTTCTGAATATGTTGTAGCCAGGCATGGCCATCTCCCAGTCATGGTTATTATTACACCATGTTTCAGTGATGGCCACAATGTCCAGGTCTGACTGCACCATGACAGCCTCCAGATCTTCCATCTTGTTGCTAAGGCTCCTGGCATTTGCACACATGGCTTTCCATGATTTGACCTCCCTAGACTGTTTTGCTGTTCTACATCAGCCCCTTCCTTGGTTGTCCTTTATCCCTGGTTCTCCTTGCTGTCTGCCCTTCTGCTCAATTTTGCCCATTTTCTGCCTATCCACCTCTTGGGCACTAATCTCCATCTTTTGCACACTGCTTTGCAGAGATAGCCACTCCTCTGGTTCACTGGTTCCACTGCTAGCTGTGGGGGATGAGCAAGTAGGTACCCTCCTTGCTGGCCTGTCACCCCCCCTTGCTAGTTTAAATGCTTGTCATGGTAGATAGGGAAGCCATAGTGATTGAATAAACAGGATTCGTAGGGAGTATCCTGTCAGAATGGATGCGATCTTTCTATTGTCCATTTGAAAGAGGTTTAGGGACTGATACCAAGGAGATGATTGGGCAGTATAGAAAAAACTCCATGACAACATAAGAGTCTATGAGGCATGTTATCCAAGGGATGTTTGCTAGAAGTAGTTTTCCTCAGGTGAATGAACAAGTATTCCATTGAGTAGTGGATGGGAGCTGTTAGAATGGCCAGAGTAGGAGTATGAGATGGATAAATGGGAGTAGTAGTTAACCAGTTAAGAATAATAGCCAGTGATAAGGTAATATGCCCAAAGAGCCACAGCAAACAGGATGAAGCCCTGAGCCTACAAGGTGGAGATGAAAAGGCACTCATCCAAAGATGGAAGGAAAGTCAGGAGCAAATCCTAATGGACTGGAGGGATGATCTGGGGAAGGAGATGACCTAGGCAAGGCCAGATGACAGACAGTTCAGGAAGGAACAGGACCAGGTCAGCTCCTCTACGAACAGGCAGAATGTGGGAAGACTGTAGCAAGTCGCTAGAGGACAATCCATGGAAGGCCAAGGAGTGAAGCCAAGTACCAAGAGTGATGGAGCTGAGATACATAAGTCCCACATACAATGAAGGCTTCAAACAATGAGTGGAGAGGACAGAATGTGCTGCAGTGAAGGAGGATGGAGTTCCACTTCTGAAGGAGAAAATGAACTCATACAGTAGATGGAAGGGGTAACCTGCAACAGGGAAGTCCATGATGTAGTCAGACTGAATTGAGACAGAGAATGAACAAGCTGGCATAATCCAAATTATGAGTGAAAGGATGCCAAGGCAGGTTCGAGTACGATGGTCCATGAAAATGCAGGATGGAGACAGGTGAGAAAGGATGCAAGGCAATTGGAGCAGAAGGTCCCATTCCTGGAGGCCAGTGTTTACAGAAGGATAAACAGTCAGTTGCAGACAAAGGCTTCTAACTGAGTTAAGTGATATGAGACAACCTAAACATGACACACCAGACAAGGTATGATGGGAAGGTGAAATCGGTAATCAGTTCTGGTCCTGGAGAGAGCAGTGAAGAGTGGTCTGGTAGATAGTGCTGAAGGATGAAATAGTCAAATGCAGATATGAGCGTCCAATCCTGGTAATGGATGAGAGATTACCTGTATCCGATACCACCAGGCAGAGATAGGAGGATGGAGGTAATTGAGTGGATGAGGTCTCGCTCTAGGTGAGAGCAGTAATTGGGTACAAGACAGAAACAATATTGAACTAGTGGAGTCACATAAACAGGCTGTCAAATAGGTAGTCATTGCAAGATGGCCATCATATGATGCAGGTAGGGAGATTTGGGAGGTGGAAGGCAAACGAAGTATAGAGGCCCCATTTCTGAGGAAAGTGATGACCCACAGCAGGTATAGGATGCAAAAGGTAGAAATAGTTGAATGCAGATTCAGGCTCCCAGCCATTGAAATCAGTGTGATAGGACCTTGAATCAAGGCTGCAGACCAGGCAGGATGGATAAGGCAAGTCAGATAAGGCCTTGTTCCAAAATGGAGGTGGCATCTGGGTATCAGGCTGGGAATGCAGAAGGTTGAAGCATTGGAAAGGAGACTCAGGCACCCATCGGTGATGACTGAAGCAGGATGCTCTGGACCTTAGGCAGCTAGGCATAGGTAGTATGATGAGGGCACATGGGGTGAAAAAGTTCCATTCCCGAAGGGAAGTGGCAACTGGTATGAGGTAGAGAAGACTTGACATGACACAGTAGCTTATAGACAAGGCTCCCATTCCTTGTAGTCGGGGTGAGCTAACCTGCACTTGATGCTGCCAAGCAGAGTTAGGGAGAGAGGATGTCAAGCTGGTAGATAGTAGGAGGTAGTGAATGCAAAGGAATCCCATCTCCAGTAGACAGGTGAAGCCTACCTTTGCTCAGCACCTCAGAAAGCACAAGTTAGGATGGAGCCCAGAGTACTGCTGGTATGGGCTGGCACAGAATGCTGCTGTAGAAGATAAATAAAGATAGAGGTGATCCAGGCATGGCCCAGACCAGAAACCCAGAAGCAGATCAGGAGTTTTCTAGGGACAGCAGGTTACTACAGGAAATTTGTACCAAATTACAGTGCCCTGGCTGCTCCCCTATCTGACCTAGAAAGAAAAGGATGCCAAAGAAAATTACCTGGGGCCCAGCCTGTGAGGAAGCCTTTACTAAACTAAAGGAGGCACTGTGCAGTGCTCCTGTTTTGACAAGTCCTGACTATAGCAAGACCTTTATAGTTCAGACTGACACCTCAGACGTGGGTATTGGGGCAGTACTGAGTCAGACATCTAGCCAAGGGACAGATCACCCAGTAGTGTACCTGAGTAGGAAGTTACTTCCCAGGCAGCAAGCGTACTCCATGGTGGAAAAGGATTGTCTTGCCATTGTGTGGGCCCTAAAGAAATTAGAGCCATACTTGTATGGGCAGCATTTTGTGGTGCAGACTGACCACAAAGCCCTGGTTTGGCTGATGCAGATGGGGAAAAACAATGGCAGATTGCTAAGATGGAGTCTTGCTTTACAAGGGTAAGATCTAAAAATTGTACATAGGGCTGGAGCCAAAAATCAGAACTCAGATGAGCTGTCTAGGGTCTATGAGGAGTGAACTGATTTGGGAAGCTCATTCCATGTATGGGATAGAACCCCCAAATTCAGTCTAGGTGGGGAGGAATTGTGACGTGGACAGCCAGTTCTGAGTGCTGTATCATTTTTTTAATATAAAATGTATTACTGATTGTCTCTGCTGAAAATCTAGTGCTCTGGGAGTGACCTCACCCCCCCCCCAGGTTTCAGCTGAAAGATGAAAGCCATGAGAAAATGCTGAAACAGCATGTGAGATCACCCACACACTGGTTTTAGATACAAGATGTTACATGGCAGGCCTGAAGCTAATGACAGAGTAGAACAGACCTTAATCAGGGATATCCTGTTGATCTAGCTTAATTAGCTGGCCAGCTGGCAGGAAAGGAAATATCCCTTTTTATGATGTTGGAAGAAAACCCAAGTTATTACCCAAGGTGCGAAGTCATAAATGTTTCTTTGGTGTCTGTGAGAGATAGCAGACCCTCTACATCAAAGGGTTATATGAGAAATTGAATTATGCCGAGGTCACAGAATCTTAATGCCTTATTAGGACATCCTGTTTTTTTCATTAAAGATATATTTTTTATATATATTCTGACAAAGGGGTTTGCAAATACAGTTTGCTTTAAGGAATATTCTGTTTTACTTCTGAGACACTTTTATCTAGACTCTGACAAAGAAGCATCTGTGAGCACTTTTAAGCAGGTATTTAGAGACTAAGTACTGTAGTAAGAATTGCACTGTTTAAAACCTTGTTCTTTTAATAGATTTGTATGTCTTATGATTTAATAATTCTGTATTTTGTGTTTGACATATTTTTATCTATTTTTAGCAAAAACCCTTTTTAGAGCATACTTGGTCTGTCTTTGTTTTTCCTTCACTTGCAAGAAGAGTATATATGTTTATAGCAGACACTAGGCATAGCTTGAATGGTGGTACCAAAATGGAAAGAGAAGTGTTTTAAATCTGAGGTCTTTATTAAAGTTTTTAAGGGTTCATCTCCGTATACCTGGTTAGGTGTCCATAGGCAAAGATATCTGGCCCCCTGAAGACAGAAATATCTGAGCCTGTGCATTGGGTATGCTAGCAAGAGGTTCACAGTTTGAATCCCTCCAAGACTAAGACCAAAGGTTGATCCGAACTCACAAAACAGACAAGCGGGTTACCTTGTTCTGTTAAACTGTTCACAAGACTGCACTCAGAAGTTGGCACTTTGAGAGCAGAGGGCCTGACCTGCTGAGTGGGTTTGTGACAGATTGGTTGGCAGCAGTAGCAAAATGTTGGTATTACAAGCTTGTATTGTTCTGTGTCAGCTGACACCGTAAGCACGCTTGCAAAGAAAGAAAAAAAGCAGAGTTTTATTTTAAAAGGAAACAGAACTATGTATCACTTGACATACAGTCAAGTTACTACCTGTTTAATTTTTTTTTCCTAAAGTTCAAGTCAGAGTAGCCATAGTCAGGAAAGAAGATGGCTTTCGACTACAGCAGGCACACTGTAGATTACTTGAAGCAGTTGTGTGGGGACAGAGGAGTCCCTTTCGAGGTGACAGCCAAAATGCAGAATCTCATAGAGGCCCTGATGGTAGCAGACACTCAGAGCAGCAAGTCACAGACCGTAACTAAAAGGGACCAGACCTCGAGTGTGGCAGGGCTAGCAGCCAGTGCTGTGTCCAGGTCTAGTGAGGAGGACAGCAGGGCCACTGTCAGTGAAGGGTCACAGCAGCAGGGAATGGTCACCAGTATCCTGAATCCAGAGGTACTCAGACTGCAAATTGAGTTGCGCAGGGTGGAAGTGAGGCAGAGCGAGAACAGAGGGAGGCAGACCATGAGGAGCATGAGTGCCAGCAAGCTGCAGAGGAGAAGAGAGAGGAGCGCCAGTGGCAACATAAACTGGAGAAGCTATGACTCTGACCAGCAGCACCAGAGCAGGTAAGTGGCTTGGGTTTAACTGGGACTGCAGGACTGGGTTACAAATTGAACTCCAAATTAATAACTGAGTTTAAAGAGGGGGAGGACATAGATGTATTTATAAATTCTTTTGAAAAAGTTTGTATTCAAGCTAAGATCCCTAGAGAGTCCTGGAGCTTCCAGCTATCCCCACTACTTACCAGGAAAGCTCAGGATGCATTGGGTCAAATGGAGAATGAGGACAGCAATGATTACAGCAAGCTAAAAGCTGCACTGTTAAAAAAGTTTGACTTAACAGCTGAATCATACAGAGCTAAATTCTGTAAGCTCAAGAGAAGCCCTGATATGAGCTACTAGGAGCTAGCCATGAAACAACATCAGTTTTTAAAACATTAGGGGGAAGGAATAGAGGCAAACTCTGTTGATAAAACTGAAAATGTGATTTTATTTGAACAGTTTTATTGGGCATGCCCAGAAGAGCTAAAAACCTGGCTAGAGGACCGAGATCCCAAAATGGTGCAAGAGGCTGCTGAACTCTCGGACCACTATGCCAAGAGCAGACCTGCTCTAAGAGTGAATGGAGCTGGCGTGGCAGTGCAGAAAGGGAAAAGCGTGCCTTCAGGGCAGCTAAAACCCTCACTGCCTCCACCAAAACCAGTTAGACCCAGGTTTCAGAGAAAAGATTTCTTTCAGAGAAGAACTGAATGTTAGTTGTGTAAGGAAACTGGGCATATTGCCAGACAGAGTCCCAAAAAGGCAAGCCATAATACACAACTGGGTACTAGAAAAGAAGTGAGTTGTTTGTGTGTCCCTGGAAGCATACCAGTGAACATGAGGGAACACATGCACCCAGTCATGGTGAATGGTGTACCGACGCAGGGGTTAAGAGACACAGGGTCATCCATGATGTTAGTAAAGGGAAAGCTGGTACAGCCTGGTCAGCTTATACCCAATAAATATGTCACTGTCCAAGGGTTTAGTGGTGAAGAGAAAACATTGCCACTGGCTAGTGTTCTCCTGGACTGGGGTGAAACAGGGGGAACTGTGCAATAGGTGGCTGTAGCCAAAACATTAGTAGTGGATGCGATCCTGGGTAACAATCTCCAACAGGGGATGGTATGTGCAGTTACCCATAGCCAAGCAGCAAGGGAAAATTGTAGTTCCCTGAACCTCACAGAGGCCACTGTGGAAACCACTGGGAGGCTGGTTCCCCAGCCTGTGTATCCTGATATGGAGACTGATAAAAAGGGGGTAGAAATTTCCTCAGTAGCAAGTGACCACACAGCTACGGAAGGTTACCCTGAAGAGGGAGGGAGGTGTGACCCATTGTTAGAGGGTTGGGATTGACAGTGATCCTGAGTGCCCTGACACTAGTGCTAGTGACCCTAGTTTAGTGGCTGAAGGGGACATGTCCCATGCCTTGGGAATGTGTGAGGGGTTTGCAGCTGCTCAGAGAAGTGACCCTAGTTTAGAGAAGCTGAGGGCTTGGGCAGACTCAGATGGCACACAGGGAGGTGATGGCAGACATAAGGTTTATTGGGAAAATGGACTTATGTATACTCAGGCAGTACAGACAGAGGGAGGGATGCAAGGCAGGCAGCTTGTCGTTCCCCAGCAACATCGTGAGCAGTTGCTCAAAATTGCACATGATATTCCCTTGTCTGATCATCTGGGAATCATGCGCACTATGCAGCAGTTAGCCCAGAATTTCTACTGGCCTAACTTCACCCAGCAGATGAAGGAGTATTGCTGGTCTTGTCACCGGTGCCAAGAAATAGGGAAGGCGGGCAAGAAAACCCAAGCCACCCTGATTCCCTTGCCCATAGTGGAGGAGCCATTCCAGAGGATGGGAATGGATATTGTGTGGCCTTTATATACCCCCAGCTCTTCAGGGAAGAGATTCATCCTGTCTGTGGTGGATTATGCCACCCAGTATCCAGAGGCAGTCGCCCTATCCTCACTGAGGACAGACAAAGTGGCAGATGCCTTACTTGGGATTTTCTCCCTTGTTGGGTTTCTGCAGGAGGTAATCACTGATCAAGGGGGTTCCTTCATGTCGGACCTGATGAAATGTTTATGGGAGAAGTGTGGGGTGGTGCAGAGATGTATCACCAATGGACTTGTGGAACTATTCATTGGTACTCTAAAGTCAATGCTCTGGGTGTTTGCTGAACAGCATGGGAGGGACTGGGAGAAATACCTTCCCCACCTGTTGTTTGCATAGAGGGAGGTGCCCCAAGAGTCAACAGGATTTTCCCCCTTCAAACTCTTATATGGACGCTGGGTATGTGGGCTCCTAGACTTGATCTGGGAGGACTGGGAAGGCAAGCATGCCACCCAGGGAACTCCCATTGTGGATTACATCCTTAGGTTTAGGGAAAGGCTGAAGGAGCTTATGGGGACAGCTCAGAGCAACCTGGCAGCTGCCCAACAGAAACAAATGTGTGATATGACAGCAGAGCCAGAGCTCGCTTGTACATGGTGGGTCAGGAAGTCATGGTCCTTATTCCGGTCTGGAAAGACAAGCTGCAAGCTGAGTGGGCAGGACCGTACAAAGTGGTTAGGAAGGTAAATGATATGAACTACATTGTGGAGTTACCTGACCATAGACAGACAGAAAGGATGTACCATGTCAACATGATGAAGCCATATGCCAATAGGGCTGACATGGTGTTTGCAGTGTTTAGTCATGGGGAAGGGATGGATGAAGGAGACCCCCTTCTGCACTTGCTGGAGGAAAGCAAGCAAGAGTTTTCTGTGGAGGCAGTAAAATTGTCTCTCCAGCTGGCCCCAGACCAGATCCAGAAAGTAAGGGAGGTTTTAGCAGACTTTGCCCTAAAGTTATTACACAAGGGTGCGAAGTCATAAATGTTTCTTTGATGTCTGTGAAGGACAGTAGGCCCTCTACAACAAACGGTTATATGAGAAATTGAATTATGCTGAGGTCACAGAATCTTAATGCCTTATTAGGACATCCTGTTTTTTTCATTAAAGATATATTTTTCATATATATTCTGACAGATGAGGAGCTAGGTGACCTCACCCAAAAAGGGGTTGGCAAATACAGTTTGCTTTAAGGAATATTCTGTTTTACTTCAGAGACACTTTTATCTAGACTCTGACAAAGAAGCATCTGTGAGCACTTTTAAGCAGGTATTTAGAGACTAAGTACTGTAGTAAGAATTGCACTTTTTAAAACCTTGTTCTTTTAATAGATTTGTATGTCTTATGATATAATAGTTCTGTATTTTGTGTTTGACATATTTTTATCTATTTTTAGTAAAAACTCTTTTTAGAGCATACTTGGTCTGTCTTTGTTTTTTCTTCACTTGCAAGAAGAGTATATATTGTTAAAGCAGACACTAGGCATAGCTTGAATGGTGGTACCAAACTGGAAAGAGAAGTGTTTTAAATCTGAGGTCTTTATTAAAGTTTTTAAGGGTTCATCTCTGTATACCTGGTTAGGTGCCCGTAGTCAAAGATATCTGGCCCCCCAAAGACAGAAATATCTGAGCCTATGCATTGGGTATGCTAGCATGAGGTTCACAGTTTTAATCCCTCAAAGACTAAGACCAAAGGTTGATCCAAACTCACAAAATAGACAAGAGGGTTACCTTGTTCTGTTAAACTGTTCACAAGACTGCACTCGGAGGTTGGCACTTTAGGAGTAGAGGGACTGACCTGCTGAGTGGGTTTGTGACAGTTTGTTCCTATACAGTTCATTCCCCTCTTCCAGGTCCTGCACCCTGTTCTCATTTTCTGGGTGATCCTTCTGCTCAGTCACAGTTCTGAGAGGTAGTTTCTCTCTCAAGGAATCCTGTGCATTCAAACCATCCAAAGGTATACCCTGACTAGAGGGTGAAAAAGACACCCAGTGCGAATCAGGCAACTAGTGCCCATCCAGATGAAGTGACCATCCAGCCTTTTGCAAGGCTTTGTCTGGGGCCCATGTGTTGAAATCTATAGGGCCATCTTTTTCTACCAGAGGTACATTTGTTGCACTCACAGATGCAGTTGGTTCTCCCTCTGCTATTCCTTGGAGTAGGCTGTCCTCAGCCTGCTTGGCCTGTTCACCCCATGAAATTTTATCATTATTAGTAACACTAGAAGTATCAGTGTCATCCCTTTGTTTGCAGGGCAGTGCCTCGCACTCAGGAACTATGTCCTCTGGCGCAGCATCACTATCTGCTTCTTGTAGTGCAATCAACCCCTCGAAGTGAAGCTCCGGGACCATTTCTTGCAAATCACTTATTTCATACACTCTATGACTCACCACAACCTGTGAGTGTCCTGCTAAGTCCTAGTTGTGCATCTCCTCTGAAACTGAGGGTTTCTCCTGAACTCCAGCCTCCATAGCATCCATAAACTCTTCTCCAGCACAGTGAAACTCATCCTCCATCTCATCATCCAACAACTGAGAATCCTCCATCTGGAAATGGTGACCAACAGCACCACCTACCAACAGAGTAGGGGAATTTTATTAGGAAAATTGGACTTCATTACAGAAAATTAAACAGCATCTCAAACAAAATAAAACTAAATTCACAATACAGAAAAGACAAATAATGATATATACACAACATTCAACTTTCTATAAATGAAAATGTACAATTATGCCACAATAGATGAAATTAAGAGCTTGTAGAGGTATGAAAATCACGCAATTTAACTAAATTCAAAGCATGATAGATGTTACAAATTATTTCTTGTTTAAGTATCACTTTTTGATGCAGGACTAACATACATCTAGCTTGCCATATATAGTATCTAATAAAATCAAAAATAACATACAAAGTATCAACATGATATTTGTATTTTAAAACATCATTAGTACAAAACATAATCTGATCATAAGTGAGATGGAGGAATAAAGGTTCAGACCATAAATCTGCTAAACTGGACCAAAGATCTAAAGAAAACTGGCAATCAAGAAACAAATGTTGTTGTGTTTCTAAAACCTCATGGCAAAGCTCTCTAGGGCAAAAGCATGCATTTAAAGTTTTATGCTTATGATTACCCTTAACACCCAATCTATTGTAATTACTCAACCATAACATGTCCCAAACATAAGGGGGTAAACGGGGATTGCAAAGCTGATGAAGAATCCAAGAAAAACGGTTTACTGGACAACCAGGGAAAACAATAGATTCCTGGGTCTCACCTCTCCAGATCTTATCATATATCATTTTTCTAGATAAAATACAAAAATCTTGAGGGGAAAGACCCCAGGTTAAAGCCATCTTATATCCTTCTTTACCATATACAGGAACAACTAGTGAATGGGAAATAATATTCTTTTGTCCTGAGTTCCAATTAACTAAACAAGAAGAAAACCATAACATTAAATACGGTTTCCAAATTACTTCCCAGGTTTTAAAGCCTTACCAAAATTATAACTAAAAATAAACTATAAAGAAAGCAATGGGATGGGTCATATTTACCCCATCTCTCGATCGTCTATACGTAAATTCCTTTTAATAGGTTAGCCTAGACCCCAAAACCTTGAAAACCCATATAATTTAGTAAAAAGCACAAAGGGAGGTGGAAACACATAACTAAGATACAAAAATATTGGAATAACTAATGTTTTGATCAGAACTACCCTCTTTTTTTCCCAATCAAAGCTGATTTCCATCTTGCTATCAGACCTTCAGCCTTTTTTAAAGCAATAAGCCAGTTATAAGATAACATGTCACCAGATCTGAAAAATATCCCTAAATATTTAAAAGAATCAATCTTTATAGGGATTCCTGCATAACTGACATTTGTCGGGAGAGAAGTGTGACCTAATGGAACACCAACACTTTTTCCGAAATTAATTTTAGATCCAGAAACTGACGAGAAGGTACGTAAAACCTGAACCAGGGCCTCTTCCTTAGTAGTTTTGTCCACCACCAGAACCAAATCATCAGCATAAGCTAACAACTTAATTGTGGGAAGGGAGGGAATTCCCTTTAGCCCTATAATATGAGGGCAAAGTAATATAGCCCGTATCAAGGTGTCAATATAAAAATTATAAAGTATTAGGCTTAAAGGCATCCCCTGCTCGATCCTCACTAACAAGGAAAACAGGGTTCCCCAACCAACCATTAACATTGGGGATGATAAGGGCATCCTTGTATAAAGTCTCAATCCCAAAATGATTTTATCAGGAAATTTGAAAGCGTGAAACCGAGAACAAAAAACTATGACAAACTCTATCGAATGCTTTTCTTGATGGAGACCTAAACCCATCCAGACAAAATTTTCCTATCACCCAGAGCAAATAATTCCATAACAAAATTAAATTATCACATTGATACCTCCCAGGAATACCACATGTTTGAACCGAACTTAAATGAAAAGCAACTTTATTTAATATAGCTAACAGAATTTTAGCCAATATTTTGTAATCTACATTTAATAAACTAATTGGTCTCCAATTATCTAAATCAGTAGCATCACCTTTTTAAATACTAAGAGTAAAATAGCTTTTCATTGTTTTAGTCAAAGAACTCAAGTCAGTATCTCCTTATATAACAAAGCTAGGCCGGAGCTAATTTGGATGAAAAGGTTTTGAAAAATCTAGCCATAAGGCCATCAGAGCCCGGAGCAGATTGAGAACATAATTTAGCAATAGCCTGTACAACTTCCTCTTCCGAAATATCAGCCTTCAACATCTTCTGATCCTGGCAAGAGAGCTGAGGGAGATTTAAAGAATCCAGAAAAGTCTCAGCAGACTCACATTTTAGCTCACTCCCCAACATGTTACAAACATGCTGTTCAACAATTTTAACTAAAATTTCTGGTGTTGTGACCAAGTCACCAGAGGGAGACCTTAGACACTGAATTAGTTTAGAATCTACCCAGTTTTTACGTGCCTTAAAGGGATCCAACCCTCTTTTGTCCGTTTTTGTCCCAAATCTAGCTTCTTGCCCCAATGAGCTAGCCCTATCGTATTGTAATTTTCTCATCTGATCACTAATGACAGCAATTTGAGTACTATAATCATGACGAGTCGTATTAGCTAGAGAAGTCAAATGTTGTAACTGCTGCCTCAAAGACAGATATTTTAAATCTTTCTTATTCTGAGAAGTTGCAGCCTTTTTCTGGAAAATCTTTTTCCATCGCAATTTTGTATCTTCCCACCAGTCACCAACCGTATCATAAAACTCCACAACTGATAATCTAGCTGCCCATTCTTTCTGCCACAATTTCAAATTTGTGGGATCCTCCAAAAGGGAGTCATTAAAACGCCATCGTTTTTTCCTTACAACGGGAGCTGTGTCCCAAGAAAATGATACATAGAAGAGCTGTATGATCAGAAAACTCACCTATCGACAGTTTGGCAAAATAAATTTTTAAAATTTTAGACAAAACAAAAAATCTATTCGCTTTGTAAGGGACCTTAAAGAAAGTAAAACCACCTGTGGTATGACAATACCTATAAGTGTCTATAAGCTGAGCTGTAGTAACAATCTCCTTCAAAGCAACAGAGTCACAAAACATTTTGGAAGTTTTAAACCCTCATCATTTTGTTGCAAACCACAGTTAAAGTCACCAACCCAGAGAAGTAACCTAGAAGTATATAAAAAAGGCCTAATTGATTTAAAAAGAGAAACCCGTTGAGCTTTGGACTGTGGAGCATAAACCACAATGATACAAAACCTCTCAAAACCATAGATGAAGTCTAATAACAATGCTCTCCCTGGTGAAATATCAACCAATCTAGAACCATTTAATGCTGGATTTGAA
The DNA here is from genome assembly GCA_016271365.2 of Neoceratodus forsteri. Taxonomy (NCBI): domain Eukaryota; kingdom Metazoa; phylum Chordata; order Ceratodontiformes; family Ceratodontidae; genus Neoceratodus; species Neoceratodus forsteri. Next base: position 171,063,361 of record CM057456.1, on the reverse strand, counting down.
AACAAAATACCAATCCCGTCACAAGTATCAGGACCTGATGACCAAAAAGAGGGACCACTAGTCCAGGCCCTAGAGGCCTGCTCTAATTCCTGATGGGTTTTAAGCCTGGTGTCCACAAGGCAAACAATATCACTGTTAAAATCTTTAATTGTCAAAAAAACATTCCCTAATCTCCTTTGACCTTTAATGCTATTCACATTCAAGGAGCAAACAGAGAAAGAGACCATTTAAGTACCTACGGGAGATTTGCTCCTTTGACTTTGTCGGGTTCGCTTAGCAATAGGGTCTAAATCTTTGGTACCTTTCTACATCTGGGCAAGACCGAATGGAGGAGGTATCAGTATCATCCTCTCCAGAGTCTTTATCTGAGAGGTCTGTGCTAATACAGCAAATTTATTATGACTGCCAGGTACGAGCTGCTACGTCCTACCTTGATTAACTACTGCCTGACCTTTCCTAGTCCTCTTGTGAGTGACTGAAATAAACCCAGAAGAATCTAAATCAGATGCTGGTTGCAAAGGAGGGGGGGGAGGGGGCATCTTAACATCTGGCCTATTATTCACATCAAGCTTTGGTGATGTATCCGGAACAGAAGGAGGAACTCCTGTTGAAGGGGGAGCTGTTTCAGGGGGCAAAACAAGAATATCATGCCCTAACTCCAAAGGTTCATTTTGTGCTCCAACTGGAGTGTCAGCTTCCAAGTCTTAAGCAGCAGACTTTTGTGCTTGTATTTGCTGTGCTATGGTAATGAGACCATCATGTGAGGGACCGTCTTCCCTATTATGGGAAGCCCATGGACAACGGCCATACGCATGACCGATGCCTTCACATAGGTTACATTTAAAAGGGTTAGAGAAAGCACTTGAAGTGTGGCCAAATTCAAAACAATGGCTACATTTCACATTGTCACAAGCAGAACTAAGGTGAGTACGTGAACCACACTTAAAACAAGATTTAGGTTGACCAGCATAATAAATGAGCCCTTTATCTTTACCTAAATAAAAAAAAAACTAGGTAAATGTTTAGGTCCAGTATTAGTTGAAAATAATTTAACTCTAACTCTCCAGCTACCATCCCAGATTTGTTCACTATCCAACATGGGAATCGGCTTATTGAGTACCTCACATCTTTTATTTAACCAAAATAGTATATCTTCCACATTAACCCCTTCATTTTTAAAAATAATCGTGATATTCCTAACAGCGGGTTTGGTCAATGGAATAGCTTGAAAAGGTGACCAAATAGGAGAAGTCTGACAGGTTGCATATTGGGCCCAAAATCTATCTAAACCTGAAACCTGTTTGAAACTAATATCATAATTAGAATTACCAATACTAATTAAGGCAAAATTTGAAGAAAAAATTTCATAGACCCTTTCAGTAATTTTTTTGCAATATATACCCGATCTGAGGTTCCTCTAACCCTCCCTTATACAGCAAGTTTAACAGCATTCCGCCTGGGAGCTGATTCTCCTTGGAGTTAAATAAATCAGCCAGCTTAAAGCCACCAGGGTGACCTGTGTGTGTTTAACAGGGTCTTGCACTACTGGGGTGGGTTTAGAGCTTAAAGGAATAGTGGATCCATGGGGTAGAACAGGAGATAATATATCAGTATCATTAGCTTGAGGTAACAGAGGTTTAAAAGAAACCTTCCCCACATTAGTACCAGTACATAATTCAGTGGAAGTAGTATGCAAAGGTCCACAATTGAAATCATTACCCCGGGGTTCGTTGGAGCTCAATATATTGCCAGATGGAACAGTGGAAGCAGCCTTCTGTAACATTTTTAAATAGGAGGGGTCTTGGGAGTCCGGAGTCCACACACCCCCTTCCCCTTTCTCCCAACCAGCGCTTTCCAAAGCGTTCACAGTTGACCATAACATCTTTGTGTCACTAAAGTCAGAACTATTCTTTAAGGAAGCCTTTCTCCCTTTTGTTGAAACCCCACCACGCTTGCTCCACCCAGGGGCTTTATTAGCCAAAAAAAAAATACCTCGGGGTCTGTATGCTGCTGCTCAGTCGTCACTTGCTGATTTGAAGGAATCCTGCTAGCCTTCTGTTCCAAACTTTGCTTCCTTCTGTCCGAGAAGTGTAAAGTCTGTTGCAGAGCCGGCGCAGGCTGTAGGCACACCGAGACATCCTTCGGAACACTGCCAGCCTCCTCCGAAACAGCCGGCAATGCGGAAGTGTGCACAGAGTTAGTCGGACCTTCGACGTCAGCAGGGGGCTTTCCAATAGCGGCATCACACGGCAGTACTGTCTGCTTAGCAGCCTGATCAGGTGCCTCTATTCTGGAGTCTAACTGTTGCATTTGCCGCATAAGAGCCGAACGTTGTTTTTCCATTACGGAAAGGAAAGAGGCATCAGTCAAAGAAATGGTAACCATATTTTTTTCAAATTGGTTCAAATCATCCTCAGCCATAGACTCAATGATAGTATCAGCACACTTCTCAGAAATAACAAGTTCCTCATCAACGGCCTCTGAGTTACAAGCACAGGAGAGGAGGCTCACTTCTCCTGTACTTCCGACGTTCATCTCCTCCGAGGGTTTGTGCACACTGGCCATCTTGCAGCCAGTAGCAAAGGCTCCTCCTACCAAGAGTAGGGGAATTTCCCCTGTGTCCTGGCCAAATGTCCCCCATTCACTAAAAATTAAAAAATGCCACCAGCAGCTTAATCTGATTCAATTTCAGCTGGTTACCATCTGTATCCCTCCACCCCCACCCTGGTCACCCCTGAAAAAGGAACTTCTAGTCTCAGTGAGCCTACTGGGTCAACAAAATTCTATAAATAAATTAGTTACAAGTACCCCATGCATGTAGTCAATATTAAAGTGATCTTCCCACTGGCCCAGTTTGGGTCCTACCACAGATTCTTTTACCAATGTCTGCCTACAACCCAAATCTACCAGAGTTGTAACTGTTTCATTCCCCACTTGCACTGGTATTGTATATGTCTTTTTTGCCTGGGACTTGTGTGTGTGGGTGGGTGGTAGCTATGCATTGCTCAGACTCACAGCCCTTGGGATCACAAAACTTACTGATATTCCCCAGTTTGCCACAACAAAAATATGCAATTTTACTATCAAGTCTATTATCTGTGACCTCTCCTATTTGGATCACTGGAGAGCAGCATCTTGGGACTGAGGAAATTACACCAGGTCTGGGGGTTTACCTTTTTGAAGCAGAGGGGTAAGTAATATTTCACCACTTGACCACTTACCCATCCAGCACTTTTGTTCACATCCCCCAAAAGTACTTCCTCTTCTCTCCTCTTCTGTGGGGATTCTCTCCCCAGGTCACCACCCATGTTTGCTGGTGAATTCCACTCTTCTTAACGACCTCTGATTTTTTCAGCTTCCAGGTAATGTTATATAGAAACAAAAAAATAGTCAGCAGATAAGGACCGCTAGGCCCATTCAGTCTGCCCACAAGCTCTACACTTGTCTATGTCCTCTGACCCTACATGATCATTGGCTTTTCACCACCTCTTCCCACCTCCAAAGTTCTCTAATGCCTGTCCCAGGCATGTTTAAATCCCTCCACTGTAGTCACTCCCACCACCTCCTGTGGCAGACTATTCCATGCATCCACTACCCTCTCCATGCAGAAAAACATCCTTACATTTCTCCTCAATCTTCCACCTTCCAATTTCATATCTTACTCCCTCATTCTTGTACATCTCCTATACTAAAAGAAGTCTTCAACTACACATTGCTTATGCCCTTGAGGTATGTTCTGTGATTTTTTACTGCTGCAGCAAAGTGGTCTGTTCATGTCAGCTTACCCAATAATGGACTTGATCTGGTAAAATGTTCTGGTACTGCTCCAGCACAATCAAATCTATAATCTCCTCTTTGGTGTGTACCTCTGTCTTAACCACTGAGTAGCCAAGTCTTGTAATTTTTGTGCCAGTTCTCTAGGTCATGCTGCAATCATGAAACCCAAAGTGAGAGAATTCCATGGGCAATTGTCTTTGCTCATTCTGACCAGGTCTGAGATAGATGCCATTACCTGCTCATTGCCACTGGTTGTGGTGTCAGGCTTTTATATGCAGCTTGGGCATCTCTAGCAAGGAATGGTGCAATTGTGAGTAGCCCTACTTTCTTGTGGCCAGGCAGTCGTACTGGCAACTCTCTCAAAAGTCTAAAGTAGGCCTCAGGTCATCGTCAGGACCCATTTTTGTTAGTGTAGGGTGTGGCCATATAGCAAAAGGATTCCCTGTGCCCAGAAGCTGGGGCACAGTATCTTTCTATACTTGAATTGCCCCCTTCATATACTCCTGCTGCTGTTGATCTCTCTGCATCCATTTTTGTGCCTGTTGTTGTCTCGCTGCACCTGCTGTTGTGCCTGCTGCTCATCTCTCTGCATCTACAATTGCACTTGCTGGTCATCCAGTCCCTTTTGAATCTGGACCTATTTCACCAGTTGTTTGTCTCTGTCAGCCTGCTGTTAAACAAGATGAGACATCCAGTCCATCTGTATCTGGGCCTGTTGTGATTGCTGGTCTGCCAGCAAAAGTTTGATCCCACCACTAAAGCCACCCACATGTGAAAAGGTACCTAACTGGATAGCTTCTCAGGGAACACTCTCAAAGTGAACACTCCAGAAGACACTAGTGTAAATCAAATGAAATCTACTTTACTTTTAGTAACATAGAAAAAAAAAACAACTTGTATTCTGCTTTAAAAAAAGTTAACTTTAGTCTATCTCTGTCACCTCTTCACAGCATCCTCTTCCTATCTCCCTTTATTGAGCCCAGGTGTAGCTTAACACCCCTCCCTCAAAGTACATCCTACACCCAGAACAGGTAGTGCCCCTAGCTGCTGGAGGTTTGACTTAGAAGAAGGAAGAAGGAGACTATCAAGGCACATAAATACAGTACTTGATTTGGAGGAAGAAGGTAGGGATAGAGAAGGGGAGAGGGAAGAAGGAAAAAAAGAAAAAAATAGTAGGTAGCTCTAAAGGGGGGTTGTGCAAATAGTGCTTCTGAGGGAGTTAGCCTGTAGGTTAACTACTGGATTGGATACATTTTTAAGGTGTTGGTTAATTATTAGATTGGGTAAATTGTTAGGAGGTAGTGGGTAGGGTCTAGATATGGGGAGTAACTATGATGGGGTGATGCAGTGCAGTGGCTATGGGGTGGCAGTCTTCAGGTAGACTTTCTGGAGACTGCAGGGCTGCACCATCTGCAGGCACCTGTCTGATCTGAGGGAGGAGGTTGCCAAACTTGAGGCAGAGATGGCTTGGATTAGGAGGACCTACTCCCCCACTGAAGGACCACCAAATCCACCTCCACTTCCTCAAAGGGTGCCAGGCATGAGGAGCAGTTGGACAATGATGGGCACCAGGAGGGTTAGGGTGGTGGTATGTAGGCACATCACGAATCCTATATCACTACAGAACTCCTATACTGCACTGGAAAGGTGGGACTGCCACACAGAGGCACCCAAGGTGGTGACTGGAATAGATGTGGTGGTCCTCCATGGTGGAGACCCAAAGGGGGGGTGACAGAGGACCCCAGAGTGGGAGGAAGCATATCCTTGTGGGGACTTGATAGTTAGGGGATACAGCTGGAGATGGGTAGGGATGAAAAGAGGGTGATAAGGTGCCTTCATGATACCACAGCTCATAGGGATATAAGAAAAATCCTAAGGATTTCCAGTGAGGGGTTCCACATCAAAATATTGACTCCTGAATGGTGAGGAGTCAAAACAGCACCAGGTTTTAGCAAATGCCAAAATTGACAAATTCTCGGTTTCCGGGGGGCATTACCCCCCACCCTCCTTGTAGGGAGCTATGCCCCCACACCTTCCCTTCCAAAATATACCAACTCTGGGAGGAGCAGACCTTGGGGAAGGGGGTACCATTAGTTTGATGATATTGGCGTTCATTATAATCCAGTGCTGTTTTGATTCCTCGCCATTCAGGAGATCCTGCTTTGATGGGCTATCCCAGGGAGGCAGGGAGGGAGGAGAGCTAGATGTCATTGTCCACTTGGAGACAAATTACCTGGCTGGGGAGAGGCCAGATGCAGTTCAGGAAGAGTTCAGGAAATTGGGGAGGGGTTTTAGGCATGTAACATGATCAGTTACTTTCTTGGAGGCGCTACCTGTCCATGACAAGAGGGATGACAGGAAGCTCCACACCAGGGACATAACTTATGGTTGAGGAAGTGGTGCAGAGAAGAGAGGATTAAGATTTACTGGGGATTTGTGCTCAACCTGGAGGGATAGAACCTGTACAGGAGTGATGGCCTGCATCCCTCCAGGAGAGGAACCAATGTATTTAATGAACAGTTTAAATGCTACATTAGTAAGCATTTAAACTAGCCAAGGGGGACACAGAATAAGGCAGGAAGAAATAGTCTGTCCCTCACCACATGCTTACAGGGTCAGCTATGGAAATTTCAAATGTGGGAAGTCCCACAGGGAACTAACACAAATAGGAAACCAGGAGGAAAAGGAAAAGGAAAAGAGGAAAGATAATAGTGGTGGAAAAGGGGAGAGGCAAAAGGACAGGAAGAGGTGAGATGGCAGTATAAAATAGAGAGTCATGTGTGCAAATGCTTAAAGTCTGGGCAAAAAGATAGCAGACCTAAAGACCACCATGACAGCAGGAGATCTGGACATAGTAGACCTGGTGCAATGAAAACCAGGACTGGGAGGTAGCAATACCGGGATATGTGTTATTTAGGAAGGACAGGGTAGGAAAAAAGGAAGGAGGGGTAGCTCTTTATGTGAAAGAGAACATAAAGACCACAGAAATACAAAGGGGTCAGAGTAAAGTGGAGGTACTGTGGGTCACACTGGAGACAGGAAGGAGGGGCGCTATTAAGATAGGGGGATCTATAGACCTCCAGCACTGGGAGAGGAAGGAGATAAGGATATGATAGACAAAATACAATGAATGGCTAACAAGGGCAAGGTACTGCTAGTGGGGGACTTCAATCTACCAGATGTGAATTGGAGCCAACCTGTTGCAGCACCAGTTAGAAGTAGGGACATCCTTGACTCCCTGCAGACTTCATTCCTTGGGCAGCTATTTAAAGAACACACTCATGAAGGTGCGTTACTGTACCTGGTAATGTCAAACAGGGACATTGTTCCTGACATCACAGCGGGAAGACACCTGGGGACCAGTGATCATCTTACGGTTTGCTTAAGCATATGGGCAGGCCAGAATCAAGCCAGAGTAAAATGAGGGTCCTGTATTTCAGGAGGGTAGATTTCAAGAAATTGGGAGAGTGCCTCAGGGAAGCCCTAGCAGGAATAGGAAATAAGGGTGGGGCAGAAAAAAAGTGAGCAAGAATAAAGCAGGTTACCAAGAGCAACAGAAGAAAGAGAGCGCTATGGTTCTCCAAGGAAGTAGCAGAGATGGTAAAGGAAAAGAAGTAGGCATTCAAAAGGTACAAGATGACACAGAAGGAAAAGGAGAGGGAGAGTTATCTGGAGAAACAAAGGTAGGCGGGGAAGGTAGGAGAGCTAAAGCACAAACAGAGGAAAACATTGCCAAATCAGCAAAAAAGGGGATAAAACTTTCTTCATGTACAAAAGTCAAAAGAAGAAAAAAGGAATAGCAAGACTAAAAGAGGAGGGGGAAGTGTGGAAGTGGACCAGAAGAAATCTGACATACTGAAAAAGTACTTTTGTTCACTGTTAACAAAGGAAGAGGTAGGTGACAGGCCACAGATAATAGAGAAGGGCATTAAGGAATGAGAGGTGGACACTAGCCCCTGTACAGAGGAAAGAGTCCTCAAGGAACTATCAAAAGTAAAAGTAGACAAGACTATGGGGCCAGACGGATTGAATTGAATACTTAAGGAACTAAAGGAGGAAATTATTGCACCTTTGATGGCCCTGTTCAATCTATCACTGGATACAGGGGAAGTTCCGGGAGACTGGAGGAGGGTGAATGTGGTCCCACAACACAAAAGTGGGGATATGGAGGAGGCAGGAAACTACCAAGCTGTAAGCCTGACTTTGATGGTGGGCAAGGTTATGGAAACTCTTCTTAAAGAAAGGATTGGGGAATACCTTAATACCAGTGGATTGTATGATCTGCAGCAGCATGGGTTTACAGATCTTGCCAAACAAACCTGACAGAGTTTTTTGATTGGGTTACCAGGGAGATGGATCAGGGAAGAGTGGTGAATGTGGCCTACCTGGATTTCTGTAAGGCCTTTGACACCGTTCCAAGCAGAAGACTGGTAAACAAGTTAGGCGGCATGGGAGAGGGTCCAAAAATAATAACATGGGTGCAATATTGGCTAAGTAACAGAATTCAGAGGGTGATGGCAAATGGAGTTACTCAGAGGAAGGTAAGCTAACCAGCGGGGTGCCACAGGGCCAGTACTGGGACCAGTCCTCTTCAATGTCTTTATTAGTGACATCACAGAGGGTCTGGAAGGAGTGGCATGCCTGTTCATGGATTACACAAAAATCTGCAACACAGTGGATACAGCTGTGCGGGGGAGAAAATGAAGGAAGATCTACAAAAACAGGAAGGCTGGTCAAGGGTTTGGCAACTGGGCTTTAATGCCAACAGATGTAAAATTATTCACATGGAGCACAGAAACCCAAGGGCAAGGTATCATTTTGGGGGAGGTCTTAACAACAACAAAACAGGAAAGGTATCTAGGCGTCATCATATCTGATGACCTGAAGGTAGCAAAGCAGTTTGAAAGGCAGTAGAAAAGGTGAGGATGCTTAGGTGCATAGGGAAGGGTATCACCAGCAGAAAAAGGGAGGTAGTGTTACCTTGAGTCATCGAGCCTCTCACCCCATTTCATGTGTAAGGAAGCTGAGATGAAGGGGCAAGGTGGGGTGGTAGGGGTGTGGGGGTTTTAGGGTTAAAAACCCTAATGTCTCATTTCCCTACTTTTGTTGCTTCAACCCTAACTGGTACATTAAAGAAGTTTATTGCAATGAATTTCCTTAGTTTTGTTTTTTTTTGCTCCTTCACTGGCTCCTGGTCAGCCACTCCTTCAGGCCACCTAAGCCCCACTGGCACCTTACCCCGACACCAGCCACCACCCCACATTGCAGGACCCCCCAGGTAATCCAGTGTAACCCTTTGCTGGAAGGGTCCACCTCCTCCGAGGGAGAAAGGTTCCGGTGGGGGTTGGCCAGCAGACTCTACTTGGCCCGGGTGCTGCTGAGGTGGTTCTGGGCTACTGTAGCAGTGGGAGCTGGTGACTGTCATATGGTCAGCCATGGAGCACTTTTTCCTGTTTGCTCCCAAGGGGCATAGTGTGCAACTAACATCAAGGCATACACCAATGCCCCTCTTGATCAATAGGACCCAATGTGTTGCTGTTCCCCAGCCTCAGCCAGGAGTTGGCAAGCACCAGGGTCATCACCCCACCCACCCCCTGAGAGAAGGTGAGCAGTCATCAGATGCTCAAGCCTTCTGTACCCGGCCAGCCCTCCAGCACCCCATGTCCATTCCCGAACCCAGGCCACCGGAGTTGCAAGTGGAAATCTAACTGCTGTACTGACCTGCCAGCTGAATTTCCTTACTTTCTGAGAAAGTGTAATCTTACCCTTATATGTTTGTGGGAGTGCAGGGCCCATCTCCCTGTATGAGCGCAGGGCCCAGTACTACATAATAGAGGGCACTGTACTCCCACTACTGCAAAATGGTATCCATATGTGGGAGCACAGGGCTCTCTTGGCACTGCGCTCCCACCTACTCATAATTGTAGAGACACAGCCCAGACCTAGAGATATTCCAAGTTATCCTTGAGATGCATGCTGCGCAATATCTCAGTAAGCATAGTAACCTTTGAAAAAAATCCACCGCAGATGTTATCATGTAATGGCAAATTGCACGAATACTTACAAAACTGCTTTTAACAAAAAATCTGTATCTTGAACCATTTTCGAGATACAGGCACCGAAAGGTACTGTGTCCACCACAATGTTATCCTATGGGAAACTTCCAAATTTCAAAACATTGTAACTATGGAAGCCATGTTAATTTTATCGCTAAACCAGCAAAAGTCATATCTGTGGGGCAAATCCTTTCAACCCTGAAAATTGCATCCCAAAATTGTAAACCGTTTCTTTGCAGTGAAGTTGCAAAGAAACTGTAAACTTTAGCAATCCCTTTTCTTTAGTTGTCAAAATCACTTTTTGTGAACGAAATCCCTTTTCACGAGGTGTCAAAATCCCTTTTCATGACTGTGAAACCAGATGGCCCTGCAGGGTAATCCCTTTTCATATTTTGACAGTTCATGAATAGGGATTCATCTTGTACAGAAGGATTTTGACAGCTCACAAAGAGGGATTTGAGATGTCAGACCAGATGGCCCTACAGGTAATCCATTATCGTAATGGGAAAAGGGATTTTGACTCCTCACAAAAAGGGATTTGGCATGCTGAGAGGGATTTTGACAGCTCACGAAAATGGATTTGAAAAATGAATACCTTTCTGTGAGGTGTCAAAATCCCTTTTCGTGTGCCGAATCTCCTTTTCGCAAGATGTCAAAATCCCTTTCACGATTATGTGACCAGATGGCCCTGACAGAAATCCCTTTTCATTATGCAAAAAGGGATTTTAACAGCTCACAAAAAGGTATTTGGCTCTTGAAGAGGGATTTTGACAGCTCACGAAAAAGGATTTGAAAAGTTAATCTCTGTTCGTGAGGTGTCAAAATCCCTTTTTGCAAGCCGAATCCCTTTTCATGAGGTGTGAAAATCAGTTTTTGCATTGCAAAAATGGATTTTAAGAATCAAAAATAAACATTCTGGGGTCACAAGGTAAAGTAAACCAAAGGCAGAGAACTGTAAAGGATGTACACAAAATCCATGCTTGGATGTCTACAGAAGACATCCCTGGGTAAAGTTGCAATGTTTTGTTTGGGCTGGAAAAATGAAAACAAGATGGAGGCTCACGAAAAGGAAATGTTTTCTTATGAAGAGGGATTTAATTAATCCCCATTTAGCAAGCTGTCAAACCCCCTTTTCTTGAGCCCTAAATCCGTTTTTGCACCATGGAGCTATCCAAAAGACTGAACTGAGCATGCTCAGAATCCAAACTTTCAAAATTGAATAACTTTGGAATGGATTCATATTTTTTCACCAAACCAATGCTGGCTTATTCTTTGGGGAAAGCTCTGTCAACCTTAAAAATATCAGGCCAAACTTGCAAATGGTGTGGTAACAGCATGAGGAAAAAACAGCCAACATAGACATACAAAAGCTACTTTTACAGTTTTTTCACTATGCTCAGCACAAAATCTACAAATCCGATTGAAATGAAACTCAATAAATCAAGAGAGCTACCGCATAGGACATAGCAAGCCAAATTGTGTGCAAATATGTTGAACTGTTACAAAGTTATTAAAGTGCAAAATTTTAGGTTTAACATTAAATTGCCTACTCAACCCTAACTATAGCATTACTATAATAGCAGGATGTTTTTTGCATGAATAAACATTGCTTGTGTAACCTCCCTGTTACCCAGGGTTACTAGAATCCCAGTAAGACCTAGTGGTAGGCAGGGAAGGCAGCTTGTGAAACTTCAGTTAAATGGATTTCACACTGTCTCACTCTGTTCTCAGTGTCAGCTGAGACTGAGGGATGACATCACCATAGAACTCTCGCAGCTGCATGAGCCACACTGGAATCTGCAGTTGGGAGTTAGGTTAGAATGTTGGGGAGTTTTGAACATAGTAGTGTGTGTGCAGTCTTGAAGAGAGAAGCAGCACAGCAGTCTGTGGACAGGATCTTTGAGCCTAAAGCTCTGATATAGTGCTACTGTTGGGAGGTGTGTGTTTCCACCAAAAGAGGAACACATTAAGCTGTTTGTGAAGTGGTGAAGACTGCTGTCAATGGTCCCTGTGCCCCATCCCTGAGGGGATGGGGGTGGAAAGGTTTGCCTGTCATTCCAGGGGTAACCCTCCTGGTTCCGGCTAGGGAAGAAATTGCCTTATTCTAAGTTGTGCTGCAGCACCAGAAGCTGAGGGAAAGAAATTCCTGTGAGGAATCGCCTGTGGGGCACCTGCAACCAAAGGGTGAGTCTGCTTTGACATAGGGCCTATGTTTTCACCTGAACTGTTGTAAAGTGGGGATTGGACTGTTTAATCAGTGGGAGGCCTAGAGGAATGGGCTAAGCCAAGTAGAAGTATGTTTAAGTGCAGCACAAAGAATAAAGTAAAGTGGGGCTTGGACTGCATAATCAGTGGGAGGCCTAGAGTGATGGGCTAAGCCAAGTAAAAGTATGTTCAAGTCCAGCACAATGGGAAAGCCAAGACATGTAGAGGAACTGTGCCATGCATTTACCCTTTAATCTACATTGTCAAGCTTTACAGAAAGAGATGTTTAGTATGGTCAAGTCTAGCACAATGGGAAAGCCAAGACAAGTAGAGGAAATGTGACAGGCATTTACCCTTTAATCTACATTGCCAAGCTTTACAGAAAGAGATGTTTAATGTCCAGAGAAATGGCCGGGTATGAATTGTGGAAGTGAGAGTTGGGAGACCCCCCACCAGTAGTAACCAAATTCACCTCTACGGATTTGCTCTGTGGCGCTTTTACTTTCTCTCAGGTACTTGGCCAGTGCCTGAGGAAAGTACCCAGACGTGGGATTAAAAGGAAGTTTCCCTTATGGAGTCGAAGGCTCTTAGGTGGTTTAGGGAGCAACCAGAAAATGTTTCCATGACAAATGGAAGGTGTTCCAGTGGCTGGCAGGGGAACCGAGCCAGGGAAATCCCAGAATGGTGTACAAGTTTGGGCTGTGTACCTAAAGCAGCATGCAAGTCCAGACTATGTGCCTGGTGGGTTCAAAGCCTGAGGGCTGAAGTGTTGAGGAAGTGTTCTGATTCTTTTTAATCTGCTTTACCAGAAATGTAGCCCTGTGGGGGTCCGTCTATGCTTTGTTTGTTCTACTTGGATGTGAATAAAGCCACACTTTAGAATCCCATTCCTGGTATTGGACATTACAGTTATTGCTTCCTATGTTTGGATTTACTTGGGTGCCCCTGTGCAGAGTAACCAAACCTAGCCCTTGTGCAGAGTAACCTATTTCTCCCTGAACCCAGTCCCCATCTGGTACTGCTGTCAGATTCAAACAGCATACCACCTGTCATTTGCAAAAAGGCAGGGGTGGGAGTTAAACTTGTATTGTGGTTTTATGCTTTTTATGGTAGATTTATTTACTGTACAGGTACCTCAACCCCAGGAGGGCATTTTGTAAAACAAATAAACAGACAAACACATCTTTTTCAAAACAAAGCGAACATTGTAATTCCATAAAGTAAGTCAATCCAAAGGCAGTTATGATGCTCATCATATTGTTGAGAATGAGCAGAAAAAATAATGTATCAAATGAATAGGGAAAATCATGAGTCCTGATTGCCTGGCACCTACAGTAAGTCTTAGATCTGTTGAATGCAGAAAAGGTGCTGGCAATCTGGACGCAGCATACTAATAATATCAATGCCTTTTTCAAAAATTCTTGATTGTCATTACAAACATAGTTGCCACTTTTAGTCACTAAAAAATCATCTAGACCCTAAAAATAAAATTCCATCAGAACACAAAGAACAAACAAATTGATGAAATATTTTTTGTATGACCCTCCATACACACATTAATAAAAATGAAGTATTGCTCAGGGTTTATTTTTTCAGCTTTTTTTCTGTCCTGCCCCCCCCCCCTTTCCTTACCTGCCAACCAGAGGACTCTTTGTTGCTTCCCTTACACAGCAAAAACGGAATCTCTGTTTTCACTGAGGCCTTCTGTTCTGTGTATTTGTGAGTGGGAGAGGTAAACATTCAGCAAGTAGAATTTTGCAGGAGTTTGAATGTATGCATCCCCTGATAAACAAGCATTCCATCTATTAATGATGTGGATAGACAGATACTTAACAACTGGGGCGGGACTACTTTTTACTTGCTACTTTTAACAAATGAAAATACCAGTTCTTTAAAAAAGTGGAATTTTTTTTCTTTAATGTTCTTAGTTAACCCATTTTTTAAGCACAAGGCACTTCAAGAGTGTGCATCATGCTGATTTATAAAAGGGGGGGAGAGAAAATCCAGCATTTTCATTAGTTGTTACCTGTGCATCAAATCTGTTCAATCCACAGGTAAATACAAGGACTGAAAAGAAAACCACAGTACAAAACAATGGAATCAGTGTGCCATTCAAATGTTCAGTTTTTGAAATGCCATCATGTTTCTGAAGCGCTGTAACTATGACTGATCACTCAATGTGCCACAAGCCCGGCCACAAGTTACGGTGGAAAAAAAAAAGAAACAGCATCCCCAAACAATGATTTGTTCCTGGAATTTACCTGTCACAAACATTGACTCTTGCAGACAGGTTTCATCAGTGGCTATATCTTATTACCATCCCTGACCCCCCATTCACCTCTCTCTCTCTCTCTCTCTCTCTCAACTACTGAAAAAAAAGGCTGTCGTAGCATGGTTACAGTAAAAGCTCCAACAACCTCGTTAGATTACATTCCATCAGTAGGGCTATTTGTGTAATAATGCTGTCATCGGGCCCCGCATACAACTCGCTATCTCTCATCCTAGTAATGGCAAAAAAAAAAGAAACTTCCATTGGATCATGATCACAATAAAGAGAAAAGGTCCAAAAATAATTTACAAGTAACTACAGAACCACACTAAAAAGGACTGGGGGTGCTCAGTGACCACACTCAAGCATAAACAAGCTCCAGTCAAGGCACTTACCCCTTAGGCAACCAAAGTACTCAAATGGACAACCAGTTTGCTGTATCAAAAAATTCCATTTACTTTCCACTTGCTGTGCAGATGGTCATACAAACGGACCACAATGGCCCACAGAGGAACAAAAAAAGCTCTGACATTTCACCTACAACAAAGTTTTTTCAAATTTAGTACCCCCTATTAATATGGGTGGCCTCCTTTTGCCTGACACCCCGACGGCGAAACACAGAGAATTACCACTACAGCGACAGTCGCTGTAATGGTCCATTTCCATGTTTCGCAGTCCCCCAGTTTCCTGCCCCTCCCTAGACCAACTCTGACCTGGAGTTGAGAATCTTAAAGTCCGAGGGCTGTGAGGGGCAGAGTCCCCCACATGGGGGGTGTGGGGAGCACATCCCCCCTCAGAAAGCACTGGGTGCTTGGGCGGCACAATACCTGCATCGGTATTGTGCCGTCGCTGTGTGGGTGGTCAACAGGTTTACTGTCGACCAAACTTGGTGCTTCCTATTGATACTGCAATGTTGTCATTGTAAATATTGTTCAACAATGAGAGAGTGTGGTATGTTTGTATGTTCCACAGATGGAAAAATGTACAACATTAACAAACTCATAACATGTGCTGCTACTTAAGTAGTACATGTAGTGTGTCTGGCGACTTGCTCCTGTGGCTCCTACTACCCAGTTAGTAGTTACCTGTATGTGATTCCATTGAGCTACGCACAGAGGATAGGCAGAAATAGACACTCTGAAGATAAAATGCTTGCAGGAGAGAACTTACTTTATGTCTATACAGCCACTGTCCTAAAACCTCGCTTATCAAGCTGGACATGCTGTTTCACAGAGCCATCAGGTTCATTACCAGTCTTCCCCTCTCTACCCATCACTGCCTATTGTACAAAGCTGTAGGATGGTCATGGCTTACATTCAGGTGTGAAAGAAATTCAGTCCTTTGGACCTACAGAGCTATCCTAAAAAGGATCCCTCATTACATTACTGACTGTCTTCCCATAAGAGAGCTGGGACCGTACGGCCTAAGCAGTTCATCATATATCTCTCTATGCATCCCTAAAGCTTCCACCCGCTATGGCAGAATGGCCTTTAGCTTCTCATTGTCGACTCTGTGGAACAAAATGCAAAAACTACTGAAACTAAGTTACCTACATAGTGTTAACACTTTCAAGGCACTATATGCCCAAGGTGTGTGTGAAAGCTGCAACTGTCACCCCGGCTCCTAATCATTAACTACTGTTAGCTTGCTCCCCAGAGTTTGGCCTTAAATATGACCGGCCATACCCCCAAGCCATTTTGTGCATTTTATTAATCCGTGTGTATTTATTACTTCCAGTCCCTGTACCCCTCTTGCACATTACAGGTAAGTCTTTCTGAGACATCTGAACCCAAAGCATAAAATCTACATCTCACGGGTGGTTGCACCTTCACAAGCCTCCTTCTGAGACCACTCACCCGGTCTCTTCTCCAAAAAATTACTGCTAAGGCAGCCAACCAATTGGATCATGATCGCCTTCCAGTCCATGCTCACGACTGGCTCCTGCAGTTCTCTTCAGTGATCCTTCCAATGCTGGCGAAAAAATCAAATGGTCTGCCTTACTCCGCTAATACAGCTGTAATCACTTCATCCCTGTCTGATGTAATCCTTCCACATGGCTAAAGTACTTTTATTGGAAGTAAGAGTGTTTAAGCCCCCTTTGAATCATTGACCGTGACTGGCCACAGGATCCTCAGCGTATCTGTTCTGTCACTGCCTTGTGACCTTCCTGTGGCCCGATGATATGTTGAACCTGGACAACCAGCGATAGCACCTAGCTCTGTATTAAATATGCGGTAGGTGCTGTCCACCTGTGCCCAGTACCTTGCTCACACCTTCCTCCAGTACATCGTGGCACAGCCACCCACAGCCCCAATGTAAGCACTCCCTGGGGATTCGGTATTAGCTCCTAGCAGGCTGCCTGCATCCTGCTCCCTCCAAGCATAACTATACCTGCTTTACTCATTTGTGAACCAGTCAAGAAAAAGCTGTATCACTTACTCCTGTCTGTCTGTCTGTCTTTATAGTAATACCTGGGGCTAGCCTGTCCTTTTTTTCTATGAAAATTACTATTTCAATATCCATCACTGTATCTCTGTGGATTTGCCTGTTCCCACTGCTCACTGGTTTTATTGATGCTCTAGAATCACCTGTAATGTTATGTATATGTTTCCTGATTTGCACTTCCACTATGTTTTTATTCCCACTGTAAATATTGATTCTTGTTTTGCAATATAATCTGGACTTAACCAGGTCCATCTTGCAAATGAGCTTGCTAAATAATGTTCGCCTGGATAAACAAAGATTTGATTGATTGACAGTGTTGAAATTAAGCAAATCCAGCTATACAGTGAGAACTGAGGTATTATCTGAGTTGGCAGCAGTGTTCAAGTTTCCACGGGGAATGCAGAAAGAAATGCTGGTGGGGGCACATCCTCGACAACAGACAGCAGAGGAATTGGAATCATGGAGAGTTTATTTTGCAACCTAAATAAGTCAGACCACTCTCAGAGTGTAGCAATGACTACTGGAGTGGACGCCCATACAGTGGGACTAGCAGAATCAGGCAGAGTGAACGAATGAGTGTGAATAACATTCGGGCTACATTTTTCTCGTATGAGAGAACGGCTTTAAAATTTAGACACCTCCATTGACAAATTCAGTCCAAAGATGCATATTTGGCCAAGGAAAGGGCACCTCATGGTTTAAAGATTGCAAAGGATCCAACTTTTGGTTTGGATGACGCCAAGTTTATTGGGGACTGTGGAATTGAGGAAGATTTCAGAGGAGGCCACCAACAAATGGATGAATCTCATCTTACATGAATCTAAAAATGATTGAGATATATTAAACTCTGAGTTACAAGAAAAAGACTAAACTCTTCAAACTTTTGCCACAAACATTCATTTCTTTAAATTTAAGAGTGAACTGCAGAAAGAAATTAAATATCAACATAGTAAGAACTGTGCAACAAAGAAAAATTTTTTTTAAAAGAGATAAGAATGACTATCTTAAAGGCAACATATTGTCATGGCCTAAGAATGATAAAAAGAAAGGATGGCAGAATAGAAATAATAGAAAGCCATGAGTACATTTTGAACAAAAATTGATTTTGAAAAATAGTCACCCTGTAAGTAATATTGGCGAACATGCCACAACAAGTGTATCAGATGCAAGCTATACCAATGACTGTACCAGTGACTCTGACACATCAGGGTCTTTTTATTACCCAGGGAAACTTTCCAGCCCAGAAGAGGGAAGAGGAAAGGATGGTATTTAGTTGCAGAAGAAGAACAAGGAGGGGACATAGGAAATCAGGCAAATCAGGGAGGACAATCCAAGAGGAGGTACTAACAGAACTAGAAACATCTTACAAAGTGGTTAATGTTATAAACCTTTCAGACTACCAGCTGAATGAAACAGAGCTCTCTGTATTAAATAAGGGTCTTTCTTTCATGTCTACTGTGGATATTGACTTTTTCAAGTAACTTTGGACTTGTATCATATGTGCAGGGCTTTAAATTTAAGCTGCTATTATAGCAGTACAGACAAAATGGGAAGGATACCTGATTCTGCTGGTGTAAGTAACAATGATGTGGAATTTGAAATGGGGTTGGGGAGGTTATCCTTATACCTTCACAAAATGTAATAGAAGCATTAAAAGAAGCATTAACAGAAAGTAGCCATTAAGAAATAAGGAATAAATTATCACGCTCTAGACCAAGTACCTTTTGCCCTCCCCACTCTCCTGCTGTAGTTATGTTTCAGAAACTCTGTGAGAGAGATTTGTATAAGCTGAAAAGGGATGACCCCCCCCCCAGGTTTAGTAATGCTACTGCAAAAGGAAGGGAAGCCATAGATAGCCTTAGGAACAACAAGCAGGTGACAATCTAGCCTGCTGATAAGGGTGGCAGTGTTGTTTTGCAGAATTGTTCTGATTACACAAAAGAAATTGAAAGACAGCTAAATAAAAGTGAATTTTATTTGCCAGTAACAGGGGACACAACACAAGCCCTTAAACAGAGGGTGTATGATTTTATTAATTGGGCCTACAGTGAGAATTTAATTACTGAGAAAGAAAGACAATATATAATTGTTGAAGATCCATTAAAAGCACAATTTTATACCTTGTCAAAGGTGCACAAAATGTTTGAAAATCCTCCAGGGCACCCTATAATTTCGGGGATTGGTACAGTAACTGAGCCCCTTGCTAAATTTGTGGATGACCACATTCAAAATCTGGTGACAAACCTGCCATCCTATATTTCTGATACTGGAGATATATTGAACAAATTAAAAGATGTTAAATTAGAACAGAATGTGTTGGTAGCACTGGGTATTCATAGGATTCATAGGAAATATTCAAGCAGTTACGGATGAAGTATACTTATAGCTTGCCTTAGACCAAATTAGATAATCAAAATTCATAGACACTGCTTCTAAATTCCATGTCTAATCTAGTTTTAAACATTTCCATGTCTGGGCTATCTATTGTTGTTTTAGATAATTCATTCCAGGATGTCACAACCCTTTGGGTGAACCATTTTTTCCATAGTTTTAAATTCCACCTAGGCAGTAAGAGTTGTTTAGAGTGCTTCCTTATGCTTGCTCGATCATTATTAAATTTGATACCCAATTTATCCTGCAGATTGCCATCACTTAAAGTTCTATAAAGCATGCACATGTCTCCTCTGAATCTTCGATAAGTAAGAGAGTACATTCCTAAAAAGTTCAGCCTTTTACTAAAAGATTTATTATCTAGTCCAGTAATAGCTTTAGTCATTCTTCTTTGTAAGCCTTCAAGCCTAATTATATCTTCATGCTTATATGGTGACCACACCTGGGTACAGTATTCGAGATGGGCCTGACAAGACAGTTAAACAATGGTATTAGAACTTTGGCTTACCTGCTGGATACTGTATATGTCTGAGTATACTATTTAAATTCTGGTTTGCCTTTCTTATCTGGAGTGTAAAATGCTGACTAGATGAAAAATCCAGGGTAACACAAATTCCCAAATCTCTTTCCTGAATAATATCCAACAGAATAACTTGTCCAATTTTATAAGTTGCTTCTGGATTGTTTTTGCCCAAATGCATAATTTTGCATTTAGCTAGATTTAGTTCTAATCTATTAAATTCAGTCCAGGACGCTACCTTACTGATTGCTGGTTGTAAAGCTACCACATCGGATGAGCTACTGATGGTGGTTCCCAATCTGCAATCATCTGAAAATTTGGATAACCAGATGTTCGGGGTATTCATTTTTAGGGTTGATATATATGCATTAAATAAACAGGGCCCCAATACCGAACCCTGAGGAACCCCACTAGTCACCGGGGCCAATTCTGAATATATATCCTTAACCACCACTCTCTGCCTCCTGTCACTCAACCAATCCTTAATCCAACATATCACATTAGTCTCAGTCTCAAGCATTTTTAGGACAGCTATCAACTCTCTATGTGGTAATTTGTCGAAGGCCTTTGAAAAGTCCATAAAGACAACATCGACCGGATTACCTTGGTCGGGTTCTCTATTAACCTTCTCATAGAAGGTTAAAAGGTTAGTTTGACAAGACCTTGACCTGGTACAACCATGCTGTGATGTATCCATCATGCCTTTATCATACAATGAAACTATTATCCTTTCCTTCAAGATACTCTCCAGTATTTTGCCCATGAGTGATGTCAGACTTATTGGTCTAAAATTTGATGGTAATGTGTTAATGTCCTTCTTGAAAATTTGAATTATGGTGGCCTCCTTCCAAACATTAGGGACCACTCCTTTGTCTAAAGATGTCTGAAAAATAAAAGTAAGTGGTGCAACCAGCAAATCATCTATTTCTTGTATAACCTTTGGATGAATATGATCAGGGCCTGGAGACTTATTGGTATCAGTTGACTTAAGTTTATCCAATACCTCTCCACAATCAATTACAAAATCTCCAGGAGTTGGGATATCTTGACATTCTTCCTGAATTAAGGGTTTAGTATTAAATACCGAACAAAAATATTTATTTTGTATATTGACCATTCCCTTGATAGACAAAGGCTATTGCAATTCATCCTTAAAGGGACCTATAATATGCAAATTTCTCCTCCCACTGTTTCTATATGAATAGAAGGCTTTTTTATTATCACTGACTTTAGAGGCTAGTGATAATTCAAAATTAGCTTTCACTTTGCTAATGGTTATTTTAATTTTAGATTAAATGTTTTTGAGTGCCAACCTATTAGTCGAAGAAGGGTCTTTTTTAAATTTTTTGTAAATGTTGTTTTTTTTATTAATCAATTTTTTAACATTGGAGGTGAACCACTGTGGTTTTAGTTTACCATTGTTATATTTTTTACTAATAGGTATGTATTTTGCCATTAGATTCCTCAGACATCCTAGTAATAGTTCCCATATTTTATTAACAGACATATTAAGGAAATCTTTACCCCGGTCCCAGTTGGAGAATTCTAGTCTAAATTTGTTAAAATTAGCTTTTCTGAAGTTTAGTCTAGTCGTTACAGCAGTTTTGTTTGTAACATGTGGTTTTGTAATTTTAAACAATACTGTACTATGGTCGCTGGTACCCAATGGAGGATTAACAGATACATCTGATAAGCAATCCCCCATATTAGTCAATATAATATCCAAAATATTGTTTTCCCTGGTGTTGTCAACTACTAATTGTCTTGGGCCTAGCTGGTCAAATGCATCTAAGAAAGATCTTTCTAATTTAGAGGTACCTTGCCACGATGTCCATTTAATATTTGGTAAATTCAGGTCAATCATGTTTATAATGTTATCAGTAGGGTCTAGAGTTTGGAATTGTTTAATTAAATCTAAATCCAGGTTTAATGAGCTGGAAGGTGGTCGGTGTGTTAATCCCCAAATGATTTTTGACCCATCAGTTGAGAGTAATTTAACCCATAGGGATTCAAGATGGAGTTCTTCTTGTGTTATTTCTTCACAATTAATAGACTCGTGGATATAAATAGCCACACCACCCCCCTTTCTATAATCCCTAGATTTAGAGTACAAAGTATAGCCTTCCACATGGTAAGCAAATGTATCATTAGCATCCCACCAAGTTTCAGTGATCAGGGCAATTTGGATATGCTGAACAGATAGATGGATTTTAAATTTGTCGAATTTATTAGTGAGGCTTCTTGCATTTATTAAGGCACCCCTCCAGCATGGAGAATCTAAAATCTTAATATTCAGATCAGAAGGGTTTTGGCCCTCTAAACCCACCTCCCCACCTTTTTTCCAGTTTAAATGGAACTGAATAACCTCATTGATTCTTTTGCTTAGGGTTCTGATTCCTGCATAGCTTAAATGGAGCCCATGATCTTTATAGAAGGATTTCTTGCCAAAAGTTGAGAAATTATCCATATAACCTATTTTTTCCTTCAAACAATAGCTACGTAACCATTGATTGATATGTTTTATTGATTTATGTTTATAAACATGGTATCTAAATGTGGGTAAGATCCCTGAAATTATTATCTCTCCCATGACCTGTCTGATCTTTCTAGCTACCTCCATTAAACTAGCCTGGAATGAAGTAATGTTTGTTTTTGTAGCATCGTTTACACCCAGATGTAGTATCACTAAGGGGGTAGCGGTACCCTCAAGAAGTCCATCGAGTAAATCTGAAATAATCCCCATTTTAGCCCCAGGAAGGGTGCTAACTGTGGTAATAGCTTTTAGCCCATAGCACACCATTGAATCAACCCCTCTTATCATTGAATCACCAGTGACCACAATATCTCTGTTCTGTTTCTGATTTATATCTAAGGTGTTCTGTTTATCCAGTTGAACTGAACTCCCATGTTCTTCAGTCAAAAGGATCTCATGTATAAGGGGTTCGTATTTGTTGTGGAGTGGTAAGGGTGGGTTAGGCGGGCTATTATCAATCCAAGTTTGGGTAGTGGTAATCATAACATCATTTTTGCTTAGTGCTTGAATACAGTGTCCAGTGTGCTCTATGATGCTATCTCTATTAGTTCAGTGGTGTTATCATTATGAATAACTGTAGGTTTTAATACGCTCATAGCTACAGTGTCTATATAGTCTTCAATTAAACTAATTTCTGTTTTTGTTTCCAGTCTACTAGTCAGGTGTCTAATTTCCTCCTGTAAGGATATTATCAGCAAACATTTTTCACAGATAAATTCTTTAGAACTTGATGGCTAAGAAAACATATTGCAGTTTGTGCAAGATTTTTTTCCCCTTCCACATTTGCCTCGTGCATGCAACATATTCTGAGGCAGTTTTCAGCTCTACCTGATGGATAATACTACCCGGGCCAGTGGAACACAACTGTTTTATACAGCTTACTTACTTTAGTTGTGAGAACCACCCCAGCTTCCAGGCGTATCCAGCAGAGACACAGCTGACATATTGTGTAGCGAGGTCTCTGCTCGCATCTACCATGCGCCGAATGTGCTGGCTTCTACTCTGCTCACCCCACTCACAGTATGAGGGTGTTAAGTAGTGATCATTAACCTGGAAGTTTAGTCCCAAGGTCAGCATCCCATTAGTACCTCCCAAAAACAAATCTGATAGTAATGCTGCCTTAAGCGTCACCCTCTCCTTAATATGCTCCCTCTGTGTAAAATAAAGGGGGCGGATCCAGGAGTCCTGTAGATGGGGGAGTTCAAATCAGATAAAAAAAATAATAATAGGCTGGGGGTCTGGTGGGCCACCTAGGCCCCCAGAAATTTTTTTACAATTTTGTGCATTTTGGTGCATTTTGGAGGGTATTTCTAATGCAATTTCTATCCATTTCCTCCCCCCCTTGCTTTGTGAGTTGTACCCTAGCACCATCCCCAGAGTCCCCACAGTCCACATGACAGTATGTTGCCCAAAATATCCTCTCACCCCAAAAATAAAACAAAATACCAAAAGACTGCAGCTGGGCAGCAGCACATCTGAAACACATACAAATGAGAAAAGTAGAAAGAGACTTGGTGATAAGGACAAATTAAATGACAATCCAAGTAAACAAGCTCACAAATGTCACTCACTCAAGCACGTTATGACATTACCATAAAGCCAGCTCATCCCAGTTTGTTCTGCAGTACAAATTAACTTATCCCCTAACCTTACCTCAGTAAAAAAAATATAATAACTATAGAAATATCACTTTGCTATCTAGTTTCTGAAAATATAATTTCAAGTTTGCTTGCTATTTTTTTAAATAAATAAAATATTTTTATTGTTTTAAAATTTCCTTTACTGGGATAACCCCATGGTATGATACATCTCATTTTTGTGATAGACCCAAGAAGTCAGTAAACAGACAGCAAAACACAATTTTTAAACAAATATAAAAATGCATTTTTTTATTAGCATCAGCACTTGCTTGGGTACATCACAACTTGCACCCCTCCCCATTCAACACATATAACCACATAAACTAAATATATGATTCTATCACTTTTTTCTTCAGTTTTTTAACTGCCAGTGTCAATGTGCCAAACAAGGTCTTATGACTTCTGTTGCTAATTTTGCTCTCCAAGCATGCAGAAACTCCTACACATGCCATAATATACAGCAGAACACCTTTAAAACCCTTCTGTCTATTACTTCCCTCTGTGCTCATTCACATTGTACAACCACAACTGAAAAGACCACACAGATTAGACATACAGTACATGCTGAAGTTTTTATCTCAGTTCAAAGGTCTCATGTACCAGTTTCTGAGACAAGACCTGCCCCAGCATTAGTTTTGTACCACTTCTAGCATGCTACCGGAGGGCACTACCCTCCAACTCCCTCTCCTGCGAATCAACACCAAAATCAATTTGCCATATAGGACAAAACCAGCAGTGACCTTAAACTATTTTAATGTCATGAATTTAAGCTCCCCATACTAGAAATTAATAACACTAGTACTGCATTTATTACACACTCAGTTTGATGAACACTAATGTCCTGTCCCATCCCAGCAGCCACCTCCCACTCACCATAGTTTGAGACTGTGAAAGTCTTTCTTTTTAAAGCAAGAAGCACCTGATTAAATGAAGACTTGATCCATTTTCAGCAGGCTGAAGTCTATGTGCCCCAAGTTGAGTACTATCTCTGATCACCTGGCAGTCAAACTCTTTCTCGCTAAACATCACACACTGACGCCATGTCTCCTAATGAGCAGAGCTGTCAGCTGCAGCTTGCTTCAGATCTTGCAAGATGGCCTGAACCCCACTCCAACTCCTTGTGCTGATTACCAAGGCCACACTGACCCCGCGTTACTGGACTGCTGCCACCTGAAACCCCGGGCTCTGCTCTTCACTTGTGGGCTCCTCTCTCTCTGTCTGCTTCTCAGTAGTACACTTGCTCCTCTCTTGCTCTAATGTTAATCTTCTGAGTGAATGAATTACAGCTCACTCTTGTTTTGGCAGCCCAGACATTTAAAGAAGACACCCCTTGCTAGCCACATCCACTGCTGGATGCAACAGCAAATCAGGAGCAGTGAGCACCAGGTGACCTGGTTGAGATCTGTGTCATTAAGGTCCACTCCACTTTGCTGCAGCTGTACCTCCCATGCATTAACACCCCCCCGTGCACGAACAAAGGAGCTGCACCAAGCCTGCAGAAGTAGAGAACAAATGCTCAGGCTCATCAAGGCAAGACCAACTGCTGCCACAGTGCTGGGACCTGACCACATGGTGCAGGATGAAAGTTAGTAAGAAATTAATGCTGGAGACCAGCTTTTCTGAGGGGGGTCAACTATGTAATGTGGGTGGGGGTGGTTGTTTACTGCACTGCCAGGATACTGGAGGACCGATGAGACCTGTGTGGCTCAGGCAGCTTTCATGGAGGCATTAGTGCATACTAATAAAGAATGCAGCACAGTGTGTTATTAATAGAGGAGCTCCATGATGGGTTGAGCTATAATACCCTTAGCCCCCCCTCTAAATCTGCCTATGCTGCTACAGGGACTATTCCTCCATCTGAAAGACAAAAACTGTAAATTGCTACCTGCCTTTGAGACTGTAGTACTGCTTCACCTATTGGTGATTCCTGCAGATTATAACTAATTAGCAGATTGGATAACCAAACTGCACCCTATCTGCATATACCCAAGTTTCAAGATCCCATGCTAGCTACTACGGGACAGTGGAACTGCTGTAACGGTGGGTGTGCTGCTAACCTCTAATAAGTATATTGGGTAACCCTGTATACCCAGTATAAAACTTTTAATTCCAGCATTGATCTGCTGCATTATTGTACTATTATTTCACTGTTTGACTGTTTTACCTATTGTGGTTGCCTGTTTAGACAGCTAACTAGATATACAAGCTGCACCCAACCTGGGTATACCCTTATTTCTATTTCTAGTTATAGATGTAGAGTTTTTTTTTTATATTGATCAATTGTATGCTGGATTAATTCAGCATTTGCTGGTTGCTGCTAATAGTTAAATATCAAATATCCTAGTCAGCTAGGTATAGCCTTATTCATAGGGTCTGTTTAGGTATGGGGTACAGAAAGGAAGACAGACAGTTGTGGTGACTCTGTGCCACTCTACTCTAGGGATATGTTCTGGAGGAAGTAGCACTACCCCTTCTGAGGGACCTCCGTGCTCTGCTGGTGACAGCATGACAGAAAATACCTCAGCTGCATCACCAGCTCAGCTGGATCATGCACCTCACACCCACACTCTAGAAGAGTCCCACTGGCCCAGGGGGTGGATAGTGGTAGGGAAGGGAGGAGGAGGAAGAAATGAAGCAGTGTTAGCTACAAAGAAGTTGTTTGGCCCAACATCATCCAGACAGAAAACAACTCTGTACCCCTAGAGGAGGCTCGAGTACCTGCATCTATTGGGGGGGTGAGATTCTGAGTCAGCTGGAGGAAAGGGGACAGGCAAAGTGATACACTCGGGGGACAAACAAGAACAAGTCCATCAAGAGAATCTTATCAGTCATGGACTCAATGTTTAGAGGAGTGGAGATACTGGTGTGAAGGGGATTGGATAGAATAGGGATGGTTATGTGCCTTCCTGGTGCATCATCTATCCAGGATTTAGACGGGATAGAGAGAAAGGCATGGGGGAGTGAAGGTACCCCTGGGTTCAAGTGATCTGGTGAACCAGTTTGTGGAGATGAAGCAGACATTTCTTATACTGGGAGACAGATTGATGGCACACTAAGCCTCCCTGGTCTTTTCTTAGGTCCCCCCATGTGGGGCAAAAAGGCGAAGAAGGATAGAAAAAGGTGGGATGAGACAGAGGAGTTTAATGGATGGGTTAAGGAATGGTGTTAAGAGAAGGGGAAACACTTTGTGAGGGACTGGGAGGACTTCTAGGACAGGGAGCTCTTCAAAGGTGATGGATTCCACTTGACTAGAGAAAAATCTTCTTGATTAGAGAAAAAACTAGTGCACTGGGGCAGCACTTTGATGTCTATATTGGACAGTTAAACTGACTGCAGAAGAAACAGAGACTAGTGGAACCATGGTGATAAGAGAGAGGAAAGGGAACATAGCTAGTACTCCCCCATATCTTGGTGCTTGTAGCAGCACAATCAGTAAAAATAGGGTTGAGGTCTAAACTGAGCTAGAGGAAAGGACAGTAAAGAAGGGAAACACAGAGGGCCCGATTCCAGAATTGTTACGCATGTCACAAAGTGACTTGCACCAAACAAAATGGCACAAGTATCACTTTGCGCCATGCATAACGATATTAGGTATTCCAAAAGGCAGCCTGCGACACGACGCAGGCCAACTGGGCCAAAGTATTCTACACCTCTAGTTACATCATAAACCCCCTGCGACAAGGTGCAAGGAGGTTTATGGCAGCAATTATGCCCTATTCTGAGAGCGTAGCTGTCAGAACAGCACATATGCTATTCCAAGAGAACCCACAGAGGACATAGGTCTAAGTATAGTTAGACCAGCTATTAGCTGCTCTAAGTGTACTCTACATCCACTGGGGGTGCACCACTGTGCTATATACACCCAAAAGCCACCCCTTTACATTCCAGCAGAAGCTCCCCTCCCATCCCCCACTATCATAAGCCCTGGAAAGCCCTCTGTGGGCTGCTGGCAAACCCAAGCCCCAATCCCTGAGGAATAACCTGCAGGACAGATCATGTCTTCCCCCCATAGTGCCCCAGAGGGTAGATCATGTGTCCCTTCCCCACAGTGCCCCTCAGGGCTGGTCATGTCTCCCAGTCCCCAAGCCCTGATCCCCACATGCCAGCTCACCAGTATTTGTATGTGGTAGCATCCTGGTAGCCCTTGTAGTCTAGTGTCCCCACCCAGCAGTGCCAGTCAACCCCCCCAACCCCGGTCCTGATCGGCGACTGGCATACCCACCTCTCACCTCCACAGCCAGCCACCAACCAAGCTCCCTCTGACTCCGAGCGTGTACTACTGTGTACAGTACCTGCTCAATGAATGATCATTGAGCACATACTACATAAAGTAGGACACACTTGGAGGGAGTTCAATCAGTGGCTTGCTATGGAGGTGAGAGGTACGTATGCCAGTCGCTGACCAGGACTGGGGTTGGGGGTGGACTTGCACTGCTGGGTGGGGGAGTGGGGGGCCACTAGACTACCAGGGATATCATGGTACTGTCAGGAGTCCAGGCGGCTGTCATCAGGGTGAGGGGGTTCAGGGGGTGCTTGAATAGCCCTGCAGGGCTGTGACAATGGTGTTTGGGAACAGGGCTTTGGAGGTGAGCCTTGTCAAGTGGATCCAGGGTGGGGAGACTTGCGCAATGTGGGAGGGCATTACTGTGCTTGTGGCATCCTGTGTGGATGCGCCCTCCCTTTGGTGTAATGCCTGGGGTGCCGCAAGTTTCAGAACATAACCACTGGGGACACTGCCTGTTCTGGAATTGGGCACAGGGTCCCTGGAGTATTGGCATTTGGCACAAGTTGCAAGTGCCAGCGACTTCCACCATGTGTTTTGGAATCAGGCCTCAAGTGTGCAATCACCATATAAAAACAAGAAACTAAGAAGACCAAGATAAAGTAAGGGAGAAAGACAAGTGGATAGCAAAAGATTTCAGGAGTCAGATGGAAAGGGGTCTGTCTTAACACAGTGAGCCTGGATAACAGAATCAGAAAGCTCTAGGCAATGATGGTAGACACTGAGATGGACATTGTAGCTATTAAAGAAACATGCCTCAGAAAATAATGACTGGGACCTTGTAGGGGGGAGGTATAGCCTTTAAGTCAAGGATCACATTGAGGTTGTGGAAGATGAGTGCAGAAGGGGTAGTAATGGAAGAGAGTTGCTGTGGGTGCAGCAGATGACAGCCTCAAGCAAGACCCTATGATTGATTGTGATCTTCAGATCAGCAGGACAAGGGGAACAGAGTGACAGGGAGCTCAGGGAAGAACTAAAAAAGGGAGTGGTAAAAGAGGAAGGAATGGTAGTGGGAGTTCTAAACCTGCCAGATATTGATTGGAATGTTCCAGCAACCAGAAGCAGCAGAAATCAAGCCTTGCTGGATACATTTCAGGACGGTCTATTGGTACAGCTAGTTAAGGAACCCACCAGGCAGGCTGTCATTCTTGATGCGGTACTCACCAACACAGAGGTGGTAGTAGCTATGAGAGTAGGGAGCCACTAGGGAACAGCAACACCAACTTCATTTGATTCAAACTGGCCTTTGAGGACGAGGAAACCCCAATTGATAGCTGAAGTCCTTGATTTCAGAAGGGCAGTTTTCAATAGGTTGAGAGAGAGATGGTTCAAGACATATTAGGGTAGACAGCATTGGAGGTGTGGAAGAGAGATGGTGGGAAATTAAGGATGCCATTCCCAAAGCATCTACAGTAAGTTATGCATGAGAACAGCAACCAAAAGTAACAAGTACAAGAGACCATTATGGTTCTCTGTACGCATCAGGGAAGCAGTGAGGGCCAAATAAAGGCCTATGCCAGGTACAAAGAAAAGAAGGGGAAGAAAAATATGGAGATTACATATTGAGAAATAAGGGGGCAAAGAGGGCAGTTAGGGAGGCAAAAGCAGACACTGCTGTGTATTGTGTCGGTGTCAAGAGCAGAGAAAAACAATTCTTCCAATATACAGTAAAACCCTGTTTATCCAAATGGGTCTAGAGGCACAGAAAATGTTCAGATAAGCAGGGTTTCTGTTAAACATGAGCCTTTTTAAAAAACACCTCAGAGACACTGCAGGATAGCGTTGCATTACATTTAATGTCATATCCATTTAAAGAACTTCAGTTCAGTACAGTACAGATTAAAAGCCACACATTGAGAAACACAGCACAGTATCAAGTAAAGTACTGTAATAAATTAAACAATTTAATTTTAGCACAGTGTTTAAATCATAGAAAAATTATCTGGCAAACTTTTCTGTTTTTTCTTTTCGTGATGCTGCCACACTGCCTTTAATCACAGCTGCTGGAGAAACAGAAATTGTACTCCACCAGCGTCTGGCATGTTGATGTTAGTGCATTTTTTAAAACAGTTGACTGCTTCTGCATTGAAGGGGATTTTTTTTTGATGACAGCAACATCAGATTGGCCCTCATCCTCCTTTTCACCTGGCTAGTTCTTTGCAATTGTCACAATATCCTCATCTGTCATTTCCCCGTAACTGGCATCAGTTTCATCAGCCTCTGACCAATCATTCACAATGCCCCTGCTCACATCCAGGTGCTCAGCAGCTGAATGTAATTCTGCCATGACTTCAGACATCTGATCACTCGAGCAAGCCGCATTGTCATCATCTGTGGCAACAACAGGTGTATACATAAGTTGTGACTTTTGCCAGCACATTAGTATGGTCTCCTGCTTCACCTCCTTCCAAGTCTCCACCAACATAATTATAATATCTTTGACAGATAAAAATTTGATAATGTCCACAAGACATCTTGAGTCATTTGCTTCAAAGAGAACATTTGTTAGGAGCTTGCTTCTATAAAGTCTCTTAATCATGGCCAAAATTCCCTGATCCATTGGTTGAATTGTTGCAGTGGTGTTTTCTGGTAAACGTTCACACCAGATGGATCTGTCCTCTGTGTGGAGAGTCTTTGAGCTGGGGTGTGCTCCAGCATTGTCTATAAGCAGAATGGCTTTTAAAGGCAAGCCCCTAGCATGCAGATGGTTTCTGGCAAATGGTACAAAATTGGGAAAAAAACAGTCCTTGAATATTTCCCAGTTTATCCAGGTGCTGTGCTGTGTGTGATAAAGGGCAGGTAGGCTAACCATGTTGATATGTTTAAAGCACCTGGATGACTGAGACTTACTGATTATGAGGAGTGGGAGTTTGTGAAACCCAGATGCGTTACATGTGGCAAGCACTGTCAATCATTCTTTATTTTTTTAAAACCAGGAGCATTTTTTTCAACAGAAGAAGCCAGTGTCTTCTCAGTTAGAAGCTACCAGTAAGAGCCTGTCTCATCGGCATCGTAAGAAGCTTCCTGTGATTCCCCTTCTCTCTGCATTATCCCCCTGAGTTTTTTGCAAAAAGGCTCAGTGCTTTCAATGCTGCTGGACATGATTTTGCTGGTGACTGTGAGCTGGTGGATACCATGTAAATGTTTAAATCTGTCCAGCCATCCTCGCCGGCAGAGAAAGGGTAGTCTGCATTTAGCTGACTGAAAACACAGTGCCTTCTCTTTCAGGATCGTGCCCAAGATGGGTGTCCCTTTTGATCTGTTCTGGACAAACCACAAAAACACAGTTTTGTCCAATGCAACATCTCAGCACAAGTGTATGTTTTTTCTTTTGTCATGTGTGAAATGCTGCAGTCCATAGAAGTGGCAAAGTCTTGGATTTTTTCCTTGGCTTTTTTAATATCACACACCATGGCATTACCAAGACTGAACTGCGGAGCAACATCAACAACTTTTTTACCCCTTTCAAGGCATTTGATAATCTGGCATTTTTGCCCAATGTCTAGAACTAACCTCTTTCATTTCACCATCAACTGCAAGCACACAGGGAACAAATGAGGATGCTAGACACATGCTGATAAGCTGCTAAGTGCCCTTCAAAGTTAAATGACTTAAAACAACTGCAATACATTTAGCATTGTAAGTCAGTAATTAACTGCGAATTGCTATTATCAGCAGACACTAGAATGGCATGCAAACACTAGAAAGACTGCTGTGTGTGGGGGGGACACATATAGAATTCAGATAACTGAGAGATTCTGATTTCTGAGGTTTGGATAAACAGGGTTTTACTGTATTAGGGAAAAATGAAAGAAAGGAGGGGAAACTGTTAGGTAATCTGAGAGGAATTTGGTGATCGAGGAGGATGTGCAAAAGGCTGCTGTCCTGCATGATTACTATTGCATGAAAAATTCCAAAGAGATACCCGAATGGGTGTGAATGGTGGAAACAGTGAACAGGATTGCAAAACTGGATACAACTGAAGATTCTTGACCCAATATGACTTGGCCAAGTGATGAGGAAAAAGTAGTCAATGAGATGACTCCCAATGTGCTGTCTCAGAATATTTCGGGTCTTAAAAATAAATTGGCAGACAATGACTTTTTAAGCTTTATCAAAAGTTTTGATTTAATCAACTTTTAAAAGGTAATGCTGTCACTACGGTGACAAATTTACCATGACCGACACTACAGCGACAATAACACCAGGTCACTGTAGTGTCAGTGTGGAACCCCACCACAGCTTTCTGGGGGTATTGCACCCCTCCCCAAAGCAACTCCTACTCAGAAAGCACAGTCTGAAGTGACTTCCTTTATGCCGACCACAAGGAGTCGCTACAACGTCGATCGACAACAAAATTGTCGACCGACTATAATGGATCCCTTTTAAGAAACATGGATGAGTGGTGAGATCAATGTTAATGGATATAAATCTTACTTTAAAGAAGCTAAACATAATAAGAAATATGGCAGAAACTCAGGAGGCTTACTTACATTATGCAAATTAATTAAGAACTGCACTACAGAAGAACTTGAAAATATAGTGACAGCATATTGGGTGTCAGAATACATGGCAGGAATACTGAGACAGTGTTTCTGAATATTTATATGCCTCCTTTGGATAATTACAAAGATAACGCAAAAATAATAGAACATTTAGAAAAAACACTGGATAAGGAGACTAATGCAAGTCCACTTATTAGATTCATTGTATTAGGGGACTTTAATATGAGAATGGATAATTACCATATAAATACTGAGGATATCTCTGATTACATTGCATTAGTAACAATAAATGGATAAAGGACATCAGAAATCCTATGACCAAAACATGTAATGAGAAAGGGAGACAATTATGCAAAATGTTCAAGAACAGAAACTTTACATTGGTTAAGGGATGAACCACACTTGACAGTGGGGGTAGTTATACTTTCATGAATCCCAGGGGAGCCTAAGTAATAGACATGGAATGGATTAGTTTAAATAAGATACCAGTCTGTTTAAACATGGAAGTAGGCAAAAGAGGGGAAATTGAACATCTTTGCTGGAACTTCAAGAGTTGCTGAAAGAAAATCAAACCCTAATACTGGATAAAGAAAGAAAAACGATTACTAGAATAACACACACTAGAAAAGGAATTAGTTGAGATTTAATAAATGGTAAGGACTTTTGAGAAATAACGGAAGAAAGAGGAATTATACAAGCTATGACTGATCATGCAGAACCCGATGACAACCAGGATTACATAATGAAGTACTTAAAGATAACATAACAGTTAGCAGAACTAGTTTTAAAATAAATAAAAATATACAAAAAAGGGAGTGACATGGTTCAAGGAGTGTGTAACAGCTAAGAAAAAAAACTAAATAAACACCTACAGTATGAATAACTAAAAACTATCCTAATATTGAGAATAGAAAGGAATTAAATAAGCTTAGAAAAACATTTTAATAAAACAATCAATAACAAAAGGAGAAACGCAGAGAAATAACTTGGGGAAAACTAGAAAAAGCAGTATACAAAAAGGATAATTAAACATTTTGGACAATTGTTGCAGTGGGACTGGGAGACCATAGAGGGAATGTAGAAACACACATCGAGCCAAAAGTCTAGATATAGTATTTCAAATCAATCTTTTATAACACAAAAGAAAAAAATTATAAAGACCCCATTGTAAAAGAATGGATGCTGCTAGAAAAAGAGATGAATATAGAAGAAATCTATAAATCTATTCAGGACTTTTCTAAACATAGAGCTCCCAGCCCAGACGGTATATCCAGAGATACTATTATCAACCAGTTAGACCTATAGGTCCCTGTTCTATACAAATTATTCAACCATGTCATAGAAACAGGGAGTCTGCCAAAATCTTGGGGAGAGGCAATAATTATCCCCATATTTAAAAAAGTGAACAAACAAGATTACACTTTTTATAGACCCATAAGTATCCTGGATAGCTCACAATTTGTTTTTTACAAGGATACTAAATTACAGAATACTAGAATAGATCCAAAAGTTTAACGTGATTGACAAGGACAAGTGAGATCCATGATCAATCATTCAACAATAGATCAATGTTTCCTTTTGAGCCATTTGATCTACAAGTACACAGTGATACAGAAACAAAAATTATACTGTGTATATATAGATTTGAAAGTAGTGTTCTATAATATTTATAGACATTTACAATGGAAGACACTGGATGAGGCTGGAATGGACAAACTAATGCTTTGCCTTCTGATAGATTATACAAATAAAACCAAATAAAAATAGGATATAACACCAAGGGTGACACAAAACAAGAATTCAAAGAAAACAGAAGTGTAAGACAGGGTTGCATACTATCCACAATCATATTCAATTTATTCCTGAATCAAATTCTAACCAAATTGTATAGAGCAGAATGTCATATGCCCAAAACAGGTGAACATAGCTGCCCATATTTGGCCTTCATCGACAATCTGGTATTCATCTCAACAAGATTTATAGGATTTAAGAAGTTAGTAGAGGCATTCCTAAAGGAATAACATGAGACCTTGATACAAATAAACTATGAAAAAAACAAATAAGTGGTGTTTGGTAATACCAATAGAAAGAAGTATACTTTGAGAACCGGGAGCCATACATTAGAACAGGTAAATACTTTAAATATCTGGGAATAAACATGAATGAAAAATATTTGTGGAATAGACAAGTAAAAGACTTAATTAAAACAAAAAAGTTTTTACCGACAATCTCGAGTTTTTTATATAAATGTGGGAAGTTCTATTAAAGGCTCATTCAAAGTTATCTATGCCAAAATTAGATCCCAGATTTTGTATGGAGCAGAAGTTTGGGGAGGTAATAATAAAATCAATATGGAGAAAGTGATCATTGCATTGTACAGAATGTTGATTGGACTCCCCCCAGTGCACCTGCAGCACTGATTAGAGCAGAATTGGGCCAGTTATCCCGAGAATGCATAATATAAGAATGAATGGTTCAGTACTGGTTTAAAATATATAAAATGCAAGATTATCAACTCCTGAGAAGATGCCTGGAGGAGGCTTTTAAGTACCAAGAAAGAACATTTGTATTCACAATAATTAGAGTGGCAAACAATGGATAAAACCATGTACAGTAGTCTACTGCAACATATCCCAGATGTGCTAAGAATACCTTCTAAGGAACTGCAGATCTCTATCAAAAATAGAATAAAAGATATTTTGTGCCAAAAAGAGCCAGAAAGATGTGTAGAACATAAACTAAGTCAATGGTTAGCTTTAAATAAACAGGACTTCAGTTTAGGAAAATATTTTACTTATCAAGCACCTGTACCATAGAAACTTGATTATAAAATACTGATCTGAGTATTATAGAAGTGAATGCTTTGAATATATTATAAGAAAGAATTGGACAACTTCCAATGGAAAATGCAAGTGCAATCTGGGAGTGGATGATACAGTTAGTATATTAATGTTGTGTCCTCTATATATTGATCACAGATTAAGAATACTGGGGAATACCCTAGGACAGATGAGAGGAAATTCTTAGTAATTAGCTACTAAGTTATTAAACTCTAATTACACTAGAATACTAGAAAATGTTATTTCTTTGATCAAGGTGGTAGACACCCAGAAATTACATTTAAAGGATAGATAGGATGACAACGTGCAATAACTCCAGATCAAATAATATTGTTCACAGTAAAGGTAATACATGTTTTTAACTGTTTACTATGGAAAATGTAAGGATAAACAAAATCTAGGGGTTTATAGAAAACACAAAGGGGCCCCATATTCAAAAGTTGCAGATTGCATCATGCAAGTGCTTGTGCTGCACAACTGAACTGCGCCGGCATAAAATAATGGTATATTCAGAAGGTGCATCCTAATATGCTATTATGCACGTACGGCTGAATATCCTGAACATGCATGATCACACAGTGGGAGATGGGCAGCGTGGCAGATGCCCAGAGCCTAGCACAGAGCATATGGAACTGCACAGTTCAAAGCCACTTGTGTGGTGTGCAGATTTGCAATATTCAGCCAGGATATGCAAATGGACTTATTGCATGGTCAGCGCCCAAACAGTACATTTGCATCTCATTACTGGAATATAGTCAGTCAATTTGCATATCATTGGCATGCACAGTCCCAGCATTACAGGGCAGCACCATCACTCCACAAAGGTGTGATCAGGAGATACTGTAGCCAAGCAGGCAGGTGAGAATGCATGGTTGTGTGTGGGTGGACTGCACTGGCCTGAGTATAGTGCTACATACCCCCCAACCCCTTATCACACAAATGTGTGCCATGGTGTGTGATAATTGGCCAGAATGTGTGACACAGCAGCAAACATGACAGTGCAAGCTCGGAAGATTGTGGAAATAAGTGCACCAATGTTGCTACTTTGTGCTGCTACCTAGCATCTCATATTATACAATTCTGCATAACAGTTGCAGTGGTCAGTGTGTAATGTCACCCACTTTATGTGGGTCAGAGGGTGTCTGAGTAATAACATATGTGCTGTGCCCTGTACTGTGTGACATTTGAGAGGTTTGCAGTGCTACTACTCATGGCCTTGTCCGTGCCCTAGGTGGTCACACACACACACACACACACACACACACACACAACACTGGAAGAGTCTGGTGTCCATGGGGCATGCCCCTGAGCCTCTAGGCCACAGGTGGTGCCTCCCTGCCCCATGCTGCTCACAGTTCTGCACTGTCCATCACCATTACACCACAGTGACATGTACCCAGGGCTCCTGTGGCATTGTCACACTGCAGGGATGGCATCAGTGACATGTATGTGGTTCCTGGTGGTGTGGGTCAGGCACCATGCTGTGCACCTATGGTGTACATCTGTGAGTGTGTGCCCCTGGGATGTCCTTGACCCATGCAATGCTGCCACCATTAACATCATGCATCCTGCTCACCATTATCCCAGATGCCACCACTGGCTCATGCACTATGATGGCCAGATGGGTGCAGGCCTTGGCACCTGGTACTTGTGCCAAATTGAAGCAGTCTGCTCCACTGAGGTGCTAGGGGGTGCCTGACTAACATGTGGCAGCTGGGCATCCCTGACCTGCGTGCTGTGTGGGGGGGCAACTGACTGGGTGGTGCTGGAGGTCTCAACTAGCAGCACCAAGCAGGTGTCTGGTAAGCTGGCACAGCATGACTGTAGCTTTGGGTACTACCATCCTGCCACGACTACTGTGTGTGTGTGTGTGCCTGGTGCACCTCTTAGGGCTGTCTCAGGGTCACCTGTCTGCAGTTCTGCAGCCTACCTGTGTGTGGCTTGCCGATTTAGACCATCTCCTTGCATACCTAACTTTGTGCAACACAGTTTTGTGATGCATGTCACGTGTCACACATTTTGGCTGAATATACACTTACGTAACATATTCGGGTGCTTGCCCCTTTTTGGGCAGCGCCCATTATTTCTCTGCGATGTATTCGGGTGCTAGCATCTCTCCCTTTCGAATATTGTGCTTCCGCGCATTTTCTAGGATGTGCCATGCATCTCCATTTTGAGCCACACATCTCGTTTGAATATGAGGGCCTAAGACTTTGATATTTGGCAATAACTTCAGAGTAACTTGTATTGTCTATAATGAATGAAACTCATGTTTTTTTTATTGTCATAATGGGAAA
The DNA here is from genome assembly GCA_016271365.2 of Neoceratodus forsteri. NCBI lineage: Eukaryota > Metazoa > Chordata > Ceratodontiformes > Ceratodontidae > Neoceratodus > Neoceratodus forsteri. Next base: position 171,025,601 of record CM057456.1, on the reverse strand, counting down.
ATTGTGTATTAATAATTGTAAGAACACAACTTGTTATACAATAAACTTTGACTTGACTTGATTACTACTGCTTTGTCTTCACAAGGGAAGACCGTGGGCTCTTGCCAGAGAGTGGAATCAAAGTAGACATGGAGAGGGGTCCGGTGACGGGGCAGCCAGTGTTTACATTCAAAAGGGTCTGGAAATAGCTAACAGCCCTTAAGATAGATAAGGCCCCAGGACTGAATAGAATGCATTTGAGGGGTCATGGAACCAGCAGTGGAAATGACTGAACCCCTGGGAGTACTATTCAACAGTCATTACAGACTGAAATAGTTCTGTAGGACTGGAGGGTGGCAGACATAGGAAGACAAGCAACAAGTGGGGAACTACAGACCTGTCAGTCCTACATCTGTAGTAGGGAAGCTGATGGAGTCACTGGTAAAAGAGAACCTTGTGGACTACCTGTAGAGCAATGGTCTCCAGGTTAGTAAACAGTGTGGTTCATGGCAGGGAAGTCATGTCAGACTAACCAGATAGTTTTCTTTGACTGGGTAATGAGGGCATTGGATAGGGGTCACGCTATGGATTTACCTATCTCAAGCCCAGCAAAGCTTTTGAATTGGTGCCTCACAAATAGAGATGTGTGAAGTCCATGAAATTTGCTCAGTGAATTAATTCGCGAATGTCACCGAATTTTCGGAGCATTTTTGGCATAATTCGCAGAATTTGTGGTCTGCAAATTTCGCTGTGAAGTGCAAAATTTTGCCCATGAAATTCACACCCCCCATGAAATTCTCGCTTCACAGCAAAATAAGTGTGAATTTCAGCTGATGTAATTAATACCTTTTTGAATATATGAACTGTTCCCTACAAGAACTTTTCTAGTAACGTAAGTTATTTCCTTTTGTGCTCCACTGTCTATTGAGGCATACAGTTCCTTGGGTATTCTGCCTTTAAAAGTTGCTGTTGATTTATTGAATTTATGAAGTCAATAAACAGTCTTTTAGGGCATGTTGCAGCCCAGCAGTGCTGGTATACCAGCTCCACTTTAAATATATATATTTTTTGAGTCCTTGAAAGATTTCACTTGCTTTACCAAAAAGGAGAACAACTACCACAGGGTTGTGTTCTGTTATCAATGATCTTATACACAAATCTTTCAGATTATGCATGTTGCTGCCCTGTAGTTTGCTGTGCAAGGGAGGGATTAAGTGTTAGCATAATGAATCAAGAGTATTTCATATTGTGTTCTTTTAAGTTGAAATGGGTTAGTTACACAGCATACAACCACATAGCCCGGCTCCGGTGCACTAAAAAAGCACCAGCTCCAGCCACTGACCGGGCACTCTTCCACATCGGTGGTGTGGCATTTTCAACTGCTGCCCACCTGCTTCTCTACCCTCTGGTGCACTGGAAAAGCACCAGCTCCCATTCCTGACTGGGTACTCTTCCTCATCGGTGATGCAGAATTTTCAGCCACCACCCACCTACTTCCCTTCCCTCCAGTGCACTGGAAAAGCACCAGCTCCTGCCGCTGACTGGGCACTCATCTACATCAGTGGTGTGGCATTTTCAGACACTGCTCACCTGCTTCCCTACCCTCCGGTGTACTGAAAAAGCACCAGCTCCAGCCCCTGACTGAGTGCTCTTCCATATCGGCGGTGTGGCATATTCAGCCACCACCTGCCTGTTCCCTTACCCTCAGGCACAAAGAAAAAGCACCAGCTCCAGCCCCTGACTGGGTGCTCTTCCAGATCGGTGGTGTGGCATATTCAGCCACCACCCACCTGCTTCCTTACCCTCAGGCACAAAGAAAAAGCAACAGCTCCAGCCCCTGACTGGGTGCTCTTCCACATCAGTGGTGCAGCATCTTCAGCCGCTGCCTACCAGCTTCCCTATACTCTGGGGCACTGAAAAAGTATCAGCTCCAGTCCCTGACTGGGCGCTCTTCCACATCAGCAGTGTGGCATTTTCAGCCACCACCTGCCAGCTTCTCTACCCTCTGGCACACTGAAAAAGCACCAAGTATGCTTCCAACAGGAAAATTTCACTTTGAATGCCTGGTACCGTCTGTCCAAGATACAGACTGGCTCTCCTGTTATGAACGGGCTGCTGATTGGTCACCTTGCTTCTTCCAGCCTCTGCTCCTATTTTCAGCTAGTGAACTTGCTGTTTATAGACTGTCTTGTATTATAGCAAATGTGTTAATGATATAGGATATATACCTGTTTATTGCTCTAATGAAATGCTCTTTTGTGAATTAGTGTGAACAATATTTTCGTATTGCATTCCTGAACTCTGCTAAGCTTCCTCTCTTCCAACCTACGCTGTTTAGCTATTCTTAACTACCTCCACTTTTGTCCTCTCTGCCCTAACCCCTCCTCCCAACCTTCGTTATTTGCTGAGGTTTATCTGTTTGCCCTCAGAGGCTTCTACGGCCAAGTGCCTCCCATTTTAATTCCATCTTCATCACCTTCTTGAGTGTTCCATCACCCTCTTCTGCTTGCCGGCAAACTGGGAACCCACCCACTGATTTAGCAGCCAGTGCCTCGATTGTTTCTTTCTAACCACCCCCCCCATGCTAACCACTCCCCTTAGCCAACTAATCTAACTGTAAAATTAACTTTGTCTCCCCTTTCTTTCCCTTTTCAGCTCCTTCTCCTGACCAGGCACTCTTCCACATCGGCGGTGCAGCATTTTCAGCCACTGCCCACCTGTTTCCCTATCCTCCAGTGCACTGAAAAAGCCCCATGGGTGCTTTCCACCGGCTCCCTACCTGCCCTCCTCTCACCAGCCCTATTTGGGCTCTTTCTTATATAGATGATGGGTGTCACATGGCCTATTGTGTGCTGAATTTCCAAAGTGGAGACTTTACCGTTAGTCCTTTATCTCAACTGAACACTAGGGGCGCCAAATTTAATTTCTACACTGTTCTGATAAACTGCTTTACTGTGTGGTTTGTTCTGTTAACCTAGGTATTATACAACAAACCCTGCTCCCCTACAATATTAACAGTTATCTCGCTAAGTTCTGTTATCTCTCCCCATTCATCCTGTCCCCTAGCTTCCATGTCTCAAACCAGTTTGGCACTGACTACCTCTTCTCAATCTCTCTCTCTCTCTCCCCCTCATCAATCAACACTATAAGCCCCTTCCCCATTCTCCCTTCAGTGGACTTATGTCCCTCTCCTCCCTAGTGCGTCTCTCATATCTAAACCTAATTTCTTGCTGTTCTTCATCTATTAACTATCTCTTCTAGTCTCCCCACTGCCCCCCCCATACCTCCCACTTATCTGCCTCCCTTGCTCGGTACAAAAGTCCCAAACTTCACTATTTAATCATAGCACTCCTACTCCTTACGTCAGGTGACATTAGCCCTAACCCTGGACCTCCTGCCCCTAACAAAACTGAGGATTCAAACTCTTCCTCTAACCCTACCTTAAATAACCAAACTATCCTCCCAAATGGCCTCAAGATTTTTCACCTAAACATATGCAGCTTATTACCTAAAATTGAGCTACTTTAACCTCTTATAGTCTCCTAAGCCCCTGTCATTCTCATTCTTTCTGAAACCTGGCTCAGCAGTAAAATCCCTGATCATGCCATTTCCATCCCTGGCTATACACTATCTTGACAAGACAGAATAGGTAGGGGTGGTGGTGTGGCAATGTATGTCTCCTCCTCACTACAGTTCACTACCGCATTAACCATTTCCCTCCCCTCTGCCTATGAGGCTGTAATAATAAAGGTTTCCCTACATTTCACTATTTCCTTCTTTGTTGCAGGGACATACTGTCACCCTGGTCTCCCTCCACCGTTGCAATGGACCTCATTGCCAAGATAGTCTCCCTCTTCCACTCAGGTGAACTATTCGTCCTGGGTGTCTTTAACCTAAATTGCCTGTCCCCTTCCCAAAGCAAAGCCCGTTCTGAAGTAGCTGCCCATAACCTAACCCAATTAATCCTTGAGCCTACCCAACTCAACCTCAAAACAAATAACCATTCCCTCATAAACTGGGCCATTATGTCTCTCCCCCATAGGGTCATGCAGTGTGGCTTACTACCTGACACCCTTAGCAATCATCATATGATCTACTTAATATATAAAATTCACAGGCCCAAAGTCCCACATAAAATCTTATTTAACTCAATCTTATATGTCTCTGGACCTAACCCCACTCTTCCACAATCAGGCTCACACTGAATGGACCCCACTGTCCTATGCAGCCACTACTGATGCTGCTTTTGACTTCTTCAAAGCCAAATTTCTCACCACATGGAACCATCATGCCCCTCTAAAAAAGACAAGAGTAATAATCACTTGCCATGGGTAACCCCGGAACTCCTGGCCTACCAAAGGGCACTTAACCAGGCCTGGAGGAAGCATAAAACTTCCAAACAGCCCAGTGACTTCCAAAGATACCGTACGCTTTGCAACTCTTGTACTAAAGCTATCAAATTAGCTAAGGCTGAACACTTCAGCTCCAGTTTCAGTGCAAATATAAACAACCCCTCCAAATTCTATCGACTCTCACAACCCCCAACCCCAATCACTAAACAAAACAACACTGTTTTATCAGACCATATGTCTGTCACCAAGAGCTTCAGCTCCCATTTTACATCATGTGCTTCTGCCCTCTCTCATCCTCCCCCTCTAGCCCAATCCACCATTCTTTTCCCCACCACCTGTGATCACCCTCTTACAAGCTTTTCCCCATTTTCCTTCAACAATGTATCTCCTTCTGATGCCCTAAATGCCTTCTTGGCCCTTAACCCCTCCAAAGGCAGCTCAACTGATGGGCTTGATCCTACCTCAGTCCCTCTGTCTGTCCTCCTAAATCTCTTACTCAGCTGCCTCTATCCCTGCTACTTGGAAGCATGCCATAGTCCTTCCCTGTCCCAATGGAGGTGTTCCCTCATCCCCTGGAAACTATTGTCCTATTTCTCTACTCCCTACCCTTGCTAAACTATAAGAACACCTGGTTCTCTCCCAAATCTCCATCTATCTCTCTGACACCTCCTTCTTCACTTCTTTCCAATCTGGGTTTCAGAAAAATCACTCTACCACCACCTCCCTACTTAGGCTTACTGATTCCATTCTCTCAGGGATGGACAGAGGCCAAGTTACATCCACAATCTTTGTCGACCTTGCTAAGGCTTTCGACACAGTACCCATTCCCTCCTCCTAAACAACCTCACATCAGCTGGCCTTTCCATCTCTGCCACAAACTGGTTCAGAGCCTACCTGTCAGGTAGGATTCAATCAGTTAGAATTGTTGACTCCATCTCCCCTCCTCTCTCAATCAGCACTGGTTCCCCACAGGGCTCTGTGATTGGCTTGCTACTTTTCTCTGTTTTTATAAATGATCTCTTGTTGGTCTGCTCTTCCTCCTCCATCTACATTTATGCCAATGACACTGTCCTATATACCTCAGGTCACTCCTCCTATGATGTGACTGCCATACTTCAGCTTGACTTCAATAAGATTCAGCTCTTGCTCAGCTGTCATCAGCTCTTTCTAAATGCTAAGAAGACTGTCTCCATGACCTTTGGCACAAGGCAGAGACTCTTGAGGCTCACTTCCATGCCCGCCTTCCTCACCGTTGATGGAACATTGCTTGAGGACACCTCCTCATTTAGATACCTTGGGGTTTGGCTTGATCAACACCTCATCTTCTCTGGGCATGTTGATTCTATCCTGAAAAGACTGCACTCCAAGTTAGGCACCCTATACAGGAACTGTAGCTGCATCCCACTAATGACTAGGTGTGAGCTTGTCCAGAAGATGATTCTCCCCATTTTTGACTACTGTGACTTAGTCTATAGTGCCACTCCCTTGTCCTCATTAACCAGATTGGACACCCTCTTTGACTCCTTCTATCATTTTTCTCTGGACTCCCCTTCCCATACTCATCACTGTGACCTCTATCACTCTCTGTCTTTTCCCTCGCTTACTAACAGGCACCTCTCCCACTGTGCTAAATTCATCTCTAAATTCTGATTTGATGCTCTCCCTTCTTACTTATCTGCTTCTCTAGCCATTCCTCCTCCCTCCTCTCACTCCTTTAGATCCAATTTTTCTTGCACTTTGGCTGTCCCTCATTGCACTACAAGTGTAGAACAAAATGCGTTCTCTCTCCGGCTCCCTAAACTGTGGAACTCTCTCCCACATCAGATTCATTACTCATCCTCCACTCACTCCCTATCCTCCACTCTGTACAGCTTTCTATCGCCAAATGTTACCTGCCATAAATCCCTCTACTCCACTCTCTTATTTATCTCCATCATGACCTCTCTGTACTCTCTAAAGGGTGCTCGCTGCCCTTCTTTCTTCCATTGCCCCACCCTCCATTTGAATCTCCTCACTATTTCTACCATGAATGTTTTCTGTACAGCCTGCTTATACAAATTTGTTTCCTGTCACCCTGAACTTTTAAACTGGCCTGCTCCACTGCACTTACTGTATCTCTTATTAAGAGTTACTTATGTATTATGAGCACTGATGACAGCTGTTTTGTTGCTGTCTGTTGTTAACCTGATTGTATCATACACTTACCTGTATTAATGTTATCTGTTGGAGTTTTCCTTGTAAAATGTACTAGTATGATCTTCTCCTGTATCCCCCCTCCCCCTGGACCTACCGTGAGATGAGCAACTTGTTGTTCAGTGTGCCTTTTTTGGTGAAACAATTCAATAAATAAATAAAACATAAAATGGAATTTTTGGTGCCACTACTAATTGCCAACATTCAGAATCCCAGCATACAGGATCCTGAGTTTGGTTGCTTGATACACATACATCCAACAGATGGAAGCTGGTGCTGATAGGGGTAAGGTAGCAGATGTAACAAACTGCTACCCTACCCCTAGTCAGCCACCACAAGGGAGGGGAAAATTCTGAGGTTGACTGAGCTTCTCCAATGGTGTGGAGGACTAAGCCACTAGCAGCTCAGCTAGCGTCGTGCTTCAGGCCCGGGTTCTGTTCCAGGATGAAAATGTTGGTGCAGCACTCTTTTGCCCACCATAATTTTTTTTTTACCTACTCTGAGGTCCACTCCCCCTTGGAGTTAGTTATTTTAGTTATGGGGTGTGGGGCAGAGCCACCCAACATGGGGGTGTGGGGGGACTTGCCCCCCCCCACATTGCACTAAGACCTTGTCGGTCTCCCAACAGTTGGCCTCCTGAACTCATGCTTATGGAGTTTGGGAGACTGACTATCGGGATTTCATACTAGATCCAAATTTTTTCCCCAAAACTTTTAGGGTAGACGTGTGTTGTGCCAAGGTAGTCCCTTTGGAAGATTTTGACAGACAATATTAAACAGTTCCAGAGTTATAAGAATTACATTTATTTAATTATTTGGTTATTTATTTTTCACTGTTCTGAGCATGTTCACTAGAGTTTTTTTAGGTAATGTTCTGTACAACACTAAAAATTACATGTTGCAAGACTGTTTTTGGTTTCTCACCACTTGCTTCTCATAGCACAAAAAATGTTTTTGTTTCATGACAGCCACCATCTTGCTTCCCCATACTGAAAAACATAGAAAATACATTAAAATGGTGTATTTTTTATAAACAAACACCTGAACCTAGCTAAATGAAACCATCTAGCTAGATTCTGGGTGTTTATCTTTTTGTTTTTTTAAATTACCAAAAATGCCTTTTCTAAGCACACCAAAATCCAGGGTGCCCAGCTTAGTGAGAGGAGCCATTCATCCATGGTTTCTGCATGAGAACAGCAGGACTTAATTGAATTCTGAAGCCGCACCAGGAGTTATACTGCTGGCTTCAGTTGAAGCAGTGAGCCAGCGATCTATCTATCTATCTATCTATCTATCTATCTATCTATCTATCTATCTATATATCTATCTTATTAAAATATTTCTTAAGCAGACCAGGGTGTCCACTCCCAATACTGCTTCTTTCTCCCACTTCCCTTCCAGATCGCCTGCCCCCCTTTCCCAATGTGTATGTATTTTATTTATATATAATATAAGTGGACTAGGATGCCCACTCCTGGAACTACCTCTCTTGACCCCGCTATCTTCCAGGTTGCCCACCCCTTCACATTATGTATATGGTGACACTGGGGTGCCCACCCCTGGTGCTGCTGAACAGTAGCCTGACAATGTGGTGCCCAGTCTCCAGTGTCAACTCCCTAAAATAAAGAAAACCATACACTGATGATTTTTTTTAACCTGTACAAAAGAAAATGGTCCCTTACTGGTCTGAACCCCCCCACACACATTCAGCCCAAACCTACCACTCAGTAGCCCCAACCCCCTCACTCACCTGAACATGTTCCAAAATGTAGATTCACTCTTAGATCAAAGATATAGCAATTCACCTGCATTCTCTGGATGAGAACAGTGGGACATTCTTGAATTCTGAAGCCAAATCTGAAGTTGTGTGCTGCTGGCTTCAGTCGAAACAGTGAGCCAGTGATCCCCTGTTCCTTCTGTTTATGTCTGTTTGTCTGTCTGTCTGTTTGTCTATCTATCTATCTAATTAAATTTAAACTACTGTACTAGTTAAGTGGATTGGGATACCAACCCCCACTACTGTTTCTTTCTCCCCCTCACCTCCATGACTCCCACCTCCCTTCCCAATGTTCATATATTTTTAAATTATGTATAAGATAATCAGACCACAGTACCCACCCCCAGTAGCACTCCTTCTGATTCCCTTACCCTCCATGTCACCTTTCTCGTGTCCTATTATGTATATGGCAGCACCAGGGTGCCCACCCCGTAGTGCCACCAAACAGTTGCCTGGCACTGGGGTGCTCACTCTGCAGTGTCATAAAATGAAATAAAGAAAACTTTCCCTCATTGATTTTTTTAACCTGTGAGAAACAAAACAGTCTCTTGCAGCTCTGTCCTCCACCCCACACACAGACACACCCACCCCACCCCATCCTCCCACTTGGCACCTATGACACTCCCCCCCACACACACACATATTCACTCACCTGAACATGTTCAACATAGATCTACTCTCCAATTAAAGACATGTCTTGCTGCTGGAACTGGTGACTGTGGTATGAGAAAATAAGGCAAATCTGGGTTAATGTGTTTCAATGGGGTTTGAACTTTTATTCATAACATTGTCATTTTTACATATTTGTACACCAAATTTTCAACATGGCATTTTTGGGGCCTCATTGTATGACCAATGATGGTGGAATTATGCAGATCTGACCCAAAGGCAATTTTGTGGTCACCAACAGCAATCATGTTTCAGTGGGATTTGACAATTTTCAGCACCCTCATTCATGTGGTCATATGAAGGCTATGTTGAAAATTTGTGGTCAAAATATTAATAACAAAGTTTTGAGTTTACATTTAAATTTTTCTACTCTTGCTCATAACTTAGGTAATTTTCAATATTGTGCCCTCAAATGTTCAACTTGATCAGTTTTTCACACCATCTTATGAACGTGACAGCTGTCATTTTTCAAATCCTGTCCAAAATGTGTTTTCATATCTTTTGTGTGGAATGTATCCCCTTAAAATGTTAACTCTATAATATTGCCACAATAATATCACAGCAAAAATCTAGAAAGGATTTACAGTGACAGGGGTATAATAGCATTATGTAATTACCACTACTCCGTCACTGTATATAGAGATGGGAAAGGGATGAAGTAGTTATAGATGTGATGCTTGGTGGAGCCACTCCCATGGTGGAGTGGCTAAGGCACTAGTACCTAGAGTGGAGGAGACCTGGGGATCAGGGTTTGGTTACCCATCTGGGTTGTGGCAGGGATCTACCTACTCTTACTTGCTGCTTCTTATTTACCAGATAGTTACACACCAAGTTCATTACCGGTTCCCCAAAACCAATTTTGATCAGCTTGGCACTCAGTAGGGAGTGGTCCACCAGGTCAAATGCCTTGGTTGGATCCACCAATCCACATTCCATATTTTCCTACAGATCTTCTGTGACCCTGAGCAAGGTAGTCTCCAGTTTTCCTTTTAGTATCTATCCAATATTTTGATACTGTATGTTTTGACATTTTTTTGTCAAATTAACAATCTATTTTTTTTGATTGTGTAACTACCCTGAATCCCTCTCTCCTCAGCAGTTGCTGCTCTCTCTCTCTTTTTGTTAAGCCTGAACATTCTATTATATCAATAACACCAGGCCTTTCAGATAAACTGCATAAATAGTATAATATCAGGGAATGTCTTAGAAATATTAAAACAAAGAGCAACTTCTGCTGAGGAGAGTAGAACTTTATACAGCTCTGACGGCAGTCAAAGCTAGATTAATTATTTATTTATAAAAAGTGGTCAAAGCATACCAGAATACATAGAGTAAATGGCATTGGAAAGAAAATGGGAGGACAGTTAGCTCTGTAAAAATCTTTTACTATCATCTTTAAAGTAACCATGATATGAACTGCACCACAATCAGTCAAGCAACTCAGCATATAGACCAGCATAAGGAGATTAAGGACATACATTAATTACTAGGCAGCTATAAATACCTATTGTAAAGGAACAGTAATTCCTCTTTGCTGTCCCTTTAAAGCAACTATAAATACATGCTGTAAAGTTACAGGAAAGGAGAATTGTATATACTGACTGCCAACATCCCCTGATAATGTTCCTAGAAGATGCTTATCTGCTCTGTCCCTTAGAACAGGGATAACAATTCTAAGGACCACTACAGATTATGATGGTTGAGAAGTGGAGGGAAGACACAATCTGATCAGCCCAGCCTCTGATTGGCAGAGTCTTCTGCTTCTCAGAGCAGTGAGGAATTTAGGAAAAAGCTGATAAATGTTGCCATCCAAGGCAGGAAGTCATGAAGAGGGAGGAGTCCTGGAGATCCTTTTCCTGTCCTGACCATACAAGAAAATCCTTGGTGCTTCTACCACCAGAGTGGCTCTTTGCTGAGCAGGTCTCTAGGATATTTTAATCTTCTGCCAAGCATCCTGGCAACCCCCTGATAAGCCTAGATCCTTACTGGTGAGGGCTCCTGCCACTTTCATAAGGGAAGAATGCAAGAGAAAGCTGCAGAATTTTGCCATACAAGAAGAAAGTCAAGAAGAGGATCCATGGCAATCCTTTTTCTTGGTTTGATTTTTTTCTTTAACTCTCTTTTAGCTCCTGTAAGAGGAAGGGGATGTACCCTATATCAGCTATGGAGCCCATTTTTCATTTGCCCCATTCCAGAGAACTACCAAGGGATCTGGGGACCTTAGTTTGCCCACCGTGGTGGGCTGCCCCGGTCCCAAGATGGAGGACTGAGATGCTCATCTGGATCCACCAGCATCCCCTGAAGTGGGCTGAGAAACATTTGCAAGGGCCTTGGCATTGTCAGGCAGCTACCACATTGGTGTTCTGGCTTGTATTTTGTTGAACTTGTACTTACCCCTAGAGATGCAGATGTGCAATGATATCAGCGTGGGGCATGTGTGCATCCACACATTCTTCACAGACATCTGAAATCTTCTCCTCCCTGTCAATGTGTGCCCATGCTGGTGCTGTACTCCTAGCCTCCATTGGGAGTCACATTTACAATGGGCTCCACCACCTTTCCCCCTCAGAGGTGGACAGCACTCCTTCATCTGCTCACCCTACCTTCCCTCCCTGTCCCTCTGATGCACCAGGATCATTCCCAAATCTTGGTCATCAGCACTGCAAGTGGTAGCACTGCCACTGCACTGGCAGGCTGGTCTTTACTGGCTTGCTTTGCCAGGCACATACTTGGTGTTTCTGCCATCAAATGGAACCACTCTCCACTGAATGGTCGTAGTTTACCTGATTTAAGTTCTCACTGAGTCTCTTAAAACTACCCCCTGATCAGCCCAGTTGACAATTAGAGTGGGCACCTGCCACTCAGAGTAGCGATGAAGCAGAAGAAAGCTCCTGAATTTTGCATTATAAGGTGGAATGTCAAATCAGGGAGTCCTGAGGATTCTTTTTCCTGACCTGACTAGCCAATAAAATTCTTGGTGGTCTTACATCAGAAGGAAAACACTCTCAGCTAGGCAAGCCTTTGTTTAGGATATTTAAACTCCTATCAAGTCACCTGACCATGCTGTGTGATCATCCCAACCACAGGACTGGAGGGGGCTCCCGCCACTCATAGAAGGAACAAATGCAGGAAAAGGACTTTTAATTTTTCATTTCTATGCAGAATGTCAAACAGAGGAGTCTTGAAGATCCTTTTCCCTGGTCAAATGAGCCAGGACAATCCTTGATGGTACCATCACTGAAAGCTGCTGCTCTCAGCTCAGTAAGCCTTTGTTAAGAAGATTTAAACTCCAATCCAACCCTTCTAGTCATGACCCTTAATCAGACTAGCCACCTAACTGGAAGAGGATCCTGCTACTTATAGCCAGAAGAACTGGAGGAAAAGGCATCTGACGTCGAATGGGAAGAATACCCTTCCCCCCTCAGCTAGTGGTCAAACAGGAGTTATGCATTTTTGTAATTCATTTGCATCACCAGGTAAGAAAAAAGGTCCTGCACTCCATATGATGCACAGGGGAAATGCCAGACCTTACCCAACAACTAACACACCAAAACCTGGCCAATGGAAAATCATGTACACAAATGCTCACAGTCTTTGAAACAAGATCCCAGACCTGCAGACAATAATGACAGAGGCTAAACTGGACACAGTAGCCATTAGCGAGACATGGTTTACCAGTAGCCACGCTTGGGAGACTTCAGTACCTGGCTATGTACTGTTTAGAAGAGACCGAGGTGCAAAGGGCGGGGTTGGAGTGGCACTTTATGTCAATGAAAATATCAAAGCTACAGAAATTCAGAATACACATAAGGAGCCAAAAGAACTGTGGGTCACCCTGGAAACAGGAAATGGGACAGCCATACGAACTGGGGTTGTCTACAGGCCTCCAGACAAGGGGGAGGACATATACACATTACTGTTAGAAGATATACAAAACATGACAGCTAAATGGGATGTTCTGATAATGGGAGACTTCAACATGCCAGATACAGATTGGTCAATACCAGCAGGAACATCTGACAAAACTAGACACATAGTGGATTCCCTGCAGGGGGAGGGCCTCAAACAACTGGTACAACCCACAAGAGAGACAGGGCTATCCTAGATCTAGTACTGACTAACAGAGAAAGGATCACAGATCTCCAGGTATCCAGGTAGAAGGTCACCTGGGGGCCAGTCACCATCACATGGTATGGTTCAGTTTGGCCACTAGAAATAAATCATCCCATTCCAAGGCAAAAATATGGGGCTTCAGAGGAGCTGACTTTGATAAGATGGCCAACAGAGTTAAGCTAGCCCGGCAAAAGAAATACAGGTGAGGAGTACAGGCAAAGTGGGCAAGCATTAAGGATGCAATACTTGAAGCAATATCCCATTGTGTTGAGAGAAAGGAAGTGCAAAAGAAGAAGGAAACCACTTTGGTTCTCAAAACAGTAGCAGAAAGGTCAGAGCAAAAGGCTGGCCTTCAGGAAATATAAGGGAACACAGCAGGATGAAAATAGGGAAGCATACCAAACTTCCTTAAGGGAAGCAAGGAAGGCAATAAGGCAGACAAAGGCCCAAACTGAGGAAACACTAGCACGAACAGTAAAAGAAGGTGACAAGACTTTCTATAGATACAGTGATGAAAGGAGAAAGTCCAGAGAGGATATTACTAAGATCAAAGGAGATAAGGGGACATGTGAGGAGGAGAACCATGTAATAGCATCTATCCTAAATAGATACTTCTGCTCAGTATTTACTGAAGAGAAGGTAGGGCAGGGCCCACAGCTCAGCACCATGGAGAAATGGGTGAGGGAGGTGTGCACTAGTCCCTTCACAAAATAAAGGGTCCTACAAGAGCTCAATAAGCTCATGGTGGACAAGGCAATGGGACCTGATGGCATACATCCCAGGGTACTAAAGGAGTTAAGGGTGGAACTAGCAGAGTCATTATCAGAACTGTTTAGTGAGTCTCTCAGCACAGGAGAGGTCCCAGAAGACTGGAAAAGGGCTCATGTGATCCTGCTCCACAAGAGTGGTAGCAGGGAGGAGGCAAGGAACTACAGACCAGTCAGTAGTGGGCAAGATTATGGAGGCACTCCTTAAGGAAAGGATAGTGCAACACCGGGAATCCATATGAGCACAGGATCCAATACAGCATGGGTTTACAAAAAGAAGGCCCTGTCAAACTAATCTCATAGATTTCTTTGACTGGGTAACCAGAGTGGTGGACCAAGGGGGAGCAGTTGATATTGCCTACCTTGACTTCAGCAAAACTTTCGATACTGTTCCACATAGAAGATTGATTAATAAGCTGGGTAGGCTTGGGGTGGGTCAGAAGTTGGTCAACTGGGTGGCAAAATGGTTGTCAGGCAAAAAACAGAGAGTGGTGGTAAACAGTATACAGTCAGAAGAGATGCAGGTCACAAGTGGGGTACCTCAGGGATCAGTCCTGGGGTCAATCATCTTCAATAACATTGCAGATGGATTGGGGGTTAAGGTTTGTCTGTTTGCAGCTGACACCAAGATCTGCAACAGAGTAGATGATCCAGACGGAGTGGTTAGAATGAGAAGAGATCTGGATAAACTGGCAAAATGGTTGGAAGAGTGGCAACTGGGGATTAATGCAAAGAAGTGCAAGATCATGCACATAGGGAAGAGAAACCCTGAAGCCACCTATAGACTGGAAGGGGAGCTGCTGACAGTCAAAAAGGAAGAAAGAGACTTGGGCATCATCATCATCACCACCGATGACCTAAAATCATCCAAGCAGACCATGAAAACAGGAGGTAAGGCTAGAGGGATGCTGGGGTGTATTAGTAGGGGTATCACAAGTTGTAAGAAGGAGGTAATAATCCCTCATTACAAGACACTGGTTAGGCCCCATCTGGAGTACTGTGTGCAGTACTAGAGGCAACATGTTCACAAGGACATTAACCAAATTGAGGCAGTCCAGAGAAGGGCAACCAAAATTGTCCAGGGACTGCATCAGAAAACATATGAGGACAGATTAGTGGAGCTCAATATGTATACCCCAGAGCAAAGGAGGAAGAGAGGTGATATAACCGAAACATTCAAACACCTTTTGGGCATTAACAAGGTGAAAGAGTCTAACATGTTTCAATATAAGAAAAATAGCAGGACAAGAGGACACAGCATGAGATTAAAGGGAGGCTGATTAAGGGGTAATGTGAGGAAGTTATTTTTCACAGAAAGGGTGGTGGATGCATGGAACGGCCTACCTCTGGAAGTGGTGAATATGAATACAATGCAGGGCTTCAAGCAGGCATGGGATAGGCATAAGGGAACAGTACAGATGAGTATGAATAGATAGGTCTTTGACAGAGCAAAGGTCGACGGCACATTCATAAGGTAGAAAAAGAAATGGGCAGACTGGATGGGCCTTGTGGTCCTTATCTGCTATCACCTTCTTTGCAGATGACACAAAGATCTGCAACAGAGTTGATGCACAAGGTGGGGTGGAAAGGATGAGAAGGGACTTGGCAAAGTTAGAGGAATGGTCAAATGTATTGCAGCTTAGATTTAATGCTAAGAAGTGCAAGGTAATGCAACTGGGAAACAAAAACCCAGGGGAACAGTACACAATGGGGGGTGAGATACTAACAACAACACAAATGGAAAGGGACCTGGGGGTAGTCATATCAGATGACTTAAAGGTGGGCAAGCAATGTGAGAGGGCAGCAAGGAGGGCTGGGGGGATACTGGGATGCATAGGGAGGGGCATCACCAGGAGAAAACAGGAAGTTGTTATCTCTCTGTACAGACAGCTGGTGATACCCCATCTGGAGTGCTGTGTGCAGTTATGTAGACCCAATCTCCGCAAGGACATAGACAAGATGGAAGCTGTCCAGAGGAGGTCAACTAAAATGGTGCAGGGTCTGCACCAGAAGACACATGAAGAGAGACTAAAGGAGCTTAATATGTATACCCTTGCGGAAAGGAGGGAGAGGGGGACATGATAGAAACTTTCAAGTACCTCAAGGGAATCAACAAAGTCCAAGAGGGTAACATCTTCCAAAAAAAGAGGTGTGCAAGAACAAGGGGGCACAATTTGAAGATGGGGGGGTGGATCAGAAGTAATGTAAGGAAGTATTTTTTCACAGAGAGGGTTGTGGATGCATGGAACGGCCTTCTGGAGGAGGTGGTTGTGGAGTCAAAAACAGTGATTGAATTCAAGCATGCATGGGACAGCCATAAGGCAATTCTAGGGGGTGGGGGTAGAAAGAAGTAGGCTGCTGGTTAACTAGGATCTGCAGCTTATCCATTAGGTAGGGAAATGGGCAGACTGGGTGGGCCAAGTGGTCCTTATCAGCCGTCAAATTCTATGTTTTCTATGTTTCTATGTTTCTGTGTTTTACCCTTTAAGACATAATGTCAAGGAATCCTGGAGAACCTTTCCCCGGTCCAGCTGCCAAGGAAATTCCTATTTGTTCCCACTTCTGAAAAGAGCCACTGTCAGTCAAATAGATCTTTGTTTTGTAGATTTAAGCTCTCTCCATACCTCCTGGTCATGACCTCTGATCTAACTAGACTTCCAGTTGGAGGGGGCTCCTTCAACTTGGAGTAGGAACAAATGCAAGAGAAAGCTGCTATATTTTGTCTGCAAAGCCATAAAGTCAAGAAGAGATGTAATAGAGATCCATTTCCTTGCTCAACAAGTCAGGAACATCCTTTTTGGTGCTACCCCTTAAAGCAGTCACTCTCAGCAGAGCAGATCTTTGGTTAGGAGATGTTAAGCCATTTTTACTTTGCACTGACCTGGAGCATTGCTATCTTGAATCAGCTTGCTTCTGCTCTGCTCTGCTCACACTGCTGCCCTTTTCTTTCATTTGCTGCAGCTGTGCAGTGTTTCAGATGGCCTTCAGGTGTTTTGGGGGCATTTATGGTCAAGGGGTTCATGAATAGGAGTGCAGCACCAGTGCACTCTGCTCCATGTACCTAGCAAACCAGGGAACATGTTTTGCTTCAACAGAGTAGCTTGCAACATTCTGGCATCTCTCTATACTGCCGGCTCTGCATTGGTGCAACTGATCTGCACCACATGCACCGATGCAGATCCTGTAGTATAAAAGCCCCATTACATTCCCCCCAAGCCTTCTGGCCATGCCTCCTGATCAGCCCTTTTCCTGTTAGGAGGGGGGTTTGCCACTCTTAACAGAGAAAATTGAGGTGAAATCTGCTGCAATTTGCTCTCCAAAGTAGAAAGTAAAGAAGAAGAGTCAAGAGGTTGAGATCCTTTTTCCGGCCCAAATAACCATGAAAATCCTGTGTTGTCCTGCTGCCAAAAGGTGTGTATGTCTAAGCCTTTAAACCCTCTGTTCTTCCAACCCCAGACCCTAGTTTGTCTTTCCACTGAGACATGAAAATGAGGTCCCATCTGCCTGTTCTAGTGGTAGTTCAGGTGGATGTTAAAGATCCAATGGTGCTTCTCAAAAAGAGTAGGGGAGTGTTTATTCAAGGAAAATCAAACAGTAAGAAATTTACACAAAATTTATAAGCAAAAAACAAGCAAGACTGTGAAAACAAAAATTAAAAAGATGTATACATTAAACTGTATAGGAAAATTAGCAGGGGAACTGAAAAGGATATAATTACAAAAAAAAAAGAAATGAAGACAAAAACAACATGTTGCTGCATATGGGAAAAAGGGCAATTTTAGAAAATCATATGTCAAGTTACAGGTGCATTGGAATCCATAATCCATGGCATGTTTAACCAAATATGTCTTAAACAAGCTTGTATTAGACACCTGGTTTCCAAAAAGTAAATGGATTGCAGCTCTAATGTAATTTGATTAATAAGCTTGTGCTGCAAAATATGTTTTAGCTTCAATGCAAACAAGCATACAGAGGTCCGGATGTACCATTTGACCACTGAAAAAATCACATTTAAAATGTCAGTTTCCCAGAATCGCCATGTAATGGGGCAAGCCCCAAAATACAACACTTCTTCCGTGGTATTAGCAAAACAAGGGACTGACAAATATTCGGCCAGTGCTTTCCAAAACCCTCAAATGTATGTGTAGTAGAAAAAAAAGTGGTCAGCCATCTCCAATTGTTGGTAAGAGGAGATTCTGGTACAGGATATCTCTTCTAATTCTTTGGTTTTTGGTTACTTCTTATGTTAATTTTGTTGTGGCGTGAAAGCCAATGCATGTTCCACATTTTTGGTGTGAGACATTTACAGTTTAACAGACCCAATAAATCCTTCTGAAGGAGAATAGGGCACTTTGGGAACGTAGTGGGTTCTAAAAAGAATTTATCTATGATCTGGGTGTACAAGAATTTCCTTTGTAATGTCAAAATATATCCGCTCATAATATCCCAGAGCTTCAGTTAGAAAAACACTCCCTGTCATATGTAGGGGCTGGTACTGTTCTAGACAGGATACGCAGGATCCCCTGATCCCACTGTCTAAACCAGGGTCAACAGGTAAGAAACCATAGGTTGCACCAGCTCTTTTCAGTATGGAGAAGTGTGGGTCTAAAACTGGCATAAAAGAAAATGGAATAAAAAAGCCTAAAGTGTTCATCATGTTTAGGCCCTCTTTAAAGATAGGGAGATACAGAATATTCATTTTTGTAGGGTTGAGGCGACTGCTCCAGACCACCTAAAAAGAAAATACTGTACATTGTAGTTTCCATTGATTTAGGAGCAGGGGAAAACATAGCTCAAGTACAAAAATAAAGGTATTATGAAAGTTTTGATCAGAACAGTATGTTTTTTCTTTCCCATTTGCCATTTATTTCAGTTCACTACCAAGGTTTTACCTTGGGCCAGTTTAAGTTCCCGGTTTGCTGTATCCATTTGTGCTCCACCGTAAGTGACGCACAGTATCTATACTGGGGATTCCACTATCCAAATATCCTTGATTTGAGGAACCTGTGATGAAGGCTGTCCAAGTCTTTCTCCTTGGCTGTTGGTGCAGTTAAGGAGGCACTGGAAATGGCCCCATAAAGTCAGCAAATGTTTAATGCAGTTTTAACTGATGAGGCTATTCCAGTTAGAATACCACGATCATCTGCATAGGCAATAGCCTGGAAAGGGATAAGGCCTTCAGTCATGTGCAGACTGGAGATGTCAGGAGAATAATTTAGGGCTATCAATAAGGGATCTATACTGAACACGTAGAGGAGGGGGGCTGCGAGGACAGTCTTGTCGCATACCCCTTTTCACAGGGATTAAAAGCCCTTTCCAGTCATTCACCAGAGGCCGTGCTGTGGCAGTCTTGTACAAGCTTTGTATCCAGTTAATAAACGGGAAGGGAATCCCATTCCATGACATGGTATACCATAGGAATTTGTGGTGAATGGAATCAAAGGCTTGTGATTGGTCCAGAGACATCATGCATCCTTGCACGAAGGAATTCATGCCATGCTCAAAAAACTTTCCGAAGAGGGATCAGATGGTCAGTGATAGACCTATCCAGAACTGAGCAGGCTTGTGCCTTGTGTATAACCGTGGTTGCTAAAGGCAACTATCTGGGATGCAGGATTTTTGTCAAAAGTTTAAAATCAGTGTTCAGGGGGCTAATAGGGCTCCAATTTTTTATGTCCCTTCTGTCTCCTTTTTTACGCAAATAGATTAAAAGGACTTCTGCCATAGATAAAGACATATCCTGAGTCATTAGAATATCTGTAAAGACTATTGCAAGTTCAGTTGCAAGGTCTTTACCCATGAGTTTATAAAGGTTCCCAGTGAGCCCATCTGCCCCTGGTGCTTTGCCCCTTGGCATTGCAGATAGTGCCAGGACAATTTCTTTCAGCTGTATCACATTGGTTAAGATGGCCATTTGAGCTGGCTCGAGTTGTGGGATGGGGAATCTGTCGAAAAAGGAGAGTACTGAGGCAACCTTCTGTTCTCAAAAGAGTGCCATAGTGTGAGAGAGCACTTGCTCCATAATAAGAGTGTTATCTGAAACAAGAGAGCCAGTATGATCAAACGAGCTAGCCATAGTTTTCTACTTTGCCCATGCAGTACTAGCCGCACAGGGGCAAAGGGTATCAAAAGACCCCTGTGTTCCAAAGCACTGCTTGTGTTTAAGGTTTTCAGCCTGCTGCTTGTGAAAGGACAACATATGCTGATTAATAGAGTTGATTTGAGTCGAGTAAGAAAATCCTGTTTGTTAAGTGAGGGACTGTCATTTTTACAATTGTTTCCTGTATTGGAGATATTGCATGTAATCAGCACTTTGTGTGATGTGATTTGTTGATTTAAGCAGATGTACCAAATCATGTTTCGTGTCTATCCAGCAATCCTTTTTATCCTCATACAAATCAAAAAATGATTTTCTGGCCTAAAAAAAAACTGAGTGAGGGTTTGGGGCAATAATTTGTCAGCTAATAGTTGGGAATTAACTCTCCACACCCAGGGGCCACACCTAAGCCATGTTATATCATCAATAATGAGTCTTAATAAATTGTGGTCAGAAAATTCAACAGGTTCATTTGTAATCATTATAATTGGTAGGGTACGGGAAGTAAACAAAAAATCAATCCTGGTAGCAAAATTGGCTTTGTGAAAAGTTGGGTCTGGAGTTTTATGAACCGATAAATATGCATCAACCAAATTAGAAGTGTGAACTAGTGAAGCAAGACAAGACATGTCACAAAAGACCTTTTTTCATTTTAGCATGCCTGCCCCTGTCTGAGACAGTAAGGCCGCAATTAAAATCACCACTTAGTATGACTAGGTGATGTGTATGTAAATGTGGTTGTAACATTTTAAATAATTCCATCCTTTCAACCCTAGTCTGTCCTGCATATACATTCACAAATCTAAACAAACTATTATGTATCTAAAAATCCAAGATTAAAACTCACCCAGGAATCAAGTCTACAAATTTCATAAGAGAGAACTCGACAGTATAAAAAAGAATCCCTACACCAGAACAGGTGTCTGAGCCAATGGACCAATATGAAGGTCCTGTAAACCAAGCTTTAATAGATTTAGACAATTCTGGCAAGGAGTATAGGCGGGTATCCTGTAACAAGGTAATATCTGAAGGGGAGGAAAGTAGTCAAGGGAAAACTGCCTGTCTCTTCTTATCACTTTTAATATTATTTGCATTAACAGTAGTAAAAGATGAGTGGTACCATGAAAGGAGTGATTTAACACAGGATGAGCCCTATCATATTCAAGGCAGAGCTTTAGGCTGTTGCATGGATTTATGGACTTTCTTCTTCTTCTTCACATGCTTCTTCCCTATTGTGATTTTAGGTTGCTGTTCAGGAGTCAGAACTTCTGAGTTAGATAAGGCTTCTGTATGGTAGAAGCCCAGAGATGAGGTGTCAGACTCATTCTCTGTGGTCACAGCAGTGTCTAATAAGGCCTCAAATCTGTTATGAAGAGGACGGTCTTGGGTTCATAGGACCTTAGCCCATGGGGGCTTCCTTTCATGGCACTTTCTAGAAATCATACAGTGACCCTCTTTGCCCTTAGGTGGTGGTGGTGGTGGGGGTGGCATAGGTCAGTGCCATGTCAGGATCTGGAATTTGATCTCTAGGGCAGTGCTGTGTAAGAGGAGGGGGAAGAATGGGTTTTCTGTCCCCATGGAGAGAGTACTAAGTGGTCTGGAATTTCATTCATGATATTCTGAGAGGCCTGGACCAAGGGGGAGGGTGGTCTGGGAATACCTGGGCATCCATAGGAGCAGCACAGGGTGAAACAGTGATACCTGGAGCAGCCCTCCCAGCAGGTTGTGTAGAATGCTGTGCTATGGCAATAAGTAATCATTGTTCTGCGCTATCAGCCTGTTCTCTTTGATTGAGAGCTGCCCACTGGCAGTCATTATATGTATGCCCTGTTGTGTTGCACATGTTGCATATGGGATCATTAGAGAAATGGGTATTGGTATGCCCTAGGGAGTTACAGAGACTGCATCTCAATTTGTCACAGAGGCTACTAAGGTGAGACTGGGAGCCACACCTGTAAGAGGCCTTCTGTTGTCCTGCATAGAATAAAACTCTCGTCCCTCCCCCCAAAAAAAAACAGTTAGGTAAAAGAATTAAACCAGAATTACTGGAATCTAACAGTATTCAGATTTGCCACCCACCGATCCAGATTTTTTCCATGCCCAGAATCGCTTCTGGTGACCCCAGTACTGTACATCACTGCTTTAACCAGTATAAGAGATCTGTCTCAGTGACTCCTTCATTATGAAAGAGTACAGTGATGGTCCTTAGAGATGGTTTGGTCAGTGGAACTTCCTCAAAAGGAAACCAAAAAGGAGTAGACTTTAAGGAATGGAAGTTCACCCAAGATTTCTCCAAACCACTACAGAGCTTAAAAATAATAACAAAAGTCATCTCCCCAGAGACATGTATCAGGGCGTAGATCTCAGTGGCATGAAAGCCCATAGATTCTTTAAGTAATGCCTTGACGACAAAAAGTCTGTCTGGAAATAAATCCATACCACCCCTATAATGCAGGTGGACTGCATTATGGCATTTTGCTGGGTAAACAGGGGATTTGAAGAAAGAAGAATAGGGTCTGGAAGCCGACCCTCTAGGAGGTGGCCTGTTGGAATCAGAGCTAGAGGAACCTGGTCCTGATGTAGGCTTGGGGCCTTGGGAAGTAGAACTGCCATGGCCCTGTGATATTTGTGGTAGAATCGGGGATGGCTGATCTGGAGTAGAGTTATGGGAAGGATCTCCAGGAGGGGGTTAGTTAACCAATCCCAAAACAGGATTTTGGGTGAGACTCAAGCCTTGTGGGAGGTGGAGAGGGGACTGGTTATCCAAACTGACATCCTCCATGTAAAAGTCCTGGACAGAAACCTCTTCGACCGGTTGCTGAAGTGTCATGCTGAAAGGGAGACTTGATTGGGTTTTGTGCAACCCTGTCGGTTGGGGGTTTCCCTTCATGTCAGTGCCAGAGATAAGAGCAACCCACCCCCCATTGGTCTACCCGGATCCCCAGAGGAGAAAATTCAGAAATCCACTGCCCGGTCCCTTGAAGTTGGGCCCAGACTCCTCTTTCAGGGCCGCTTCTGCCAACCAATCATTATCCAAAAAATCTGTATTTTCCTGCTTCCTGGGGGTGCATCATAGGCCAGAGGGATGAACCCCTGTAGAAGCCATTCCCAATGCACCCACCCTTTAAATTTCTTTCCTGCAAATATGAACAGGGGGTTTTCCCCTTTATCCCAGCGCTTACCTCCATCTCTTAATGAAATGTAGAATTTCAATGGCAGTGTGCCCAGCAACTGCTTTGCAAGCAGAACTTGTGACTCCTGGTTTGGAGAAGCTGCTTCCACAGTACATGATGAGAATGCAGCCGTGTCACCTGGCAGTTCTCCAGCGCAAGCGGTGAGTGCTTCTGGTCTGGCCATATGGGCTTGCTGCGTTGCTGTATCTGTAATATGTATTCCTTCAAAAGCTTTTCAGCTTTTAAACTGCTCCTCTTCTTTCACAAGTCTGTCCTGTAAATTCTGGTTGGCATTCAGTGTAGCTGTGGTAAGTGGGTCATTTGGAGTAGTGGTAGAATCCTTTGTTTAATTTTTATCATTCGGCACCGCATTGCTAACATCCGTAGCTGAAGGTGTGACATTTGTGGTTTCCATCTCTGGAGCTTCCGGTGCATCATAAAAACAGTCGGTCTCTAAAGGCCGGGGAGGAGACCCACTCCCCTGCCTCCACCACATGCATCTCCAGCAAAAGAGAGTTGCAAGTGGCCATTCCAGCAGCCAGAGGTTCCCCTACAGGTGAGTAGGGGAATTTCCTTGGTGTCCTGGCCAAATTTCCCCCATTCACAAAAAATACCATTAACAGCTTAATCTGGTTCAATGTCAGTTGGCATCCATCTGTATCCACCGCCCCCGGGATGAGGATAAAAATAGGCAGAATTGTCTAGTCCTCCTTTCCCAGTCAACAAAAATGAAATAAATAAAAATAAATAAATAGTACCTATTTTCTCATGTTTCCTTGATCTTTTTTCTAGAATTTTCTCTCTTCCTCTGTCCTATTTCTTTCTTTTTTTCCCTCACATTCAATAATTTAATTGTTTATCACTGAATACAAGAGTTCAAATCTCAACACAATTTTACTGGCAGAATGTACACACACACACACACATATACACGTCCATGTATGCACGCATGCATGCATGCATGCAAACACACACACACAGCTTTATATGGAGCCATGGTCTGTATTTCATCTGTGGTAGGCAAAGTAGCAAAGATATCCCTAGTAAGTAGGAAAGGATAAGAGGTAAAGTTTTTATAGTCATCAAAAAAACACCAGAATTTAAAACTGTGAGTAGTACTGTAGAACTAGTTATTGTCACGCAAAGTAAATTTAGCACAAACACAAATGCAGCCATAATTGCGTAAATTTATTTTAGCGCTAAGTCATAATCACCACATTCACTATAATGGAAAAAGATACTAAAAATCACTGCTGTATTACCTATGACCTTCGCTGTTACCACTTACTCTTAGGTAATTCATCCTCCCCTGAGTGAAGCACTGCTACCCTTGACTTTATTGAAATTGTTATCACATGTAACTAACTTTGGTACAATGTCAGCACTGTTTATTCATGATGTACTATGTTCCTGCTCCTTTATTGTACTTGTATCCCTTTGATGTACTGTGTCTCTGCTCCATTATTGTGCTTGTATCTTTCTGTAACTAATTCCGGGTCGCCCCTGAAAAAGGGACTTTCGGGGCTCAGTGGGCCTACCCGGTTACCAAAATTGAATAAATAAATAAATAAATAAATGCTAGTTAGCGCAAATGTATTTTCATGCAAGTTAGTACTTCAGCAAAAATAGTGACAATTATTTTACAGTGAAAATTTCAAGTTCTACGTACTTCATTCTTGAATGTGGGCACTGTATGTCTGTAAGACTAGAATTATGATAGCAAACTTTGTTTTTATTTTAGTTTTATTTTTATGACCTAATTAATGGTTTTTAGTGAGTAAAGATGGTGGCATTGTTTTTGATGGCAATCAGGGATATGTGCTTAGTATTTCTTTGTTGTGAAGAGGCTGCTGACTTTTTACCAGTGCTTTTGTGTTGAGATAACAGCACAGGTAGAGATGGCTCTCAGCTTGTCAAGTTTTACAATTTTTAAAACACATTTTATAATAAGCCTTAGAACAAAGTAGATGAGTACTTTGTTATCAGATGGCAGCTGGACGTGGCAGTGAGAAGATGGCTGTCCCAGCGTTGTTTGGGAGAGTTAGGTGAAATGATTGTGGGGAAGAGGAATTAATCACTTGTAATGATTTAATATAATGATTGGGGGTACCTCAGGAGATTAGAGATTAATTGAAATACTGTAGGAGGTGGTGCAACTGAACACAAGAACACACTTGGCATGGAGTGGGAAGTGTAAGTAAAGTAAATAAGTAAGTAAACTTTATTTTTTAAGTGCTTTTCAAAACCAAAGCGGTGTACAGGATTTAAAACAACAATAATTAAATAACAATAATAAAATCATTCTCCAAACGCTTTATAAAACAAGAATGTTTTGAGCTCTGATTTAAAACTCTTAACGGTCAGGCATTCTCTTAACCAACGAAGTAGAAATTCCACAGAGCAGGAGCTGCCTAAGAAAACGCATGTGCTCCAGATGTCTTCAAACGAACCCTGGGAATCTCTAGCAATCCCTCTTCAGCAGATCGGAGTGAGCGAGAGGGACAGTAGGGAGTAAGGAGATCTTGCAGATATTGTGGTACCTGTTCATGTAGGGCTTTATAGGTCAATAAACTGACCTTAAAGGTGATCCACCACTGAACTGGCAGCCGGTGCAGTCCGCACAGCACAGGCATAATATGACTAGTTCTAGATGTTCCCGTCAAAAGCCTGGCCGCTGCGTTCTGCACTAGCTGCTAGCGGTGGGTGTCAACCTCTGGTAGCCCTAGGTACAGGTCATTGCAGCAATTAAGGCGAGCGGTCACAAAGGCGTGGACCAGAATAGGAAGGTCAGCCAGAGGAACTAGATGTTTCACCCAGGCAATATTCCTAAGGTGGTAAAAGGAGGACTTGACAACGGCAGACACCTGCGATTTCAGGGTCAAACCATTATCAAGAATAATGCCCAGATTACACACCTGGTCTGAGGTCGAGAGCTGGACACCATCAAGCCATAAGACCGATGGAACCCCAGCTCTATGACCCACCTGAAGGCAAACCAGGTCCACAACCAACACCTCTGTCTTATTCGGATTTAACGTCAGCCAGCTAGCACTCATCCAGTCTTTGATTTCAGATAGACAGCTGTTAAGCATAGAGATTGCATCATCCCATCTGGGAGTAAAGGACAGATACAGCTGGGTATCATCTGCATAACAGTGAAACCCCATACTGTATCACCTAATGATGTCTCCTAATGGCAGCATATATACTGCGAACAACATGGGCACCAAAATGGAGCCCTGCAGTACCTCACAGGACAGAGAGACGGTGTCAGAGGAATAGATTCTGATGACAACCATCTGTGTCGGGCCTGTGAGGAAAGATCAAAACCAATGTAGAAATGTACCAGATAGTCCACAAAGAAGCCGCAGGTGCTCCAAAAGCACACCATGGTCCACAGTATCAAATGCTGCAGAGATCAAGAAGGACTAGAATAGTACAAGCCTTTTGATCTCTTGCAATTAGGAGGTCATTTAAAACCTGGACAAGGGAAGTCTCAGTGCTCTGTCTTCTCCTAAACCCCGACTGGAGAGTATCATAGACATTGTGATTTGTAAGATGGTCATCTAGCTGTATCGCAACCACCTTTTCAATAACTTTACCCACAATGGGCAGTTTAGAGATAGGTCTGAAGTTGACTAGGCAGTCTGGGTTCAAGAAGGGTTTTTTAAGGAGTGGTCGAACGACTGCCTCCTTTGGGGGATCAGGGAAGACCCCCTGCTCCAAAGACTTCCAGACAATTTCAGCAAGGATTGGGCAGATAACATCTAAGCATTCTACTAATAGTGGCGTAGGGCCCATAGCCAAACTACAGCCGGTTGGTCGTACAGTCTGAACAATCCTCATAATATCCAAGAATTCCAGTCTACTGAAGTCAAACCAGGTAGCATGGGTGTTTGCTTCCTCTCGCCGATCTCTGTAGTCCCTTAAAGAGAGAGCTGGGCCAATGCCCGACCTAATGCTGGCAATCTTATCTGTGATAAACCAAGCAAGCTCATCACATTTTATTTGTGAAAAATCTCTTCCAGACTGCTGATAGAGTGGATTGCACAATCTGTCGACAGTCTGAAAGAGTTGAGATGGTCGGTTCTGCACAGCAGCAATCTCCCCAGACAGGAACACTGCCTTCTTATGGGTGATTGCTGATTAACAGACACCATAATGATCCATCAATCTAAGCCTGTCAGCATCCAGGCCGGATTTCCGCCAAGCCCTCTCTAGCCTTCGCCAAACTCTCCTTAGCTCCTTCAAGAACCCATCAAACCAAGGGGTTCTTGGGTGCTGAGTGAGTGGGCAAACATGAACAGGAGCAAGTGAATCTAGGGCATCACCCACCGCCTTATTATAGGCAAGTGCAAGATCCTCTGGACTCATGCACTCACTTGAAATACCCGATAGGTCCAGCACTGCTGATAGACCTTCTGGGGTAACTCCCCTCAAAGGGCAGTATTGGACCATCTCTGTAGGGGCAGACCTATTTGGGGGTGTTCTGAAGCTGAATCTTATGGTGTGATGGTCCATCCAGGCATTTGGTTCAACTCCCAAATGCATGGTCTCCATCTCTAGGAGTAGGAGAAACACTAGGTCCAATGAGTTACCCCATATATGGGTAGCAGAGGTAACCACCTGTGTAAGGCCCAACATATTCATAAGTTGGAGGAGATTTTTCCTAAAGTGCAAAAGTTCATCGTCAACCCATGCATTGAAGTCACCCAGTATTAACCACCTTGGTAACTCCAATGCCATGTCAACAATGAAGTCCACAAACTCCTTCAGGAATTCTCCACCATCACCGGGTGGATGATAGATGAGAAGAATCCTGAATCCTACACCTGTTCCTAGGATACACTCAAAGGATCGAGTGTAACTCACTGGTACATCCACAAGACCCAGCTCCATTTTAAAAAAGATGGCTACACCCCAACCCCTATGATCCAGCCTCGGGTGGTGTATCACCGAGAACCCAGCCAGAGTAGCAGATGCAGGATTAGGGCCTGCATTCTCATCTAGCCAGGTCTCGGTGATACATGCCAGGTCAGATGTTACTACAAGATCAGCTATAATAACGGTTTTGTTCCTAACTGACCTGGCATTGCATAACACCGCCCAGGTTGGATAGGTTTTTCAAGGAGGATCGCAATATCTGCCCACAATTTGTGGAGCCCTTGGGTATGGGAATCAGGCAAGAAGGACCTCTCTCCTGATCCCATTTGGCCCCAGGGTGTCTCCTAGTCTCCACTGTCTCTATCTGCCCACCCCCTCTCCATTCTCCCTCTCTGCCCAATCCATCTACCCCTCAGAAATCTCCTCACTATCCCCAATGCACATCTTCTATAGATGTCAGCTAATAAAGGGGGACAGTGAAAAGGGTGGAGATCCTGAAGCAGAGTGGGAGAATAATGCCTGACTGTTTTAAAACCTTCCAAATACATCTTAAGCAAACAAACAATAAATAACCAAACAATTAGAATAACCAAACTATACTATCTCGCTACCACAATATAACTCTCACTTATGTACATATATCAACATCCAACAGACACAACCATGCACCAACACAAATATACAATCAATCAAATGTGCACACTGCAAAAACAATTTAAATTGACAAATAATTATTTCAAAAAAAAAATTATTTATGGTTATAGTCCGATTTAGTCCCACAGGTCATGTAAGGAAACTGATCCCTTTTTGTCCAAATTACTTTGTGCAAACCATGACAATAAGCAGCACTAAAAAAGAATGACCATTTAGATGTTCTTATTGTTGTGGGCTGAAGGAACTCCCACTTCCCCAGCCACACCAGGTTTTCTTCTGAAACTCTGCTGTCACCAGAGATCTTAGGAAACCATTAATTCATGGCCGATTCAATACAGTAATTTTTTCAGGCTTATAAAGATGGTAATCAAGTGTCAGGTTTGCAAGGGAAAATGACTACCGTGTGGGAAATCACTGCCCCCAGCTGGGGTCAGGACAGCGGCCCCAGCAGTGAAACCACCTACCAGCAGATCCCCCGGTAGGCCTAGGAGGCACTGATTACTCGTGCTTACCCTTCGGTAGGCCTAGATCATTATATTCATATCTGAAAGTCTAGGGAATTTTATGGTCTAGAAATGAAATATATAAATTTGTTTTTTCCACTCTGCTGCTCTTCAAAAAGTGTAACCTTACCACCAATCTCCATGTAATTTACTATACTGTACCATTTTCATCTGCTACTTGTTATTATTTCTGTATCTCTATATTTCTATATCTATGTCTCCCTGTTATACTACGTACCTGGGTCACACCTGGAAATGAGCCTCGGCTCAGCGTGCCTTTCCCGGTCAACAATTTTAAATAAATAAATAAATAAAAATAGATCCAGCATCACCCATCCCAAACCCAGCCAGAGCAACAAATACCACAGGCAGCTCACCCTGCTAGTCACATCCACAGATACCGGAGTTATAATTAACACAGTCGAGATGCAGTGAAAACCCAGTCAATATAAATGCAGGCAAAAATCCACTGTATGTAAACTTCCCACAGATTCAGGCTCACCACACCATGCCAAACAGCCAAAACTGTAGATCCCAACACTCCACCAAACCCTTCTCGCAACAGTCAAATTCCAAATCCTGGACATTTCATTGAGTCTCCCTATGACAGTTCAACCAGGAAACAACAGCTCTCCTCAATCCAGACAAATGTCCAGCCAAGTGGTAATTGTGATCAAAATGAATATAGCACCAATCCAAATGGTTTACACACCACTTGTAAAGCCAACAAGTCCGCTTCTACTGCAGAGTCAGGACGCAGTCCAAGCAACTTCAGACAGAAAAATAAAACACGATGTAGAGACTGCAAATAAGGTCCATATATCCAGACATCACAATAGGACCATCGAGGAGACTTGTCGTAAAAATCCAGTGCACAGAAACAGCAATGGCAACAGCAGTAGCGGTCTCCACAGTCAGTTAATCGGCAAATTAAAATCAGCAGTAAATAACAAAAAAGATGCATGGAAGGGCTCTAAACAGCATCAAGGAGCTCAAAAACAGAGAAAACCAGCATCAAAAAAACATGCAGAGGCTAGCCCAGCATGGCAGCCATCTGCTATATACCAAGTCTTTCTTGGCATGGAGTGGAGTGAGAAAGTGGCATGCCCCTGAATACAAGGGAGCAGTGTTGGTGCAACATATTAGCCACCAACTCATTTAGCTTTTTTAGACATCACTTTGCTAACAAAAGAATGTTATAACTAGCCACTGTTAGCAAGTGCTTTGTATACCATTGGTGTTTTATGCCAGACATCCATTTGAAAAGTAAATGGCTAAAACAAAAGACATGGTGGCTAAACAAATGGGAAGGGGGTAGCCAAAAGGCTAATTATTGTCATCCAGACCTAACACTGCAAGGGTGATTCTAGTGGCAAGGCAAGGCAAAGTTTATTTTTCAAAGTGCTCAATCCCAGAGGATCTGGGTGTCATACAAACAAATAATAATTAATCATAAAACCACAAACATATACATATCTAAAATACTGACAATTAAACCATATAATATAAAGTAGCTAAAAATGCAGTATGAGGGGCACTCCCAGAAATAAATACTACCCGACAGTGTCTAGGAAGACTTGGGTAAACAGGAGGGCCTTGATGTGGGCTTTAAATACCTTGACTGAGGGGGGCCTTCCTTACATATGGTGGAAGTGAATTCCACTGGTTGGGGCCAATGACACTAAAAGCTCTGTTGCCAGCGGTCTTAAGTCTCGTCCTGGGACTTGCAAGGATGCCCCTAGAGGAGGAATGGAGGAAGTGGGCTGAGACAGCACGTGTTAGAAGGTCAGACAAGTACCCAGGGTCCAGCCCATGAAGGGTCTTAAAGGTGAGCAAGCCTACCTTAAAGAGGATCTTCCACCTGACCAGCAGCCAGTGCATTTCATGCAGCACTGGGGCGATGTGGCAGGATCTACACTGCCCTGTCAACAACCTGGCAGCTGCATTCTGCACTAGCTGCAGTCTGTAGAGGGTACCTCCCGAGACCCCAAAGTAGTATTACAGTAATCCAGCCTTGACATTACAAAGGCATGCACCAAAGTGAGGAGGTCCATAGTGTGAACTAGGGGCTTGATCCTAGTGATATTCCTAAGATGGTAAAAGCTGGTCTGGACAATGGATGACACCTGAGCTTCAAATGTCAATCTGCTGTGAAAGGTTACACCAAGACTGTGCACCCTACAGGAGGCCATCAGTGGCACAGCCCCAGGAATAATCCAGTATCTGGGGCAGAGGCCCTCCATCATGTCTTTTGTTCAACTCCACCACTAGTACCTCCATCTTATCGGGGTTCATTCACAACCAGCTGGAGACCATCCAGTCATTGATCTCAGCTAGGCATCTACTGAGCACTTCAACTACACTGGATGTCCCGGGGCAGAATGTACACGGCAAACAGCAATGGTGACAAGACCGAACCCTGATGTACCCAATAGGTCTAGGAAGAAGGTGATATTCCCCATCACTACCCATTGCCTCCTGATCATGAGATATGACTCAAACCTGCAGATAACAGTGCCAGTGAGTCCACAGAATTCCCTCAGGCAATCAAACAACACACGATGGTCTACCATATCAAATGTTGAAGCGAGATCGAGGAGAATGAGAATTGACCCTGCTCCTTGATCTTGTGCCCTAAGGAGGTAATTATGCACCTGGACTAATGCAGTTTCCATGCTATGCCTCACCCAAAACACTAACTGGAGGGGTTTGTACAGGTCAAAGGTCATGAGGTGCTCCTCTAGCTGCTGTGCCACAATTTTCTCAAGAACTTTCCCCAAAAATGGGAGGTTGGAGATTGGATGGTAATTCGCCAAGACATCAGGATCTAAGTATGGTTTCTTTAGGAGTGGTCTAACCAAAACCTCCTTTAAGGCATCTGGGAAGACCCCCTCTGAGAGAGAACACTGGACAATTAAGGCAAACACCGGGCCAACAGAATTGACACATCTCATTAAGAAACATGTCAGCACCAGGTCCAGTTCACAATATGTGTGCTTTAGCCTGAGGGCAACCTCCATGACATTAGCCACCTCCACTGGTTTAAACTCCACCTTACCAGGCGGAGTGCTCTCCGAATACTGCTGGCGATCCCTGTCAGCCACCGTGTGGCACACTGGCTGAATGCCTTGCTGGATAGCGGACACCCTGTCTGAGAATATTTGAGCAAACTCTTCGCACAAAGTGTCAGAAAAGGTTTTTTCAGCTGCAGACAGGCTGGATGTAGTAGCCTGTCCATAGTCCGAAAGAGCACAGTTGGTCGATTCTTCCCAGCAGCAATCTCCCTGCACAGGAACTCTGTCTTCTTATGGGTAACTGCCCCCTAATACTCTACATAATGAGAGTACAGGACCAGTCTGTTCACCTGTAGACCAGACCTCCACCAGAAGCACTTTAACTCCGACCCATTATCTTCATCACCTTGAGCTCCCCATCATACCACAGGGGCCTCAAGTGAGAATATTTTGGTCATAGACAGACTGGTGCAAGAGAGTCAAGAACAGCCAACATACCCTATTATAGGTGGTAGCAGACTCGTCCACACCCCCAATGCATGCACTACTCACACTGGATAAATCTGCCACAGCAAGAAATCCATCCAGGGTCAAACCCCTCAAAGGGTGGCAGCTTACTATCCCAGTGAGGGGAGGGCTCTCAGGGGGGCCCCAAACAAGCAATGATCAGACCAGGTGACCCAATCAGTCTTGAGGTTACTAACCTCAAGCCCAAGTGAGAAGACCAAGTCCAACATGTAACCACCCCTAGTGGGTCACAGTGGAAACCTCCTACGACAGGCCCAGAGATGACATCATCTGGAGGAGGTTATAACCCAGCCCAGAGGATTTGTCCTTGGCTCAGACATTGAACTTCAACGTCTCACCAACAATGAAGTCAGCTACCTCCAGCAGGAATTCACCTTCCACACCGGGGGAGGTGGTAAATCAGAAGAATCCTGCAGCCCGTGACCAGACCCCCATGCATGGCCACACATTCAAAGGAACCCGGTCATCCCACCTGGTGCACATTGAAGCCAAGTTCAGATCTAAAACAGATGGCCACTCCCCACCCCTGCATTCCAATCTGGGGCAGTGCACCACCTCCATTAGCCAGGGGGGTGGCAGCCTCTAGAACTGGGCCAGCATCATCACCCACCCAGGTCTATGTAATGCATACCAGATCAACTGTGGAAATCAAGTCCGCTATAATTGTTGTCTTGTTCCTGATCGATCTGGCATTGCAAAGCAGTGCCCTCGGGAAATTGGTGAGCAGTGTTGCCATCCTGGGTGCTAGTCCACTCAGTCCAGTGGAGACCCTGGGGATGGAGACCAAACATTTCTGGCCTCTCCCTAAGGCCTGTCAACACCCAAGGCACCTTCTGTACCCGATAACCTCAATCCCCCCAAAGTGCCCGTGATGCCCCGTGGCCTAGTATTTCAGCCCTAATTCTTGCTTTTTCCATTTAGTTTCTGTATATGTTCCAATAAAAGCCTAATTCCATTTACTACCACATGCTAGTTAAGGTCAATAAAGTCTTCCATTCGAAAGGAAGGAGTGCAGTCAGCTTTATGATCTAGTTTCACTGAGAGTAAACACATGCATAAGGTGTTTCAAAGTTCTGACTCTAACTTCAAGAAGAGAACAGTGCTGAACTGAAAATGAAATGCTAAAAAGGTCAAAAGTATTCAGATGGCAGCGCTGTTGACAGAGTACTTAATACTGCTTGAACAAAGGTGAATTATGTGGCAAAGAGCAGAAGAACCTGACCAAACATGACCCCAGTACTAAAGGAAAATTAAGGGAAAAACTATTTCCCTAAAAACAAAAATATAAAAGAAAGTGATGTGCACAGACTATATAACATTGCAAGTACAGTATACACCTTATTCATGATAGGGACTGACATTCATAGGATTCTCACATTGCCAGCCCATACACTCTTGCATATGCAGAATAGTACTTGGGAAATTGTGCTGAAGTAAAGATTACAAGAGCAGGTGTGCAACAGATTACCCCAGAGCACACATGCCTGCTCTGGCCTACATGGATCAAAGAAAACATGAGTTAATTTGGTTGAGAACAATGCCAACTGTAGGATTTGTACATGTGTTATTAATGTGACTGTTACATGTGTCAATATGGTGCATACTTGAAGCTTACCACTATGTTTGCCCCCACCACCTCTTCTGGCAGGCTGTTCCAGGTATCCACCACCATTTCTGGGAAGAAGTATTTCCTTACATCACTCAAACTCTCCCGAATCTTCATTGCATGCCCCCCCTGTGTTCTGGTACTCCTCCTCCATTGAAGGAGATTTCCCTCTTGTACCTTGTTCACCACTGTGAGGCACATATAAGTCTCAATCATGTCCCCTCCTGCTCACCTCTTCTTCAGGGAGTATACATTGAGCTCCTGCAGCCTCTCTTTGTATGGTTTCTTATTCAACCCCACATCATTTTGGTAGCCCTCCTCAGGACTGCTTCTACTCTGTCAATATCTTTGTATAGGTGTGGCCTCCAGAACTGGACACAGTTCTCCAGATGGTGTCTCACTAGCAAGTGATACAGTGGCATCCATACCTACCTTCTGTTAGAAATCCCCTAACTTTGTAACCCAGCATCTGGGTAGCCTTGCTCGCTGCTTTGTCACACTTCTCTGCCACCATGAGAGCATGATTACCTCTAGGTCCCTCTCTTGCTTGGTGGCTAAATATACCCCCCATCTTATACACAGTCTCTGGTTTCACAGCCCCAGGTGCAACACTTTTAGACATTGAAACACAGCTGCCAGCCCCTAGACCACTCTTCGTTTTCCCAGATCCCTTTGCATTCTCGCCACCCCTTCCTACTGTATGTTATCATTCCTGTTTTAGATTTCTATGTCATCTGCAAAGAGACACACCTTCCCCTCCTGTTTCCCAGCAATGTTACCAATGAAGGCATTGAGGAAAACAGGACCCAGTACCAATTAGAGATATGCAAAGTCCGCAAAATTCACTCAGCTAGTTAATTCACAGATTTCACCAATTTCACAGAGCGATTTCACAAATTTCATGGATTACAATATGAAATGCAAAATTCTGCATGTGAATTTCATGCTTTGTGGAAAAAATAATACAAACTTCGATGTAATTTTCATGAAAATCGCACGGATCAAAGTTTTGGAGTTTTTTCGAAATTCCACGAATTCCGTGAAGCACGAATTTTTTGGCGCTTCACATGAACTTCGAAGGGGCAAAGTTTAACTTTGCAACATGACTAGAACTGATCCCTGTGGTACTCAACTCATCACTCTCCTATCCTCCTGAATGACTGCCATTTACCACCACTCTGTGCTTCCTAACCTTCAACAAGTCTGATACCCAGCTTAGCACCTACTCCCCAACCCTCAGATTTCTAAGTTTCTCAATTAGCATCATGTGTACCACAGTCTCACAGACCTTACTGAAATCCAGATAGATCACATCCACTACCTTTCTGATTTAGCAACTTAGTCACCCAGTCAAAGAAATGTATGAGGTTTGTTTGACATTCTCTCCCTCTGAAGCCGTGTAGCCCATTTGCCACCAGGCACTCCATCACGCTCTCCTCTAGTAGGGTTTCCATTAATTTCCACACAGTAATGTGAGACTGACTGGACTGTAATTTCTAGCCTCATCCTTTCTGCCACTCTTGTGCAGAAGGACCACACTGGCCCTCTTCCAGTGATCTGGCACTTCCTGTAACTCCAATGAGGTGCTGAGTAATGTTGCTAGAGGGGTGCTACCTCTATGCTCAGTTCTTTTAGGACCCTTGGGTGGATCTCATCTGGCCCCATCACCTTGCTTTCTTATAGGGCTTCCAATCCCTTCAGACTGTCTCCTCTCAAAATGAATTTGTGTCCACTACCTTTGATGCCTGCTGATATATACTGGTCAGTCCCCTCTCCCCTCTACTGTAAAGACCGAGCAGAAATGCTCTTTTAATATCTTTGCTTTTTCTTAGTCTTCCTCTGCACATTCCACCCCCCCAAAACTGTTCTCCTGATCCTCATTATCCCGCCTTTTGCTTTCCTCTTTTCACTTACAGTGGCGTGAAAAAGTATTTGCCCCCTTCCTGATTTTCTCTATTATTGCATATTTGTCACACTGGATGTTTTCAGGTCTTTAGAGAAAATGTAATATTAGATAAAGGGAACCTGAGTGAACAAATAACACTTGTTTTTTTTTTTTTATTTCACCTATTTAATGAAAAAGTTAACCAACACCAACTGGCACTGTGTGAAAAAGTAATTGCCCCTTACATTAATAACTGGTTACACACATTTAGCTGCAATGACTGCAACCAAACACTTCCTATAATTCAATATCAGTCTTTCACATCGCTGTGGAGGAATTTTAACTCACTCTTCCTTGCAGAACTGCTTTAATTCAGTAACATTTGGTAGGTTTTCGAGCATGAACTGCTCGTTTCAGGTTCTCCACAGCATCTCTATTGGGTTTAAGTCTGGACTTTGACTAGGCCACTCCAAAACTTTAATTTTACTTCTTTTTAGCCATTCTGATGTGGACTTGCTTTTGTGTTTTGGATCTGTCTTGCTGCATGACCTAACTCACGCTTCAGCTTCAGCTGACGGAAGGATGACCGGACATTCTCCTTAAGAATTTTCTGGTACAGAGCAGAATTCATGGTTCCTTTAATTTTGGCAAGTCATCAGGTCCTTAGGCAGCAAAGCATCCCCACACCATCACACTACCACCACCATGTTTGACTGTTGGTATGGTGTTCTTACTGTGGAATGCTGTGTTTTGCTTTCATGAGACATTATGGGATCCATGTCGTCCAAAAGTTCCACTTTGGACTCATCTGTCCATAGAACATTTTCCCAAAAGGCTTGTGGATCATCCAGGTGCTTCTTGGCAAATGAGAGGCGAGCATTTATGTTCTTCTTGGTTAGCAGTGGTTTCATGCCTCTCACATGAAGCCCTTTTGCCCAGTCTCTTCTTTCTGATTGTGAGTCATGAACACTGACCTTAGCTGAGGCAAGAGAAGCCTGCAGTTCTTTGGGTGTTGTTTTAGGATCCTTTGAGACTTCCTGGAAGATTTTCGCTGCGCCCTTGGAGTAATTTGGCAGGCCGCCCACTCCTGGGAAGATTCACTACTGTTCCAAGTGTTCTCCATTTGGAGATTATGGCTCTCACTGTGGTTTGATGGAGTCCCAGAGCCTTAGAAATAGCTTTGTAACGCTTTCCAGACTGATGAGGGCAACACATTTTTTCTGATCTTTTCAGGAACTTCCTTTGATCATGGCATAATGTGCTGGTTGAATCTTTGTGCTGTAGCGTGACTCTGATGGTGAGGGTCAAAATAAGTGAGGTTTATATTGAGCAGGGCTGGCTGTAATCAAGCCTGGCTGTGTTCAATCAGCTGACTCTAATTATCCTTTTAATTGGGTTGATTTAACTAGGGGGCAATTACTTTTTCACACAGTGCCAGTTGGTGTTGGTTAACTTTTTTCATTAAATAAATGAAATAAGTAAAAAAAAAAAAGTGTTATTTGTTCACTCAGGTTCCCTTTATCTAATATTATATTTTGTCTAAAGACCTGAAAACATCCAGTGTGACAAATATGCAATAATAGAGAAAATCAGGAAGGGGGCAAATACTTTTTCACGCCACTGTATGTACCTATGTAATATACCACCTTAGCTACCCCCGTTGGTAACTATAATGGCCTCTTCTTTCTCATACCCTTGCATATTTCACTCAAACAGCTTGCCATTGCCTTAATTATTTCCTCCATTATCCTTTTCCATTGTTCCTCCACCCCCTTCCCCAGCCATTCCCCTTAAGGTATTTATTAAGGCAATCTCCAATTTCCTTAAAATCTGTCCTCCTGAAGTCCAGGACCGTAGTCCCAAAGTAGTTTGTCTACTGCCCAATCTGTATGCCAAAAAACAATGTGCAATATTGCTTGTACCCAGGGGGCTACCCACTGAGACATCTGCACTGCTGTCATCAGATGTGATCAGATAACCTAATATTTGTCAGGTGAAGCTACCTCTGGCTGGAAGCTGCAACCCTGGACTTAGGATTTGCAAGAAAGTGAGTTGTGCTCACAACAGAGGGAGGTGAACCTTACAATTTACAATTGTCTTTGGTTTGAAGCAGATTCCTTAGGAAAGTTAATATTCTTCAGGTGGAGGATACTTCTAACTGAAAGGTGTAATAAGGAACTTAGAATTATCAGAAAAGGCAATCTTTCAATCAGCAGAGGGAGGTGGACCTTTCTTTACTTTTGTTACAATTGTTAAGATTTTCAGTGCAGGAAGGGTTTAAATCCACAGGGACTGAATACTGTTTACTGTGTCTGTCCTTGTACACAGCTGACATGTTTTGGGGCTGACTGCTTTCAGAGCACAAGTCACCAGGCTGTTTTGGGGCCGGGGAGGTTTACCTGTGTCTGACTTGGATGTTTGGATTTTTCTCTGTTTGATTAGCAGGGTATTTTCTCTGTCAAATTGTCGTGTAGGGCATCTTGCTGACAGGAAGGCACTCCATCGCAGTGAGGTCAGAGCTTTTAGCTGATTATTTCATGAGGGCACAGTTTAGGCCCAAACCCTTCCCACCCTCACCCCACCACCCCTGGAAATAGTTCCTTTATACCTGGGGTTCTGACATCATTCCTCAAGAGGGCAAGGTACATATCACTGTCATATTCTCTCTAGCACACTGCACTGACAATATAAGCATACACATTATATATATATATATATATATATATATATATATATATATATATATATATATATCTATATATATTTCTATATAACAAACCAATCACACACACACACACACACAAACAAAACAAAAGAATAAGGCAGACAGACATGTGGGGAGTACTGCAATGTAATGGCTGTGGGGCAGCAGTTTTCCGGGAGTCTTTCTGGAGGCTGAGATGCTGCCCTGTTTGCAGACAACTCTCTTCCCTGAGGAAGGAGGTTGCTCGTCTTCAGGCTGCACTGAACAGTAGCAAGGGAACCTCTCCCATCCAAGGAGCACCACAGCCACCACCGCTACCTCAGAGGATGTGAAGAAAGCACAGCAGTTGGACCACAGTGGGCTCAGGAAGGGTAAGGGTGGTGGAACAGAGGAACACCCAGTCAGTTGTTCCACTCCACAATCCATACACCATTCTGGGGGAGCATAGTTCCCCTATGGATGTACTCGCAGAGGAGACTAAGGATGTTGCAGACAACTGTCACAAGGGAGGCCCTCAGGAAGGAGGCAGAGGACACCACAGGGAAAGGAAGCAGCTCCTGATGGGGGACTCAGTTATTAGGGGGATAGAACTGGGGGAAGCAGGGAAAACTGAAGTAAGGTGCCTGCCTGGTGCCATGGCTTGGAGGAACAGGAAGCGCATCCTTAGGATCATGAGAACAGTTGCACGGGAGTCAGAGCTGGACGTCATTGTCCACCTAGGGACAAATAACTTGGCTCATCATGAGATTAGAGCAGTGCAGAAGGACTTTGTAGAGTTGGGGAGGGGCCTAAGACAAGTAGCACACACAGTATCCTTCTCAGAGGTGCTGCCTGTCAGTGGCATGGGTGAGGAGAGGGTACTTTGCACCATGCAGTTTAACGAATTGTTGAAAAAAAATGGTGTGGAGCACAGGGGTTTGGCTTCATTGGGGACTGGGGTTCCACCTGGAGGGATACCAGCCTATACTGGCAGGATGGTCTGCATCTGTCCAATAAGGGAACAAGTCTTTCAGGCAATTGGTTTAAATGCTTCATTGGCAAGCTTTTAAACTAGTCAAGAGGGGAGGCATTGATAAGCAGCAGAAAAATCCCAGCCTCCCCCTACAAAACAGGGTACTAAATGAGAAAAAGACCAAGGTAGAAAGGTCAGTGGGGAATGCTGCTACAGACGGTAAAGCCATCAAAAAATGGAGAGCAATGAGTACCAATGCCTGTAGTCCGGCTAACAAGCTTCCTGAATGAGTGGCCTTGATGGAGGAGGAACATCTGGATATTGTGGCAGTCACAGAAACATGGTACACACAGAACCATGACTGGGACGTAAACATGCCAGGATACACTGGCTACAGGAGGGACAGGGAGGGTAAAAGAAGAAACATAGAAACATAGAAACATAGACTTTGATGGCAGATAAGGACCACTTGGCCCACCCAGTCTGCCCATTATCCTACCTACTGGATAAGCTGCAGATTATAGTTAATCAACAGCCTACTTCCTGCCACCCCCCACTACAACTGCCTTGTGTCTGTCCCATGCATG
Source organism: Neoceratodus forsteri (assembly GCA_016271365.2). Taxonomy (NCBI): domain Eukaryota; kingdom Metazoa; phylum Chordata; order Ceratodontiformes; family Ceratodontidae; genus Neoceratodus; species Neoceratodus forsteri. The sequence continues at coordinate 170,985,165 of CM057456.1, read as the reverse complement.
TTTGAATTCCCCCAGTGTTTTAGCCCAACAACCTCCCCAGGAGAGGCAGTTCCATGCATCCACCACTCTCTCCATGAAAAAGATTTCCTCATTACCCCTAGCCATCCCCCTCTATCTTTAAATTATGTCCCCTGTTCTTACATCTCTTTTTCTGAAAGATGCTACCCTCCTGGACTTTGTTGATTCCCTTGAGGTACTTGAATGTCTCTATCATGTCCCCCCTGTCCCTCCTTTCATCAAGGGTATACATATTAAGCTCTCTCACTCTCTCTTCATATGATTTCTGATGCAGACCCTGCACCATTTTAATTGCCCTCCTCTGGACTGCTTCCATCCTGTCTATGTCCTTGCGTAGATAAGGTCTCCAAAACTGCACACAGTACTCCAGATGGGGTCTCACCAACTGTCTGTACAAAGGGATAACCACTTCCCTTTTTCTACTTGTGATGCCCCTTCCTATGCATCCCAGTATCCCCCTGGCTGTGCTTACTGACTTCTCACATTGCTTACCCACCTTTAGATCATCTGATATGACTACCCCCAAGTCCCGTTCCATTTTTGTTGTTGTTAGTACCTCCCCTGCTATTGTGTACTCTTCTCCTTGGTTTTTGTTTCCCAGTTGCATTACTTTGCACTTCTTTGCATTGAATCTAAGTTGCCATATGACTGACCATTCCTCCAACCTTGCCAAGTCCCTTCTGATCCTTTCTACCCCCCTTGTGTATCAACTCTGTTACAGATCTTTGTATCATCTGCAAAGAGGCATACCTTTCTCTCCAGACCCTCTGCAATGTCACCTATAAAGATGTTAAAGAGGACTGGACCCAGTACTGAGCCTGAGGTACTCCACTAGTGACCCCCCTTTTTCGGAATGTGTTCAACTCACTATTACCTTCTGTGTCCTGTTTTGCAGCCAGTTTGCAACCCAGGCTACCACCCTGGGACCCACTCTCAGGCTGGCTAACTTGATTATTAATCTTTTGTGCAGGACTGTGTCAAATGCCTTGCTAAAGTCTAGGTAGGCTATATCCACAGCCCCTCTCTGGTCTATTACTTTGGTCATCCAGTCAAAGAAATCTATTAGATTCATTTGACATGACATTCCTGCTGTAAATCCATGCTGCTTTGGATCCTGTGCCCCACTGGCCTCTAGGTACTGAACAATTCTTTCTTTCAGAAGTGATTCCATCATTTTCCCTACCACTGAGGTCAAACTCATAGGTCTGTAGTTTCCTGCTTCTGCCTTGCTTCCACTTTTGTGAAGGGGAATCACATATGCCCTCCTCCAGTCCTCAGGTACCACCCCATCCTCCCATGATTTGTTAAAAAGTGTGGTCAGTGGTGTCACTAGGTCCTCCCTTAGTTCCTTTAGGATTCTGGGGTGAATCCCATCAGGCCCCATTGCTCTGTCCACCCTGAGTTTTAGGAGTTCTTTCAGGACTCTTTCTTCTGTAAATGGACTGGTGTCAACCTCCCCCCCACCCAGAGTGCTTCTATCGTCTGGTTTAGGTAACTCCTAATCTTCTTTTGTGAATACTGAGCAAAAGTATTCATTCAGTATCTCTGCCTTTTCACTGCCTCCCTCTGCCCACCTCCCCTCTCCCTTATTAATCTTCACTATTCCTCCATTAATCTTTCTATGCTCCCTAATGTACATATAAAAGGTTTTATCCCCCTTCTTAACTGACTTGGCTATTTTTTCCTCAGTTTGGGCTTTTGCTATTCTGACTGCCTTCCCCACTTCTTTCTGCTTTAATTGATACAGTTCCCTGTCATGTGTCTTCTGTGATGCCTTATACTTTTTGAATGCAGCCTTTTTCTCCTTAACCTTCCCTGCCACCTCTTTTGAGAACCATATTGTTTTTTTATACTCTGCTTTGTTTTCTTTATCTGTTTCACACAAAGGCTTGTTGCCTTTATGATGGCAGTTTTGATTTTTCTCCATTGTTCTTCCACCCCTCCTGTTTGGCCATTTGCTAGTGTATTCCTCAGGTATTCACCCATTTTGCCAAAGTCATCCCTTCTAAAGTCCAGTATGCTTGTTTTTGTATGGCTTGTCTCCATGGTTGTGCTTATTGTGAAGCACACTGTGCAGTGGTCACTTGTTCCCAGATGTCTACTGACTTCTAAATTTGTGATCCTCTCTCCATTTGAGAGTACCAGGTCTAGTATTGTTTCCTCCCGAGTGGGTTCCAACAATAGCTGTCTAAGGTCTGCCCCCTGCAGGGCATTAAGGATGACCCTGCACTTGGATGTGGCTGCAGTACATGTCATCCAGTTAACATCTGGCATATTCAGGTCCCCCATCAACAGTATCTCCCTTTTTTCAGCCATTTTGAGAATGTCCTCTATCATTTTCTTGTCCATTTCCTCCCCTTGAGATGGGGGTCTGTATTCAACCCCTGTGCATATTGTGATGCCATTCCCTGTCTCCAAGGTGACCCAGAGTGCCTCTTGTCCTCCCCTTTACTTTTTAGTTCTGTAGCTTTGATCCCTTCCCATATGTATAGAGCTACTCCACCTCCTCTTTTCCCCTCCCTGTCCCTTCTGTAGATTGTGTATCCCGGTATGTTGACATCCCAGTTATGGTTCCCCCTGTACCATGTTTCTGTGACTGCCACAATATCCAATTTTTCATCTTCCATTAAGGCTACTAGCTCAGGAAGCTTGTTTCCTAGACTACGGGCATTGGTACTCATTGCCCTCCATTTAATTTTGGCTTTATCCTTTCCCCCCCATGCTTGCTCTTTTTACCCTTGTCTATTTTTCCATTTACCCCTGTCCTGCCCTCTGCTGAGCACTGTACCTCAGTGTTTACCTTACTACCCATCATGTTTTGTGGGGGGAGGCTTGAAATTTCCTGCCTCTTATTAGCACCTCCCCCCATGGCTAGTTTAAAAGCTTGCCAAGGAAGCATTTAAACCTGTCACTTAGGATCATGGTTCCCTTCATGGACAGATGCAGACCATCATGCCAGTATAGACCTTCATCTTTCCATGTATACCCCAGTCCCCAATGAAGCCAAAGCCCTTTGCTCTGCACCAGTTTTGCAACCATTCATTAAACTGCATGGTGTGTAGTTCCCTAGCCTCACCCCTGCCATGAACTGGCAGCACCTCTGAGAAGGTAACTGTGCTTGCTACCTGTCTGAGGCCCCTCCCCAACCCCACAATTTTATCCTGCACTGCACTGATCCCATGTCTAGCTAGGTAATTTGTCCCAAGGTGGACAATGATATCTAGTTCCCTCTCCTGTGATGCTGCTTCTGCAATCCTGATGATTTTCTTCTTGTCCCTCCAAGCCATGGCACCAGGCAGGCACCTTACTCCCCTCTCCTCTCCCTTCCCCAGGTCTACTCCTCTAACAATTGAATCCCCTATCAGAAGCTGTTTCCTTCCCCTGTGGTGTCCCTTGCCACCCTTCTGTGGGTCTCCCTTGTGGGTGTCCTCAGCATTCTTCTTGGTTTCCACTGAGGGTGCCATCATAGAGGAACCTTGCTCTGCCAGACTGGTATGTGGTTTGTGTAGAGGTACAACTAGGGGGCTTCACCTCTGTTCCACCACCCGTACCCTCCCAGAACCCACTGAGGTCCAACTGCTCTTCATACTTGGCAGCCTCTGTGGCAGTGGTGCTCTTTGGGTGGGGGAGGCCTCCTTAGTCCTTGCCAGGAGGAGGAGTAGCTCTCTACATAAGGGAAGGAATCTAAGCAACAGAACAAAAGGGTAAACAGGGAGGAGAAGAAGCACTGTGGGTCAATTTGGAGACAGGCAATGGCACCACAATCCGCACAGGGGTTGTATACAGACCTCCCTCTCAGACGGAGGAAATGGACAAGGAAATGATAAATAGTATACTTAGAATGGCAGAAAAAGGGGAGATATTGCTAATGGGTGATATGAATATGCCAGATGTTAACTGGAGCGCAGTTGCAGCAGCCACTTCTTAGAGTGGGGTTATTCTACAGTAGATGCCCTACAGGGGGCATGCCTTAGACAACTAATATTGGAACCCACTCAAGAGGGAGAAATCTTAGACCTGGTTCTCTCAAATGGGGATGGAGAGAGGATCACAGATGTAGAAGAGGGTAGCCATCTGGGAACTAGTGACCATCGAACAATATGGTTCACAATAAACACAGTAATAGAGTCAAGCCATACAAAGACAAAAGTACTGGACTTCAAGAGAGCTGACTTTGCCAAAATGGGTGAGTGCCTAAGGAATGCACTAGTAAATTGGCAGGAAGGAGGGATGGAAGAACAATGGGGAATAATAAAAACTGCCATCACAGAGGTAACAAGCCTTTGTGTGAAGCAAATAAACAAAACAAAACAATGTAAGAAACCACTATGGTTCTCAAAGGAGGTGGCAGTGAAGGTTCAAGAGAAAAAGAAAGCATTCAGAAAGTACAAGGAATCACAGAAGCAGCAGGACAGAGAATTGTATCAGTTAAAGCAAAAGGAAGCTGGGAAGGCAGTCAGAACAGCAAAGGCCCGAACCGAGGAAAAGATAGCCAACTCAGTTAAGAAGGGATAAAACCTTTTAGGTACATCAGGGAGCAAGGAAGACCAAGTGAGGGATAGTGAGGCTTAATAAAGGGAGGGATGGGCAGAGGGTGACTGTGAAAAGGTAGAGATACTAAACAAATATTTTTGCTCAGTATTTACAAATGAAGAGGGGGAGGTACCTAAAACAAACAATAGAAACACTCTGGATACAGAAGTTGATACCAGCCCATTTACAGAAGAAAGGGTTCTGAAAGAACTCTTAAAACTGAAGGTGGACAAAGCAATGGGGCCTGATGAGATTCATCCCAGAATTCTAAAAGAACTAAGGGTAGAACTAGTGACACCACTGACTACCCTCTTTAACAAATCATAGGAGGATGGGGTGGTACCTGAGGACTGGAGGAGGACAGATGTGATTCCCCTTCACAAAAGTGGGAGCAGGGCAGAAGCAGGAAACTACAGACCTATTAGTCTGGCCACAATGTTGTTCGCAGTGTACATGCTGACCCTGGGAGGGATCATTAGGAAGTATGGTCTGAGTTTCCATTGCTATGCTGATGATACTCAGCTATACTTGTCCTTTGCCCCAGGAACATCCAACGCAGTGGATGTGCTAAATATCTGTCTGACCAAGATTAATGACTGGATGGCTTCCAGCTGGTTGCGTCTGAACCCTGACAAGACAGAGGTATTGGTAGTGGAGTCGAACAGAGTTCGTGATAGGATGGCCTCTGACTCAGCAACTGGACTTGTTCTCGGAGCTGTGTCATTGAAGGCCTCCTCTTGGGTGAGAAATCTTGGAGTGATTCTGGACAGGAACTTAACCATGGAGGCTCAAATATCTTCTGTGGTCTGCACCTGTTTTTTCCATCTCAGAAACATTGCCAGATTAAGCCCCTTGTTCCGCCTCTGGACCTCCCTACCTTGATACATGCCTTAGTCACATCTAGGCTGGACTACTGTAATGCGCTCTATCTTGGGGTCTCTGGGGGATCTCTCCGCAGACTGCAGATGGTGCAAAATGCTGCTGCCAGTTGTGACTGGGCAGCAACATTCCATATTAAGCAGTACTGCAGTTGCACTGGCTGCCAGTCAGGTGGAGAATCCTCTTTAAGGTGGGTCTTCTCACCTATAAGCCCTACACGGGCAGGGCCCTGGTTACCTGTCAGTCCTCCTGGTACCTACTCCTCTATCTGCCTCTCCGATCTTCCAGTGGTGGCTTCTGACCATTCCTAGAGCGAGGTTAAAATCAGCTCGTGACAGAGCCTTTAGCGTTGCGGCTCCCGTTCTATGGAACTCTTTGCCAGCACTGGTCAGAGAGGCCCCCACTGTAGACATTTTTAAGGCCCGCATGAAGACACTCCTATTTTTACAAGCATTTGATGCTTAGAGTAGGCTATTTTATAGGTTGTGATTTATCATTTTATTTTTATGAATGTTTCTATGTTTTGTGTGTTAAATGTTATTTGAAATTTGTACGGCACCCAGAGCCTCCGGGATTGGGCATCTTTTAAATAAATTTTCCTTGCCTTGCCTAGTTTAACCTCAGTGATAGGGAAAATGATGGAATCACTTCTGAAGGAAAGAATTGTCGAGTACCTAGAGGCCAGTGGGGCACAGGACCCAAGGCAGCATGGATTCTCAGCGGGAAGGTCATGCCAGACAAATCTAATAGATTTCTTTGACTGGGTGACCAAAGTAGTAGATCAGGGAGGGGCTGTGGACCTGGCCTACCTAGATTTTAGCAAGGCATTTGGCACAGTCCCACACAAAAGATTAATATACAAGATAGCCAGCCTGGGAATGGGTCCCAAGATGATAGCCTGGGTAAAGAATTGGCTGGAGAATAGGACACAGAGGGTAATAGTAAATGGAGTCCACTCTGAAGAAAGGGGGGTTACTAGTGGGGTACTGCAGGGTTCAGTATTAGGACCGGTCCTCTTCAATATCATTATAAGTGACATTGCAGAGGGACTGGAAGGAAAAGTATGTCTCTTTGCAGTTGACACAAACATCTGCAACAGAGCTGATTCGCAAGTTGGGGTGGGAAGGATGAGAAGGGACTTGGCAAGGTTAGAGGAATGGTCAAATGTATGGCAGCTTAGATTCAATGCTAAGAAGTGCAAGGTAATGCACCTGGGAAACAAAAACCAAGGGGAAGAGTACACAATGGGGGGTGAGATACTAACAACTACAAAAATGGAAAGGGACCTGGGATAGTCATATCAGATGACTTAAAGGTAGGCAAGCAATGTGAGAGGGCAGTAAGGAGTGCTGGGGGGATACTGGGATGCATAGGGAGAGGCATCACCAGTAGAAAACAGGAAGTTGTTATCCCTCTGTACAAACAGCTGGTGAGACCCCACCTGGAGTACTGTGTGCAGTTCTGGAGACCCAGTCTCCACAAGGACATAGACAGAGTGGAAGCTGTCCAGAGGAGGGCAACTAAAATGGTGCAGGGTTTGCACCGGAAGACATATGAAGAGAGACTTAAGGATCTTAATATGTATAGCCTCAACGAACAGAGGGAGAGGGGGGACATGGTAGAAACTTACAAGTACCTCAAGGGAATCAACAAAGTACAAGAGGGTAGCATCTTTCAAAAAAAGAGGTGTGCAAGAACAAAGGGGCACAATTTGAAGATGGGGGGAGTGGCCCAGAGGTACTGTAAGGAAGTATTTTTTCACAGAGAGGGTTGTGGATGTATGGAACGGCCTTCCAGAGGAGGTTGTGGAGTCAAAAACAGTGGTTGAATTCAAGCATGCATGGAACAGTCATAAGGCAATTCTAGGGGGTGGGGGTAGAAAGAAGTAGAAGCTGGTTAACTAGGATCTACAGCTTATCCATTAGGTAGAGAAATGGGCAGACTGGGTGGGCCCAGCAGTCCTTATCTGCTGTCAAATTCTATGTTTCTATGTTGCTATGCTGTCTCGATTCATAAATTCCAGATCCAGTACTGCCCCATCCCTAGTGGTTTCTGTAACCTGCTGCCAGACAAATATCCCCTACGGGGAGATAATGATGGTCCTGCTTCTTGATACAGCCATGGCCAGAATACTACAGTCTACATCCAGCAGATTAAAGTCCCCCTTAATCAATACCTCTCCTTTGCTTGCCATTCTACCAGTGGTCTATCCAAACTCCTGTCTAATGCCTCTTCCTCTGTTGGTGGTCTGTATACCACCCTCTTGCCGATAAATTCCCTGGATCCTGTCTCTAAGCCAACCCATACAACCTGTAGCCCTTCCATGCCCCCATTGTGTTCTTTTAGCTCCATGGCCTTTATATCTTTCCTTACAAATAATACAAACCCTTCCCCTTTTCTGCCTGTCCTATCCATCATGAATATGGTGTAACCTGGAACGGCCACATTACAGCTGTGGTTGCCAATGCAGCATAATTCTGTTACAGCCACTATACTCAGATCTGCCTCCACAGTGGTTGTCTCTAGGTCAGTGATTTTATTTCCAAAGCTCCCTGCATTGCCACACATGGCAGTGTACCTCTTTTGTCCCTGTGCCGGCCTTTCCTCCATTCCCTACTCTATTCTTCACCTTTCTCTTGTCCCTGGTTCTGTCCTCCTCTTTTTGTTCTTCCTCTTCCCACCCTTCCTAACTCCTCTCTCAGCCTTAGAACCACCTCCTGACCCTCCTGTCCCTCCTGTTCTTTCCTCCCCCTTGTCCCTATGCCACTCTACCCATGGGGAATTTATTACCGCTGGTTTTTCCTCTCTGATGATTATTTTTATGGTGGTGGCATTCACTGCCTCCCTCATTTTTTCTGCCTCCTCATTGCTTGTTTATAAATCCATCAAAGTAGCATGTATACCCTTCACTCAGGACTGCCTTTCTCCACCTGGATGGATTGAGGCCCTCTCCTTTGCAGAGGCCTGTATCCCCCAAGGTAGGACCCCAGTCCCTGATGTAGTCAAACTCCTCCTCCATGCACCATGTTTTTAACCAGTTGTTGAAGACTGTGGTGCAGTATTCTCTATCCTCCCCTCCAGCCATATGCAGGTAGCACATCATTGAAGGCCACTGTCTGAGCTACCTGCTTTATGCACCTCTCCAGCTCCCTCAGTCTGTCCTTCATCATCCCTCCTGCATCCTTCACCAGGTCATTAGTTTCCAAATGGACAATAACATCCAGCTTCCCCTCCTGCCCCACTGCCATAGTGATCCTAAAGATTTGCTCACCATCTCTCCATGCAGAGGCACTATGTAGGCATCTCACTTCCCTCTTTCCCTCCTGTCCTATTCCCAAAACTACCTCTCTAATGATAGATTCCCCCACCAGAAGTTGCTTTCTCTTCCTCTGTGGTCCTCTGCTTCCCATTCCCGCCTCTGGACCTCCTGCCTCGAGGACCCTCACATCCTCCTTGGCCACTACCATGGGTGCCATCTCTTGGCAGTCCCTTCCTGCTAGGGAAATGAAGCAGTTGTGTAGTGACTTGAGCTGATGAGTGTGTTCCTGACCCACCACCCCCACCCTCCCTGAGCCCACCACAGTCCAGCCAGTCCTTCTTCTTGGCACACTGTGGGCAGTGGTGGTGGACTTGGTGGCCCCAGGGTGGGGGAAGAGGTCACCTGAATCCTAGCCACTCAGTCCAATATCTAGTGGACTTCTCTCACAGCCCAGAGAGGTACACACAAATGGGGCAGCACCTCGGTCTCCCAAAGGTCTCCCCGAAGACATGCGCTCCACATCTACTGCTTTGCACCACACCCATCATTCTCAATACTTCATTCCCTATGAGCTGGTAAAAAATGTCTGCCCTTATCCCAGGTAGGGTGCTTCTAGTGTTTACAAAGTGTACCGAAAATCTAAGATCACCTTTTCCATGACTTAGGCTGACAGTGTAAAATACCTTAAAGATCAAAGGCAAAGATAGCAATTATAAAAGTCATATTTCAGTCTTGTTATAGGTTTGTTTAATAAATAATTATATCACTAACCATTGTATCTATTATACAGTATATCCTGTGGTTATTTTCACTACAGCCATCCAAGTAAACTCCTACAGTATTTGTGATATCTCTGTCACTAAACTTTTCTACGTTTTTTGCAATCTTAGCTGAGAGCTGCTGGCAATTGATGTCATTTAAGTCCTGTCATCCGCAGCAGCAGCAGCATGAGAATGCTATGGTGAGAACAGCTGATCAGCCATCTCAAGATGCTCAGTGTGTGTTTCCTGGAAACATTTTATTAGTTGCACAAGTATTTATTGCCAGATTGATAACTTTTGCACTGTACAGTGGAAATAAAGTATCATAATGGCATTCAGCTGTCTGTTAGCGTCACCACTCCTTGCTGATGCTGACAATTCTTTTCTACAGGGAGCTCATTTTAAATCAACTGCACACAGATCAACTAATAGTAAACTCTGATATTGCCACTACTCACTATGTGAAATTCATACATACTTAAAATTAGCTTGGTTCCTGTAGTTACCAATGCTGAAGGCAAAACAGCAAAGAAGAGCCTGTACTTTGTTAGTGTCAGATCTTGGATTCTTGCAGCTCACTGGCGCTGACAACTGCAGTGATCCCGTTAGTGATATACCTTTGCCTACAGAACACAATTCAAACATCAGATTGGTGGAGTTGTATTAGTACTCCTTTTTTTTACTTTTGGTGAATGAAAGTCTAATTCATTAACAGAGACTCTTCATTTACTCTGCAGAATCCTGCTCTTATTCAAGCTGTTTTTTCTACCTGTGAACTATACATAGTTGTACGTAAAATGTCTGGCAGAGTTACAGAATACAGTAGCTCTTTAGAGGTGCTTGAGAAATAACGCCTTATGCATTCAAGCCTATAGTTAATGATGCTTGCAGAATTCTCCATCTCTTCAAAATGCTCATGATTAACTTCTGCATCATTAGCTATAGGTGTTCATGAGTAACTTCTGCATCATTAGCTATAGGCTTGAATGCATAAGATGTTATTTCTCAAGGCACCTCTATAGAGCTACCACATTCTATGACTCCATCACACATTTTATGTACAACTATGTGTAGTTCACAAGTAGAATAAACAGCCTGAATACAAGCAGGATTCTGCAGAGCAAATACAGAGTCTCTGTTAATGAATTAGACTTTCATTCACCAAAACTAACAAAAAAAGGAGTACTAATGCAACCCCACCAAACCAACGTTTGAATTGTGTTCTGTATGCAAAGGTTTAACACTAATGGGATTGCTCCAGTTGTCAGCATCAGTGAGCTGCATGAAACCATGATCTGACACTAACACAGTATAAACTCTTCTTTGCTGTTTTACCCTTGGCATTGCTTACTACAGGGTCTGAGCTAATTTTTTTTTCCATTCAGTTTTTTTCTCCCCTGAGCCCTGGCAGGGGTATGGCCCTCCAAACAATGGGCTCTCTCTTGGGTTCTGCTGCTCCCACACTCGCCAACCTGGATCATTCCCCCATGCCTTGCCCCCCCCATGGTGGGGCCAGGTAGGTGGAGCCCCCCCCTTCGAAGACCCAATCCAGAAACTGGGGTCAGCCGTCGGGTGCAGCAAACCATCATGGAGCTGCACCAGACTCCTTTTTCTCCTTTTATCCTGTTCCCCCCCTCCCTATGGACATGATTACGTTGGAGCATGCCTCCTGACCATATCACCCTCCAGTCACCACCAGAGGGTGATCAGCAGGTGGGATGACATGGCACCTTCCCCAAGAGAGAGGAAAGCAGTCCTTCAGACACTCAGTCATCTTTCCCTCTGCCAAACCCCAGTGGCCCAGGCTCATTCCCGAACTCAGGTCACCGACGTGGCATAAGGTGTAGTGACCAGCACCTCAACCTCCATTGCCACTGGGCAGGCAGATCGAAGCTAATTCTAAGTAGATATGAATTTCAGGTAGTGAGTAGTGGTAGTATCAGGACTGACTATTAGTTGATTTATGTTCAGTTAAATTAAAATGAGTTTCCTGTGGCAAAGAACTGTCAGCATCAGCGAGGAGCGGTGGCGCTAACAGCTGAATGTAGTTACAATTATACTTTATTTTTGCCGTACAGTGCAAAAGTTATTAGTGTGGCAATAAATACTTCAGCAACTAGTAAAATGTTGCCAGGAAATATACACTGAGCATCTTGAGATGACTGATCACCTGTTCTGGCCATAGCACTCTAGCACTGCTGCCACTGATGTCAGTCCTTTAATGATGTCAAAGGCCGGCAGCTCTTAACCAAGGTTGTAAAAAAAAGGAGAACATTTGAGTGACCGAGATGTCACAAATGGGAGTTTACATGGATGGCTGTAGTGAAAATAACCACATGACATGGTATATAATAGATTAGTCATATCATTATTTATTAAACAACCCCAAAACAAGACTAAAATCTAACTTTCTAATTTCTTACTTTGCCACTGATCTTTAAATGTCCTTATTCAACAACAGGCAAATTAATTGTGATAAGATGAGATTGGCAGGCAAACCAAATACAGAAGACACAAAACGTGTTTTTTGGTTATACCCAAATTGGGTGTTACTAGATTTGCTTTAAATTATACAGAAACAATACCAATCACCTTTACCGGTAAGGTATACTCACAATGCAGCAGATTTTAGATACACTAATGCAAAAAAAAAATAAATAAATGTGATAAGATGTGATAAGCAGGCAAACAAATACAAAAGACCCAAAGCTAGTTTAGGTGTCTCTACACAAGAACCACCAACAAAGTTCTGTAGGGTTGCAGTAAAACGTTGCAGAAACAATAGCAGACACCCTTGATTGAGGTAATGATCTGAGGAGGAAGACCTCAGAACCTGAAGCAGTGAAGGGATCAAAAGATGGGGGGCCTGGACAGCAATGTGAACGGCTGAATGACAGACTCACGGCTGACTCCAGGCATACTAGTCTTCTAAGATGCTTATAAGTTATTGCCCTTTAACTCAGGGACTACAGCTGAGGACAGCTAGTCTGAGGCTTAGAAATAAAGAAGCTCAGCATTGGTCCCAATCAACAAGCTACTCCTTATTGGAGCAGAGGGGATTGGGTGGAGATTGAGAGCACACAGACAGGAAGAAGCCTGCTCCCCAATTGTACTTAGCAGGAAGAGAAACAAGTATCAGTTGAATGTTGTTTCATGTCCTGCTGCCCTTCTCTCTCAACTCACACAATACTCAAGTCAGCACACATAGCTGTTCTCCAACTGCATGGTGAACTCTGCAGCATAGCTCAAAAGCCACTCAGCTATCGATGGTATCCCTAGCAACACCCCATAACCGCAAACCAGTCCCATTTGGAGCAGAAGAGACTGGTTGGAGACTGAGATCACACAGGAAGAAGCCTGCTCCTCAGTTGTACTTAGCAGGCACAGGAACAAGTATCAGTTGGATGATGTTTCAAGTCCTGCTGCCCTTATCTCCCTACTCACATAACACTCGAGTCAGCACACACAGCTGTTCCTCGACTGCATGCTGACCTCCATGCCACAGTTCAAATGCGACTCAGTTGTTGTTAAGGAAGTGAAGCCCCCGATTGTAAAGTTTTGTGTGGTGTTCCTCTAATTTTCACTGCTCTGATCACTCACTCAAGTTTTCAGTTGCAGTTTTGCCCGACACTCATATTGCTGGGCTGATATTGTCTTCATCATTTTTGCCACGCCATTATGACATGGAACCGTCAATATGAACATGTAAATTATCAGTCCATGTGTATTTTCTATAGACTTACAACACATCAAGTTACAGTAGCTGGTGGCATGTCACAATCATTTGCTGTTTTAAGTTGACATCAGCAGTCACCAGATATGGACCCTGAGTCTACAGGTTCAAGTGGCAGCAGCTAAAGAGGAAGAGTGATCCCATCTTTTGTTGCTGCAAGCCATCTCTGTTACATTCTTATGCCTGGGTATTTGTACCTTAGCAGGCATATGTACCATGCTTCCAATATGTCAGTTTGTGCAACATTTGAATGTCTTGTCCAGTGGTCTACATAATTCAGTGTGCCACTAGACAGTCCTAAGATGTATCTGTCTTGTATGTCATTCTATGTTGGTTGCGGCCTGTGGTCGGACCTGACCTTTTTTCTTAGATGAACATGCTGTGTGTACCTGTAGATTTCTATTTATGTGTGGGGAGGTCATGAAGTTCAATAGATGCATACCTAATGACACTCTCACCACAACATCCATAACTGTGTAGGAATCATTAATCAGTTAGTGCATTGTATGCTTTAATCTCACTTCCAGACATTCACGTCGCACAGGCAGCACACCATCCTCAGAGTGAAACAGGGTAATGTGTGAAAACAAGACAATCAGCATATCCAATGCTATTCTAGTGTACCACAAAATATTAGCCATACGGAAAAGCAGAATATCCAAGGACCCTCTGTATTGTCTGTACCAGTCACCATAATGGCTCCTCTGACCCACAGGTATAAACTAGTGCCAATTATGTTGGGTCAAGGCTGTTATTCAAGGATTCTGCACAGCCATTATGATTGGTGTTTGGACATTCCATCATACATTTATGCTGCTGGTCTGTGGCCCACCAGAACAGTACTGATTCCACCCACATTCCAGCTCTGTTTTAGTCAGTGGCATCGATGAGTGTGTTATTCACAGTGGCCATAGCCGGCCATGCAACTCTGCATGGTATGTATACACTTTACATGGTGAGCTCAACTGTTGTTTTATGGGAGTTGGCCCTTTTTTTTGGGGGGGGGGAGATGACCACCAAAAAATACCTGCTTCTCTGCATCCCCTTACCAACCTTGCAGTCCAGCCCACTAGCATTGTGAATTGCAAATTGTGCATATCAGTTATGTAGAAAGGAACTTGGATCTTTCATCATACATTTATGGAACTTTTTTGTGGCTCTGTAGACTGTTGTGGAGTAGGAACGAATACAAGAGAAAGCTGCTTAGTCCGAGCACTGATAGATTTGGCTTTCAAAAGATATGCTACAGATTAGGAAGAGGGACTGATTAGCATGCTGACATTCACCATTGTGCTGCCAAATCATTGATCATGCCCCAGTAGCAGTCATGTGTGGGAAATGACATTTTGAGGCCTAGAGGTGTTAGGCTAGGGATAGGAGCTCTCCAACTTTGCATGTCATGTCTTGGGTCCATGTCAAGGGAATGGGGAGCACGACAATTCGCTCCAGTCGATTTGTTCTGCCTCAACTCACTCCCGCCATCTCGCTCCTGTGTCATGTCACTCCCATGACAACCTGCACTCAACAATTTGCTCCTGTGCACTGGACTGTACATTTTACATTCTCCTACATTATATGGCAATGTTCTTCTCTTCAACAAGAAAGCAGAAAGGCCAGAGAAGAAAACCAGCTGTCGAACACTGTATGCAAGGGACCAGCTGACTCCCAATAACCTAGCAAACTCCTAGAGCCTCCTATCAAGAAGCTTTCTCCTAGTAACCCTCAGCCTCGTAGTGATCATTTTAGTGGGAGGCAAAACACTGGCAGGCAAAGCATTTGGAGAAAAAGCAATCGATTAACTTAAGACATATTTGGTTTACCATTTGATTCAAAATGATGAGATGTTTCCCACTCCTCTCGGATCATCTGCTGGAGTTAAACATACTCATAATATCCATGGTACAAATATCCAGAAGAATGTAAAATTAGAAACTTTATTTAAATTTTATTTAAGAACTTTAAAATCATATCGGTTCCCAAGTACTAGTCAAAGCTGTGTGCCACACCTCTCAGGAACTCCTCTGTTGTGATGTCTGCACATTTCTTGAGAATGTATTCTAGCCTTAGAGCATTGTCTTGGTAGGCATGTCGAGGCACATCAGGGGCATTACCAGCAATCATCTGCTCAATTCCGGAGTCCCATAATGAAGCACTTGACTTACAGTAACCTACAGTCACCCATATGCAGTGGGTGTCAGTAGTTAACAATTAG
This sequence comes from Neoceratodus forsteri, assembly GCA_016271365.2. Taxonomy (NCBI): domain Eukaryota; kingdom Metazoa; phylum Chordata; order Ceratodontiformes; family Ceratodontidae; genus Neoceratodus; species Neoceratodus forsteri. The sequence continues at coordinate 170,969,770 of CM057456.1, read as the reverse complement.
TGCAGTGACCTGTAAATTTGCATGCTAAAAATATACTTTAGAGGGAGCAGGAGTGGATGTGAGAGTGAGATTGCAAGAGCTAGTTAGACTGGAGCACATTGTCATCGGCATGAATTGACGGGAGCCAATTGATGCAGAGCAAATTTGCAGGAGCGATTTGACATGGACCCAAGAGAATGGCAAATTTTATGTTGGCTTGCCAAAGATGGTGGCAACATACATTATTTGTATCAGTTTTAGGAAAAATAGGGGCTTGGCTGAGCCAACCAATCACTGACCTACATTTGGAGTTTGGTCATCCTCAACCAGACAGCTAGTGGATAGTTTAGCATGCTGCTAGATAGACTCTGCTGCATAACAGAGCAAGTACTGTAGTTTCATGTGCATTTCATGTGAGGTGGAGCCAATATATGCCCTACCATGTCAATAAATAGCTTTTGCAAACAGTTAACTGTGGCAGTATTTTTTCATCCCTAATTCTTGCATGTGTGCTACAGGTGGAAAAATTATGAACTGCTTTTCTGCTGTTTCAAGCCAGACAGGACTTCATGTTTGTGCTGCAACAAACCCCACTGGTCCATCAGGCTGCCAGTCTCTGCTACAATAGAGCCCACTAGATCTGGCAGTTTCACCCCCTCCACATTAGCAGTGGTCATGATCCAGCCACAGCACCTCTACGGTACAAGAAGCCTGATCCACCCACCCCCCCAAAAAGATAGATAAGGTGCCACTTGCCCCCACAGGCAGCGGTCATGATCCAGCCATAGCACCTCTACGGTGCAAAGAGCCTGATCCACTCACCCCCAAAAGAGACAGATAAGGTACGATGCTTGAAAAATTACCATGATTTCTCTGGGCTATGTGAACACTGAACTGGATCATCACTTGCAATTTGCTGTTTTCAATTTCAGCACCTTCTCAGGATAGCGCTATTGGCTCCACGCCTGTGCAGAGCTCCCTGATTGGCTGGTCTCATTCACCTGAGTCAGGAGCACCCGAGACGTGTGGCTTAATGTAAGCCTGCATCCTTGTACTCGGCTTCTAATTTATATATTTTAATTTAGCCTGTTCTGCTCGGCCTGTGTAAAGTAATTTACCATTCCCCCCTGCTGCAGTTTCTCTCCAACTGTATGTGCACTGATTCAGTACTAGCTCTGCAAACTTCCCCTTGATTTTTCATCCCACCCCCCTACCCCTTCCCTCCCAGGCCTCCTTTAAATGCACACAGTCTTCGCCCACTCCTATCTGATGTTCCAATTTATTGGTTACTTACTGTCAACAACTGCAATTCCTCCCATCCCCTTTTTGCAACTAAGCCTTCTAACAGCTTTATCTCATTCTGTCTTGCTGAGGCATACCATTTTGGTACTTTAGGTTTGCTTATTGCTGACTAGCATATCCAGTCTTGCTAAGGCAGTTGATTTAGGTCAGGTGATCTCGCTAGTACTTAGTCTGCTCCAGAGTAGTAACTAAGAAATTTGCTTCAAAGCCTCTCTGCCCCTAGTACTACTCTACAGTCAGGTGAACTCTTTTTTTATTAGCCTGACTAGGAGCTGTACTTAAGGATTACTGCTTCAGACTCCACTGCCTATAGTAGTATTCTGCAGGGATTAAGAAATTCTCCTCCATTGAGAATCTCTTCTCTTGCCCACACTTGTAGTGCCCATTGGGTGATAGTCTCTTAATGAGGGCATATTACCTGCTTCTATGCTTGTCTCTGCTCATCTTACATGTATCGGACCCAAACGTGAATCAAAAAATAACTCCTAGAGTGGAGAATGGCTCTCTTTTTACATTGTCCAACCGGGACTTTTCCTATCAAGTAGAATAACTTGTATGTGCTCTAACTTCCCCTAGCCCACTGCTGGTCCTTCACCTGCACTGGCATACAGGAACTCTCCTAGAGCCTGCCCAGAGGGCTACACCACTTTCTGCATACTCCCCCACTTCCATTGACTCTCTCGGTCAGGGTATTATTGTATGCAGCATCAGGAAAACTGGAAACTAACCTCAGAATTCCCTATACTGCCACAGACAAATCACGTAACTGAAAGAAGACCCAGCCACCCACACTTCTCCTAGGAATCTGCAGGAAACTCTTGTTCCTGCTTTTACTATGCTCAGGAAATGTTGAGCTTAATCCAGGCCCTCTGGCACCCATGGAATCCCCAGCAGAGCTACAAAGCCTCAAGTGGCTTACATTCTTGCATGTTAATGTATGTAGCCTATTAAAAAAAAATCACTTCTGTTCAGGCCTGGGTATGTCATACTGCTCCAGATGTTCTGGTCTCACGGAGTCCTGGCGCCAACTGGCTTCCAGTAACAACGAAGTTAGCATCCCCTCCTACTCTTTGTTCAGAGCCGACAGGCAAACCAGAGGTGGTGGGGTAGCTATTTACATCAAGGATAAATTCCCTGCCTCCATAATTGACTCAACCTCTGTTCCAAAAGAATTCAAAAGCTTGTCATTAAAGATTGAAATTGCCACCGGTGTCTCATTATGTATAATAGGATGCTACAGACTCCCATCAGCTGGACTACAGTTGTTAAAACATCTTGAAAACATCCTGGGTTCGGCATCTTCAGAGTGTATCATACTAGGGGACTTCAACTTAGACTGGCTCTCCAGTGCATCCACCCCACTTAAAATGTTCTGTGATTCCCTTGGGTTGTCACAGCTAATAAATGAATCTACTCAAACAAGCTGAACCCTAATAACAGTACTCTCTTGGATATCATTTTAATTAACAAACCCCATTTATTCTCCCATGCTGGCGTCTTTTTCTCTGATATTAGCGACCATTGCTTCATCTCGTGTGTAAGATCCATTCTTAAATCCACAACTGTACCAAAATTCTCCTTTAAAAGGTGCATATGCAACTTTGATCTCCATGGGTATATATCAGACCTAAGAGACTCCATGCGATGGCAGGACTTCTATCTAACCAAGTCTTTGACTACGGCTTATGATATTTTCTCAGAAATTGTGCTAGGAGCTCTCAACAAGTATGCTCCCATAGTAAAAGATTGTGCCAGAAACAAATCCTGTCGGTGGTTTACAGAAGACCTGAAAGATACTTTGCAGAGTAGGGATGTACTCTGGAGAACTGCTAGGAAAACTAATTTAATAAATGACTGGAATTCTTTCTGGACAGCGAGGAACCTCTGCACCAAAATGGTCAGAGAAGCCAAAGCTAATTTCTACCACTCTCAGCTGGAGAGCTCCTCAAGAAATGCCTCCAAATTCTGGAAGACTATAAAAGACATTGAAGGTCACACCACTGTAAATTCCCTACCTACTAAATTATTGATCGACAATACTGTCATCTCCGACAGACCGTCTATCCTCGATGCTCTCAATAATCATTTTGCCACTGCAGGGCTAGCCTTTGACTCCTCTCCCGCTAATATCCTCCGCCAACAACTTAGATTGGATACACAAGAAAAAAACATCCCCAGTCCATCCTTCTCTCTGCAGCCTACCTCCCTGAAAGAAGTCAAAGATCTTCCCCTTCAGCTGGACACTAGGAAAAGTGCTGGGGCCGACCTCATTGACCCGTACTTCTTAAAGGTCGGCTACCGTGTCCTTGCAGTCCCAATTACTCATCTCTTCAACTTATCCTTTTCCCAGGGTGACCTACTGCCTATTTAGAAAAATGCCCTTGTGGTCCCTTTGTTTAAGTCAGGAGATCCTACTGACCTCAATAACTACAGGCCAATCTCTCTACTTCCAATCCTGTCAAAGATGCTGGAGAAAATAGTGAACTCCCAGCTTCGAAAGTACCTGGAGTCAGAAAAATTGCTCAACCCATTACAATCCAGTTTTTGAGCACAGCACAGTACAATCTCTGCTCTAACCAAGGTGACAAATGACTGGCAGCTTGAATTAGACAAAAAAACTTTGTCTGCACAGTTTTCTTGGACCTAAGCAAGGCGTTCAATACCGTTGATCACCGATTGCTTCTGTCGTCCCTCCAAAACATTGGTTTGGATTCCCTATCCCTTAAATGGTTCTCCAACCACCTCTCAGGATGACTTCAACAAGTAAAGGCCGAAGGGAAGTTTCTCCACCAAAACTCCTATTGAGGGATATACCACAAGGTTCCATTCTTGGTCCCTTGCTCTTCACCATTTATATTAACAACGTAGATGCCCCCATCAAAGAAGCACAAATATACCTATTCGCGGATGATACAGTACTATATGCTAGTAGTCCCACATTGGAAGCAGCCTATAAAGCCCTTAAAAATTAATTTAATCTGCTGCAACATCAGCTTATAAACCAGAAACTGCTCTTAAATGCAAAAAAAAAACAAAGTAATGTTCCTCTTGCCCCTTCAAAATGCAATAAATCCTGCAATTGCTGGGACACTCCTGCAGATCACTACCATTCTAGGTGAGCAGTTGGACTACATACCAAAGTTCAAGTATCTGGGGGTCTGGTTAGACCATAGACTTACTTTCACAATCACTTAGAAGAACTGGCAAAGAAACTTAGACAAAGACTTGGTCTGTTCTTTAGGATTAATAATCTCCTCACAAGAGACGCTAAACTGAAACTGGTTCAAACTACCTTTCTTTCCCTATTGGATTACACAGACTTTCTATATAGTCAGGGACCTGCAGGTACCCTAGCCAAACTCAATACGCTTTATCACAGAGCCATAAGATTTATCACAGGTCTTCCATACTCAACCCACCACTGTGCATTGTACACGGCAGTGGGATGGTCATCTCTTGCTTACAGACGGCAAAAAAATGCTGCAGTTTGGACATACAAAGCTATCTCAAATAAACTGCCCCAGTATATCTCTGTCTGTTTACCTTTGTGCACTCTGGGGAAGTATGCCCTGAGAAGCACCTCATATATCTATCTTTATGTTTACAAAGCAAAAGCTCACATTGGCAGAGCAGCCATCAGCTTTGTGCTCCCTCAACTGTGGAACAAGCTGCAAAAAACTTTGAAATTAACTCACCCCATCAGCCTAGCAGCTTTTAAATCTCTATATCTACATCATAATGAGGAGTCCTGTGCCTGTCTACCCTAAATAGTGACTCCTATAAGTCCAAGCACACTCTAATTGCTACTGTTAAAAGACTGATCACCTCTATAATCGACTCTTCCCTCTCCCCTTTTTCTACCCCCATATCTGTCCCTTCCACATTCCTTTGACCCTGGTTCCAGCTCTAAATTCTCCATACCTTATTATTATATATCTTTTATATTATGTTTTATTTGTGTTCAGTGCACCTGATAAGCATATTTCTTTACTTTTATGAAAAATTGTGTCCTACCCAAAACTAACTGTATCTTCTGTTCCAAACATATACTACTGTCAATGCTACCTGCTGATACTTTGTATATACTGTAATATTGTATCTCACTTTATTTGTATTATTACTATTTTCTTGTGTGTTGCATCCCATGTATATTGTCCCTTGTTCCTTGTTAACAAACCCAGGTCCACCTCGAAAATGAGCTTGCTCAATGGTGATCGCCTGGTTAAATAAAGACTTTGATTGATTGTTGATTGAAGTCAGAGTGTAGGAAAATGATTATCTGAATTTCTGCTGCTTCAAGTCATTAACAAGGCTTGCTGCTTGTGTTACAGCATACCAGTTGAATTGTAAGGTTGCTAATCGATGAGACTGCAGAGTCCAACAGCTGTTTCAAGTCAGTGTGAGGACATGCTAGATATGTTAATAAAATGACATGAAATTATCCTGTCAGGGTAACATTAGGTTTTTATGTAGATTGTAATTTATAATTCCCTGCTGGGACTACAACCAGGTCACCTGCTTTCTGGGTTGTAATTAAAGCTCTACACAACAGGAGCTGACACTCATTTCAGTGCAACCCAGCTATACACTGGTTGTGTCTTGAACTAGCAAGCATGAGGTCAAGGGTTTGAATGCAGGTAGGAACACAACACTGTTGTATTTTCAGCAAGAGACCAATGTGTAAATCCCAACAATTTCCATTTTTCCCCAACTGCAAATCATTGTAAAAGCTGGGAGGTGGCAGGAGGTACCTACCCCTCACATCTAGCTGATAACAATCCCAGCCAGCACTGAAACCATACGTTCTTCTCCTCTGCTCTGCTTGCTGTCTCAAAATGGCTCCTATGTCCATGTTAAACTGCTTGACATCCTACCCTGTACCCCATTTATTGTACAGCTCTGTATGATCTCAATTGCAAAATGATGACAATGTGCTTTCTGTATTATTTTACTTTTTTACTCTAGTCCCTTTTGACATTAAATATTCAATTTTACAAACTGCCTCTCTGTCCTTTAGGGCCTGCAGTGTCTGGATAGAAATATTTTGTTACTGTAGTATTTACATAAGTGTTAAACTTAGCAGGAACCCAAGTGAACTCCAGTCCACCTCCTCTAACAAAATGACATGAGCTATTTTTCTGATGCCTTTTTTCTACTCCCTCACTAGTTCACCTATTGTTCCTCTGAGGGTTTCCTGCCCAACGTAATCCTGGGGCCTAACATCCTCCCTGGATCAGGTGAATAAGATAGTCAGCTGGTTAGTTCCCAATAGTCCCAGTATTCCCTGCCTTTGTCTTCATGTCAGGGTATTTTAAAATGTACTCCAACTCCAATGGATGTTGCCAAATAGTACCATGTTTTCCAAACTGTGCATTTTTAAAAATGTGAATTAAAAAAAAAGCACAATTTAACCATAATTGACCATTTTAAATACACTGTTCTAGTTTGTGAAATGTCTAAATCAGTGCAATTTCACAAAAAGTGTGTGAAACTGAAATTTCTAATTTGGCCAATGCAAGTGAGGTGTCCCACCACCCAACATGATGTTTCATGTACAATCTGGCTTTAATGCACATCTGTGAAGAGAAGCAGTGTAGGTCATCATTCTGTTCTCCCCTCCCTTTCCCCTTTTTCCTTTCCTACTCCTCTATTTGGTTGTTGCATGTTTAGGCATTTTACCGCTTTTTGGGTACATTATCCTTGTTTCTATTTTCCTTGTACTCGCCATTTGTAAGTACTAAACTAAATGGAATTGAATTCACAAAACTTAGGAAAAAGAAGTCCTGAATCATTAAAAATGTCTTAGGGAGTGCTTTCATTTACACCCACTATCTGTGTGTAGACCACATGGGCAAACTACTTATAAAACTTTTTCTAAGCCAACCACTTCACTTTTTTTTCAGTTGCCTTATTCCTTTCATGTAGCAATGCTTGCTTTTCTATGACAGCACCTGGGATTCAAAGTGCAGGTAATCCTTCTCATTTACTACAATGGCAGAATAATTGGATGCTTATATTAAGTCCAGTCTGGAGTTACAGGGCTTAAGCATGCTTTACTGCTCTACCAACCACCACTTGAATACAATGAAATTAAAATTCAAAATTACAATAGGAGAGCACACCCACTACAACTCACAGATAGGGGATATCGGTCCACCAAAAGACAATACTGGTTCTCAGTAAGAGTGCAGAAAGTCTGGAACAGCTTACCAGTGGAAGTGATGGCAAGCAACACTGGAGAGGAATTTAAGCATAGACTCGACAATTATTTAACAAATAAAAATATCAAGGGCTATCACTTACAGTGGCAGCCACAGACATTGCCAGCTATTTCCCGAAATTTCTGTGATCTTTCTGAAGAAATCTCCTGCTTTCTGCATTTCCACAGTAGGGGCAGCAGAGAAAAACTCTTTAGAAATTTTGCGAAATATCTGGAAATAACTGGCAATGTCTGTGGCTACTACTGTATATTGGCGAGCATTGTGGACTTAGGTCTTCCTTGCTCTGGTAAACCTATGAAACCTATGTCCTCTTCAAACACCCACACACATGCAATATCAGTCACTGCTGCTGAGGCTCATTCAATCAGCTTTTACTGTAAGCAAAGATATCACCATTCATGCATGTCATTACTGACTCTTACACTAAGCAGAGCAGACATCTCTACACTAAGATGGTTTTCTTCATTTATTGGCATCAATTCTCTTCTACTATGTGCAAAGGCATCACCAATCATACTTACACAAAACAGAGCAGGCAATGATTTTCTTCATTTACAGGTCACACGAAAACAGATTTTTTTGAGAGTGCTCCAGGAAGGGAAAGGGAGGTGGGGGCCAGATAAGGTTGTGGTTGATGAATTTGTCTGATAATCAGGTCTGGGTTAGGTGGGGGAGACAGTTTTGGCATACAGGTGGGGGAAGAAAATATATTGACCCTATTGACTTCTTAGACTCCCTGCAGGGGACATTTCTCAGGCAACTAGTCAGAAAATCCATTCATGATAGGGCAATACTGGACCTGATGCTCACTGACAGGGACAGTGATTCAGATGTCACATAGTGATGCCACCTGGGGACCAGCAATCACTATATAGTGTGATTTAACATAAGGATGGTGGCAGAGGCAAACTACACCAAAGCAAGGGTCCTGAAATTCAAGAGACAGATTAAAAAAATGGTGAATGCCTCGGAGACTAACTAGCAGGGGGTATCACCTTTGTGGGTTGGAGGAATAATCTGCCAAATTAAAAGATGGCATAGTGAAAGGAACACACCACTGTGAAAAAGAAGTGGGAAAACAGGAGGAAAACAAGACCACTGTGGTTCTCAAGGAAAGTGACTAAAGGGCAGCATTTAGGAGGTACAAGGAGATGTAGAGGGAAGAGGACAGGGAGGCATAGCAGGAGAAGTATTGGGAGGCATGGAAGGTGGTGGGGGCACCAAGGAGCAAATCAAGGAAAGGATAGTAAAAGAGGTAGCTAAAGGAGACACAACCTTTTTCAGGCATTTAAGTGAAATGAGAAAGACATGGGGAGGGATTGTGGGATTAAGAAGGGCATGGGTGACTGTGCAGACGAGGATCAGGAAAAAGCAGATATCCCATATTTTTGCTCAGTTTTCATAGTGAGGGGGGCAGACCACAAAGAAACAGTAGGAATACTGGTGGGGAAGGGAGGTTGACACAAGCCTATTCACAGAAGAAAGAGCCCTGACGGCACTTGCAAATTGGAAAGTGGACAAGGCCATGGGGCCAGTTGGGTATACCCAAGGGTGCTGAGGGAGCTCATGGAGTTTCTGTCAACACCTCTGACAGCCCTGTTCAGCTACTAACTGGTGGAGAGGTGGTTCCAGAACACTGCAGGATTGCAAATGTAGTCCAACTTCATAAAAGTGGCAGCAGGGAGGAAGTTGGTAATTATAGACTGATCAGTCAAATGTCAGTGGTGGGGTAGTTAATGGAGACACTATTGAAAGAAAGGCCAATGTAGCATTTTAAATTTAGTGTGTTACAAGACACAAGACAGCACAGATGCAGGGATTCATGGGGGGGGGGAGGTAGGTCATGTCAAATGAACTTGATTGATTTCTATGACTGGGTGACCAGGGAAATGGATCAGGGTGGGACAGTGGATGTTGCCTACTTAGATTTCAGCAAGGCCTTCAATATTGTACCACATAGGAGGCTTATAAAGAAAGTGAGCACTTTGAGGGTTGCACCCAAGGCAGTAAACTGGATATGGAACTGATTGGCAGATAGGTGACAGAGGGTGGTAGTGTATGTCGCTCACTCTTTTGAGTAACAAGTGACTAGCAGGGTACCTCAGGGCTCAGTACTAGGACCAGTCCTCTTCAATATCTTAATGATTGACATTGCAAAAGAACTGAAAGGGAAGCTATATCTCTTTACAAATGACACCAAAATCTGCAATAAGGTAGGTACTCCAGTGGGGTAGAGAGAATGAGTAGAAACCTTAGAAAACTCAAGGAGTGATCAAGGGTTTAACAGCTGGCTTTCAATGCAAAAAAGTGAAAAGTCATGCACCTAGAGCACAGAAACCCAGGGGCAGTGTATATCATAGGGGAGGAGGCATTGCCGGTCACTAAGCAGGAAAGGGACCTTGGGATTATAATATTTGATGACCTCAAGGTGGCAGGGCAGTGCAATAAGGCAGTAGGCAGGGCCAGCAGAGTGCTGGGGAGCATAGGGAGGAGAATCCACACTAGCAGAAAGAGGGAAGTGGTGTTACCACTATTCTGATCATTGGTGAGATCCTACCTGCAGTGTTGTGTCCAGATCTGGAGTCCACATCTCAAGAAGGACATAGACAAATAGAGGCTGTTCAGAGGATAGCAACTAAAAGGGTTCAGGGGATGTATTATAAGCCCCACGAGGAGAAACTGAGGGATTGCAATATGCACATGCTGGAAGAGAGGAGGGAGAGGAGGGACATGATAGAGACCTATAAGTACCCCATGAGGGTGAGTAAGGTACAGGAGGAGATAATTTTTTAGAACAGAAGGTGCATGAGAAGAAGGGGGCATGCAATGAAGCTGGAAGAAGGGAAATGTAAGAGGGATGTGAGGACGTACTTCACTGAATGAGTGGTGTATACCTGAAACAATCTTACGGGGGGGTGGTGGGGGAGAGAAGAGTGGTGGGTTCAAGCATGCTGCGACAGGCACAGAGCGATCTTGGTGGGAAAGCAGGGAGGAGTGGTGAGAGATTAGGTTGTGTGTGCAGTGACAGTATAGACAACGGCAAATGGACAGACTTAGTTGGCCAAGCAGTCCTTATCTGCCAGCAAATTCTATGTTTCCATGTTTCACTTTATTGGCAGTAAATTTCGTCGGGGGGGAAGGTTGGTTTCAGCAGAGGGTGGCAGGAACAGTTAAATGTAGTGTGTGGTGCAAGGGAGAAGGTTGAGTTATGGCACAATGGGAGGGGGCTGTAAAATTATTTGAAACCTTTTTTTTTTTTTTTTACATTTTGCAAAGTAGGTGCAGCCATCAGGAATGTCAGGAAGTCTTGCCAAAGTGCAAAGTACCTGACTGTGCACCCTTCACTATTGAATTAAAATTTCATATCTCTACTCCCTACACACATGCAGTTTCACCACTCACACACATGTGCTGGCCTGCCACTGCCACAACCCTACAGTAGTAGCCAGAGACATTGCCAGCTATTTCCAGATATTTCGTGAAATTTCTGAAGAGTTTCTCTCTGCTGCCCCTATTGTGGAAATGCAGAAAGCAGGAAATATTTCTGGAAATATCACAGAAATGTCAGGAAATAGCTGGCAGTGTCTGTGGCTGCTACTGTATATGCTGTATCACATTCCAACCCTCCCACACATGCCCTCTGCCCCTGCACTCATGCTCTGTCCTCCACAAACCCCACACACATGCATTATTACCCTCAGTGTCCCCCAACACATGCATTTCCACTCCTAATCCACCCCCACACACATGCACTGTCATCAGACCCCACACACAAATTCACTGTCACCCACAGATTCCTGTACACATTTACTGTCACCCATAGACCACTCACACATTCGCAGAGCTCCCTCATGCATGCATTGTCACCCAAAGCAAAGTCTGCTCAAAGACATTCACTGTCACCCTATACTTCTAAATACTGTACATTCATTTTTACCCACAGATCTCCCACATTGACTACTCTTCAACCAAATTATTCACTTCTTCTCAGCTTTCTTTCTGCATCCCCAACAAATTAAACAATATCACAATAAACCATGTAGGAAAACATGATTGGCTTTTGCCAGCTCTTATTTGTTCTGTTATCCACCCTGGTGACACAGTGTACTACTTGTGTTACGTTGTCTTCCAGTAGAATAGTTTTATAAATGTTGATTACCTTCCCTGCCCAGTTTAGATTTAGATCAGAATTATGTCTTTCTTTCTGCTGAAATCTTTCTCAGTCTGAACTAGATCCCTTATCCCATGCATCTCACCCATGGATTAATCTCTCCCATGGGGGGGGGGGGCAGTTTTAGCACACCAAACGTTGAGATTTTTAGGTTTGCCAATTGGTATTGGGACTAGAAGGTATTCACAGAGAAAACTGCTGGGGGATTCAGGTTATAATTACATGAAGCTGAGATCACTCCTTGTTGACAATATTGAGCTCCTCCTATTAATTGATTGGTTATGTCTTCTTATTGTGGGGTACCCCTGTACAGTATGTTAATTTCTTTGTCAAATATGTTGGATTATAGCAAGGTCTCACTTAAGGCAAGCACAGCGTATCCATCTAGCTGTTGTGCACTAAGGCTTGTACCTCAGCTGTTTTGGCCAGCAGGCAAAACATATTCATAGGGTAATTTTCAGTCTCAAATGATTAGCAAATGGATGTTCCGGGTGAAATGTATATCTTTATCAATTACTACAGCTGCAGTATTTGCCACAAGATTGGTCTCAGACATGGAGTCTGTACTGGTGACATGGGCAGAGTCATATCCACCAGCATCCAACACCTCTTGCAAATTCTGCAACTCTAGCATTAATACTGCCACATCCACCACATATTTGCATATCTCCTGTTCTCACTGGATCTGCAGAGTGCTCAGTCTTGGTTTACTATGCTGGCTGCTACAGTCACCATCTGAATATCATGTGTGGGCACGTTTGGCACTGAATTGCTGGGCTGAGGTGAACAAAGTCAGAAAATATTTTGCAAAAATATACACAAAGGGCTGCTGCTTCATGTAGTTCTCTGCAAGGTAAATTAGGCACTTTATAAGGCAAGGACTTCAAAAAAGTGGCAGGCTGCCAGCAAAGTGCTTTCTATGTGAACCACTTCAACCGGTGAAGTGCCCACTTCATCCAACAAAGAGGCCCTTCACCGATGAAGTGCCATTTGTTGTACTCGATTGTGAACCTGTTTGTTATTTACAATAAACTGTCCTCCAGCCATCTAGCATCCTTACTACCCATATTCCCCAGAGCAGTCCTGAAAACTAGACTTACAGCCTAAATGTGGATATCCCAGTATCCTGACATTTTCAATAGATAATGTAAGTGATATACTTCACACCAACTTCACCAGCAAACTTTTATTTAACTGCATCTCTACTGCATGTGTCAGTACCACCCCCACAGCAATCATAACTGCCCAACAGCACATGGATCCTGTTCCTCACTTCACCACATCAGCGAGTCCCTATAGTGCTCCCATTTCCTCTCTCATTACCCACCATCATGCAAAAGATAAATGTCTCACAAAAACTGAGAAGGTTTATTTGCATTAAACCACCACACAAATGCAGCAGGGTATTCACAAAACATTTAAAAGTGTACAAAAAAAGAGTTGTCTAAAAATCCATTTAATATTTTTCTGAGTTGACGCAAAGAGAGCAGCATAACTGCCTCTTTCAACGCCCACTTCAGAACTGTACATAGCAGCAAGAGCAATAATCACATGAAAGAAAACTGGTTTCTATAGCAGTTAATCTTTTAATCCTTAATCCATTCCCACCTAGAAGAAAACCACCATGTGACCACATTGCTCCAAGAATGTCACGCACTGTCTATGAAAATAGATTGGAAATGTATGTGCTGACTTATTAAATGACTTTCCCTGCAATGTTTCCAAGTATCTGATGACTTGTAAATATAATGGGGGAGTAGATGTTTAAATAATCTCAATGTGTTGGATGAAAAGCCTACAAAGACATTCTATTTTAAAAGTTTTAACCATAGAAGTAACCGAGTACAGTACTTAGATTAAATGGCTATTAAGTCTAGTGAGGGTTTATATCTTACACACATGAGGCTTTTTAGGATAGTTCATGGTATTAGGCCATATTGTTTGAGTATTCTGTTTAACTTCTCTGTGTTCTGGACATTTCCAAAATTGTGAAGTACAGTAGGCAACCATGTTCCTAATATTAAAGTGTAGAAATATAGTGATTAATTGATAATTGCCATCCAATTTACCTCCTGCCTTCTTTGTTTAAGGTCCTCAGAATGATTTTTTATGATGAGACTGTTGAGCACCTTGCTGTCTGCTGCATGTTGTCAGAAGCTCAACATGTTTGCAGGCCAGTGGTGGCACCCAGGCTGCTCATCTGGTGCTAACATAATTCTTGTATGAGGCCTTCAACAGGGGAAACTTGGGGTAGCTATATTCCTGGATCTATTAAAGGCATTTGACTTTTTGGACCATGGTCAAAATGGAAGCCTTTTCCCTTCTCTAACAATTTACAGAAATAGCTATTAAATTATTTGGGAGGAACAGTGGGTCTCAATGGGTAAAAATCAGATTGTTAAATTCTAGTCCTTAATCTATTTCTGTAGGGGTCCCTCAATGGTCTATATTAGGCCAATTACTCTGAATCCTATGTGAAAACAATCTGTCCTGAAGTGACTCTTTTTTTCAGACTTGAAATTTATTCAAGTTTTCAAATTTATACAGAGACACAGGAGGAACTGTGCAGTGATACATATGTTATGAGACTATACCATATGAAATATCTGCAACGATGCAAATACATAGCTTAAGTGTGCAGAACAGTATATATATATCAGGGAAGGAGCCCACATCTGTCATACATGATGGTACCACCTGTGAGGAAGGAGGTGATAACTAAACAGTAGAAAGCACAGCAGAAAAGATCAAACTCAAAACCTTTAAGTCATTGCAAGACATAAACTGCGCTAAAGTACCAAAGGGATATACATTACTGGATAACTATAGTTTCATAGTTGTGGAACAAGCTGGGTCTTATTCCCTAAAACTGCCAGAATATGCTCTGTGAGACTGGTCAGACAGCCCCATGTCAGGCAACCAGTAGGTTGTCGAGGACTGAGGTACAATCTACCTCCTAAAGATAATTAAAGAAAGGGAGCCATCTGGCAATGAAAATATCAGCCTGAAACCACAAGTCATAGGTTATTTTTTCCATACTGAGAATTCTTCTGCAGTGTACTAGCCAGTCTGATAGTGTTGGTGGGGATGAGTCTAGGCATCAACAGGTGATGGCCTTAGCAGATGCAGCTGAGTAGATAAAAACCTAGAAACATAGAAGCTGCCAGCAGAAAAGGACCTGATGGCCAATGCAGTCAGCCTTAAGGTCCCTACCTACTGTGCTGCCACAGACCCTAATTGATCTCCAGCCTTACTACCACCCCCAGCCCTGTTTCAAGGTCCCCTTGTGTCTTTACAAAGCATGTCTGAAACCTGTTACTGTTTTGTTACCCAACACCTCTATTGAGATGCTGTTCCAGATGTCACCCTCCCTTTCTGTAAAAAAGTATTTCCTCACATCCCCACTAAGTATCCCCTTCCAGCTTCGTGTTGTGGCCCCCTTGTCCTTGGGCATCTCTTTCTTTGCAAAATGCCCCCTTCCTGTACCTTATTGATACCTTTGAGGTATTTGAATGTTTCTATCATGTCTCCCCTTTCCCTCCTTTCCTCTAGAGAGTACTCATCTAACTCCTTGAGTCTTTCCTCATAGGGTTTCTAGTGCAGGTTCTGCACCTTTTTGGTTGACCTTCTTTGTACTGCCTCTACCTGGTCTATGTCTTTCCAGAGATGGGGCCTCCAGAACTGGACACAGTATTCCAGGTGGGGCCTCACCATTCATCTATATAGGGGTATCAGTAACTCCCTTTTCCTGCTGCTAATACCCTTCCCTATTCACCCCAGCATTCTACTAGCCTTTCCTACTGCTTCATCACACTGCTTTGCTACCTTCAAGTCATCAGATATGATGGCCCCAGTCCCATTCCTGTTCTGTGGTTGCTTACTCCCCAACCCCCCAAATGATATGTTGCCCTTGAGTTCCTGTGCCCTATGTGCATAATTTTGCACTTTTTGGTATTGAAGCCCAGTTGCAAAACTCATGACTAGTCATCCAACTTTTTCAGATCTTTCCTCATCTCCCCCAGCCCCTCTGCAATGTCCCCAATAAAGCCATTAAAGAGGACTAGTCCCAGTACATACCCTTGAGGCACCCCGCTGGTTACCTTACCTTCTTCCTAGTGAATTCCATTTACCACCACCTCTGAGTTCTGTTACTTAGCCAATTTCATACCTATTTTACTATCTTTGGACCCACTCCCAGGCTGCCTAGCTTGCTTACCAATCTTCTGTGTGGAATGGAACAGTGTCAAAGGCCTTACTGAAATTCTGGTAGGCCACATCTACCACTCCTCCCTGATCTACCTCCCTGGTAACCAAGCCAAAGAACTATGTCAGGTTTGTTTGGCAGAATCTCCCCCCATGAACCCATGCTGCCTGAGATCCTGTAATCCACTGTGTTTAAGGTATTCCATCATCCTTTCTTTAAGTAGTGTTTCCATAACCTTCCCCACCACTGAAGTCAGGCTTACAGGTCTGTAGTTACATGTCTCCTCCCTATTACAACTTTTGTGTAGAGGGACACATCCGCCCTCCTCCAGTCCTCCAGAACTTCCCTTTATCCAGTGATGTATTGAACAGGGCCATCAAAAGCTCATCTAGTTCCTCCCTTAGTTCTTTCAGTACCCTGGGAAGAACCCCTTCTGGCTCAATTGTCTTGTCTATCTTTAGTTTGCTAGTTCCCTATGGATGTTCTCCTCCATAAAAGGGCTAGTGTCCATCTCCCTTTCCTTAATGCCCTTTTCCCCTGTCTCCTACCCTTTCCTTTGTGAAAACTGAACGAAAGTACTTGTTCAATATGTCTGCTTTCTTCTGGACCTCTTCCACACTTTCCCCATACCATTTTTTGTCTCATTATCCCTGCCTTGCTTTTCTTCTTTTCACTAATGTACCTAAAGAATGTTTTATCCCTCTTTTTTGCTGACTTGGCTATGTTTTCCTCCGTTTGTGCTTTTGCCCTTCTAACTGCCTTTTCTGCCTCCCTTTGTTTCTCCTGATAACTTTCCCTATCATCTTCCTTCTATGTCAACTTGTACCTTTTGAATGGCTTCTTCTTTTCTTTTACTTTGTCTGCTACTTCCTTGGAGAACCATAGTGGTCTCCTACTTCTCATGCTCTTTTTAACCTGCCTGACATAGAGATTAGTTGCCGTCTCCACGGCCCTCCTAATTTTTGCCCCCTTTTCCTCTACCACACCCATTTTCCCTATTCCTGCTAGGGCTTCCTTGAGGCACTCTCTCATTTTCTTGAAATTGGCCTTCCTGAAGTCCAGGACTCTCATTTTAGTGTGGCTAGATTCTAGCCCAGTTCTAAAGTTGAACCACGCTGTCCAGTAATCACTGGTCCACAGATATCTTCCCACTGTGATGTCAATGACACTGTCCCCATTTGACAGTACCAGGTCTAGTATCATCCCCTCATGAGAGGATTCCTTAACTAGTTGCTTGAGGAATGACCCTTGCAGTGAGTCTAGGATTTCCGTACTTCTACCTGTTGCTGCAGCAGGGAGGCTCCAATCCACATCTGGCATATTTATATCCCCCACTAGGAATACCTCACTCTTGTTAGCCATCGCTTGGATTTCTTCTGTCATATCCATGTCTTCCTCTTCCCCCTTTGTTGGAGATCTGTAGAGCACCCCTCATCAAATAGTGATCCACTTCCCAGTCTCCAGGGTGACCCATAGAACCTCAACTTCTCTTTGTCCCCCTGTATTTCCATGGCCTTTATGTTCTCCCTCATGTAAAGCACCACCCCTCCTCCCTCCCTTCCTACCTACCTACCCTGCCCCTCCAGAATCCCCCTGGAATGGCTGCATCCCAGTCCTGGTTTTAACTGCAACAGGTCTCTGTGATTGCCACTATGTCCAGATCTCCTGCTGCCATGGTGGCCTCTTGATCTGCCATCTTGTTGCCCAGGCTTTGAGCATTTATTTTGCACATATGGCTCTCCAATTTGTACTTCCACCTCCCCTCAGCTTGCCTTTTTGTCCTCTCCCATTTCCTCCACTATTTTCTTTCCTCTTTTCACCTCCCTCTTCTTCTTGTTTACCAATTTGTGTTTGTTGCTTTTGGTACTCCTTGCTATGGGATACCCACTGCTGACCTTATATTTCATGTAGGGGAGCAGACTATGTCTTCCTGCCTTATTGCACCTCCCTCCTTAGTAAGTTTAAATGCTTGCTAATGTAGCATTTAAACAGTTCACTGAGGATCTCAGTTCCTTCCTTGGATGGATGCAGGCCATTGCCCTTGTACAGGCCTCCATCCCACCATATGGAGCCCCAGTCCCCAAGGAATCCAAATCCCTCTTCTCTGCACCATTTCCTCAGCCATAAACTGAAGTCCCTGGCGTGGAGTCTCCTGTCCTCCCCTTTATCATGGACAGGTAGAGCCTCTGAGAAAGTAACCAACTGTGCTACTTGCCTAAGACCCCCTCTCCAGTTTCCTAAACTTCTCTTGGACCATTTCTGGCCTTTCCTGAGCCAGGTCATTTGTTCCCAAGTAGACAATGACTTCCAGCTCTCCCTCCCTCCCTTCCTACCTCCCCAGCTATCCTTATGATCTCCTTCCATCCCTACAAGCCACTGCTCCGGTAAGGTACCTTACTGGCCTCTCATCATCCCCACCTGTCCCCAACTCTACCCTCCCTTACTATTGAGTCCTGCACCAGGATTTGATTCCTCCTCCTCTTCCTCTTCCTCTTCCACTGGGGTCCTCTGCCACACCCCTTAGGGTCTCCTGTATGGATGACTTCCACATCGGCCCTAACCACTACTTCAGATGCCCATGTGGGACAGTCCTGCCCTGCCAGTGCAGCATAGGACTGCCATAGTTGTATGGGATTTGGGATAAGCCTACACTTTACCACCCTAACCCTCCCTGAGCCCACCATTGTGCAGCTGCTCCTCCTTCCCAGCAATGTCTGAGGCAGGTGAGATGGACTTGGTGGTCCCTGAGTGGGGGAATAGGTTCTCCTGACCGAAGTCATTTCGGCCTTCAGTCTGACAACCTTCTCCCTCAGCTCAGAGAGGTGCCTGCAGATGGGGTAGCACCACAGTCTCCAGAAGGTCTCCCTGAAGACTGCTGCCCCACAACCGCTGCACTGCACCACTAGCTATTCCTTATTACTAGACCTTACCCACTACCCCAATAAAAAAAATTCTCTCTGTCTCTCTCCTCCTCTCATAAGCTAATGATAATGTTACCCAGATACAATGTTTATTGTTGATCCTCAGCAAGTGCCTGACATGAGGAGTACAAAGCCCATGTGGGGGCAGATCTAGTAAGAGCTGGGGGGGCACTTATAGACCCATGCCTTCCCAGTATCTTCTGAATCATGCTTATCACATCTTATATGTGCAATGTTAGAGAAGGGCAGGCCCAAAAGATGTGCAGATGATTGCCTAGGTTCCCTCAACCCCTCCAGCATTGGTATGTGTTTGCAGGATTGTATTGTCTGGTATTGACTGGCGTATAGAAATATCAGGGTACTGTCTTCAATTTAAATTCTTGCCGCTGATTACTGGCTGTAATTTTATGCATTTTCCCCATATCTTATGTCATTGTTGATCTGTAAGGGGATGCTATAAATCTTTCTGCCATTTGGATCATATGTGATCTAATGGAACAGTTTGGTTCAACAAACTTGAGCAGGAAACTACCTGTGATGCCATTCATTTAGGTTGTTCCTTACTGGCCAAACCTTGCATAAATAGATATAATGTGTTTGGTGGTGCTGTGATTTGCTCTTGTAGTGGGGAACCCAGGATTCTATCATGGCTATCTAAGTAGCAGAAGAAATCCACTTGCCTTAGATTAAACTCAACCTGTAGGGACTGAAAACCCTTCATTATCTCCCCCTTAGACAATTGCTATAGCATAATTAAGCCTGTAGTTTGCCAGCCCCAAAATGTGGCATCAGTTCTGGTTGGGGAGAAGGCTGGACAGTTTGCTATTTGTATAAAGGCTGCACACAATGCAGCTGAGGGTTGGTGCTTCAAATAATTGCTCCACACCTCTAAAGTTGCACTCAGCCGTGGGTTTTGAAGAGCTTGGCATTCTGCAGTTGGGAGTGCTAGGGCTGTCAGGACCTGGAGCCACAGCTTCCATCTGCCTCCAACCTGTTTCATCCTCCCCCATTGAAGGTACAGTAGGAGACCAGCATAGTAAGTTGTGCTGCTACATAGTACTGGAATAGATCTTGAATACCCATTCCATCGTGGTGATTCACCACAATCACCAACGTCCATGTATGCCTTAGTCTCCTACATCCCAGGAGAAATCTGGAAAGGATTGTATGCACCTTCATGAAAAAGTCTTTTTCTGATTGTTATGGATAACATAAGAAAGAAGAAAAGAAACCATGGCAAAATGTTCATTCTGGCCACCTCACTCTGGGCCCATAAAGAAAGTGACTGAAGCTCCTATCTGGCAATATCCTGTGTCACTCAAGTACATAGCCTCTAAGTTCCTCTTGAACATGTCATGCATGTTAAAAGAGATGTGTATCCCTAGGCATCTAATTGGTCTTGAAGGCCAGTTCAGGGGGATCAGTGCTTTAATATCTGGTATTAGCTTTCCATTCAGCCATAGCACTCTGACTTATTAATATGAAAACCAGAAGTCAGGCCATATTCATGTAGCAGGACTGACAAGTAAAGGTAGAAATACACAAATAATTGAGGTCAATAACACTCCAGTGTTCAGAACAGAACAAAACAGTGCAAACACAAGTGTTATGCTGCCAGTGTTTATTCAAACTTAACACGTTTACAGAAAACAAAACATTTGAGGCAGCAGCAAAATAAAAAATAAGGCACCAAATGTTAATTCTGATCACCCAACCAGGGGACAATAAGGATAGCAGTTGAAACTCCCATCTGGCAATATCCAGTGTCTTCCAAGTATATAAAGCCTCTAAGTTCTTCTTCAATGGGTTGTGTGGTTGTAAAGAGTCCCGGATCTGAAGGTATCTAATCTGTCTGGAAGGCCAGTTAAGGAGGATCAGTGCTTTAATATCTGGTGTTAGTTTTTGTTCAGCCACAGCACTTCTGACTTATTATTATATATTTAATATGAAAACCTGATGCCAGGCCATATTCTTGTAGCAGGGCTGACAAGTGTGGGACGGAATACACAAACACATGAGGTCAGCAGCACTCTGGTGTTGGGAACAGAACAAAATGGTCCACACACAAGTGTTATGTTGCCAGTGTTTAACCAAACTTAACATATTTACAGAAAAAAAAATTTGAGGCGGCAGTAAAAATAATAAAATAAGATGCAGCCATAAATGCCAATCACCACTGAAGCAATAACAACCCAGCACTTTGCCTTATTATGCTTTGTTGGTGGCAGAGAACTAGGATGGACAGCTCATTTAGTGACTCAAAAGGGATGCCACTGAGGTGCCCAAAAATCCCACCAAAATAAGTGATCATTCATAAAACAAGAACAAATGCCTGGTTAGTACTGTACATTCAATTACACAGATCCAGTTAAGCAATAGAGCAACTAGAATGCTAGCCATTGCTGTAGCTAGATGCCTGATTTCAGTAATCTTACAATTTTTTAATCCATTTCAATAAATAATTATGCAGATCAAATCATATATCAATGGCTATTTTTCTAATCTGTCCTGTGAGCATCATCCATCTTCCTATAACTTAGACATTATTCTTTGGGGATCTGCAGGAATGGCCAGAGACATCAGCAAGTGGTATAAAGAGAGGAACGAGAGCAGTGTAAGGAAACAATCATCTGAAACATAGAAAAATGCAAATCAGAATACACAATTACAAAAATATCACTTTTTTTCAGAAACAAACTACTTTTTTTATATGGGTCCACCTCAGCAGTATTATTTTTATATAAACACTGAATTTCCAGGGAGCACTATAAACCATTATAAAATTGATAAAAAATGTCCTGAATCCTGATTAGCTGAAAGCCTCTTATAGCCATGTCCATATCAGGACATAACCTTACAACCAGCACTACTTATGCCAGACAATGTCCCATCACCATAGGTATCAGTGTACCAATTTTCCCCAGTCAGCAATTAGAGAGAGGAAAAAGAGAACTGCAATCAGCAAAACTGTTCTGCTAGTATAACTGGTGCTCAACATGAAAAACACACACTGCCCCCCCCCACACACACACAGCTAGATGAACCATCTCTTTCAGTAATTCCCTATATCATTTTCTTTTTAAACTGAAGTTTGGCCCGTGCTGCTGCCATTAAAGCTGACAGCAATCAAGAGAGGGAAGAGCGTGTGGCATCTTTGAAATCCTGCTACAGCGATCCGAGTGTGTCAGCAGCCTGGAGCAGCAGCTTTCAGATAAAAACCAAGACCCACTCTTCCAGCCCTATTGTTATCCATAGTTCATAAAATAAAAAGATAAATAAATTCCATTATGAGTGAGTGCTTGATGCCATTCTAGCTCCTTTAGCCTTTCCAGCCCCCTGTATCCTCAGTTCATGTCAGGTGTCCTTCTTATCTATGTAGGAGAGGAAAGATTCTGTGTCCCTTGCTCTGTTGGTCAGGGTTTGTATTTTCTCCTCTTGTACTGAAACAGTAGATTTAAATATGCCAGGTTCCTTCAACACCATTTTTGGAATGCTTTTATTTCTGCAGTGTCCGTTAATGTGGGCTTAGAAGGTGGTGTTGGTTGTAATCACTGGGAGAGTATCCAGTTTCCTTATCTATAGGCACAATCAAGTCTCTCTCTGAGAGAAAAAATGTGGTGCAAGGGGTCTTATACCCTGATAATAACCATGATAACAATAAAAGAAGATACATAAAAAGTAAGTAATTGGCTAAAAACAGGTGGTGTCAGTAGCCATCCTAACAAACATAAGAAGTTGCTTAGCTGGCAGAAGATAAAGTGAACAATAAGGTATGTGATGCTTCCAAGGTTACTTGCAGTTACATACATACATACATATGAAGAAGCCAGCAGAAGAAGGCTATTTGGTCTATCAAGTCTGCTTGTATTGCAGGGTCCACAGCTTGCGCTACTGTCCCTGCCCCCTCCCCACTCCTCCCATCCTCCCTACTCATGATTCTTACCTTCCCATGCCTATCCCAGCCTCTCTTAAAGCTGCCCACTGTCTTCAACGAGATGAACTCTTCCGGCAGCACATTTCAAGTATCCACGACCCTCTCTGTGAATAAGTGTATCCTGGCCTCCCTCCTAAACCTACCATCCTCCAGCTTAAAACTGTGACCCCTTGTGATATGGCTGCCACTCTGCCTAAAGAGACACAATTACAATTACAGTTGTTCACAATCACTAAAGATGGAACTGTTGCCTAACTAATAATTATACAATAAAGACATAATGGAAAACATCTCTCAGTGATACACTATATTGTGAGAATATAGAGAAGCATAATATGCATTGCAAAAGTTCAGTAGAACTCAGATTCTGACACTTATGCTTATACAATAAGTGTCTATGCCCTAGGATTAGTAGATATACCTACATATGTGTTGCTGTCTGTGAGGTGGGGGTACAATCAGGGGTGCTGGTCCATGGATAACATTCCCTCCTTGTTGCCTCAGAAGGGGCAACAATCCCAGGTAAGTAGTGGGATGGAGCTAATAAAAATTCATTTACAAGCCCGAGGCACGAGCCTTGTAAAGAAATTCGAGTTGTTCTTGGTGTTGTCATAGAGTACGTTATAGACAGCAAAGGGTTAGTATCAGAAAAACAATCAAAAATGTTTGAATAATAACAAAAGCTTTAAAAATTAGTTATAACCAGGTACTGGATAGATCAGTTCTTAAATCACCATCATGAATAAGAGCATTAAGAGCATCACCAGCTTGAGAAATATTATTACTGATATAAACCAAATATGAATCCTTTCTAGCTAAAAGGGATTTCAATGAAAGTGTCAAAGGGTCAATGTACACATTAAACACAGGCAAATATTGAGACAAGGCAAGAAAGTATTGCAGATCGGTATCAGCAACATCTGGTTCAGGGAGAGGAACAGGAGTTATGACAGTATGAACTATGACTGTTATCAGCTGTGAAGTAAAACAGAAGTTAGGCATTTTAATAATACAAGATTTTTGACCATAAGCAAAGGTTTTGTGATTTGTCACTACACAATACACAATATAAGTGGCTAGTTTTCCATTAGCAGGTTACACAGACCTGCCACTAGAGGGATTCTTGGTCTTCTACATAAATCACTGCACTCATTCGTGGGCAATATGGCCTGCATTATCATTCTACTTCTTTCCCAGTGCTGCTACAAGTGGTGGTTGTAGTTGAGGTTCCCCTAAGCTTCACTCAACGGGCTGACAACTTCCTTAAAACTGCCTGTGCGACAGCTCTGCAGCTGAAAACAGGAAGCCCTCAGTGTCTGCCATCCACCCTTCAGACTCAAGTCAGATAGATGCTGAGCACCCTATTATTACCTACTCTGCGCTGTCATACCGATAGCATCCTCTGCAGAGAGCCAGCACGCCTGGGCACCCTTGATTGGTGCGGCACTGCCATAGGGGGATTGTGATTGGTATGCCCGCTTGCCTGCTTTGCTCTGATTGGGGCACCTTCTCTATAGCCTGTTACAGTGTTCTCTTCTTAATTCTGACTTCTCAGCTCTCGCTCTGACCAGAAATTTTCTCCCACCCCCACCACCCCCTCTCCCAGGCCTCCTTTAAATACACTCATGATCCGACTCCTATATCATATTACTGCTTCATTGGCCTATTTTTGACTGCTGCCAACCTATGATTAGTATCTGAATATGGCCAATAAGACTTCCCTGTGTGAATATCTCTTGAGCCCCGCCACTAACTAAGCTGCTCCTGCTCTCCTTGTTCCCCTTTCTGCTGTATTTTCTCATCTAGGTTTTAAGTGAGTACCTAGGTGGGCAAATTACTTGCCTAGAAAATATTGCACTAATACGAACCACGAGACCACTCAATCTGGGACCATGGCTCTCCTTATTGTGTTTTTATTGCTCCTAAGGTGCAGAGTTCTCAGCAATACAGTGCAATTCGCAGTACCTCAATGCAATTCAGTTCTCCAATGTACCTTATCAATACCTAATGTTATAACGGTCGACCATGCAGACACTATGTCATTCTCCTCTAACCTTTTAGCCTATTCCCCCGGTTAGCCTACACCCCCTTGCTACTGTCCTGACCTATGTCTATTCAAGCACTTACATTGATCACGATCAACTGTCATTACAGTGGTGCCGCCTCTTGCACAGCACGATATGGGTTGCCGCGAAGAAATAAAAAAGCAGTCTCCATTCTTATAAGCTCCTTAAAGAAAGTTATACTTGCTTCTTCTCTGCTCAGGAAATGTGGAGCTCAACCTCACCCCCACAACTTACCTACTCTATCGATTTTGCTGAGGCCACAGGTCTCAAAATTATTATGGTCAACATTTTAAGCCTGCCTAAAAAACTTGCACAGCTGCAAGCCTGGGCTGCACACGTTAACCCTGACCTTACCAAAAATACTGAGTCGTGGTTAAAAAAGACGAACACTGATCAACAAATATCACTGCAGGGCTACAATTTATTTAGAGCAGATAGAGAGTCTAGAGGCGGGGGTGTGGTTATCTACACCAAATCTAAGTACTCCGTCACCAATATTAGTTGCAAATCTCTAGCCATGGAATTTGAGTTAGTTTCGCCGAGCCTTCATCTCCCCTCCTCAGAATGTATCACTATCCTAGGTGGCTATAGATCCCCGTCTGGTGGTGATGAAGTCCTTAATCTTTTGAAATCCATGTTCGTAGATGCCAAAAACTGAAACAAAATTTCTAGGAGATCTAAATATGGACTGGCTGTCACCTAAATCACAAGGCCTCAAATCCCTTTGTGACGAGCTAGGTCTTGGGCAATTAGCCAGTGAACCCACTAGGAACAACACTCTAAATACTGCCAACAGTTCCATTCTAGATGTGGTACTAACCACCCATCCACACAAAATATCTCATTCGGCAGTGTTTCACAACAACATGAGTGATCATGGAATTGTTGCTTGCATAAGATATCAAATTAAGGCCCGGCCTCAACCCATCTTTATAACAAAAAGATCCTTTCGCAGATTCAGTGCAGTAAACTTCCTGTCTGACCTGAGCATGATCAGATGGCAAGATCTCTACCTAGCCAAAGATGTCAACAAGGCAGCTTACATCCTTAATGACAAACTCACTACAATAATAAATAAGCATGCCCTTTCATCAAAGTGAGGTACGGAACAATTCCAACCCCTGGTTCACCTCGGATCTCAAGGCAGCCCTTATAGCTCGAGATAAGCTCTGGGCTAAAGCTAGACATTCCAAAGAATCTTCGGATTGGCAGGCCTTTAGAACAGCCGGGAATAACTGTGTGAAAAACCTTTGCTCTGCTAAAGCTAACTATTATATTTCTACTCTCTAACAAGCTAAAGTTAACCCTCATAAAATATGGAAGACTATCAAAGCTATAGAAGGATGGCCCATGGCCCCCTCTGTCCCAACAAATATAGTTGCAAGTGGCAAGATTGTGGAAAACAAGTCCCTAATCCTGGAGGAACATAACCCCCACTTTGCTACAGCTGGATTAGCTTTTGACTCGTCACCTTATGCTGGTGCTGCGGTGAGCCAGCATACTCCTCCCCCTACATCTAGTCCTGCACCCAGCCCCTCCAACTGCACGAGATAACTTATAAAGAAGTAGAAGATTCTCTTCTAACTTAGAAACCAAAAAGCGCAGGGGACGATGGCTTGGAACCCTTTTTCCTAAGGTCAGGCTATGCCCATCTCACTGCTCCAATTCTCCACATCTTCAATCTTTCCATTACATCTGCTACTGTGCCATCCTGCTGGAAATCAGCACAAATCCTCCCTCTATTTAAATCTGGTGACCCATGCGATGTAAACAACTATAGGCCTATCTCCATATTGCCTATCCTTAATAAAGTTCTCGAAAAACTGATCCATATTCAGTTAAAATCTCACTTGGAAACCTTCTCTCTCATTAATCCAGCTCAATCCGGCTTCCAGGCTAATCATAGCACAATCACTGCACTAGCAAAAGTAACCAATGATTGGATCTCTGCTATAGATGCTAAGAAGGTAACTGGTGCAGTCTTTTTGGACCTCAGCAAAGCTTTTGATACTGTTGATCACAAACTATTAGTCAATTGCCTTGCAGAGTTGGGTGCCACATACCATATCACCCAGTGGTTCTCTAGCTACCTAACTGGAAGATTCCAAAAAGTAAAGGCGGATGGCTTTTTTTCTCCTGCCTTGCCAGTTGCAAGAGGAGTCCCCCAAGGATCCATCTTAGGCCCTAACTTGTTTTCTTTGTACATTAATGACTCAGATGCTAACATATCTATGTCCAATCTGCACTTTTTTGCAGATGATACTGTGTTGTATACTTCTGGCTCATCGTTATCTGAAGTCAAGGGAGTGCTTCAAGCGGACTTCGCACAACTTGAGCATAATCCAATAAAGGCAAAGCTTCTGCTCAATGCTAAGAAGACTAAAGTGATGATATTCTCCCGCAGTGCCGTCACAGGCCCCCCCAATACCCTTGCCCAAGACTTCATTGTCACTATGCTAAACGAGCCTCTGGAAGTTGTAACCAAATTTAAATATCTGGGTATCTGGATCGACAATAAATTATCTTTCAATGACCACGTCGAAGATGTCTCTAGAAGGTTAAAAGCAAAGTTAGGTTTCTTCTACAGAAATAGACCCCTTTTCCCCCTTGAAACTCGAAACAAGCTTGTACAGGCCACTTTTCTCCCCCTACTCGACTATGGCGATGTAATCTATTCCTCCACCACTCTTGCAAATCTAAGTAAACTGGACATCCTTTATCACCGTGCGTTACGGTTCATTACCAACTCCCTTACCGTTGCACCACCTGTGACTTATATGCAGCTGTTGGTTGGACATCCCTTACTACTAGACGCCTGCTCCATGCTGGGCTATGGACTCTTAAACTGCTCCTGCAGAAATTGCAAGCTATCTCTCTTCCCTTATTAGTATCTCACATAGTGCATACTCGTTAAGAAAATCTGACTTTATTATGCTTGACATACCAAGACGCGTGCTCTTCTTTGGTAAACGTATATTGCATATGCCCTTCCCTCCATTTGAAACCAATTACAAACTGCATTGAAACTAACTAGCACAGTTTCAATAAACTTCTACAAATCGCTAAGTTCAGCCAAAATAAAAGACACCTGTAACTGTCATTAAGTCTCTTCCTTCCCACGTGTGCCATATTTATCCACTGGTAAGGTATAATTGCTTTGTCATATTAACTGCTTTCCCTTCCCCTTCTACTCCTGGCTTTATCTATGCTTACGCTCCACTGCTACTCTATAAAATCACTCCTTCCCCCCATATCAGTTGTAGTCTGTTGCTTGTTCTAGCTGCCAAAACATATGTATTGCACACACCAGTCATCATGTTTCATTTATCAGTATGCAACCTGTAAGTCGCTTCCCTGTCTCACATTAATGTTTACCACCTGCGGTCACCCTATGTGGTACCCTTGTATGTATATCCAGCTGTATCATGTAACGTGCATTTCATGTATATACTGTAATTACCTATCTATGTTTGTACTTTAAGTGTTTATGTCACAGGACCTCCTTGTGAATGAGCTTGCTCAATGGAGTTTTCCTGCAATAAACTTGAACTTGAATACTGCCCATCGGAATTATAGGTAACTCATGCAGTTGGTACCCACCATCGCTGTAGACATATCAGACTGGAAAAAGACTGGTTGGTGAGCCGTGAAGTGAAGCGATGTACCTCTTCCAGGTAGCTCCGGGATTTAGCTGTTTTGGTATCAGGTGCAGAAGATGCAGCTCATGCAGATTTGGATTTATCATCCTCATCAACATCAGTAAGGTTTAACAGCAATTCATCACCCAAGGTAAAGGCCCAGTCAAGGTGTTCAGGAGAATATCCACACACTGGTTTCACAATATCAAAGGCATCACAGCGGCACAGATAGTAATATCCTTTCTTGGCACAACAGTTCATGTGGGGTGCCACCCAGGCTTGGAGCACAGAATGACAGACAAGTAGTGAGGGCAATTTCATTCTTTCTTGATAGAGCTCCTTATCAAGATGCCCAATGGAATTAATCGCAGACAATTTATCAAAAACAGATGTAACAGGATTAAAACAGGGTAGCAACACAGTGAACTTGACAAACATGATGTCATGGATAGAACAACTCTTAGTAAAGCAGTGAGGGGCTTGGTTTGGATATCTGGAAACATACCCAAGGTTCTAGCTGTAGACATAGAAATGTTAACATTGTTTGCTAAACAAATAGTAATGCAACCATTAGATTTGCAATGAGGACAATACCATTTACCCATTCAACTGTCATGAATGAGATCTGGAATGCTTCCTGTTTCCAAATCCCTGAAGAGATTGTTAACAGAGGAAATTACATAAGAGCCATAAGCGGAGAATAAAAGTTCACATGCAATATATTGCTTGTCTGCCTCCTTATTATTTTGAAAAATTAGTTCATTAATCTTATTTTTGGTATCATTGAACCCTTTTGCAATTTCCTGCACATTATATATGGTGAAGTGTTCTTCCTTACTTAAACCATCTACATCATGTAACTGTGGGGGTAGGATATCATTCTTAACAGCTTGCTGAAAATTAAGAGTTTGTGCTTTAATAGCGGCTATGTCTGCTCTATTCCAAATAGACATGCCTGAGCCAAAAAGGCCAGAAATGGTGCCTGCTGCACTGGTAACATCTGCAGTATCAGACCTAGTGCATGGTCTAGCTTTAGCATTAGGTGTGTGGGTCAAAAGACCCCTACATGATCAGTGGTATGGGGGCCACTGATATGATCATTAGTATGTGTTTGATATGCAGATACAATATCTGTAAGCATCATACTGTAACATTTTGAAGCATTGGTTGTGTGCCGAAGACCAATCTCAGCCATATTCCAATGTGTAAGATTGAAAATAACTGGTACATGCATAAATTGTACATTATTAATCAAGGCTTCTGGAAGGGAAGTGGCAGTGAGACTACTAGGAAGACCTTCCTCCTGGAGAGGGCAGTCAGTCATTTCTTCTTTGGTGGGTGGGACTACAGAAAGAAAAAGAGCTTCAGTAGCTATATAGTTGTGAGGACAGAAGACACATTCCTCCTCAGAGGTGAGGTGGTCACACCAAGCAGGATCTATGAGAGCAGTAAGGTTACAATGACCAGAGTGTGTGGGGGAAGTCTGTCGAATAGAAAGAGTACCATTTCTAGATATGTCAGTGTTAGGCCATTCATGGAAAGTACCTTTGGATAAGCGAGCTACGGGGATTGTGTAGCTATTAATGTCAGTATCCCATTGTATGGAAAGAGTGGTTCTATCTGGAGCTACTACCATGGCATCTAGATAGGCATCTGAGCCTTCTTTAACAGTAATCATTTTGTTGGGTACATTAATATGAACTCCCATTTGGGCTGTATGTTCAAGTTTGCTAAGCAAATGTTGGATGCGTTGTCTGTGTGTTGATAGGGGTTTATTTGGGGATTCTGTCAGGGGGACATAGTAGTAGTCCCACCAAGATGAGGAGGAACAAGATAGCCATCTTGCCAGTTATCTGTAAGAAAACAGAAAATAACTGTTAAGTGTGGGGTACTATTCCACCCTAAGTGGGTTAGAAAAAAATAAATGTAGTCACCTTTGTACAACTTGAGCTGATTAGCATCGAACCACTTGTCGGTGGTCTTCTTTTGCTGATGAACTTGGACTTGTTAGACAGCAGGACTTAGTTTACTGACAATGAGGTATGGGCCTTCCCATTTACTGGCAAATGAATGAGCTGGTTGTCTGTATTGGAGAAGCTTAACTTGCCAGTCGACTTCTTTGACATGCTTATCAAAATGAGCTTTAGCTTGTTGTTGAGCTTTACCCATTTGATTGGCAGTGAACAAGTATGTCTTCATGATGTCATCATAAAGCTTTTCAACATACTTGTCCACAGATACTTGATCTGCAGTAGGGTTGTGGAGGTCAATCAATAGGTGCTCAGGTAATATCATGGCTCTACCAGTCATAACCTTGAAAGGTGTGCATGCAGTAGTGGCTGCAGTAGTGCCCCTAATTGCCATCAGGAGTAGTGGCAAGAGGGATTCTCAATCCTTGGGATTGTCATTGATGAATTTGCATAACATCTGTTTGATTCTTCTGTTGGCTTTTTCTACCTGGCCTGAGGATTGAGGATGGTAAGGGATATGGAATTTATGATCTACTCCAAGTAGTTGGAGTGTCTGCTTCATCAGCTCAGCTGTAAAACTGGTGTCCTGATTCGAGTCTATCTTTAAGGGTAGGCCCACCTGGAGAACAATTGATCCACCAGGATCTTAGCAGTTGTCTTTGCCGTGTTACTCTTAGTGGGGAATGCTTCTACCCACTTTGAGAACAGATCTGTGACAACAAGTGCATACTTGTTGTTCTTGCTGGAATTGGTAAGGGGGCCAATGAAATCAATTTGTATCTCATTCCATGGTCCAGTTTGCCTTTGGGGCAACAATCTGGCATTTCTTTTCACCAGAATTGGGTTGTTCTGGGAACACACTATGTAGTTGTCCACTTAGTGCTCCACATCTTTGGCCATGCCAGGCCATCAGAAGACCGTTTTGAGTCTCTGGAGGGTACTTTCTGCTCCTTGGTGTCCAGCAGTGGGAGTATCATGAACCATATGGATGAATTTGGTTCACAGAGATTGTGGTGCAACCCACAATTTGTCACC
Organism: Neoceratodus forsteri; assembly: GCA_016271365.2. Classification (NCBI taxonomy): domain Eukaryota; kingdom Metazoa; phylum Chordata; order Ceratodontiformes; family Ceratodontidae; genus Neoceratodus; species Neoceratodus forsteri. Next base: position 170,938,329 of record CM057456.1, on the reverse strand, counting down.
TGTATCCTATTTTTGATACCAGATGAGTTTCTGATCACTAGACAAGTGTATGTTGTCAAAGTGTCTCTTGTATGGACTAACAACAGGTAGTGGATGTTCAATTCCCTTGTCCAAGAATTTGAACACATCCTTTGGTTCTGGGTCAGATTTATGTGCAGCAGAATGGTCCAATGGATGTTCAGGTACTGGTTTCTGCCTGGTGTTAGCAGCTACTATAGCTGCTACAGATATTGGGTGAGTCATTGTCCATGTCCCCCCCCCCCGAGTGCCTGCTTTGGCAAGTGAGTCCACTCAATCATTGAATTCATGGTAAGGGTCAGATTTACAGTGAGTCTTTACCTTGTGGATATACAGTTTGTGAGATAAACTGCTGTGTCAGGGTGTTTATATATACAGACAAATCCCTGTATTTGACAGGTGTGCCTTCAGATGATGTTAAGTTATTTTTCTCCCAGAATGGTAAAAACTCAGTTAGGGATGAACAGACCCAAGTGGAGTCTGCAAAGATGATGACATCCTTGTCACCATGGGGCATGACCTCCAAAGCACAGGCCATAGCTTCCAGTTTGGCGTACTGTGAGGAGATAACAGTGCATTTTTATTCATTTATTTATTTATTTTTAACCAGGAGAGACACACTAAGCTGAAAGCTTGTTTGCAGGTGTGACCTGAGAGCACAAGGAAGTTAAGTGACTTGCTCTGAGTCACACAGTATGCAAGTGGGGGCTGTGGGATTCAAACCCAGGTCTCCAGGTTTGCAACTCAGAGCCTTAAACCACTGTGCTACACTGCTTCATCCTAGAAATGCATCTGAAATCACCTTCATCTAAAATGAGCACTACTAATCCTGCCACCTGCTCTCTATATACTTAGGAGGTGGAGCCATCTGTAAAGATATGGTACATGCTGGTATCTTCCAGAACACCTGGTGTAGCCAGTAAGAATGGTCCTGGCTCAGGTAAGTCCAGATGTTGGAGGGCACAGTCCTGGGGTGTGCCTGTATAGAGTAGGCCATGTGCCAAGATTGAGGGCATATTAGCAGGCAGTACTTTAATGTCCCTGTCCTGCAAAAGCAAAGACCAGGGGGTGAGTCTGGTGTTGGACACAGAACCAACTTTTACTTTGTCTGAAAGCAAAAAGTTAGTTGGGGTGTGACGGGTGTGTAGAACAATAGGAGCATACCCGATGATGTACAGAAAATGTTTGACAGCCCAGAAGGTTGCCAAAAGTGTTTTTTCACAGAGGCTATATTTTCTCTCAACTGGGGACAGCATCTGAGAAGCATAGGCAATGGGCCTGTCGTACCCATTGTACTTCTGTGCCAGCACTGTGGACATGGCCACATCAGTGGTAGCAGTTTCCAAATGGGAGGAAAGGTTTGGGTTGGGGTTAATCAGTGCTGGGGCTGAGGCTAAGGCCTGTTTGAGCTGTGTCACAGCTTCAGTGTGAGTGGGGCCCCATGTCCATGGGATGTTCTTTTCCAGAAGTTCATATAAGGGAGCAGCCTTCAAGACAAAGTCAGGGATAAAATCCCTGGAATAGTTTACCATTCCTAGGAAGTATCTGAGTGTCGCCACGCTAGTAGGAAGTGGCAGATCTTGCAAGCCCTGGATCTTTTTGACAGCTAGGCTTCTGCCTTGGTCTGTAATATGTAGGCCAAGGAAGATTACCTCTTTTTCACACAGTTGTGCCTTAGAGGGGTTGCACTTGAGGCCTGCTCTCTTGAGGAGAGATAGAAGTTCATCTAGAAGGGCCAAATGATCTTCCTTCATGGTGGTTGATAGAAGCAAGTCATCCACATACTGCAGGAGACACTGGGGTGTGGACAGCCCCTGCAGAGCATCCATCATGTGGAGATGGAAAAGGGAAGGGCTGTTGTGGAAGCCCTGGGGAAGCCAGGACCAGACGCACTGGCACCCATCAAAGGTGATGGCAAATTTGAGTTGACTCACCTGTGCTAATGGGAGTGACCAAAACCAATTAGAGATGTCAAGAGATGAGAACCACTTGTTGTCGGGTGTCAGCAACTTGAGTACATCAGGAGCTGATGCTACTGGTGGGGTGCAATTGAGGGTGACCTGATTAAGTTTCCTATAATCAGTTGTGAGTCTCCAAGTTCCATTTGGCTTTTTCACAGGCCAGATAGGTGAACTGATAGTAGACACACAAGTCCTAATCACTCCTTGTTGTAGCAGTGATTGGATGGTCTCCCTCGGTTAGGGCAAGGCTTCAGCAGGAAATGGATATTGCTTTTGCCTCATAGGGTTAGGTCCTGGAATCTCAATGGTGGTGTGCATCCTACCAAAATCATGCTTGGTAGCAAACACATCAAGGTGTTTTTGCAGCAAAGGTGCAAGTTCAGAAAACAGGTTAAGACTTCTGAAGAAAGCCATGGTGCCATACACCATGTTGTTATGAGAGATGGCCGCCACCTTGTGTGAGTCTGGAATGGTGACAGCATGGCACTGTCCTTTGATCTGAAGGAGTAGCCTGTTGCCAAGGTCCACTACATAGCCATGGAGTGCAAGCAAGTCAATTCCCAATATACTGGGGTGATGACGTAATACCATGATGTCAAAGACAAAATCAATCCTGAGGTGGCCTACCACCACAGGCATAGACACAGATCTGTAGGTGTGTAGCTGAGTACCATCTACACCCTGTGTTCTGATCTTTCAGCCAGTAGACCAGTCAGATGTGGCTGGGTTCTCATCATGGAGAACAGACATGGCTGCTCCTGTATCCAGAAGCATGTTCATTTGGTGGCCCCCTACCATGGCCTGTACAAAAGGCCATCCATTTGTGTCGACAAAGCAAGTCACTCACAATCCAGAACAGGGCCTGTAATTGTCAATTCATATATTCAGAGTCATCTTCATCCTCCTGTTCTTGAAATCTAAGGCCCACAGGATCTTTCTGGTCCTCCTTTATGTCTTGCATGGGATACAGATTTGCCCATGTTGTCACAGGTGCGACAGTGGCCTGCTCAATCAATTCCTCCTTGATCATCACATCGGCCTGGCCAGTAGTCAATGCCATGAAAGTATTCTTTCCTTGGCTGCTTAGAGTTGCTCAGTAGCTAAGGACAGGAATGGATTTCCCTGGCCGGATGGCTGTCCTGTGGTCAGGGCGAGGGCTGCTACGGTGCTCATAGACTTAGCCTCTTTTTTGGCATGGGCCTCCTCCAGCAATTTATGGAGGGTCTAGTTCTCGTCTTTGAGGAGCCGATAGTCGGGGCCATTATGGTACCTGCTATCAGGTTGGGCATTTGGATTTTTCCAGTTGCTCCTGTCCTTGTTTCTATTGTTCTTCCAGTTCCAGTTCCCCCCTTGTGCTACTGCTTGTCATTAGTAGGAGCGTCAGACTTCTGGTTATTACCTTCTACAGTATAGTGGATAGGTGTATCCGAGGTAGACTGTACTGCAGCAACTTGGGCTGCAGCAACCTGGGCTGCTAGTGTTTGGATGGCAGCCACTTTATTATTCTTATCAGAAGTGAGGATACAGAGATACACCTGGAAGGCATGATCTGTCTTGATAAGGATTTCCACAAAGGTGTAATTCTCTGGGTAAACATTGAGTTCAACCTTTTTCCAAAGGGCCAGAGTCATGCTCCGGATGTACAAATCCTTGTACTCAATCTGGTCTCAGTGTGCAACTTCACCAGCCAGGCCTTTGCTGGCCTTGTAGGTGAGCCACAACCATTGATGGTAAGCAGTGGGGCTTTCCTTCACATTCTGCTTAACCTTGTTGGCCAGCAGGCTCCAATGACACCTGGGGCATTGGCAACGAGGAGTGCCACAGCAATGTCATTGTATGCAAGTGTCTCATAGTTGTGGACAGTATCCAGGAGTTTGGCCCAGAGGGTAGGTTCGATTGTCTGCCGCAATACTTGAACCTGGTACTCAGGTTGGAAAGAAAGCTTCTCACAGAGGGCGTGCACCTTCTCCAAATGGCAGCTGAGATTGTCAGTCGGGCCCATCTGTTCAATGCTTTGGGCAATTTGCTGGACAAAGTGAGTGACTTGCAGAGGATTGGAAGTACGAGGAATTTTGTTCCACTCATTATGTTCCATAGCACCATGAAGGGCAGCTTCCACTGCCGCTTCAGCGACTGCTTTGAATGCATGGTCCTGGGTGAGAGTGTCCTCAAAAATTCTGTCAATTTGATCCTGGATGGCTCTCCGGTGGTCATCCAGTGCCATAATGTTGGTAATGGCCTCTTGAATTAGGCCACACACCTCCGTATTGTCCTCCCTCAAGAGGAGGACAAGTGGAGGCACACCACAGAACACAGGCCATCCACCCGTGTCATGGGGGTCACCATCTTGTCATAATACATTGCTTCTGCCATGTTTGTGTAGATGTGGCAACATAAAGGGCGTGTGGATGTAGGCACCATCTTAGGGATGGCTGGTGAAAATGACAGCCCTATGGGGGTTGGACTTGGGTGTGACATGGCATGCCTCATCATCAAAGTCAGAGTCGTCATTGCCGGATGACGCATTGTCAGTGGGCGTGTACTGGAACCCATTCATAGCCTTACCATGGCCAGCAAGAACCTCTTGCTGATGGTGCAATTTTGCCATCTTCATTCTACACTTCTTGTGACAAACTCATGCAGTGCCCTGCTCAATACCCTTCTCAACCTCATGCTGCAATACTCTGTACATGGCACCCAATTTGACGTTTTCCTTAAGCTCTTTGTCTAACTTATGATTCAAGCTCTCATTCTCCTCTTTCTACTCAGCATTTTCTTCTCTTAAACCTTCATTCGTATCACTCAGAATGTTGTTCAAATAAGTTAACTGTTTCTTATCACATTTCATCCTCACAATCATCTCTCAACATGCAAACTTCATGCTCTGAGTTTTGAGCAATACAATGCAACAGTCTGTTATTGGCATCGCGGAGTGACTGGGTCTTCTCCGCTTGTTTCTGTTCCCTTTTCTGTAACTCTGATGCCTGCAAGACCATCTCTTTTTTAGAGACGCATTTTGCAGTTCAAGGGAGGCACACTTCATTGTGAGACTCTCAACAGTAGTATGTAGAGCCCGCAACCAAGAGACCTTTGACATTGTATTTCTTGGCTTTTTGTTTGGACTCTAAGTAATGATCTGAAGTTAGCAGCAATGGGTTTTCAGCAGACTTCATGTCAAGCGCAAAATCTGTCCATCCTCCATGGGAGGTGAAGTAGTTTGAGATATCCAGTCTCAGTTAAGTGCAAAGTTCCAGCATGACAAACAAGGGGTACACAAACAAACAAAGAAGCAGTTGGAAAACTGGATAAAATCCTTGGTGCCATCACCCAATGGCTTTTCAGTCCCATGTGGGAAAATGATGGTGCCAAGGTGGTATGCTGCCACTCACAAAGGGAGTGTATCAGGGTCCGGTGTGGATGTGCCATGCCTGAGACCAGGACAGAGTGTGTCCATCACAATAACAACCACTGTAAGTATGAATAGGTCCAAGTAGGCAAGAACACACTACACTACTTGACATTCAAAATTAATTGAATGGAATCTTCACTTTGAGCATTCCAACCTGCACATAGTCATCAAATGTAACTGGGTAATAACATTGCCTTTCTCAGATTCTTGTTGGAACTGCACAAAAGGAAGAGATGACAGACAAGTGGTGTGCAGATAATAAATGTAATTTATTACTGGTAAATAAGAATAATACAGGCTTACAGCAAACAGTGTAATCACTGGGAGAGTATCCAGTTTCCTTACCAATAGGCGCAGTCAAGTCTCTCTGAGAGAAAATACGTGGTGCAAGGGGTCTTATACCCTGATAATAACCATGACAACAATAAAGAAGATACTTAAAAAGTAAGTAATTGGCTAAAAACAGGTGGTGTCAGTAGCCATCCTAACTAACATAAGAAGTTGCTTAGCTAGCAGAGGATAAAGTGAACAATAAGGTCTGTGATGCTTCCATGGTCACTTGCAGTTACAGTTGTGCACAAGCACTAAAGATGGCACTGTTGCCTAACTGATAATTATACAATAAAGACATAATGCAAAACATCTCCCAGTGATACAGTATATTGTGAGAATATAGTGAAGCATAATATGCATTGCAAAGTACAGTAGAACTCAGATCCTGCCACTTATGCTTGTACGATAAGTGTCTGTGCCCTAAAATTAGTACATATACCTACATATGTGTTGCTCTCCATGAGGTGGGGGTACAATCAGAGGTGCTGGTCCATGGATAACAACTTTTAAGATAAAACTGCAATCTAGTAAGCACTGTTGAAAAAGAGTGCAGTGAGGCACATTCACTGTTAGTGAAACCGTATGGTTGGTGTCAGGCAAACAGTCAATCTGGGCATTTGTAGCTACCAAATACAGAACAAACAAAATGAGTCTGGGAGGGAGTGTAAAGGTAATTAAACCAGCAATGATGGGTGCATATACAGCACAGGGAGCCTAAAAGCAGCAGTGATGGACAGATATATAGGGAGCCCTCTACTGCTGATGAAACACTTGTAAAAGTAATTTAATAGGGAGACTATTTTTTTTTTTGCTATTTGAACTATTAAAACCTCTTTTTATATTTTTGTCAGTTTTTTTGTTCTTTTTTTAAAATATTTACTTGGGGTGGGCATTTTATAAACACAATAAGACTCCGAGGTGTGGGTAATGACCTGATAAGAGTACATCCCCAGTGCTAAAGGCACTTGGCACAAGTGCCTCGTGCCTCACACTTCACATGGGGCATGCTCTTAGCAGGCCATAACCCACACCTTGTCATGTTTTATTGCTGGCATACCAACTCAGAGGTATGCAATGAGGTGTCAAATCAGAAAAGCCATCTGGAGGGTGATGGGAGAGCAGGATACCTCACCATTCAGTTCTCCACCAAAAATGGCTTTAGATCCCCAAATTTATTGAGACCATTTGGGTTGATTGTCTGGAGTTTATATGTCCAGAAACTTTCTCTTCTTAAAAGAATGTTCAACCTATTGCACACTGGGAGGTCTGACTGTTTCTAACCCCCTGAATTTCAGTTACTTTGGATCTCCATCATGTACTTCACTGAAGTGTCTGCCCAGAGGAGTATACTGTGTCCTGTTATTAATGGACCATACATGCTCTTGTATCCTTTCTTTTAACATCAGTAGTGTTGTACCTACATAACATAGATTGTAGCAGGAGCACCAGAAAATGTATACCACAAAACTGGTAGTAGAAGAAATAAAATCTGTAATCTGTGCTTCCTTGTTGGTTCTTGGACAAATAAATGTTTTGGTCTGATATGAAAACTGGCATTGTCTGCAGTTATGACACTTGAATTTTCCCACTGGTCTCAGAGGTAACCAATTAATGCATCCCACTGTAGGTCCACATAACTGGCCCTGGAAAAGTGTGCTAGCTCCCCCACTATGTCATCCCTTCGTAATATAGGACAGTTTTTCCAAATCATGTTGCCAATTTGTCCAGCTAAATTATTAAATACAGTTGACAAGGTGATATGATCCATCTCTTTCCACCTTCTCTGGTCAGATTTTTTTTGGTGGTTAGTAATTCTGCCCAATTTTTGAACCTGACATCCTGGTAGGCCTTCTCCAGTAAACTATCATTATAGCCTCAAGTGAAGAACAATCCTGTATAGTAGATGTTAAAGAGTTCCAGAGGCAAGCTGCTGAAGCTGCAAGGGACCTCTTGCCCACATAGGACCTAACTGTGGGTGCCTCTTGTAGGTTATTCCTGAGGAGCACAAGGCCCTCTTCAAGGATTTATTTGTCAGGATGTCACATAGGCTAGGGGAGGGACCCTTGCCAAACTTAAAGGCCAAGCAGAGAAGAGGGTACTTTTAGTGGCCCTCTAAGGAGGGCCAGTTCAGTGAGTGCAGTATATCACAATGGTGCTCCCTTGGTGGAGATCCGGAAGCAAAACGTCTAATTTATTTGTAGAGAATTCTAAGCTTGTTGAACTCAGAGCACTTCAGGGATTGTAATATGCGAGTGCCATATTGCAGGAGGGGAATTAAGGTACTGTTCATGATGACTAATTGTGAGTCCCTGGTTAGGATATTGGCAAGGTGGTAAAGCAGGCCAATTTTTTGGTGGAGGGTCTTGGTGATATAATCAGTATGGCTTTGAAATGAGAGTTCCTGGCCAAAGAAAACCACAAGATATTTGGTGAACTCCACCACTTCTGTGAGAGCTCTGGAAGTAGTAGAGAGAGGAAACAGGTGATGTCTGATCAAACCCAGATATCTAGAGCCAAACATGATTGCTTTGGGCTTTTCTGCATTGAGGACCAGTTTACTGGCCACAAACCAGTTTTCCAGTTCTAGGAGGTCTCCAGCGATCTGTGCATTGATACAGTTGGGACCAATAGAACATCTGTAAAGGACAGCCTCATCAGCATAAAGCAGTAGGTTAGCCTACCCCCCAGTTCTCCAACATATCATTGATAAGCAGTGAAAATAGCAAAGGGCCCACTACAGTTAATTTTAATTCAGCCAATTAATGAACTCCCAGGCACTCTTCTGTATTCCCTCTCAAATGCAAATACAGTCATTGATTTATTGATGCTAACACCTCAAACTTCAAATTAATGGAGTGAGCTTTTGGTTATTGATGAACTCCTCTTCCCATAGACCATGGAACGGGTTAATATATGCGCAGCCATGGACACACCCATAGTTGTGCCACAGATTTGCAGATAATGTTCCTGGTCAAATTCAAGCATATTGTGTTTCAGTACAGAGTCAAGAGCTTTATTACTAAATTCCACAGGCATTACCTCTTTTAAGTTTTTTTTTCTAGAAAATGTGCACATGCTCTAATGCCATCTTTATGGTGAATGGATGTGTCTAAAGACTGCACATCCACACACAGCCAATTGTAATTACTTTGCCACTTTATTGTTTGAAGTTTCTGCAGGGTGTCACTTTTGTGTCCTGTAGAGAGCAGAGCACATACACTTTTCTGTAAAAAAAAAAACCCACCCTCACCCCCTCCATGTCTGAATGGCTAAAGATGGCCTCCAGCAAAGGCTCTGATGCTGATGGCCCTGAATAAAGACCTGCAAGCCAGTCCCTGAATTGTTCCCCAAATTCCATCTTACTATGGGTCACCTGTAAGATGGCCCAGTTTTGCATGGCAAATGTCTTCTATGTGTCCACTGCTATTGTAACCTATTGCCCAGGGGCCCCTCATGGCTGTGATTATATCCAACAGCTTATGGACATTATCCCTAACATTTTAATGGCAATAAACCCAGTTCAGTTGCAATGTATTAATTTCTGGATGCCTCTGTAGTCTTGTGGCAAGAATTTTCACCAAAATCTTAATAACTAGGTTTAAGTGGGCAATAGCAAGATAATGGAGAGATTACTAAAAATATGTCTTGACCTGGAAGTTAGCACCATGGAGTTGGTAGATAAATTCCAACATGGTTTCAGATGTTGCTTATCCTGCACTACCAATCTGATATCATTCAATAATAAGATCAGCATAAGCATTGGAAATAGAATTCTAGTCAATGTGGCCCTGCTGTACCTGGGGAAGGCATTTGATACTGTCTCATACCTTCTATGTGTGGAAAAATTGAGAAACATGGTCATTAGTCAAGACCTACCCAGCTGGGAAGAAAATTGGTTAGTTGCCTGTAACTAGCAGGTTAGGATAACTTGGCATTTATCAGTAGAGGGTTCATCAGCAGTCAGCAACCTCAGGGGTCGGTGCTAGGCCCAACCTTCTTTGGTCTTTTTATGAGTGATATGCACCAAAATATTAACAACTCAATATCAAAGCTCGTGGATGATAATGAAATTGGGAGGTGAGATGGACACTCCTGCCAAATACCTTGTTATGACTGACAACTTGAAAAGCATTCAAGACTGGACCATTAAAAACAAAATGATATTTAATCCAGACAAATGTTAGGCAATGCATTTTGGTAGAAATAACCCAAGGTATCAGTATCATCTGAACAGCATTCAATGAAGGTCTGTTGATAAGGAGTGAGACTTGAGAATTATAATAAATAAACTGTCAGCTTTTGACAATTGTGCAAAAGTCACACAAACTACAAATAGGCTATTAAAATCTGTCAGATATACATTTATATCAAGAAACAAACAATGCCTTCTACTACTCTACAGGACTTATATAAGACCATACTTAGACTTTGGTTCTCCTTTTTGGAACCCGTATCTAAGGAGCGAGAGGTCGACCTGGTGGAACGAGTCCAGAGACAGCTGACAAAGTTAATTTCAGGGATAGGGACCATGAGCTATGAGGAGAGACTGACAGAGACCAGTTTGTATAACCTGGAGGAGAGACAAAGGAGGGGTAACTTACTTCTGCTATTTAACATATTTAACAATTCTGAGCTAATATCCCAGTGTGGTCTTGCATTTAATGTTAGAACCACTGACTTGAGGTCACAGAATAGGCAGTTGGTTGTCCAAAAAGCAATCACAAATAAAAGAAACAATTACTTTACAATATGAGCTGGTCAATTATGGAACCAACTCCACTATGAGTTGATGAATGAAACATCAATTAGTTTTAAAACTAGGCTTGAAAAATACTTGTTTCTGAATCATAACAAGAATTAATTCACCCACTAGGAGTGGGAGATAATCTAGATGGTCTCTCAGCCTTCATTTGTCTTGTTTAACCAAGTAACCAAATAGGTCTTTATTCCCCTCCATAACCATCGCGGCCTGGAGCATTTTCTTGCTTCCCATCTTTTATAGCTTGGTTTAATGCTAGGGTTGCAAATGGAGCATCCAGGGTGTTTCACTCTTCTTCAGAGGGCATTGGTAGGTTAAATCTCTGCAAGAAGTTTTGTATACAGTCCAGAGAGCTGACGCCAGTTTCATTTATGTGGCACTTTACATAGAATATTTGGAAGGCTGTTGCTATCTGGGAAGGGGTAACACTGTTTGTTTTGCAGCCCATTCTTTTTCATCTATTTCATGGTACCAGCCACTTCCAGTTTGTGGAGCCAGATGGCAAGGAGGCACCCTGCTTGATCACCTTGTTCATAGTATTTTTGGCCGAAATATTAGAGCTGTCCCTCTGCTATGTATGTTAATAGTTCCTTGTACTCTGTTCTGTCCACTTCAAGGGCTCTAAGAGTGTGTCTTCCCCCTTTCCTTATGTAAGGACTCCAATTCTGAAATGACATCCCATAGCTTATTAAGATGGGCAGCTCTCTGTTTTTTCTTGTATGCAGAGTACAAGATCATCTCTCCATTGATAACTGCCTTAAGGCTGTCCCAAATATACTGTATTTGATGGCTTCCTCAATGCCAGAGATTATTGTGAGGTAGTTTTCAATCTTGTTTTGAATTTTGGAGATAAAAATCTCATTGTTTAAAGGGAGGTGTTAAATCTCCATGTACACCTCTGAGGATCATCATTCATTTAACGTAATAGGGAACTGGCACATAGTCAGACAAGGAAATAGTCCCAGTTTTACAAGAGGTGGTCTTGTGTCTGGCCATGATGGAGACATGAAAATCATCAAGCCTAGAATAAGACTGATTTGGGTCAGAGAAAACCAAAAAAGTCCCTCTTCCCTTTATAAAGTTGCTGCAAGATACATAGTAGGCCTAATTCAGAGTTAATTCTATTAAGGGCTCTGGACACTATGTTTTTCATGGACACAGTCCCAGACAAGTGGTCCTATGCAGGCAATGGTATATAATTGATGTTGCTACCCCTCATGATCAGTTTGGGAGGCAAAAACACCGAATGGTGTGAGATTGAGGGCAGAATTCACAAAACCTCTGAAATTGCCGCAGCTGTGAAACAATCCCAGTGCAGGTGGGTTGCCACTTGCAGATCCACAGATTTCCACAGTTTTCCTGCAGCTGTGGGTGTTCACAGTGGTGGAGACAGATTATGATAGGCTCCACGATTTATGGCAGTTTGTGAGTGGTGTTGCAAGGGTAATCTCCCACAGATGTCAAAAACTGCTACTGCCAGTGGGACCAACTGTAACACCTTCTGCAAGTGTTGCGATTGTGCATAGCAATCTTTGCAGCTGTGGAGATGGAGTGTGGTCTCTTCATTAAAAATAGAGGAAGCAAGGAGACCTCGTCTCTGATATAGCAAGTTAAAATGTGATGCTTTTTACCTGACTGATGGAGGTGGTTACTTTGCTGAAGTGGTCAGGCTTAATCATGGCTCAGCTGGATAATGAGAACTAAGAGCCCATCTGAAAAGTATGAAAAGTAAGAACATTGGAGTTATTTTATAAAAAAAAAATGCAGGCTTTAAAGACAGCAAAATTGGTGGGGTTGGGGGGGGAGTGCCCTGGTACTTTAACTGTAAGAATTTTCTTTTGAGGCATAAACATTTACTACATTGAACTCAAAACCTTGATGATTCAGCAAAATTGAAACACTCTCCCCTACACATTTCAGGTGCTATCTAGTATTTGCACAGAGAGACCCTGTTTTACCAATATTGTCATGCCAAGTCTCTTTGCTGAGGGGTGGGAGGAGGAGATGACTTGTCCTACCCAGTCTTGCTTCTATTAAGAGTGTTCAGAAGGATAAAGGTGCATTCTCTGAAGCAAGCCAATGTAAGCTCCCAACTTTCTGAGTTCAGCTAAGATGTTCACTGTCTTAATGGGCATGTTAAGTACTTTAACACTGTATATGAAAATGTTAAGATACGCCATAAGAAAAGAGGGATGCTTTTATTGTTTACCACCAGGATATCTTACCCACCCTGGGGAGAATATTCCTTGATATGTACCCATGAGAATATGGCAGAGGACGTAAAGTAACAGCCGTGTAGACACCGAGAAGTCCCCAACTCATCTCTTCTTGGACATTCAGGACTCCATGGAGCAACCATGCTCAAATTTTCATGAGTTTAACTAACACAGTCACATCATGTTTTGTAATCATCTGTCCTGCAATAAGATAGAACAAGATATTAATGAAACACTGAGCCAACAGGGCTAACCAAACAAACATGTTTTTCGCTCTTGGAGTGTGAGTGTGCATGACTCTTGTAGGAATGTACCAGTAGATAAATGTGAAACTACGGAGTACTCTGAGGTGAAAAGTGAAGAGGGGAGAGAGTATACACAGTGTGGTCTGGCCAACCCATCTCTCTCTGGCAGGAGTAGAGACTATGTGCCCCGTGCTCCAATGGGGTGGAGCCTATGTCTCTGGACTTTCGAGGAGAAGAGGTCCATCACTATGAACAAGCAGATCAAAAGAAAAACAAACAAGTAAGATGAGAGACAAATGGAGAGTGCCCCCTGTCAGAATATCCCCCAATGTGGGAGTAAAGCTGACATGGGCCACACATTCTGCAACAGCAGTGTGCAATCCATTGTAAATATGAAGGCCATCTATGAGAAAGTCCACATAGTATATATTCAGGATATTATGACTTGTGCTGCATCATCCCCCCCCTCACACACACACACACACACACACACACACACACACACAGAGGTCAAGGAACCTGCAACCCTGAAGGAGAGGGAGAACACATAGAACACACATGTTCTCACTACAAGAGGCCTCCAATCAACCACATGGGAAAGGCCATTTGAGTAAAGTAGTGAATTTAGTAGGAAGGGAAGGGGTGATGGGGGTGGTCCAGGATTGAGCCAGTGTCCAGCATGTCATCCAGTCTTAGTTATGTCACTCAGCCAGTGAACCCCATAGGAAATCACCATTATTTCCAACACATAGCCAGTGGCTTAGGGCCAGGAGTTGGGTAACAGGTGTAGGGGTCACAATCAGTGTGGGAGGATGGAAAGGGTACCAAGTCACTGACTAGTATTTGAGCCAGTGTAGACTCTATGCCCTCAGCAGGCCAAACACATCTGTTTTATGGCAAAGTCATCTAAGAACTCCCTTAGATGCTTGTGTCATTCCAGTTTATGGTATATACCCAGCAGATTGCCTGACAGCCCATGCTTGAGATTGTAAAAGAGGGACATAACCCTATTTCTTATCAGGAGTTGGGTGGTTGACAGTGGGGGGCCAGGAGAGGAGGACAGTATGTCACTCGATCATTACCCCACACCAAATCCCTCCTCACCCCACCATTTTGATACCATGTATCTTAGGAAAATCCACTCTTCTGCAAGAGTGTAACAATTTGAAGGCATACTGATCACCAGGCTGGGTAAAGACTGTGCGGCAACTCCCTCATCCTTATCCCCAGAAGCCTCCCCCTGCTGTCAAGGTATGACATTATGAAGGTCCACTGATAGTCACCATGTCCCCCCCTTGCCAAAGAACCCCACCATGACAAAATTAAGCTGTGGAGGTTAGCTCCCCCCTCAGGTCCCACCCTTCACATGAGGAGAAGAGAGCAGGACCTTCACAAATCTAGGTAGTATACGGTGGCTGTTGTGTGAATGATTAATCATCTAGCAAACATATTAGAGTTAAGAGTAAGATAAACTGAGCAAAACACACATTAGTATACATTTATAAGTAGACATCAACTTATGTACAAGTTAGCATTTTTACTGTTTTTCTTCAAGTGAGTCCAAAGGAAGGTGGCACAGACTTGCAAACTAGGTCTGCACCACAGCCAGTGAGTCATGCATCAGATTTGGGCTTGGGTTGATCGCTAAGAGGTCTTGATCAGAGGGAGTAGAAGCCAGTTTTTTTGCAAGTGATTGGAATAATTTGTTCACATCTCACAACCAGCAGTCCTGGTGGGAGCAGGACTGGCCCAGTTGGTTGCATTTTCTTGATGCCATCTGCCATGAGGTACAAAGCCACTCCTTTTCTAGAGCCACTGATCATTAGTCCTTGACAGAGGCCACTAAGTCCTTGATCAAGGCAACAGCTGTCCGGTTGGGGAATTCACATCTTCCAACATCGGTCTCTAGTATAATTTGAACCAGGCACAGGATATGGCTTAAATAGGGGATACATGATGATCAGGAGTGTGATATGGAAAATATTCCCACTCCTGCAGAGTGAGATATCAATGCCTCTTGATGCAGGAGTGGGAATATTTTCCATATCATACTCCTGATCATCATGTGCACGATTTATACACTGGGGTGAGGTGATACACAGTGGAATAAAACTGTGACAAATTGTACAGTTTAGGTGATTGTTTTGTGTAGTTCTTCATTTGTGTTGCTGGCTGTCTGTTCTGTGAGTTGCTATGGTGATTGGTAGTTCTGGTGTGGCGATTGATTGGTTGATGTTGTGTGGTCTTTGTAGTGGTTGGCTGTTTTTTGCTCTGCTGTTCCATTGGTTCTAATGTGGCTGTGTATCTTTCGGTTGGTTATTTGTTATGGAGCTGGTGGTGCAATGGGCAGGTGTGTGCTGTATTACTATTGGCTGTTGTTGTCTGATATGTGTTGTGATTGGTTGTGATGCATGCGTGGTCGGGACTATGTTGGCACGGCTGTTAGCAAGTTCGTATATTGCTAAAAGTTTGGTTGACGTGGGTTTGTTTAGGAAACTTTATTCATTTTTGGGGACTTTTGCTGAAATATTTCATTTTTTTTGGTGAAATATCGTTTATTTACTGAAATTATATGGTATATGGTGCTTTTGTTTACTTTCCTCCGGTTTCTTTCACTGGATGTTCTTAATGTGTAACGATATATCTGTTGTATGTTGCCTCTCTTCTAGCATATTTCTTCAACTGCTTCTTTTCAGCTGACTGTGAAAAAAATATAATACTTTGGTGACTGGTATTGGTGAGCAGGTATTTCAATCGGAATCAGTATCTGACTCTATCACTCTGACTCTTTTACGGCATTGGGTTTCGTATTTGTGACCTGTGGAAAGAAAACAGAAATATTAATTATGCATTATGCTGTCTTTGAAATGTAGATTGATAGTATATGGTAATAGCACTTTATGTTACCTTGCACAATATTAAACATAATATTTGTTGCATTTATAGTCGGATTGTTAAAGCACGCAGACATTATGTCTGGCCAGCTTCCACTGCATTCTTTTCCTGTGTCTGGAGGAGTAGTATTTTTGGAGGTTCCAGGATCAGTATCAGATGTGCTTAGTATGTGGGAAATCTGTTGATGCTTCTCGTCATTCAATTTCAAATAATCATTGAGAGACTGTAATTTCTTATGGCTAGAAACTTGTA
Source organism: Neoceratodus forsteri (assembly GCA_016271365.2). NCBI lineage: Eukaryota > Metazoa > Chordata > Ceratodontiformes > Ceratodontidae > Neoceratodus > Neoceratodus forsteri. The sequence goes on along the minus strand of CM057456.1, from coordinate 170,922,241 downwards.
TGATATCATTAGAGGAGACATTAGAATTGATCAGTTTTGCACTAAATGCTTGAGAATAGAATGATTCATGAGCCATTTGTCAGTGGTGATTCTAGTTTTGTCAACCATATTTTTCACTATTTTGCTCAGTGAATTAATACCAAGAGGTTGATTTTTGTACCAACCTGTAGGATATTGTGCAGTGGGAGTATAATTGATAGCTAAGAAAAATGGTGCATCTGGATTGTTTGCTTTGTCTGGACGTTTGTGATGGTATAGTTTGTTGTTTAATACAGGGCATCTGTTACAGACTTTAGTTTCATACGCTATAGGTTTTACTGCTCTAGTATCTGTAGGATTAATACCACTTCTTGTTTTTGTTTGTCTTTCCTTTGTATACTCCAAATACTGATTGTTTAGCTCATCTTTTTTTAGTTGGATATCTCCACATTTGAGGTTTCTTGTTTCTGTATTTCCTCTGACGCCAAAATACAGTGTTACTGTTAGCCACATTGTATTTAGCAGGGCTTGAGTGCCATCATGTCCAAGTTGTTTTTCTGCATAAAGTTGGTCAATAATATTATAAGTTAACTCGTCCACAGCTTGAGGACAATTTCCTTTTCCTATCTCCTTGAGTTGCTTCTGTTTCGATAGTAATACTTGTCAACTTTTTAAAAATTTCCGCTATGTGCTGATTGATTCAGGGTAATTGTAGTCTTTAAGATATCTCTCCATGCTTTGAAATCTGGATCTTAGTGTCAGAGGTTCGTAGTCACTACCGACTTGGCGTTTAGAAGTCATGAAATAATGGCATGGTATTTTGTCTAGCTGTTCAGGAGGTATATGTTGAATTGCAGTGTGAATCTGCAGTGTCTCTCTCATACATTTTTGTAAGGCATTTACATCAGCAGTTGTTTTCAGGTTGTATTTTCATTTCTCATACTTTTAATGAAATGGTCTATTTCTTCACTGTCCATAGCTATTTTATTTCTTGTGCCTTCACCTGTATTTTTTCTTTCAAGACTGTTGTACATCTGTTCATTTGGATCTAGTAGTGGCTCTTCATCTTGTTCAAACTGACTGCAACTAAGGATTACTTCTTCTGGAATATTTATCACCTTTTTATGTCATTTTAGACTTAGTTTATTATTGATATGCTGTTCAGTGGTTTTCGGTAATAACACATTTTTGTTTCCGATACACATTTTGGAAAACATGCTTAAAGCGCTTTCTTTTTTGCAGGGTGCGAGTTAGACGTGATGTGGCTCCTCGGATGTGCGAGATGTTGGTATGTAACAGAAAGTGGTAGTGCAGGTTAGTAACTTGTGCTGCTATTGACGTGTATCTAATCAGTAATTTTAATCAATTGCTAACACATTTCTACACACTGAAAGACAGCTTTACTGATTGCTGACGTATGCAAAGAAGAGATATTTGATGTGTGACGTATCGAGTGTATGTATAAATGTTAGGAATGCTACTGTGCATACGTCACTACTGATTTATTCAATGGGAGTGAAAATACACATTTTTATTCCACTGTGTTTCACCTCCCCCTTATTGTATAAATCCTGTTTTCCTTTAATGGTTAAATAGCTGCCCAGGCTTCTCTCCTTAGTTGCTGTGTGCTGGTGGTGTAATCCCAATCAAGGAAAAATATTTGATCCCTTCTAAGCTGTCATCAGGATTGCCTCTTTACTTAGGAAGTATACAATTTCAGCTACTATAGATTGAGGGCAGAAATGGCTATCTTTTGGTGGAGGGCCCAAAGGATGGTGCACTCTGGACATGAAAAGATTGAGACTTGGAGGGGAGGACAGCACATCTTTCTGGAGCTGCTGCAGGAACAGCACTATTGAGGACAGTTTATTCTCTGCCACTTCAGGGATTCCATGCAACTGAAAGTTCTTCCTCCCCCCAGGGACTCCAGGTCATCCAGTTTATAAGCGATTTTCTTTTGTCCTTTAAAGGAGAACTTTACTGATCTGGTTTGTCTTACCTTCTGCTAGATTGCCTTTGAAGTCACCCATCTAGCTGTCTCACTTGCTTCCCAGTGCACCCACCTTCATTTTCTGTTTTCTGTTTTGTTGTTTATCTTCACTGTGCAGTGTGCTTCATACTGTGTGGCTCTGACAGCTGTTGCCACGCTTTGCATGTTGATCGCACTACGTGTGCACAACCCTGACTCCTCGTGTCAGTGCATCTCGCACCTGGTCTCTTCCCCAGTGGTACTGATGTGTATGTGTGAGTCCGACAGTCCAGTCTTGGGTCTCGGACAGTCAGTTGTTAAATACCAAGACCACTATTCCCTGTCTAGGTACAAAGGACATGTACAGCTGAGTATCATCTGCATAGCAGTGAAAACTCAGCCTGTACCACCTTACAGTGTCCCCCAGCAGCAAAATGTACACTGCGAACAACAAGGGAGAAGCAAAGAGCCCTGTGGGACCCCACATGGCAAGGAGAAAGCATCAAAGGAATAAATCCCCAATGCAACTCTCTGAAACCTACCCATGAGGAAGAACCTAAACTATCTAAGGACCATACCTGACAGTCCGCAGATCACCAACAGGTGCTCCAGCAGAATCCCATGGTCCACGGTGTCAAAAGCCGCTGAGAGATCCAGGAGAACCAAGATGGAATGACTCCTCTGGTCTCTCTCTGTCTATAAGGAGGCCATTGAGCACCTAAGCAAGAGCAGTTTCAGTACTATGCCTCTTCCTTAATCTTGACTGAAAGGGATCAGAGATGTCATGGATGTCATGATGGTCCTCCAGCTGCAACATGACCAGCTTTTCAAAAACCTTCACAGCAAAGAGAAGGTTAGAGACTGGCCTGTAGTTCATGAGACAATCTGGGATGAGAGAAGGTTTCTTAAGGAGTGGTGTCACCACCGCCTCCTTCAGGGAGTCAGGAAAATCCCCAGTCTCTAATGAGCACCAGACTATCTCAGTTAGGACCAGGCTGATGACCTCCACACGTCCCATAAGGAGGTGGTTTGGGCCCGGGGTACAAACCACAGCAGGCCGGCTGCATATTCTGGATGACCATCATGACATCTGAGATTGCCACCTGATCAAAAGCCTACCAACCAGTCTGAGGTGCTGCACCCCCCCCCCCACTGATCACCACCACCCCCTTTGGAATGAACAGCATGGATCTGTGATCTAATGTCAGGAACCATATCTGCAAAGAAGCAAGCAAAGTTTTTGAACTTCTCCTGTGACAAAGCCCTCTGTAACTGCAGGCAGGCTGGATTGCACAATCTGGCACCAGTTCTGAAGAACTGCGCTGGTCGATTCTGTGCAACAGTAATCTCCTCAGACAGGAACACTGCCTTCTTATGGGAGATCACCGATTGGTAGTCTGCATAATGCCACATCAACCTAAGCCTGTAAGCATCAAGGACAGATTTAGGCCAGCAATGCTACAACCTTTGCCCAGCCCTCCTCATCTCCCTCAGGGCCCCATCAAACCATGTGGACTGAAGGGTGAGGGCAAACATGAACTGGAGTTATGGAATCCATAGCCCTCACCACAGCCTTGATATAGACCTGCAGTAGGTTCTCTGTATCCCCGCTAGCAGTCGGAAATCCTGATAGATCCATCACTGCCATCAGGTCCTCTTGGGTCACACCCCTTAAAAGGCAGTACCAGGCCATCTCTGCATGGGCAGGCCTGTAAGTGGGTGCCTGGATGTTGAAAATGATAGATTAATGGTCAGACCATCCGACCGGCTCCACCTCCAAGTTGGTGCTCTCCATACCCAGAAGGAAGGCCAGGTCCAGTGAGTGACCTGAAATATGGGTCACAGAGGCAACTGCCTGTGTAAAACCCAATGAATACATCAATTGGAGGAAGTTTTGTCCAAAATGTGAAAGTTCATCATCAATCCAGGCGTTGAAGTATTAGGACGTGGAGTTTAATTCATCTTGCTTCTTTATTCTTGTGCAAAAATATTTACTCGTGCAAAGTACAAACAGGAATCTGAATGATGGGCAGACATCCCATAAATGCCTATGGCATCACTGCAACTTACGTTCTGCATGTAGCACTTCATCAGAGCTATGTAGCTCTACAGTTTACATCCTTAAATTGTTCCAGCTCTTAACATCAGTACTTGCCATGGTAATGTTTTACAACCATAAGTTCAAAAGTGCATTTAAAAGTAGACACAGTACCAAACAGGCAAACAATCCAAGTAATTCCAAATACTAGTAAAATCACAGGATTGGGAGCACATTCCAGCATATCTCAATGCATTCTAATGCAGTATGGTCCATCATGCTTGAACCCACATTGGCAAAGAAATGCAAAAATACAGGTTAAAAGGACGTACATTAAAATATAGACATATACTGCAAGAGAATATATCCTGACAAAAGAAATATGTATAAAAGGGCCACTTTTCAATGCTGGCACACATTCACAAGATTGCAAAAAAAATGAACTTAAAAACATTTTATGAGTCAAGAAGAAATGAACAAGAAGCTAGTCAAAATGGTACACAAGGAGATGAGAAAGAGGAACAGACTATACCAAAACTGAGAGCAAAATCCAGCTTTCTTCACCCCCCTTTTACCAGAGATCGAGACGTTTGTTAAGATTTGTGAATTGGAACTATAGTAAATCTTTCTGTCCCATAAAACTAATGAAACACCATAGCAGAACCTAAGTAATAATAAAAAGAAAACATTAGAAGGGTTTTGAAGGAACTGGGCACCACTATAAAGTCATCTGATAATGGAGGTGTGGAATAGCGCAGGATACATTTAAATACATTCAAGAAACTGAAGGTCAGTTAAGTAATACTGACTTTCATACACAATATAGCAAGGATCTCACCCCTGATATTAAGAAGAATATAGGTACCATTTTGGAGAATGGTTTATCTGAAAGCTTGAATTTCTTAAGTGAGTTTATATTTCTGTATGCAAAGTACCCCAGAAAACCAACCATTTACACACTCCAGAAAGTCCATAAAACTCTGGAGGAACCTCCTGACTGGCCTATGATATCTGAAATTGGCTCAGTGATGGAACCTCTATCCAGATATGTGCACATAAACTTGAGAGAATCTGTTACTAGCCTTAGACCTTGTATAAAGGACACAGCAAATGTCACTTTGTTAGTGGAAAATATAAAAATAGAACAGAGCTTGTGCTTGGTAACTGTGGATGTTAATTATCTTTACTCAAAAGTGCCACATGAAGGTGGATTAGATGCCATACATTTTTTAATGAAACAATGCAACAATGTCAGCAACAGACAAATGGAATGGTTAGGTACCCTCAGTGAGACTGTACTTAAAAACAATCAGCCCAATTTTCAAAGCCCTGAGAATACTGCAAGCCCCTGGTGCACCGATGGTTTGGTGCACAGGACTTTTGGCATTCTCCTGGCTGGCGATTGGGATTTTCAATCCCAAGTGCCAAATGTCGCAAGTTAGACCAGTTTTTTCCTCATCTAATTTTTGCTATTTGAGGGATTCTTTTATGGGGCTTATACCAAACCTTTGGCACCAGCTGCCTTAAACTGTGGAAACTGTTGCAACTGCACCTGACAATAGAAAATTGAGTGCAGTTACAGCAAAGGAGTTTGTTGAAGCTGCACCAAAAAAATGGCTTTGATGCAGGGCTTGATGCAAGCCCTGCATCGGCCTCTGAAAATCAAGCCCCCTGTCTTTTGTTTCCATGGTAACAACTACAGCCAAAAAGATGCACAGCTAAGGCAGCAAATTCTTTCCTCCGTATGTCTAATTTATTTGTTGGAATATGGGAAACTGGCTTTGTTTTTTTAACCTGACAGACAATCCATTTTTTGATAAGGTGTACATATGGAAACATTTTATCGCTGGTGTACTGATGATGTGGCAGGGGACCCTAGAGGAATTGCTTTTATTTCAACAGTTCTGGCAAAAATATTTAAACAAAACAGGAAAGCATCCGAGTGGATGTGGGAGTGAACCAGAGGTGGTCCATCATCAAAGAGGGAACAGTGGTTGCCACATGAAAGTCTGCTAGGCTCAAAGGGAAGAACTCGAGGACCAAAGCAGCCAGCTGATTTAGTACTGAGATCACCCAGACAGTAAAGGATACAAGGTCAGCCTACAAGAAATTCAGGAGGACCCAGAGAGAGGAAGACAGGGAGGATAACCTGAAGGTGGCTAGTGCAGCAGGTAAGGTAGACCAGTGGGCTAAAACTCAAAAGGAACTACAGCTGACTGAGGGAATTAATAATGAGAAAACACCTTTTTCTGCAATATTAGTGAAAGATTGACAAGAAAGATGGAACTACTGGGCTCAAAAAAGAGGATGAGTGGGTGGGGGAAAATAGGGACAAAGCAGAGGTACTGACTGAATACTTCTGTCTCGTCTTTACCAGGGAAACATATGAACTGATGCCACTATGGGGAAGGAGAGGAGAATGTGGGATGGGGGCACAAATGGTTTGAGAGAGGTGGATAGGGTGAGGACAGGGCTGCTAGCATTGAGGGTAGATCAATCCCCAGGCCCAGATGGCATACACCCAAGGATACTAAAGGAACTGGCAGAGGAGGTTGCAGATCCCCTGGCTGGCCTATTTAAGAGTTTACTGGAGTAAGGCTTGGTACTGTGGGACTGGAAAATGGCACATGTAGTGCCCCCCCATAGGAGCGGTTCCCAAGGATGACCCAAGGAATTGCAGTCAGTCTAACCTCAATTGTTCGCAAGTTCATGGAGAGCATTCTTAAGAAAAGTTTAGTAGAGTATATGGATGAGCATAGTCTCCAGGATGAGAGGCAACACAGGTTTATAGGAGGGAGGTTGTGTCAAACAAATATGATTGACTTCTTTGACTGGGTTACTAAAACAGTGGACAAGGGCTAAGCAGTGGACCTCCTTTACCTGGACTTCAGCAAGACCTTTCACTCTGTACCCCACAAGAGGAAGTTGACAGATACTGGGGTTGGAAAGAAGTTGGCCAGATGAGTAGAAAACTGGCTTGGGGCAGGACCCTGAGCATGATGGGGTGTGAACTATCTAGCACTAGGAAGGTCACCAGTGGGATCCCACAAGGCACAGTGCTGACACAGGTGCTGTCCAATGTCTTCATCAGTGACATTGGAGATGGCATTAAGGGCAAAAGGTACCCATTCACAGATGCCACAAAGCTCTGTGGGACAATGGATACAGCAGAAGAGATACAAGACCTAAAGAAGGATCTGGAAAACTAGAGGTCCAGGATTTGGCAGCTTGGTTTCAATGCAAAGAAATGCAAAGTTATGCTCATTGGAGCCAAAAACCCATGGACTGAGTACAGGCTGGGAGGGTTCCAGGCATCTGCATCAGAGAAGGAGAAGGCTCTGGAAGCGATGATCACTAGTGACCTGTAATACTCCATGTAATGTAGGAAAGCAGCAGCAAAAGCAAATAAAATGTTGGGCTACATTGCCATAGGGATATGCAACAGGAAAGAGGAGGTAATGCTGCCCTTGTACAGGTCATTGTTGAGGTTGCATCTGGAGTACAGTGCGCAGTATGGATGCCATACCATAAAAAGGACATTACCCCTGGGGACAATCCAAAGGAGTGCAACAAAGATGACTGTGGGCCAACAAGGCAGGACATATGAGGAAAGGTTGGAGGCCCTGAACATCTATTCCATAAAGGAGAGAAGAGAGAGAGGGGACATGACTGAGACTGAGTATTTGAATGGAATAAATAGTGTAGATAAATTAGGTCTCTTCAAGCTTAGTAAGAACTGAAACACAAGGGGACACCATCTCAAGCAGAAGGGGGGAGGTTTACAAGAGAAGCTAGAAAGTACTTCTTCACACAGGAGGTGGTGGTTGGTTGGAATATGCCTACAGAAGAGGTGGTTTCATTGAAAATGGTAGGCAGTTTCAAGAAAAGCTGGGACAGAGTTAAGGGGAAATAAGGGTTGGGGGGATGAACAGATGGGAAAGGTGGTTTGGGTATTGAGCAGGGTCAGTAGCTCATGCTGAGGACTCTGCACTATGAGCAGACTAGATAGACCTAATGACCTTATTCTGCTGGCTTCATCATATGTTTGGAATTCCTGGAAGAGATCAATCCTCACCTCAGATTTAAACTGAACTACCATTTGGAAAACAATGACTTCTTGGAAATGAACCTTTGCACTTATGTTTGTATAACAGTACCATAGAAACTGCTGATGTCATCAGCCTTTGAACTATTTAATGACTTGAACTGCAGAGTCATGCAGCTGTGTCAAAGTGCTATGTGTGAAACATAAGCTCCACCAATGCCACAGGTGTCCCAGAACATCTGTTCGCTATGCCAGTACCTCTTTGCACATTGCACAAGTAAATTTTTTTGCACAGGAATAAAGGAGCAAGATGAATTAAGGTATATGACCTAGTGCTTACTTCAGAAGGAGAGGTGCATGCCATTTCTTCTTTCTTCTTGATGCTAAAGGGTATGTGGTGTATATTCAGTGTAGTAGCATATTTTGGGCATCCACTGTAATGGACAATACTAGGCAACACCAGTGTGTTGATGATAAGCAATGTGTACTGTATGCCAAAATATGATAACATCTTCTCTGCCATGGCAGCAGCCACTCCAGGTCCTGTACATTTCCAGTGGTGGATTTTTTGGGGAGCATTGGGAATGAAGTAGGCAAACCTGTTATACATTACAGCCAGTTTTGCCAGCTCCCTCCCCAATGCCCCAGTAAACAAAATGTCTCTATAATCAAAGACTGGGATAACCATAGAAGCCCTCTCTTTACTTCAACATCCACATTACTAGTACATGTAAAGTCATTAATACGAACATACGAAATTGCCAGCAGAAAACAGGCCTCATGGTCTATCGAGTCTGCTCAAGTGTGCAGCTAGCAACTCATCTCGCAGCTGCCCATCTTGCCCCCCTCTTTCCAGTATCCCTTACCCTTACCCTGTCCCAACCCCTCTTGAAACTGCCCACTGTCATACAGGACATTATCTCATCTGGTAAGGTGTTCCATTTATCCACCACTCTTTCAGTGAAAAAATGTCCCCTCTTCTCCCTCCTGAATCTTTTACCCTCCAATCTCAGTCCATACCCTCTCATGTCCCTCCCCATTCTCATCTGGAAACTCCCTTCTGTGTTGGTCTTGTTTATCCCCTTTAGATACTTAAAGGTCTCAATCATATCCCCCCTATTCTTTCTCTCCTCCAGTGAATACATATTCAGTTTTCCCAGCCTGTCCTCTCAGGGCTTGCTCTCCAATCCCTGGATCATCTTTGTGGTGCTTTGCTACACTATTTCCAACAATCTGATGTCCTTCTTCAGGAATGGACATCAGTACTGCATGCAGCACTCCATCTGGGGCCTGACCAATGACCTATACAGGGGCAAGATAACCTCCCTCCTTCTGGAGGAGATCCCTCTTGCAATACACCCCAGCATTTTGTTGTTTTTTTGTTGCCGCCTTCCTGCAGTAATGGTAAAATTGGTATGGCTTGCAGAACTAGCCATGCTCTAATAGGAAACCTGTAACAGAAGTGTGCTTTATTGTCAGTAAGGGAACATATAACAGAAGTGTGTTTTATCTTCAATAAAAGCTCCAAAACTCACCATAGAGCATCTAAAACACAAAAGCTTCTGGGGGACTATCAGCCCCCATTCTCCTGGCCTTTGGGTCATCACAGCACCATGCCATTGCTTCTATATGCCCATGATTCTTTACCTATAAAAACTATTCATGCTTCAGTTTTAATAGGTTCTTCCACTAGCCAGAGTGCCCAATACCATAATTCCAAGTCATGGTATTGTAGACACTGGGTAACTCCCCATAAAAAATTCTTCCCCACGATTCAGGGGTAGGGAACCTGACACACAATAGAAATGTGTTTTATCTGCAATATAACCCTGGCCAAAATGCACCACAGAGCATCTAAAACCAAAAAGCTTCTGGGGGTCTGCCGGCACCCTGACCCCTGGCCTTTTGGTCAATTCACAGCATCTTGCCCTTTATACAAGCCCACGATCCTTTACCAGCAGTAAGCCAAACTCTCCAACCCTGACTCCACCCCCCTCCAGAACCAAACACAGAAATGTGTTTTATCTGCAATAAAACCCCAACTCTCAATACAGAGCACCAAAAGCTGACAGCTTCTGGGGGCCTGGTGGCCCCCAGACCCCTGGACTTTGGGCCAATTTACAGCATCTTGCCATTGCATTATACTTATAAATGCCCACGATCCTTTACCAGCACCTGGTCAGCCAGACTCTCCAAACCTGACTCCACCCCCCCAAATAAAAAAAAATACTAGGGAACCAGACACAGAAATGTGTTTTATCTGCAGTATAACCCCCAAGACTCACCATAGAGCATCTAAAAACTGACAGCTTCTGGGTCGGCCACCAGTCCCCCAGACCCCCAGCTTTTGGTGTTTGGACTCACAGCCCTTGGCACCTCTTTCTTTACAAATTAAGCACTTCTCAAAACTGAGCATTGGAGCATGCCAAACACTGTGAGAGCTAAATCTGATTTAAACTCTTTTATTGTGACTTGCTGTTGATTTTCTTCCAAATATGACTCAAACCACCTTACTGGGCCTTCCATCAGCCCAATTATGTTTATCCCTCTCCCACTTTATGTGGGTTAATTTTAAAACATTTTTCCCTACTATCCTCTGATGTTACGTGTAAACAACAAAAGTTCTCTTATGAAGAAAAACAACCAGCCTCATCATCTGGGCAAAACTGTGGCAGAACAGAGACTAGGGTCTCCATACCAATTTTAATGAAATAAGCATTACATTCTACTGCCAGTTTTCATCCAGAAGACTATTCTTACCATCAGTCTCAAAACAGCAAGAAAACTTTAAGGTTTTCTGTTCCTGCACTTTTTCAAGTGATTTTCCAAAAATCCATAGTCATGTTTAATCTAATCACCATATTCTTTTTTGAAGTAATCTTTTGTTTTACTTCTTTGTTTCTGAACTATATATATTCCTGTCTTATCTATTGCTAATCCAGTCCAGTTGCAGATGTTTTTTTTTTTTTTTTGGGGGGCTTTTCCATTAGGTGTTCTTGGGTTTTCCTGGATTTATGTAAGTAGGAGTTAAATCAAGGAGCATTATTGAGTTTTATCATTGTTTGCTTTAGTGGGGCAGGTTTACTGCACACTTCCATAAAGTCTTAAAGGAGAACTGCACTGAAACTGTAAGTCATATTTTTCTTAGTAGAAACTATTTTTATTAAGTAATGGTTCAAATTCCACTATTATTCCATCTATAAGGACCTATTAGTACCCTCAGTGGGTGCTTCTGATTTATTCTCTGGTGTTAAATGTCATTTTAGAACTGTGTGATGTATTTTATGTTCCTCTCAACCATAGAGTTCTGTTATAAAACATGGATGCATTGTGCAAACAATAGAAGAAAATAACAGGGACATAAACTACATCATACAGTTCTAAAATGATTCCTACTAGTGGCATGTAAATCAGAAACATCCCTAGGACAACTGAAAAGCCTGTAACACTGGAGCAAGAACAGAATTTGAACCAGTGTTTAGAAACAGCTCCTACTAGGAAAAATCAATTAACAGAGACAGCACAGTTTTCCTTTAATAGAATATGGGAAACTCTATGATTACAATAGGAATAAAGACTAACCTTTCCCAGTAATTTTGTTCTAGCTCTAGCATGAAAGCAATGTAATAAATATTTTTGAAAGAATTGCGGCTAATCATTTTCCCTTTATCCAACCCTCAGTCACATCCCCTTAAAGATAACATTAGCTGGTGATCAAAGAATGAGTCTGGCAAAACACCACTTACTTTATAATGAATTTGCAAAAATGATCTGGATGGTTTGTTTGTGTCACATGCTGATCTGGATGGTTTGTTCATGTCCTAGTGAGTGAGTGGAATAGTGAAGGAGTGAAAAAGGTAACTGGTGTCTTAGGCATTGGCAGGCATCAGTAGAAGGAAGCAAGGAAGCAGGAGGCTCTGCAGGCTGACTAAGGTAAAGCACCTGTTCGCTACTGTGTGACAGTCACTGCTGGGGAGGGAAGAAGGTAAAAGGTAGGCCAAAGTTTGCAATAGGAGCAACACCTTATCTAAGGCAGGAATATAAAGAGATTTAAACGTAGCATCGGTAGCACAAATAGAGATAAACAAAAAAGGGGATAACTAAAAGCAACATATCAGAGGTAAGGGTACAAAAATATTTTCAGGTAACACTGGGACAACAGAAACTGAGATTGATGGGTGTAATATTTTGGTACCCTAGACAGACAGACTACAACACAACACATCAGTTCAGTCACCATCTTTATTCCTACCCTGGAAACACTGGTCCCACACTGCTGCACACAGACAAAGGAATGCCCACTGAGCATGACGGGAACTATGCATACGTAGGACTACAAATATCTACAGGCATGGACTATAGCCCTAATAATGTTCCCTGTACTTCCAACTACCAGATACATGGATACCTATATGCATATACTATACTCCTCCACCTTATACAGACACTAATCTAAAATACTTCAACAGTAGCATTTCCTAGCTTTCAGGCTGAAGTAGACTATTCGGTACCCAGAAACAAGTTCAGGGGATTATTCTGCTCCTTGGCTATAACTTGTCACTAACTAAATAACAGGACATGTAGAGTCCAGTTCCATAGAGGTACAGGTTCAGTACATGACTTATGTTAAAGTCTTTATGGTGGTCTTTGGTGCCTTATGGTATATCTGTGGGATGGAACAACTGCTGCTGGTGAAACAGGTGTTCCATTATTATTGGGCACTGACCCCGGTGGAGCTACGCTGTCTTCATTTGCAGTGGCATCTTCTACTGCATGCACTGGAACCTCAGAATGCAGCAGGTGATCCACATGTATGTGAACAAGTCCATGTCCCACGCAAAAAGCATAGGTCAAATGCCCAAATGTTTCAATCCTCACCCTAGGAATCCAAGAAACATTGGGATGACTACAGTCTTGAACCATCACCCTCTCCCAAGGATGGAAAATTTGTACTGGATTGGTCAACTTGTCATGACACTTTTACTGTTGTAGTTGATCTTGTAGTTGATGTTTTGTGACAGTATCAGCCAAGTCTGGCTTCAGCAATGACAAACAGGCATGAGGTTGACATTTTAGGAACAGTACAAATAATGTTCACTCTGTGACTGTGTAATGAGTGTTTCTGTAAGCAAACAGGAAATGAACCAACCTTTGAGTTGTACCTACTTGCTGTGACTCTGGTTTATTCCAAGGTTTTCTGAATATCTGTACAGCTTGTTCGGCTACACCATTGGATGATGAATGGCAAAGTGGAGTCAAAATATGTCGGATACCATTCTGTTTTAAGAACAGTTTAAAGTCATAGGAAGAAAACTGGGGACAGTTGTCCAACGCTTACTCTCATCGTAGTCCATATGAGGCAAAACGTTGTCTCAGAAGGTTTACAGTCTTTTCAGTGGTTGTGACTGGTGTGGGAAACACTTCCAGTCATTTGGCGTGAACATCAGTTACTACTAGAAAATGTTGTTTCCCACTTTGGCATATTCAACATGGATGCACTTCCATGGTGTGGTAACCCAGTACCAGGGATGCAGGGGTGTGATTACAGGTTGGTTGTGGACAGCTGCACATGGTGCACATTGGTTAACAAGATGTTGGCTATCTTGATCAAGTCCCAGCCACCAGAGGTATCCTGTGGCCAATGCCTTCATTCAAGAGATTCCAGGATGACTGTCATGTAAGTCAAATAACCTCTTGTAGAACTTTTGAGGTGTCACAGCTTGAGCTCCCCACAGAATACAGCCTTGCTCTGTGGACAGCTGGTCCTTCTTGTCCGAGAAAGGTTGGAGATTCTGGTCTGTCATGAAGTTGGGCCAACCATTTAGAGTAAAATCTAGGACTTTAGAGAGGACAGGTTCTTGTTGTCTCTCTCTGCTTTGACATCCTGTGAAGCAATGGGTAATTCCTTGAGATGTGAAAGATGGAATACTGCCCCATCATCTTCCTTTTCTGTAGCATCTTTGCATGGCAGTCTCATTAATGCATCCACATTTGTGTGATCCTGGGAAGATCTGTATTCAATGTCACAGTTTTAAGCCAACAAAATCAGGGCCCACTGCTGCATCCTGAGTACTGCTAGAGTAGGTATTGTGGCCTTTGGTCCCAGAATTGCCAGTAGAGGCCTGTGATCTGTTAGTGGAGTGAATCTCCATCCATACAAAAATTTATGGAACTTCTTAAAACCGAAAATTATGCTCTAGGCTTCTTTCTCATTCTGAGATTGTTCACTTGGGGACAAGATCCTGGAGGCAAAAGCAGTTGGGTGTCCCTCCCCAAAAGGTAACACCTGAGAGATGATGACCCCCACTCCATATGGGGACACATCGCATTCCAGCCTCAGAGGTTTGGCTGGGTCATAGTGCACTAACCACTTGCTGTTTAGAAGATGTTGTTTGTATGCCTGGAATGCTTCCCCACATTGTGATGACCAATTCCACTGAGCTCCTTTCTGTAGCAAGTCATGGAGGGGTTGCAACAATGTGGACAAATGGGTTAGAAACTATCCCTAGCAGTTCAAAAGGCCTAAGAATGATCTTAACTCTGTCACATTTTTTGGCGCAGGTACCTTGACTATATCATCCACCTTGCTCTCTGCTAGGTGTAGGCCCTGGGCGTCGATCCAGTAGCATAGGTACTCAACAAAATTTTGCAGAAACTGGCATTTGGCTAGCTTCACTATCAACACATACCACTGCAGTCTGGACAGGACTTGGTCCAGGATTGTCAGATACTCTTCAACTGTTGGTGCTGTTACCAATATACCATCCATTAAACAGACTACATGTTCCAGTTCATGCAGTAGCTGGTCCATTGTGTTCTTAAAAATTGCAGGTGCTGTGAAAACCCCATAGGCCAAGTGATGATATTGGTTAAGTCCCTTGTGGGTGTTGGTACTGGGTCAATACTGCACATGTAAGATGGAGTGGTGTTAACCACACTACATAGTGAGCGCTTGGGTTTACAGAAACAGGGGTAGAACAGCAGTAGGGAAATATCACTACCCCTGTTGCTGCATACAGAACAGGAGGATGGAGAAGTTGCTGTATGCTGGGTGCCTGTTCAAGCCTCTCTTGTGGAGGAGTGGTTAGGGCACCAGCACACGGGGCAGTCAGGAGACCTGGGATTGTGGTTCAGTCCCCCTGGTCTCCCCTGCTACAACTTTTTGCCACGATAAAAAAAAATATCCTGAATTTCTCCCCATCTCTGAGTCCCCCTTCCCAGAGTTAGTTATTTAAGTTCTGAGGGTTAACCCCCACAGAAAAACATGAAGACCCATTGTTTTTAATGGGCACAGTGAGTGGAACAGGTTGGTGTTTGGCCCGACTCTGTTTCTGTATGGTGCTGTTTCATTGTGGCATTTTTAGCTGCACTGTTTTGTCATGCAGTGGAATTACCCAGTGCAATGGGTGTTGATGGTTAGATACAGATGCAGTTCTGATTCTGGTTCTAATTCCAAGTGCTAGTATGCAAAAGATAAGTCTAAATTACTAAAGAACTTTCCATCTGCTAGTGTGGCAAACGAGTCCTCTGCATTGGGTATTAGGTATGGGTTTGGCTTTATACAACAGTTCACTGTAAACTTGTAGTAACCAAACAGCATCATGGCTTTGTATCATTTTAGTACCACAATGATATGGACAGCCCAGTCACTCCTCTGTACTTGTGACATTATACCATGGTTTTCTAGATGGTCCAGTTTCTTCGCCACTGCTTCCCTTAAAGCATAGTGTTCTGGTCAAGGCTTGTGGAAAATTGGAGTGACTCCCTGTTGCACTTAAATCTCTGCCTTAAAATCCAGGATCGTGCTGTAGCCATCCTGGAAGACAGGACCCTGTTTGTCCAATATATTCTTCAGTGCCTCTTGCTGTTCCTTAGTCATGGTATTTAAGCTGAAGATCTTTTCCCATTTCAACTTGATCTTCCTGAGCCAGTTTCTTCCCAATAAAGCAGGTCTTTCTCCTTGCACTACCACCAGAAGCAAGGTCCACATGCCTCTCTTGTAGGTGATTGGTACATGAATCTCCCATAGCACAGGGATTTGGTCTCCAGTGTAACACGAGAGCTGCATATGGGATGATTGCAATGGGCACTGCTGCAGTTTTTCTCTGTAGATGTGCTCTGGCACAAAAGATATTGATGCTCCGGTGTCAAGCTGCATGCTAACTGATTTCCTGCTCACTAAATCTGGAGGCAAATTTCCTCTCCATTGGCTTGTGATGCATAGACCATGAACAGTGGCAATACATCATCTTCCATTTCAGTGGCTGGAGTGGTGTCAGTAACATACTGTGCACAAACGGTCCATAATGCACTTTTGCACACTTTCTGTATGTGACCCACTTTTCTGCAGCTGTGGCATTTCTAGTAGTTAACTCTGGAGTATGGGTGACCTTGTAAACTCCATGTTATTCTCCGTAATGAGCTCCAAAGTGAGTGCAATATCACAGGCAGACTTAAAGGTTAAGTCCTTTTCTGACAACAGGCATTTGTGATAGCCTTCTTTCTCAGATCACAGACAAATCAATCCCATAAGCCATCATCCAGAAACTGGCCAAACTCACAGATGCCTGCCAGACATTTCAAAGCAAAAAGGTAGTCAGAAAGAGCTTCCTCTTCTGCTTGGTTCTGACAATGAAATCTGAAGCATTCTGCAATGAGAATCAGCTTGGGCTCAAAATGCTGTGAAAGTGACTTGATGAGTTCAGCATATGTCAGGTTCAGGATGTCATCTGGTGCAGTTAGATTCCAGAGATGGGCATAAATCTGTGGTGGTAAAACTGCTAAGAATACATCTACTTTGTTGTCTTCTGTGATTTTGTTTGCCTTAAGCCAGCATTGGAAATGCTCTATATATAAATCAAATGTTTCCTTTTATTCATCAAATTCCGGTACATGTCCACTTTGTGCCATTCTGGTAGGAATTCTGAGAAGCTTACTGTGGTCAGGTGTGCTATTCTTCACTGAGTTGGCTGCAGCTATGCATGGGAGGAAATCACTAGACTGCAGGCTGAGTTTGCTGGGATTAGGGGACCTCTTCTCCCACCCAAGGGCCACAAGATCTGCCACTGTTGCCTCAGAGGATAAAAGGGAGGAGGAACAGCTTGACTACAGTGGGATCTAGAAGGGTGGGGTTGGTGAAACAGATGCACATTCCTCAGACAATGGTCTCCAGGACAGCCAACAGCACGGGTTTGTCTCAGGCAGGTCCTGTCAGACAATCCTGATTGAGTACTAAGATTGGATGACCAGGGAACTGGACAAGGGCCATGCAGTGGATGGCCTGTACTTGGACTTCAGCAAGGCCTTCAATTCTGTGCCACATGGGAGGCTAGGGGGGAAGCTGGAATATATAGGGATGGGTACCAAGATGGTCAAATGGATCACTAACTGGCTGAAGGGCAGGCAGCAAAGGGTGGTGGTGGAGGGGAATCTCTCATTGCCAAGAGCGGTAACAAGCAGGGTGACACAGAGATCAGTACTGGGACAAGTGTTCTTTGGGATATTCATAGCAGATATCTCACATGGGACCCAGCGTAAAAACAGTCTGATGGCAGATGATACCTAGATGGGAGTTGTGGTGGATGACATTGAGGGGTGGAGCAGACTGCAAGGAGACCTGACTAAACTACAGGAATGGTAGGAAACATGGCTGTAGGGGTTCAATGCCAAGAAGTACAGGTACTGCACTTTGGAGCTAAGAACAAGAGGAAGAGCTATCAGTTGGGAGGGGTACAGTTGAGGAGCATAGAGGAGGAAAAGGACCTGGGGGTGATTATAACGGGGAATATGAACAACTCAGCTCAGTGCAGGCAGGCATCAGGAAAAACCAACAAGATGCTGGGCTGTATATCGAAGAGGATCTCCTCTAGAAGTAGTAAGGTGATCCTTCCCTTGTACAGGTCATTGGTCAGGCCGCACCTGGAATACTGCTTGCAGTACTGGCGCCCATTCCTGAAGAAGGGCATCCGACTGTTGGAGAGGGTGCATCACAGAGCAACTAAGATGATACAGGGTTTGGAGGTGAAATCCTATGAAGAAAAGCTGAACATGCTTAACATGTATTCCCTGGAGAAGAGGAGAGATAAGAAAAATATGATCAAGACCTTTAAGTACCTGAAGGGGATAAACAAGGCTAATACAGGAGAGATATTCCAGATCAGAAGAGGGAGGGATACTAGAGGGCATCAACTAAGGTTGGATGGAGGAAAATTCAGGAGAGAAATCAGGAGACATTATTTCATGGAGAGGGTGGAAAAGTGGAACACTCCACCTGAGGAGGTGGTTTTCGGTAGGATGGTGGGCTGCTTCAAGAGGGGATGGGACAGAGTGAGGGGGGAATGACTGTGAGAAGGGGAGAGAGAAGGGTGGGGCAGCTGCAAGTTGAGGGGCTAGCTGCAGAACTGAGCAGACTCGATAGACCATCTGGCCTGTTTCTGCTGGCATTTCATATGTTCATAACCAGTACCACTATGAAATTCCTATGCCACTCTTGCAGGGTGGGACTGCTGGAAGGAGGCACCCACAGTAGTGACCAGGGATGATGTTGTGGCCCTCAGAAGTAGAAACCCCAAGGAGAGGACCCCAGATGAAGAGGAAGCAACTTCTAGTGGTGACTCAACTGTGAAGGGGATAAATTTAGGAATACAAGACATAGTAACATAGAATTTGTTGGCAGATAAGGACCACTTGGCCCACTAAGTCTGCCCATTTTCCCAACCTACTGTAACACCACTAAACCTACAGTACTTGATCTCTGACTTAACCCCCCCTTTCCTTACCACTAAGGTTTCCTTTTGCCTGTCCTATGCCTTCTTGATTTCCATTACTGTTTTTGTTCCCACACCTCTGTTGGGAGACTGTTCCAGGCATCCACAACTCATTCTGTGGAGAAGTATTACCTCACACCTCCCCAGATTCTACCCCTAAGAAGCTTCATAGAATGACCCCTTGTTTTTGAGTATCAATTTTTCTGAAAAATGCTTCCCACTTGAACCTTATTTATACCTGTGAGGTATTTGAAAGTTTCTATCATATCCCTCCTCTCATTGTACATCCTTTGGTCCTTTAGTTTCTCTCTTCATAGGGCTTTTGATACAAACCCTGCACCCTTTATAGTTGCCCTCCTGTGGATAACCTCCACTCTGTCTATGTCCTTCCAGAGATGTGGTCTCCAGAACTGGACACAGTACTCCAGGTGTGGTCTCACAATTGATCTATACAGTGGTAACACCACCCCTCTCTTTCTGTTGGTGATACCCCTCAAGATGAACCCTAGCATCCCACTAGCTCTCCCCACTGCCTTGTCACACTGTCTGACCACCATTAGGTCATCAGATATGATTACCCCAGGTCATTTTCAGGTTTGGTGGTCATTAATACCACCCCCCCATGTTGTACTCTGACCCTGGGTTTCTGTGCACCAAGTGCATTATTTTGCACTTCTTTGCATTGAAACAGCTTCCACACCCTTGACCACTACTAACCTTTCCCAGTATTTTCATTCTAACTCTAGCATAAAAGCAATGAAAGGGGGAGAGGCAGGTTAGATCACTATGCAGTGCCACAACCCAGAGGGATGGGAAGTGGATCCTGAGGATAGCTAGGGCAGCAGGGCCGGAGGGAGAATGGATGCCATTGTCCACCTGGGGACTACTTACCTAACTAGGGATGGGGCTAGAATAGAGCAGGGGTAGTTGAGGGAGTTGGGGAAGCATCTTAGAGAATTAGCACACTCAGTGGCTTTTGCTGAAGGGCTGACTCTCTATGACAGGGAAGGGGAGGCATCTATGCACCGGGAGCTTAAACTCATGGCTGAAGGAATGGTGCAGAGAGGATGGGGTTCGGCTACATTGGGGACTGGGGACCCACCTGGGAGGATATGGGCCTATACAAGGGTGACGGTCTGTATCCATTCAAGAAGTAACCCCAGTCCTCAGAAGATGGTTTAAGCATTACTTTGATGAACATTTAAATTAGCCAAGGGGGTGGTGAAGGACTCAGTGAGGCAGAAACGGCCCTCACACAAGGTGAAGTAGTGAGTAAGGAGATTCTGAAGGGAGAGGAATCCCACAGGGTGCAAATTAATAAAGGAAGCAGGGTGGTAGAGACAAAGTGGGAAGGGAACAGGAGTATTAAAATGACAGGGGTCAAGGAGGGAAGGCAAAGCAGAAAAAGGGGCAACAAGCAAAGTGGAAACAAAACCTTGAAGACCATGTGTGCAAATGCTAGAAGTCTAGGAAACAAGATTCCAGAGCAAGAGTACATTATGGCAGATGCCAGCCTGGATACTGTGACCAGTACGGAGCCATGGTGCACTAAAAATTATTATTGGGACATGGCCGTACCAGGCTATACTCTGTTCTGGAAAGGTGGGGTAGGAAGGAAAGAATGGTGTGTGGCACTTTGTGTGAAGGAAAGCATTAAAGTAATTGAGATACAGGGAGTACAGCGGGAGGCAGAGGTACTGTGGGCCACCCTGGAGATGGGAAATGGAACTACTGTTCTCACAGTAGTGACATACAGACCTCCAGCATGGGGGGTAAATAGATAAGGTACTTGTGGAAGCTACTGGCAAGATGACAGAAAAAGGGGAAGTGCTGCTGATGGGGGACTTCAACCTGCCTGATGTAGATTGGAGATTTCTAGAAACAGCTCCAGCTAGAAACAGGGACATCCTGGACTCTCAGCAGGTGGTGTTCCTCAGGAAAATAGTCAGCAGATCCACTTCTGATGGGGCAATACTGGACCTGGTACTCACTAACAGGAATAGTGTTGCAGACATCATGGTGAGAGGCCACCTGGCAATCAGTGATCTCCCAATGGTGTGATTTGATACACAGCAGGGATGGCTGTGGAATTGAACCACACAAGGGCAAAGGTCCTTGACTTCAGAAGAGCAGATTTTATAAAGATGGGTGAGTGCCTCAGGATGACCTGGCACTGGGTGGATGCAAAAAGGGAGCATAGTAAAGACAACAAACCTCTGCATCACACAAGTGAGCAAAAGCAAGAGGAAAAAAGACTGCTATGGTTTCTGAAAGAGGTGGCTGAAAAGGTAAAAGCTCAAAGGGTAGCATTCAGAAGGTGTAAGGAAACACAGAGGGAGGAGGATAGGGAAGTGTATGAGGGGAAATTGAGGGAAGCAGGGAAAGCAGTAAGGAGTGCAAAGTCGCAAACGGAAGACAGAATAGCCCAGGAGGTAACCAAAGGGAATAAGACATTTTGTTAGGTATGTAAGTGAAAAGAGGAAGACCTGGGGGGGATTGTAAGTTTAAAAAGGGAAGGGGAGGGGCAACTGTGCAGAGGGGAGCCAGAAAAAGGTAGCCATCCTGAACAAATACTTTTGGTCAGTGTTCATAGAGGAAGGAGAAGGGGAGAAGCCATAAAAAAGTAACAGAAGCCTTAAAAGGAGGAAGACAGTCTTTTTTAGGAGGAGAGAGTCCTGAAGGGGGCTTGCTGTTCTGAAGGTGGACAAAATAATGGGCCCAGACTGGTTGCATCCAAGGGTATTGAGGGAGCTCAGGAAGGTACTGTCTGCACCTCTGACAACTCTATTTAACAGCTAACTGGAAACAGGAGTAGTTCCAGAGGACTAGTTTAGGGCAGATGTAGTCCCACTTCACAAAAGTGGTAAAAGGGAGGAGGTTGGCAATTATAGGCCTGTCAGCCTAACATCAGTGGTGGGAAAGTTAATGGAATCACTACTTTATGAGAGGACTGTGGAATATTAAGAATCCAGTGGGTTACAAGACCCAAAGCAGAATTGGTTCACAGGGGGGAGGTAATATCAAATGAATCTGACACATTTCTTTTACTGGGTGGCAAAGTAATTAGATCATGGTGGAGCAGTGGACGTGGCCTACCCGGATTTCAATAAGGAGTTCAGCACTGTTCCACACAGGACACCAGTAAGCAAGCAGGGTAGCTTAGGAGTTGGTCCAAAGGTGGTAAACTGCGTAAGAAATTGGTTAGGGAATAGGTTACAGGATGGTGGTAAACAGGGTCACTTTGAGACAGGAGAGGGACCAGTGGGTGTTTTAGAGATCTCAAAGGACTGATCCCCTTTAATGCCTCTTACAAGTGACATTGCAAGTGAGCTGAAAGGGAAGATCTACATCTTTGTGAATGACACCAACATTTGCAATAGGGTTGACTTTCTGGGGTTCTGTGGAAAGCATGAACAGAGAACTGAAAAAACTAGAGAAGTGGTCAAGGGTATGGCAGCTGGGTTTCAATTCAAAAATGTGCAAAATAATTCATTCAGGGCACAGGAACCCAGGAGTGGAGTACAAAATAGATGGAATGGTACTGATGACTACCAAGCATGAAAAAATACCTGGGATTAATTGAATCAGATGACCTAAAAGTGGCCAGACAATGTGACAAGACTGGCAGGAGGGAAAGCGGTATGCTGGAGTACATAGGGAGGGGTATCACCAGCAAAAAAAAGGTGGTGGTGTTGTCTCTCTATAGATCGCTGCAAAGAACCCACCTAGAGTACTGTATCCAGTTCTGAAGACCACATCTGGAAGGACATAGACAGAGTTGAGGCTGTCCAGAAGAGGGCAGTTAAAATGGTGCAGGGTCTGCATCAAAAGCCCTATGAGGACCTGAATGTGTATACTCCAGAAGAGTGGTGGGGTTGGGATATGATAGGGACCTCTACATACCTCACAGGTGTAAATAAGATACAGGAAATAAGTATTTTTCTGAAAAAAGTGATAAAGAACAGATGACATGATATGAAGCTGGGGGGGGTGAGATATAGGAAAGATATGAGGAAGTACTTCTTCACATAAAGAGTGGTGGATGTCTGGAACAGCTTTTCAGCAGAGATGGTAGTGATCAAAAAAAGTGGTGGGGTTCAAGAATGTATGGGATAGGTACAAAAGAAATATAATAGGCAGGGGGAGGGAGAGTGAGCTGTAGATCAAGTAGGGTGATAATGTAAGTAGGAAAAAATGAGTAGACTGGGTGGGCCAAGGAATCCTTATCTGCCAATAAACTGTATGTTTCTATGATGTGAAAATTAAGTCTAATGCAGTTGAGGCTTTTGGGACCTTTACATTTATTTTTGTAGCATAATTTATAAATTGTGTCATTCCTAGGTTTATCTTAAAAATCCAGTAAGCTCGTGTTATTTCCAATTGTGCTCTAATTAATGTTAAGATCTCCTAAGATCAACAATTCATAACTATTTAAAAAAATCAAAGTGTAGGGCCTGCAAAACATCAAACGCTAACAAATATCTTCAGTGGACAATATAAATCTTTAAATAAAATATGGTTTGCAAAAGGGGAATTTTACTGCCAAAATAAGGACCTCTGACTCCTGCCAGACTTCTCCTATATTTAACTCTTTAATTAGCAGTTCAGTTTTTCCATATATTAATATCACACCTCTTTTCTTATTTATGTCCTTTCACCATGTGTTTTTCATTTTATTTTATTTATTTTGATAACCTGGTAGGTGCATTGGTGTTGAGGTGCCTTTTTCAGGCATAACCCGGGTACAGAAGAGTACACATCAAGACAGTGGGACAAGTTGCAAGCACATAAATAAGTATCATGATACAAAATAAAGTGACATATAGAAATGCAGAAAAGTTTAAATTCATCAGCAAAGTTCCATCGAAGTCAGGAAATTCATCTCCAAGGAACAATCCATGAAGTTTTGCTACTATGTTAAAAATTCACCAATGTGACTTCGCTGTTTTCTTTTTTTTGTGGAATTTTCACCATGAAGTTTGGAATTTCACTCACGAATAGTGGAATTTTGTCAGTGAATGGTAGAATTTCACCATTGAATGGCAAAATTCTGCTGTTCATGGCAGAATTTCACTATTCAAGGGCAAAATTCCACACTTTGCAGGAGGAACTTTGCAATTCATGTCTGCAAATTGCGCTAAATTGGCAGATTAATTTGCAGACTGAAGTCTACGAACTTCTCCCATCTCTAGTGACATGGTGCAAAACTAAGGCATTTAAAGCTCCACATCACATCAACAAGGATTTGTAAGTCACGAAAAACAGGTACAAACATTAAACTGTTTGAGATGTACTTTCGGTTTGTCAGAGCATGCTTGGAGATAGGGACATGAATGGTAATTTTAATAGATTATAGATGAGTTGGAGAAGGAGTTATCCACTAACATCAATAGTTTGGATAGGCAATGGGGGAGCACTTCCATGCAGAATTTTGTGCATGAACTTAGTTAGGATTAACTGGACTCTAGTTTCAGGTTGCAGCCATCCAAGTAATTCAAAGGTGACATAGTGATGGGACAGTGGGCCATGGGAGGATGCAAATTTGGCAACATTGTGGGTTAAGATTTATTTCTTTGCGCAGATTATAAGGGGAACAGTATCCATTATGTTGAATCCATAATCAATCAGGGGAAAATGTAGCTTTGGGCAATTCTGATATTTGTGTCATGTGCCAGATATTTTGAGATATGATACAGCAAAATTGTTTTTGATGAATAGTCCTTACAGTGTTGGCCATATGAGTGTCAACATTAGGCAAGAATCAATGGTAACACCAAGGAGTTTTTGATTCATTGACAATCTAAGGTTTAGACACTTAAATCTTCTAACCTTTGGAGCAGAGCTGAGTAGCACAGTTTTTGTTTTGGGAACATTTAGGACCAATTTTTCATTGACGGACCACTGTTGAAGGGAATGGAAGTTATGCCCAAGGACTTCATTGACAGAGGTGATGTCTTTCCCATTCAAAAAATGACTGTATTATCTGTATAGAGCAGCTTTGGTAGTATTGCAGATCTTAGGTAGATTGTTAATGAAAATAGTGAATAGGAGAGGGCCTTCGATGAATCCTTGAGGAACCCCACATGAGATAACATGCGCCCAGCACAAAACATTGCCAGTTTTGACAGACTGTGACCTATATGCAGATAGTTTGGGAACCATAGAATAGCTGATCCCTACAATCTCAGCCTTGCTGGCTTCTGTATGAGCAAATCATGGTCCAGCAAGTCAAAAGCTTCGGTCAGGTCCATGCACATGGTACTAATCAGCAAGTCATTATCCATAGCATGGTATACTGCTGACCAGTGCTCTGCATGTACCGTGACACTTCCTGAAGCCATGTTACTCCTCACAGAGTAACCTGTACTGGTCTAAGTAGGATAAGCGCTAAGTGTGTACTATCCTCTCCTGCACCCTAGACAATGCTGATAACATGGAAATAAATCTGCAGTTAACCAGGACAGTTAGTTTGACCTTTTTGTGTCTTGGAACTATAGAGGCCAGTTTCCAGATATCATAGATTGTCTTGGACTCAAATGAAAGATTAACAATTCTGGAAATTGGGAGAGGATTTGTGTGGTTGCAGTTTTAAGGAATTAGGGATTAGACTATTGCTGCCAGTTGATTTATCAGTATTAAGAAGAAGCTGCAGATTGCGGACTTCCTTGACAGTAACTTTCTTGAAGTAAAATCGGGGCTGGCTTGGCACTGGGCTGGGTGTGCTAAAATTAGGAGGGTGTACCTCATATGCATGAGGCCATTTACTTTGAGGGACAGAGAGGAGGTGGTAGTTCTGGGATTGAGTAAAATGTTTATTTATTTTTTAATTTTTTAATTTATTTATTTCAGATTTGGATAACAACCTTTGAGCCATGAAGCTCCTTTACAAAGGTTTCAAGTCAAGGTGACAATACACATTACAAAGTAGAGTCAGAAAGTCAATACACATTTCAAAGTACAAAGGATATACAAACAACATTACAGACCAGCACAATTAGTGCAGGATTTTGGCAATAGCTTCATATCAGCTTCCTTGCTAGGTGGACATCAATAGTGTTACTATGTGCAAGAAGTGGTGATAGTAGCAGCCCAATCAGGCATTGTCCAGGAGTAGAGATGGGCGAACTGGCTCTAATTCACTCTGCAAAGTGGAACGCGGAATGAAAGCGAATTTGCGCAGTGCTCCGCAACGTGAAGCAGAGCACTTCGCGTTATTAATGAGTAACGCAAAGTCCATTGAAAACAATGACTTCGCATTGCTCTGCCTTCCCAAACCACTACTCCACTAATTCTTAAGGTGAAGTACATTGAAAACAATGTACTTCACCTTGTTTTTAAGCTCCAAAGGCGAATTTTGCAGTGATTCATGGGATTTCAGGTCACATGGGCTCTAGATTGTTCTGCACAGCCTCAGTTTGGGGTAGTGTGTGTAGAAAGCTCTAGGAGACAATCTGCTGTGAGAGATCTCTGTGATTCAAACTTTATAAAATCTGTTAAAAGCCTTTTTGAGTCATTTTTTTTGCTGACACTTTAGTTCATTGATTATAGGAAACCCTCCTGTGCTCATATCATCGAGCGTTTATTGTTTGTGCATGTATTTTGAATGTTAATGTACAACATTCAGTCTGTGTACTGAGAGACAGTGGAAGTGTGCTTTGGGGGAGGGGCGTATCTGTGGTGTAGGCAGATTAACTTGGAGAAAAAGACAGTGCTTTCTGTTTTGGAGATATTTCTTGTATAACTGTGTTAATGTACACACAGTAATATTTTCAATAATTCTTGCCATTTTTTTGTTGATTGTTGTGGTACAGCAGTGCATAATTTTACTTCATTTAAAATATGTGGTTATATTACTGAAGTTTTCAATTTTCTACGCATTGCTTAGTGTGTGTGTGAGTATGTGTGTGATGCATGTCATCAAATCAGGCACCTTTTATTGTGCCACATAATTTCAGCAATGTGAACCTGCTATCCACTGCAGCTGTGTAATTTTTTGTTCTTCTTTGTGACTCTTATTGCAGCAGTGCAGTAAACTGCCTCCCCTGTGACCCGCCTCAACCGTCAAAGATATTCTTTTCCAGATTTGAATTTCTGATGGTGAGCACCGGTTAGGTGTTGTGCCTTTGCATCTGCATCTCTTCAGTGCGCAGCACAATCTTAATCTGTCTGTACATTTGCATCTCTTTAGGGCCCAGTCTCCATCTCTAACTTAAGTCACAGTTGTTTCTTTGGCTTCCCTTCAGAGTACTAGACAGGTGTGGAGCATAATTCAGCACTAACATTGTACTCATTAATATGCGTTTTTAAGTCAGGACCATCATCAGGAGTCACTCGTGATACAAATCACGTTCTTCATCATCACGGTCACAAATGCAGTCACAAATTACGATTTACGATCATGTCACGAATCACAACAGTAATTTTTTTTACTAGTTACTTGGCTGTATTAAAAGTCTGTTTTGTAGTATCTCTCCATGCATCACCACCTCAAAATTGTACTCATTAATGAGTGTTTTTAAGTCGGGGAGTTTTGTGCCACACATCATCGGGGCCCAGGGAAGTATGAGCCGTAGGCATTTGCGTTTCTTTATCATCATGGTCACAAATGCAGTCACAAATCAATATTTACGATTACATCTCGAATCACAACATTAATATTTTTACTAGTTACTTGGATGTATTGTAAGCCTGTTTTGTAGTATCTTTCCATGCTTCACCACCACACCATTGTACTCATTAATAAGTGTTTTTAAGTCAGGGAGTTGGACAGTGAGTGTTTGCAGTACATACACAGACTGGAAAGAAAACTGCACCCATGCAGTTCAACACTGTATACTTCCACTGCTCAGAATACATACGGAAGACAACAAAAAAAAGGGCATAATTACATACAAGGGTCGGGGATGGTGGAGGAATACATTTTATAACACTGCAAGGAAGGTGGGGGCACATGGTGTGAGGAAAAAAAACTAATGTGGGATCCCATGGTGATACAGCAGCAGTTCCAGCATGGACATAATTTGCAGCTGATGTCCCTCTATGTAAGAAAAATAACATTTACAGAAAGAACAAACTAAGTAAAAAAGAGAACAGACAGAAAAGACAAAAAATATAGCTTTTAAAAAAGCTGTTCGGTCTAAATTAAAGTTTAAATCTCCTCAATCTGATCTCAAAGTATCAGCAGTCACAAAACACACTCTCCGTTTGCACAGGAGAAAGTAAAAGTGTTTGCTTGTATGATTCACTTTCTTTCTGCCTAGCTAAAGAGCATGTGACTTACAGTACTGTAAGTCATGTGATGTGTGGGGTGTCTGCCAAATCTGAAACACCAAGTGGATCACTTACAATCATAATGAGGAATGCGAAGTCCAATAAAAACAATGATTTCACCTTGCTTCGCATTGCCATTCTGCCTTAACGTGAAGTGGTAATGACAAGGCTGAGTGAGCACTTTGCATTGCCCACTCTGCATAGCGGAGTGGCAAAGCGAAGTGCCCACTTCGCATTCACTTCACTGGAGGAATTTAAATTTGCTGCTTCTCTATCCAGGAGAAGGAGGAGTAGAGGAGAGGTTAGGGCAGAGGTAGCTGCAAAGAGGGTAAGATGGGTGTGGAAAGAAGAAAGGGGGGGAGGTGCAGTCCATGCATGCATGTTTAAAGTAGGGAGGAGTGGAGGTGGTAGGAGGGAAGATTATGAGACAACTGGAGGACAGCTAGGGGAGGGATGGAAAGCTGAAGTTAGAGTAGCCCAAGAGACATTGTTAAGAAGTGGGTGGGGTGAGGGAGGGAGGATCAGTGGTAGTGAGGGGAGGAAGAAGGATGTGCCAAAAGAGAAAGATAACTGTCAAAGGTGTGCAGTCACAGTGATTGGTCCTGGCTAGAAGGAGGCAGCAGCCTCTTTTAAAGGGACTGATTTTTTCACATTCAAGGAGTGGGGCCAGAAATTAATTTATCCACTGGGGACCACAATATGTGAGGTCACACTGGGCAAATGAGGTGTGTTTGAAGGGGGTTTTGAGGGCACCTTTGGAAGTACTTCTAGTAGTCTGAGAGGTTATACAGCATTGGACGAGTGATGCCGTTGGGTTAGGGTTTATACCTAGCAGTGCCTTCTTTCCAATTAAGCAGACCAGATATTTGATCCAGAGATGTAACAGAAGCCAACCCAATTTGGAATAAATGCGACAAGAGTGGTTCAGTCTATGCCCCTAAGACAAGCGTGCAGGCCTTGTAAAGTAGCACTTTAATTCTTTTCAGGGCAGTCTCGGTACCAGCACCGTAGATGATGAGCCCATAGTCGATAGTTGACAGTATTCCACTCTATGTAACAATGCTCAGGGCCATTTGAGACATAATTTGCATGTGACTGTATAGTATACCAAGCTTGGTGTTAATAGTTTTAACTACATAATCGTTATGTGATGCATAGAAAAGAGTGTCATTCAGGAGGATGCCTAAGTATTTAATGAAAGTTACTTGGTCAAGGGTGTCTCCTTTCTGACTTTGGACAGATAGAGGGCTTGATTTATTTTTGTTATGGGGCATAGTGAAATACATTACCTTTGTTTTTTGTAGTTTAGAAGTAGTCTATGGAGTGAGAACCAGGCTTTGAGTTGCTTGAGGATGTTCGGTGGAGCAGAAGTAGTTTCAGAGGGATGGTTACCTGGTAGAAAGATCACGATATCATCTGTGTACAGCAACATTTTGGCTTGTCAGGCAGATGGGAGAGGGTTAATAAATAGGCTGAAAAACAAAAGGCCTAGAATAGACCCTTGAGGGACCGATAATGATTCAGCCGTGCCCTCAGACATGGCCTCATTTATTTTCACCCTCTGAGACCTTTTGGACAGATAGCTACAGAACCAGGAGACAGTGTCTTGTGACAAGTCTGGGGCCAGGAGATTGTTGAGTAGTATCTGGTGGCTCACAATATCGAAAGCCTTGGTGAGGTCAATAAATATTGACCCCACTGACTTGCCAGTGTCTAGGGCATCTTATAACTAGGAGGTGAAGGCAATGAGAGCTGTTACTGTGCTATGGTTTCTCCATAAACCATACTGTTGGGGACAGCGTGAACTGTATTTGTTAAGGTGCACTATAAGCTGATCTGAAATTATCCTTTCAAGGGCTTTGGGGGGGTAGTATAGAGATGGGCCAGTAGTTGTCTAGGTTGGTATTGTCCCCATTTTTCAAAACACTGGGGTAACAAAGGATGTTTTCCATTTGCCTGGGAATACCCCCGTTCTTAAGGAGATATTGAAAAGTTTAATGAGAGGGAGGGCTACCTCATCCAGTATGAGGGCAAGGATCATCATGTCAACCAAGTTGCTAGCCATCCTGGTTTTGCTGAGAACCCTCCTGATGTACTTGTTTGCTTTCTAGTTACTTGTTTGAAATAACTCGAAAGATTTTTTTGGGGGGGGTGACTAACATCTGTCTGCTGCGATTGAGATATATGTTTTTGCCCATATTAAGCTTGTGTTTTCATTTATTTTGTAAGCATCTACAGTACATGCAAGATATAGTATCATCCCATGTCAATCAAGGAATCTGACATTTTTGAATCAAGCCATGATTCAGATACAACTACCAGCTCAGGCTTATAGCAGAGAATCCTTTCTATGGCATGGTCCAATTTGTTCAATAAGTTCTTTACACTAAAGTGTACCATGCTAAATCCCCCGGTACACCTGTTTTGAGACAGCTCTCTTTCACACCTGGAGTTGGGTGGCTATCACCATGTGTGAGAAGACTACAATCAGGGTTTTTAATAGCGTAAGGCCTTCAGGGTATTAGTTATTATTCCTTAATACATGAAATACAGTTTTGGTTAGTACATTTATAAATGTGTTTCAGTTTTCCGGTTTCTTGGGGAAATAGACAAAGAATAACACTAACTTAATAAATTCATTACTCCCTCTAAAGTAAGAAAGACTAGGGCAAATAAGATCATACTAGAATTTCTCTCTTTGGGTGGTTAAAGTAGATGTTCCCTGTAATTTATCTCTCTCCAGTTTTTTTTCTATCAAGTCATGTACAGTATGTTTCCCTTTTGCCTGCAATTAACTTCTGATATTTCCCAACAAATTAGAAATAGCCCTAAACACAAAGCATTCCTTATTGATGTAAAGTAAGGCACAAACTATTTAAAATTCAAAACAGCAGTCAAAATGCCTACCTGAGAAGATGCTAGTTTGCATTGAATTTCTAGAGTAATTTATTTCCCTTATTCAATCAATTATTTAACACACTTTATATTCTTTAGTTCTCTGTTCAAATACACTGTACTCATTCTCTGTCTGCTCTTCTTTGCAATAATATTTCTCCATCCTGCAAATGCACCTGGCACACTTCCAATTTGCCCCTTTGTTTCTCTGACAGTCTAGCTATATTCTCTCTCTTCCCATCACCTACCCGTTTCTACTAGATACAACCTTCCCTTGTTCTGTTTGTTGACTATTGTATTCTGAATACTAATGTCCCTTTTCATTCTAATCTAGATATAGCTATAGTTGTGCATTTTTGAATCATATGTATGATGCTCACTCGTTTGTGTATTGTCTTTGTCTTCATCAATTGTAATTCTTCATATCCCTTCCCCCAGGATGCATCTGGAAACAAGCTTTTTGTAGCTTAGTATGCCTTTCCTGGTGAAACTTTTAAAATTTAAAAAATAAATAAAAAGGTCACATTTATTGAGCTGGTACCCAGTTAATTGTGACAAAGCATTCAGCTGTTCCAAGTCTCCAGACCAGTTTAACCTCGATATCCCAGCTGGGTGTAGCTACTAACAGAAAAGTTTTTTTATTTTTATTTATTTCAAAAGTTTTACCAGGAAAGCCATACTAATGTGGTAACAGATCATTTCCAGATGTGTGATGGGAGAGGTGAAATGGAGGAACAGAGGCATACAAAAAATAATAAGTACAAATACAATGAATACAAATACAAGTAAATACTATTAATACAAATAGGAAAGTAAGCAATAAAAATAACAACTTTTCAAAGAACGATTATTGCACCCGTAGCCACCAAAACTGAGAACTTTGAATACATAAGTCACAAGTTCAAGGCATGTTTAAATACACACAGTGCTGGAGTGCAGTAAACAGTATAAAATATTCACAGGTACATGGTGCCAAGCATTTGACAATGGGGTGCATCCCGATGACATCACAACATCTAACATTTACATGGATGGCTGCCAGGCTTCATCAGATCTGAAGGAT
The DNA here is from genome assembly GCA_016271365.2 of Neoceratodus forsteri. Classification (NCBI taxonomy): domain Eukaryota; kingdom Metazoa; phylum Chordata; order Ceratodontiformes; family Ceratodontidae; genus Neoceratodus; species Neoceratodus forsteri. The sequence continues at coordinate 170,890,216 of CM057456.1, read as the reverse complement.
GCCATATTGAGATTAGGGAGGGGGCTAGTGGTTGTGGGAAAGGGGGAATTGACAAGGGGACTCCATTAGTGTAGGTGCAGGGCAAAAGGGGTAGAAGGGTAGAGGGCAACTGCCTTGAGTCCTGTATCAGGGGTAACTGCAGGAGTGAGTAATGAAGTCACAGAGGAGAGAGGTAAGTAGTGGGAAGTGGCAGAGCAGGTGGCAGGTGGGGAGAACCCCAGTGACTGGGGAATTAGAAGGAGAAGGCAGCTTGACTAGCCATGGATTTCCTTGAGGGGAGTCCGAAAGAGTGACAGTTAGAGTTGTAAATGGGGTAGGATGTTGTAGGGGGGGGAGATGAGGAGGGGAAACAAGGTAGGAGGGGAGGAAGTCAAGCCAGTATTTAGAGATAAAGGAAGCACAATAGGTGAGACATCTAGACACAAGGGAGGGGATGGAAAGGGAGGAGCACAGGGAACTGTGAAGGATATGACGGTACTGTCCAGGGCAAAGCAACCAAAATAGTGAAAGAGGGGATGCAGTCTGACCAGGGTGGACTTGGGAGCAGCACTGTATACTATGTCGCCATAGCTGAAGACAGGGATTATTGTCTTCGAGATGACCTCTCTACAGGCAGGAAGCAGCATTCATTCTGTATTCCTGCAAAGCACATCAAGTCTGGGGTGAAGCTTCTGGTGAATGGCATCTGTATGCACAGAGAGATCAAGGTGCTTTTCCAACCAGACCTCAAAGTACTTATATGAGGAAACATACTCAATTGCTTCACCATCATGGGTATGGAAAAGGGGGGGGGTTAGAGAATGTCTGCTGAGTACCAAAGGTCACAGAGACTGTTTTCTTTGCATTGAGGAACAGCTGATTTGCCAGGAACAACAGCTAGACGTTAATAAAGTCCAGTTGGAGGATGGCAGTGAGGTCAATAACAGAGGAGTCAGAGGCAAAGAGTACCATATCATCTGCATATATATGGATGGATGCAGAAAAGCAGGGAGCAAGAAGGTCATTAAGGAACATGGAGAAGAATATGGTGCCAGGGACGGACCCTAGGGGCACAACTGAGCTGATAGGTAGTGGAGAAAGATGAATTCTCTAGTCTGGACAGCTTGAGACCTGCCCTCAAGGTAGGAGTGGAATGACCCAATTGAGGAGTCAGAGAGTCCTACTACCTTGAGCTTCTCCAGGAGACGTGGGTGGGCAACAGTGGCCAAGGCTATGACCAAGTCAACAAAGATGGCAGAGGTGGCCAGGCCCTATCCATGCCAGATAGAATTGAATAAGTAAGCCACAGGAGAGAGGTGGAGATGGAGGTGGAATGGGGCTTCCAGAAGTCAGATTGATAAAGAGTGAAGAAGGTAAAAGAATAAAGGAAGAAGGAGATCTGGGCTAGCACAAGGTGTTCCTGGAGTTTGGCCATGGTGGGGAAGAGAGAAATAGGGTGGTAGTTGACAGGACAGGTGTAATCTCCCCTTTAAGAAGGGGGTAATTGTAGCTTATTTCCAATAATCAGACACTGAGGCTAAGGAGAAACATAGGTTAAGAAGGGAGTTGGTTCTATGTCATAACAGCGACGGCCCAAAGGCAATCACCGTTATGGCAAAGTCACATTGCGAAAATCTGTTTGGTGATGTGACTCCTGATGCACAAAAAAAGTGTCGGGAGGCTTACAATTTTAATGTTTTATGCATGAGCAAGCCACACTCCTCCCCGTAGGGCTTCGATCCTGCACCCCTACTTAAGGATTCTGAACTCAGGGGTGCATGTGTGAGTGCAAAACATAGAAAAAATGAGGGCCAAGTGCAACAAAACCTACCTGCACCTGGACCCAAACCCAGCACCCTGTCCACCCAAGCTGCAAACCCACCCTCCATACCATGGGGCCAGCTCAGCAGCCAAATGGCACCACCCTCAAAACCCTCCCGCCTCACTGAGCATGCTCGCCCCACCCCTGTGCATGCATACATGTAGTGACATCCTGTTGCTATGTGTAACCCACCTCATCGGTCACCTACCTGAAGTGGTAGCCCCCCATGACATGCACGCCATGTGAATCATCGGTTTTGTTTCACTCAACCGCGGGCCGCTGCATGTCACAGCTACACAAGGGAGTTAATAGCAGGGGCAGAGAGGTGCAGTAGTATAGGGTCTAGACCATCTGGGCTCCTACTCTTGTGGAGGTTAGAGACAGGAGAGTCTTAAGGGATAAAGCGAGAGTGGTAAGAAAGAAGATGTGGGGTGGGTAGGAGAACAAATGGAAGGGAGGGAGGGAGAAAGGGAGGGAGGGAGGAGATAGGGAGGGAAGGAGGTGGGGGAGAGGAATGAGAAGGCACAGAAGGTGGAAGAGGAGTTGAAAGCTGAGGTGACAGAAGAGGGGTCAGAAACAGGAATGTCACCCAGCTTTAGGGCAGGGAGTAAACACTGGGTTGGGGGACAGAAAAGAGCAAGGATGACCTTCCAGAACTTGGAGGGATGATTAAGGTTGTTCTGGAGCATAGAGTCAAAGTATTCAGACTAAGCAAGCCTTTTAGCTCTGGTACAGCATTACAAAGTGTGAAGTACTTGATTAAGTTGGCATGGGTGCCAGAGGACTTGTGAGTCTGCAACTGTGAGGCAAAGTCTCACATGCGGAGACAGGCTAGAAACTCTGCTATTATCGATGGGAAGTTGGAACCTCAGACCCTGTTTTTTCTTATGGGGCATGTAGATCTCAGGCAGGCATTAATATAGAGTTCAAATATTGGAGGGAGGCATCTATGTTGCTGGCTGCAGAGATGGGCTACCAGTACATTGCCACCAGGTCAACAAGGTGGGAGGAAAATTCCAGTGACCTGGAGAAACTCAGCATAATGAATTTAGGGGGGCTTTGGGATCATGAATCTTTCACACACAGTACAACCATATGGTGGTCACTGAGGGTGTCTAGGAGGGTACTAGCATCCATGATACGGTCAAGATGGAAGGCTAGAACCAAGTCAAGGAGGGAGTGATTAAGGGATCTGTGATTGTGCCATGTGGGACCAGTGATAAGCTGGGAAAGCTGGATGGATTTTATGTTTTTGCACAATGCATTTAGATTGGGGAAGAGCAAGTCAATGTTAAAGTCACTGAGGATGAGAAGCTCACCAGAGGAGGCATGGGAGAAGATAGTGGTGAGGTGCTACATGACTGAAGATGGGGACAAGCCAGGACAGAAGTAGGCACTAGCTATGAAAATGGGGACAGAGAAGGGGAGAAGCAACTCATAGGCAAAAAGTGAGGAGAAGGAGTGCACGGTCTTGAACTGAATGCTAGAGGTAAAGTAGATAACAACACCACCACCCATCTTAGCACAATCCTGCCAGATGATAGTGTATCTAGTGATGGCAAGAGCTGAATATGGAATTTCAGTGGAGAGACAAGACTCTGAGATCATCAACACATAAATTATGAGATTGACCATGAGTGTTTGCAACTGGTCAGTCCTGTGGTAGAGATTTTGGATATTGAGATGAGTCACTATCAGTCCTTTGGGAAGATGAAAGAGAGATGAATGGGCAGAGCCAGGATTAGAGACATGCAAAGTTGATGAAATTCATTGCACAAATTAATCCACAAGTTAGTGCAATTTGCAAAGTGCAGAAATGATCTGAAATGTGCAGAATTTTGCCACTGAACAGCGGAATTCACCTGTGAACTGCAGAATCATCCAACAAATTTTGCAATTTATGGGTGAGGTTCACACTTTGCAGTGAAACTTTGCAATTTGTGGCATACTCAAAGTTGCTGAGGGCAATGGAGACTTCAAAAAGCTTTGCGAATGCAAATTTTGGCCACTTCACTTCAACTTCACCAGCCAAGTAAAACTTCTCTGCATCTCTAACCAGGATTAAGCTCAATCTCACCTGATACTATAAGCAACAGGGAAACAATGAGCTTGATGGAACCTGTAAGTCACTTGTGGGAAGAGGAAGGGGGAGGGAGTGTGTGAGGAGGATGAAAGGGATAGAAGGGAAGAAGGGGGCCTGAGTGCTTCATAGTGATGCCAGGAAGAAAGGAGAAGACTGCATCCAAAAGGCAAGGAGAAATAGGATAAAGAAGGGAGGCAGGAAGTAGGGAAGGTAGGTGAGGGTGAGTAGGGAGGGAAAAGGAGGAGGGAAGGAAAAGATAGGCAGTAGGGGGAAAGGAGGTGTGGTAAAATAGGAATATTGGTAGGGTTAGAAGTAACATAATTTAGGGACAGTAGCATCTGTCACCCTGAACATTTCCAAAATTAAGGTGGAAGAGTTACCTTCACTCTGGTAGGGAGGTTGTCAATTATGTGGAAAGGAGGCCTAAGCTGAATAAATTTAGAGGGGACATGGGGCTACCACCAGATGAGGAAAATCCTAATGTAATAATTTTGTGAGAGGCAGACTTTACCCTGAGGTATGAAGCCTATATTAATGAGTGGGGGGCTACACCCAGATGGGGAGGAAGTCTAATCAAAACAATTGTGGGGGGGCGACTAGGGTGGAAGCCACAAATTCAATAGTTGGGGGGATGCAGGCTTCATCTAGAAAGGGAGAAAGCCCAACTTAACAACTGTGGTGGATGCATGCTTCACCCAGGATGGAGAAAGCTTAGTAACAGAAAGGGCGGTTTGGTAACCCCCAGATGGGGAGGCAGTCTAACTCAAACAGTGGAGCTATACCAGGCTAACTTAGTATATGGGGAAGGTGGCTGCACATGATGCAACATGCCCCTGCTAATTTGTTGGGATAGCGTAGGCATGGGGAAAATTAAAAAGAATAATTACAACTTAAAAAATGTATTAGTCTTCCACTGGTGAACTCCCACTAAACGACTCACACCAGTCATGTGTGAGCCACTCAAAACACCAAGCTACACCTCATCAAGCCACTGACGCAGTTCCACTTACAAAGAGCAAACAGCAGCCCCCTTGATGTCAATTTTCTTCCAGCCAGACTTGGTAGCTCCACCACCACCCTTACTGGACACCTGCAGCAGGATGTCCCTTTTCTGGAATTGAGTGCTTTGCTATGGGTTGGCCACCACAACAGTTCTGATAGTGCTGTAGGGTCAGGAGCAGCTGGTAAAAAAAATACTGAAGGTTCTGCTTCATAAGAGCCAACAGCCCCACCCTTTATGTCACTGCTCTTCCAACTGGTCCCAGTAGCTCCCTCAGGCTTATTGGACACTGGACATACTGCAGCAGGGTATCCCTTTGCTGGAATCAGGAGCTTTGCTCTGGCTGGCTAGCACAGCAGCTCTGCAGGTGCTGGTAGGGTTCAGAGTAGCTGATCAAAAAGAGATAATTGAAGGTGTCACTTTTAAAGAGCCAATGACCCTGTCACTTGATGTCACTGCTTTTCTCATTGGTCTGGGTAGCCCCCACCAGTTTTACCAGACACTAGGCAAACTGCAGCAGGAAGGGGCTTTTCTCTAGGATGGCTGGTACAATAGTTCTGCTGGTCCTTGAGCAGTCAGTGGCAGCTCATCACAGTTAACTGAAGGCACTCAGACAAACTTGGCTGCTACTCTTTGAGGCTGAGAAACTTGCTATATTGCAGAGAATAAACTATAACTCATTTTAGGAACTGGGAACCTGGTAAGGCATAATATTGTTTAGAACTTGTTAGGAAGGTGAGCTACACTTTCTACTGAGTTTTATTTTTGTTTATTGGCATGTAGAAGAGAATTGCAGGATTCCATTAAAGTGTAGTAATTTTATAACCAGAGGGAGGGTAATACAACTGAATTTGCTTGATTCCTGTGGTTTGAGACCTAGGATTTGGAAGGATATTTTTGCAACATTTTAGAAGTGTCCTGCTGGCTGAGGAGTGAGTTCATTTTTATCCCTGGACTCAATAGAGTGGTTTTGGTAGGATCAGTGGTCTAGCAAATTGTGGTGTTGGTTGAATTACTGTAAAGAAGGGCAGTACTCACCAGGGTGGTGGAGCAGTGGTGTGTTTGATTGTTTCTAACAGTCACTGGTGGTTGTGGACTACCAACCCACCCTTCCCCTCACCCCACCCATCCCAGGCATGGCATTTCCTTTATAGCCAAAGTTCTGACATTACTTCCTCAACAGGTCTTGGGACAGAACTGTTATATTCTTAATAACCCAGCAAGTGCATAAAGGATAAGTACACAAAAAAAAAAATATATATATATTACATATTGTAAGGGAGAGAGACATGTGGGGAGTGGTGCAATGCACTGGCTGTGGGGCAGCAGTTTTCTGAGAGACATTCTGGAAACTGCGTTACTGCCCTACTTGTAGGCAACTATCAGTTCTGAGGAAGGAGGATGCCCATCTTCAGGCTCAACTGGCAAGGACTATGGAGGCCTTCCCCACCCAAAGAGCACCAGTGCCACAACCACTGCCGCAGAGGTTGTAAGTATGAGGAGCAGTTGGACCACAGTGGGTTCTGGGAGGGTGAGGGTGGTGGAACAGAGGCACATCCCACTAGTTGTACCTCTACACAAATCATATGCCAGTATGGCTGAGCAAGGTTCCTCTATGATGACACCCTCAGTGGAGACTAAGAAGAATGCTGGGGACATCCACAAGGGAGACCCACAAAAGGGTGGCAAGGGACACCACAGGGGAAGGACACAGCTTCTGGTAGGGGACTCAGTTGTTAGGGGGAGAACTGGAGAAGGGAGGGGAGAGGGAAGTAAGGTGCCTGCCTGGTGCCATGGCTTGGAGGGACAGAAAGTGAATCCTCAGGATTGCAGAAGCAGCATCACAAGAGAGGGAACTAGATATCATTGTCCACCTTGGGACAAATGTCCTAGCTAGGCATGAGATCAGTGCGGTGCAGGATGAGTTTATGGAGTTGGGGAGGGGCCTCAGACAGGTAGAAAGCATGGTAACCTTCTCAGAGGTGCTGCCAGTCTATGGCAGGGGTGAGGCTAGGGTACTGCACACCATGCAGTTTAATGAATGGTTGCAGAACTGGTGCAGAGCACAGGGCTTTGGCTTCACTGGGGACTGGGGGTCCACCTGGAGAGATGAAGGTCTATACTGGCACGATGGGCTGCATCTGTCCAGGAAGGGAACCAAGCTACTAGGTGATATGCTTAAATGCTTCCTGGGCAAGCTTTTAAACTCGCCAAGGGGGGAGGTGCTGATAGAAGCAGGAAATGTCAAGTCTCCCCCCACAAAACATGGCAGGTAGTAAGGTAAACACTGAGGTACAGAGGTTGACAGACGGCTGGACAGGGGTAAATGGAGAAACAGACAAAGGCAATAAGAGCAGGGATGGGGGGAAAAAAGGATAAAGCCAACATTAAATGGAGGCCAATGAGTACCAGTGCCCGTAGTCTGGGAAACAAGCTTCCTGAGCTAGTAGACCTGATGGAAGAGGAACACTTGGATATTGTGGCAGTCACGGAAACATGGTACATGGAGAACCATGACTGGGATGTCAACAAACCAGGGTACACAATCTACAGAAAGGACAGGGAGGGTAAAAGAGGAGGTGGAGTAGCTCTCTACATAAGGGAAGGGATCAAAGCTACAGAACTAAAAAGTAAAGGGGGAGGACAAGCGGCACTGTTGGTTACCTTGGAGACAGGGAATGGCATCACAATCCACACAGGGGTTGTATACAGAGCACCATCTCAAGGGGAGGAAATGGACAAGAAAATGATAGAGGACATTCTCAAAATGGCTGAAAAAGGGGAGATACTGTTGATGGGGGACCTGAATATGCCAGATGTTAACTGGACAACAGGTACTGCAGCCACATCCAAGAGCAGGGTCATTCTCGATGCCCTACAGGGGGCATGCCTTAGACAGCTAGTGTTGGAACCCACTCAGGAGGGAGCAATATTAGACCTGGTACTCTCAAATGGAGAGAGGATCGCAGATTTAGAAGTCAGTAGACATCTGGGAACAAGCAACCACTGCACAGTTTGCTTCACAATAAGCACAGCCATGGAGACAAGCCATACAAAAACAAGGATATTGGACTTTAGAAGGGCTGACTTTGGCAAAATGGGTGAATACCTGAGGAATGCACAAGCAAATAGCCAGAAAGGAGGGGTGGAAGAACAATGGAGAAAAATCAAAACTGCCATCATGGAGGCAACAAACCTTTGTGTGAAACAAATAAAGAAAACAATGTGGAGTAAAATACCACTATGGTTCTCAAAAGAGGTGGCAGGGAAGGTTAAGGAGAAAAAGACTGCATTCAAAAAGTATAAGGTATCACAGAAGGAGCACAACAGGGAACTGTATCAATTAAAGCAGAAAGAAGTGGGGAAGGCAGTCAGAATAGCAAAGGCCCAAACCGACAAAAAGTTAGCCAACTCAGTTAAGAAGGGGGATAAAACCTTTTATAGGTACATTAGGGAGCATAGAAAGGTTAAGGGAGGAATAGTGAAGATTAATAAAGGAGGGAGGTGGGCAGAGGAGACAGTGAAAAGGCAGAGATACTGAATGAATACTTTTGCTCAGTATTCACAAAGAAGAAGAAGGTTACCTAAACCAAACAATAGAAGCACTCTGGGTAGGGGGGTTGACACCCGTCCATTTACAGAAGAAAGAGTCCTGAAAGAACTCCTAAAACTCAAGGTGGACAAAGCAATGAGGTCTGATGGGATTCACCCCAGAATCCTAAAAGAACTAAGGGGGGACCTAGTGACACCTCTGACCACACTTTTTAACAAATCATGGGAGGATGGGGTGGTACCTGAGGACTGGAGGAGGGCAGATGTGATTCCCCTTCACAAAAGTGGGAGCAAGGCAGAAGCAGGAAACTACAGACCTGTTAGTTTGACCTCAGTGGTAGGGAAAATGATGGAATCACTTCTGAAAGAAAGAATTGTTGAGTACCTAAAGGCCAGCGGGGCACAGGACCCAAAGCAGCATGGATTCACAGCAGGAAGGTCATGTCAGATTAATCTAATTGATTTCTTTGACTGGGTGACCTAAGTATAGGCCAGGGAGGGGCTGTGGATATGGCCTACCTAGAACTTAGCAAGGCATTTGACACAGTCCTGCACAAAAGGTTAATAATCAAGTTAGCCAGCCTGGGAGTGGGTCCCATGGTGGTAGCCTGGGTAGCAAACTGGCAGCACAACAGGACACAGAAGGTAATAGTGAATGGAACTCATTCTGAAGAAAGGGGGGTTACTAGTGGAGTACCTCAAGGCTCAGTACTGGGTCCAGTCCTCTTTAACGTCTTTATAGGTGACATTGCAGAGGGTCTGGAAGGAAAGGTATGCCTCTTTGCAGATGACACAAAGATCTGTAACAGAGTTGATACACAAGGGGGGTAGAAAGGATGAGAAGGGACTTGGCAAAGTTGGAGGAATGGTCAGACATATGGCAACTTAGATTCAATGCAAAGAAGTGCAAAGTATTGCACCTGGGAAACAAAAACCCAGGAGAAGAGTACACAATGGCAGGGGAAGTACTAACAACAACAATAATGGAAAGGGACCTCGGGGTAGTCATGTCAGATGACCTAATGGTGGGTAAGCAATGTGAAAAGTCAATAAAGAGAGCCGGGGGGATACTGGGATGCATAGGAAGGGGCATCACAAGTAGAAAAAGGGAAGTGGTTATCCCTCTGTACAGACAGTTGGTGAGACCCCATCTGGAGTACTACATGCAAGGTACAGGAAGGTTCAGGAGGGAGATGAGGAGACACTTTTTTACAGAGAGGATGGTGGCTGGGTGGAATGCGTTACCTGCTGAAGTGGTATGCAGTAGAACAGTGGACTGCTTCAAACAAGGATGGGACAGGACAAGGGTGAGGGTTAAGGAAGGGGAAGGGTGGAAGGGATGGGCAGCTGCAGAATAAGGGGTGCTAGCTGCATCAGAAACCATATGAAGAGAGACTGAGACAGCTTAATATGTATACCCTTGATGAAAGGAGGGACAGTGGGACATGATAGAAACTTTCAAGTACCTCAAGGGAATCAACAAAGTCCAGGAGGGTAGTATCTTTCAGAAAAAGAGATGTGCACGAACAAGGGGGCTCAATTTAAAGATAGAGGGGGGATAACTCAGGGGTAATGTGAGGAAATTCTTTTTCACAGAGAGAGTGGTGGACGCATGGAACTGCCTTCCTGGGGAGGTTGTGGGGTCTAAAACAGTGGGGGAATTCAAACATGCATGGAACAGACATAAGGCAATTATAGTGGGGGGTTGTAGGAAGTAGGCTGTTGGTTAACTAGAATCTGCAGCTTATCCAATAGGTAGGGAAATGGGCAGACTGGGTGGGCCAAGTGGTCCTTATCTGCCGACAAAGTCTATGTTTCTATGTTTCACTGCTTTTAAAGAGCTGACAGCCCCATCACCTGATGTCACTGCTCTTTCTGCCAGTCCTGGTAGCTCTGGCCAGGCTTTCCAGACACCCAACAAATTGCAGCAGGATATCCCTTTGCTGGAAACAATGTCTTGATGTGAGGTAGGTGGATGAGCGATTATCTCATTTTAAGTATTGATTGATTGATTTTATTGCTTATATAATTAAAAACAGTCAGTTCAACATTGCAGATAGCTAGTTTAATTCAATTTAAAATTCAAAAAGCTAGTAAAAATAGATGTGTTTTCAGTCCCTTCTTAAATGCTTCTCCTGAGGGGTGCCTCTCTCAGATGACTGGGTAATGAGTTCCAAAGGCTGGTTCAGCAACCTAGAATGCTCTATCCCTCGATTGCAGCAACCTCAACCTCGGGACCAAAAGGAGGTCACTCCTAGCAGAGTGAAGGAAGTGAGATGGGCAGTGAGGGACTAGGAGGTCTTGCAGGTACTCTGGCCCCCGACCATGTACGGCTTTATAGGTCAATAATCTGACCTTGAAGACAAACCTCCACCTAATCGGCAGCCAGTGCAGATCACGGAGCACAGGCATAATATGATCGAATCTACTAGTTCCAGTCAGTAGCCTGGCTGCTGCATTCTGGACTAGCTGCAGAGGGTGGAGATTGCCTCCAGATAGGCCTAGGTAGAGAACATTGCAGTAATCCAACCTAGACGAAACAAATTCATGTACCAGGGTGGATAGGCCCTCTGGTGGCAACAAAGCATGGATCCAGGCAGTGTTGCTCAGATGGTAGTAACTTGGTTTGCTGGCCAAGGCACCTAGCTTCACCTGAGCTCTTTCCTTCTAAGACTGCTTGAAAGGCAGAGTAGAGAAACTTACCAGAGCAAGGGAAAAGGATTAAGACTTATTTTGGCTAAGCAGATTTACTGTGTGGTGTTGTTTTAATTTTTCACTCACAGGGATTGCTACTGTTTGTTGCTAACATTTCATTGTTTTATTTTTCTCTGTAGCAAAGTGTTTCTTACAGCGTATATCTTCTCTGAAATTATTACAGGTGGTGCTTTACAGGTTTTACAGTTTTATCTAACATTAGGATAAGCTTTCAGGGTTACTGCATTTGTTGTTGACTGATTGTTTCTGCTCTAACCTCCTTTTTTTAGATCCGTGGTTTTCATTTTCGGCGGGGAAAGGCGCCACCCACCCCATCCCCAACCACCCCACACTACACTCCTTTTATAGGGTACCACAGTTGTGACATTTCCTGTGGCAGAGCAGGAAGGGGTGGATCAGTGGGGCCTCCACAAGGTGAGCTCATTTACAGGGGCACTAGTAATTTAACTTGTTGTTATAACAAGTTGAACAAAACACAATCAAACCATTACTTGCATTTTTTTTTCCTTTTTTTTTCCTTCTATTACTCTGACTAGGTTATAAACCCAGCAACTTATCTGGAATGGATATCATTAACTGCAGGTACTGTGGAACAATTTTCAGAAGGACATTCTTGAAGGATTTAGGACACTGTCCTACATGCTGGGCCTTTGGAGATCTTAGGGCTCAGCTCCGGGCAGCATGGGCAGAGATTGCATGCCTCAAATTTCATATTCAGAGAAATACATTATAAGAACCACCGCCATTTCCCCAGCATCCAACAGAAAAACCTCGACCGCAAAGGGTAGTTGGTCCTGGAGGTTGGCAGGTGGTTAGGAGGGGCAAATCGGGTGCCCCATCACTCTCTGCTCTCCAACATATTACCTCCAAAAACCATATAAATACTACAAACAGGTATCTGCCTCTATCTCTGAAATCAAACAAAGAGGCAGAAGACACTGCAGAGCAGGACACTGCAGCACAGGAGCTAGCACAACAAAACTCACCCAAATCAGGAACCAAAACAAAAAAAGCAAAAAGGAAATCCAAAAAACTTCTGATCATAGGAGACTCCATGATTCGGGGAGTTGATACCCATATCCAGCCGGGGGTAATGGTCAGATGTCTCCCAAGTACATCAGCATGGAGAGACACTGACCGCATTGCTAAAATTGTTTACAAAGCAGGAGAAAACATTGATGTCCTAGTACACATAGGGACTAATGATCTCGCCAGCCAGTCAGTTGTGGAGACCAAGGAACACCTGACCAGGCTGGGTGACAAACTATCATCTATTTCGTCCGGCATCTCCTTCTCGAGATCCTGCCAGTCTGGGAGGGGAGCAGATGGATGGAAGGTCAGAGAAGGGAGATAGGGAGCTAAACACGTGGCTCAAGGGCTGGTGCCAGGAAAAAGGACACAGATTTGTAGGGAACTGGCAACATTTCTGGGGCGAAAGTTCTTTAAATTTGATGGACTGCATCTGACTAAGGAGGGAGTCAGTGCATTGGGGCAGAAGTTTGATCTCTTTGCAGAATATTTAAACTAGCAAAGGGAGAGGGGTGCAGCACCCCATACGTCGAATGGGAAGAACACCCTTCCCCCCTCAGCTAGTGGTCAAACAGGGATTCAGCATGTTTGCAGTTCATTTGCATCACCAGGTAAGAAAAAATGTTTGTCTCCCTATACGATGCACAGGGGTAATACCAAACCTCACCCAACAACTAACACACCAAAATCTGGCCAATGGAAAATCATGTACACAAATGCTCACAGCCTGGGAAATAAGATCCCAGACCTGCAGGCAATAATGTCAGAGGCTAAACTGGACATAGTAGCAATTAGTGAGATGTGGTTTACCAGTAACCACTTGGAAGACTTCAGTACCTGGCTATGTATTGTTCAGAAGAGACCGAGGTGCAAAAGGGGGAGGTGGCCCTGTATGTCAATGAAAATATCAAAGCTACAGAAATTCAGAATACACATAAGAAGCCAGAAGAACTGTGGTCACCTGGAAACAGGAAATGGGACAGCCATAAGAACTGGGGTTGTCTACAGGCCCCAGACCAGGGGAGGACATAGACACATTACTGTTAGAAGATATACAAAACATGACAGCTAAAGGGAGGTTCTGATAATGGGAGACTTCAACATGCGGATACAGATTGGTCAATACCAGCAGGAACATCTGCCAGAACTAGACACATAGTGGATTCCCTGCAGGAGCACCTCAAACAACTGGTACGCAACCCACAGAGAGACAGAGCAATCCTAGATCTAGTACTGACTAACAAGGAAGGGATCACAGATCTCCAGGTAGAAGGTCACCTGGGGCCAGTGACCATCACATGGTATGGTTCAATTTGGCTACTACATCTAAATCATCCCATTCCAAGGCAAAATATGGGACTTCAGAGGAGCTGACTTTGATAAGATGGCCAACAGAGTTAAGCTAGCCCTGGCAAAAGAAACACAGGTGAGGGGTACAGGCAAAGTGGGCAAGCATTAAGGATGCAATACTTGAAGCAACATCCCATTGTGTTAGACAAAAAGAAGTGCAAAAGAAGAAGGAAACCACTTTGGTTCTCAAATACAGTAGCAGAAAGGTCAGAGCCAAAGGCTGGCCTTCAGGAAATATAAGGGGAACACAGCAGGATGAAGATGAGGACGCATACCAAACTGCCTAAGGGAAGCAGGGAAGGTAGTAAGGCAGACAAAGTCCCAAACTGAGGAAAACTAGCACACGAACAGTAAAGAAGGTGACAAGACTTTCTATAGATACATTAGTGAAAGGAGAAAGTCCAGAGGGATGTGCTAAGCTAATGGAGAAAAGGGAGCATGTGAGGAGGAGGACCCTGTAAAGGCATCTATCCTATTTAGTTACTTTTGCTCAGTATTTACTGAAGAAGGTAGGCAGGGCCCACAGCTCAGCATCATGGACACAGGGGAGGGAGGTGAGCACTACTCCTTCACAAAAGAAAGGGTCCTACAAGAGCTTGCTAAGATCAGGGTGGATAAGGCAATGGGACCTGATGGCATACATCCCAGGGTGCTTAGGAGCTAAAGGTGGAACTAGCAGAGCCATTAGCAGAACTGTTTAGTGAGTCTCTGAGCACAGAGAGGTCCCAGAAGACTGGAGAAGGGCTCATGTGATCCCTTCACAAGAGTGGTAGCAGGGAGGAGGCGGGGAACTACAGACCAGTCAGTCTTCCCTCAGTAGTGGGCAAGATTATGGAGACCTCCTTAAGGAAAGGATAGTGCAACACCTGGAATCCATAGGGGCACAGGATCCAAGACAGCATGGGTTTACAAAAGGAAGGTCCTGTCAAACTAATTTCATAGATTTCTTTGACTGGGTAACCAGAGTGGTGGACCAAGGGGGAGCAGTTGATGTCGCCAACCTTGACTTCAGCAAAGCTTTTGACAATGTTCCACATAGAAGATTGATAAATAAGCTGGGTAGGCTCAGGATGGGTCAGAAGTTGGTCAACTGGGTGGCAAACTGGTTGATGGGCAGAAAACAGAGAGTGGTGGTAAATGGTATACAGTCAGAAGAGATGCAAGTCACAAGTGGGGTACCTCAGGGATCAGTCCTGGGGCCAGTCCTCTTCAACATCTTCATTAGTGACCTTGCAGATGGACTAGAGGGTAAGGCTTGTCTGTTTGCAGATGACACCAAGATCTGCAACAGAGTAGATGATCCAGATGGGGTGGGCAGAATGAGAAGAGATCTGGATAGACTAGCAAAATGGTCAGAAGAGTGGCAACTGGGATTTAATGCAAAGAAGTGCAAGATCATGCACATAGGGAAGAGAAACCCTGAAGCCACCTATAGGCTGGGAGGGGAGTTGCTAGCAGTCACAAAGGAAGAAAGAGACTTGGGCATCATCATCACTGATGACCTGAAATCATCCAAGCAGACCTCTAAAGCAGTAGGTAAGTTTAGGGGGGTGTTAGAGTGTATTAGGAGGGGTATCACAAGTCGTAAGAGGGAGGTAATAATCTCTCTTTACAAGACACTGGTTAGGCCCCATCTGGAGTACTGCGTGCAGTATTGGAGGCCACACCTTCACAAGCACATTAACCAAATTGAGGCAGTCCAGAGAAGGGCAACCAAAATGGTGCAGGACTGCATCAGAAGACATATGAGACAGATTAACAGAGCTCAATATGTATATCCTTGAGCAAAGGAGGAGAGAGGTGATATGATTGAGGCATTCAAACACCTTAAGGGCATTAACAAGGTGAAAGAGTCTAACATGTTTAAATATAAGAAAATAGCAGGACAAGAGGACACAGCATGAGATTAGAGGGGGGGCCAATTAAGGGGGAATGTGAGGAAATTCTTTTTCACAGAAAGGGTGGTGAATGCATGGAATGGCTTACCACAAGAAGTGGTGGCTATGAATACAGTGCAGGGCTTCAAGCAGGCATGGGATAGGCATAAAGGAGCAATACAAATGACTATGAATAGATAAACCACTGACAGAGCATAAGGCCGATGGCACATTTATAAGGTAGAAAAAAGAAATGGGCAGACTGGATGGGCCTTGCGGTCCTTATCTGCCGTCAACTTCTATGTTTCTATGTTTCTATGTTACTCTGAACAATGGCTGACAGTTGGGCATCCAGCATCAAGCCTTCATCAAGAACAATGCCTAGATCCTTGACCCATGACAATGGGGTTAAAGCGGTATATCCCAGCACAAAGCCAGGAGTATCCCCTGACCCACCACCATCCCGATGGTGACCCAGGTGCACCACTAGTACCTCTGTCTCATCTGTATTTAGTCAGAAAAAGTTTTGAGTCATCCAGTTCTGGATTTCCATTAGGCAGGCATTAAACTTAGAGACTGCTATCTGATTTCCCAGTGTACAAGACAGGTACAGCTGAGTATCATCTGCATAGCAGTGGAAACTCAGCCCGTACTGCCTAATGACATCTCGGAAAGGCAACAAATACACCATGAACAACAGAGGTGATAATACCGAACCCTGCGGATATTAATGCCAATATTAAGAGGTTGGGAAAAAGGAAGGCTTGGACAAACGTTGGAGTGAGTGTGGAGGTGTGGGTAAGAAAATGGAAAAAATGAGGTAACATTGGAAAATGGCTGAAGCAAATGCTATAACCAACATGTACTTACGCATCAGATGCCCATGCACACATCCTTCAGTAGCTATATGGTCTGGCATGTAATAGATCCAGTTGTCCCCCTGTGGACTATTTCAGAATGCCCTGCTGCAAGTAGTAAAGAACCTACCAGATCTCACTGCCAAGCCCAGAATGCCACATAAGAGAATAAAAAGACATCATGTATCAGAAGACATGTCATATGATCAGGATAAAACACACACTGTCACACACACACACACACACACACACACACACACACACACACACATATTGTATTGCATTACTTATTCCTATTTAATGAGATACGGTCATATTTTTCATTGAGACCCAGAGCTTAGTTACCCCCTAACTGTACCATCAATATTGCCTCTCTTTTCAATATCAACGTGTCCAAGTCCCTTCCCCCCTTTTACCCAATGTACCCTTTTCAATAACATAGAAACGGAGCCTGTGTCCCCTTCATTTAAGTTGCATGTTCACATGTGTGGACAAGGTACTAATCCTATAATAAGTTTTGTATATCGTGCATATGCTTATCAACTTTGATTTTAAATTGCCTTGACGTCTTTCCAATATAGAAAGCACAGCACACACTTCACTAAAGAAGCAAAGCAAAACAGTTGGGTGCACAACACCTCAAACAAAATTAGAAATGAACATGATGGTTAGTGGTGGGTGAAGCGGCCCCAATTCGCTCTGCGAAGTGATCCGCGGAGTGAAGGCGGATTCGTGGAGTGCTCCTCAACACGAAGCAGAGTACTTTGCGTTTTAATGGGTAACACGAAGTCCATTGAAAACAATGACTTTACGTTACTCCTCCTTCCCAAACCACTACTCCACCAATTCTTAAGATGAAGTAAATTGAAAACAGTGTACTCTGCCTCACTTCACCTTGTTTTTAAGCTCCAAATGAGAATTTTGCAGTGATACATGGGATTTCAGGTCACATGGGCTCTAGATTGTTCTGCACAGCCTCAGTTTGGAGTAGTGCATGTATGAAGCTGTAGGAGACAATCTGCTCTGAGAGCTCTGTGATTCAAACCTTCTAAAAGCTGTTAAAAAAGCCTTTTGGGGTCATTTGTTTTGCTGAAACTTTAGTTCATCGATTATAGGAAATCCTCCTGTGCTTATATCATTGAGCGTTTATTGTTTGTGTGTGGATTTTGAAGATTAATGTACAATATTCAGTCTGTGTACTGAGATACAGTGGAAGTGTGCTTTGGGGAAGGGGCGTATCTGTGGTGTAGGCAGATTAACTTGAAGAAAAAGACAGAGCTTTCTGTTTTGGTGATTTTTTTCTTGTATAACTGTGTTAATGTACACATAGTAATATTTTCAATAATTCTTGCCATTTTTTTTGCTGATTGTTGTGGTGCAGCAGTGCATAATTTTAGTTTGTTTAAAATATGTGGTTATATTACTGAAGTTTTCAATTTGCAATGCATTACTCAGTGTATGTGTGAGTATGTGTGTGATGCGTGTCATCAAATCAGACACCTTTTATTGTACCACATAATTTCAGTAATGTGAACCTGCTATCCACTGCAGCTGTGTAATTTTTGTACTTCTTTGTGGTATCTTTACTAGTACTAGTACTAGTGACTGTTACTGCAACAGTGCAGTACACTGCCCCCTCCACGGCCCACCCCAACCAGCAAATGAATTATTTTCCAGATTTTTGAATTTCTGATGGTGAGCACTGGTTAGGTGTTGTGCCTTTGCATCTGCATCTCTTCAGTGTGCAGCGCAATCTTAATCTGTCTGTGCATTTGCATCTCTTTAGGGCCCAATCTCCATCCTAACTTAAGTCACATTTGTTTCTTTGGCTTCCCTACAGAGTACTGGACAGGTGTGGTGCATAATTCTGCATGAACGTTGTACTCATTAATATGCGTTTTTAAGTCAGGACCATTATCACGAGTCATTTGTGATACAAATCACGTTCTTCATCATCACGGTCACAAATGCAGTCACAAATCACGATTTATGATTACGTCACAAATCACAACATTAATATTTTTTAATAGTTACTTGGATGTATTGTAAGCCTGTTTTGTAGTATCTCTGCATGCTTCACCACTCCACCATTCTACTCATTAATGAGTGTTTTTAAGTCGGGGAGTTTTGTGCCACACCTCATCAGGGCCCGGGGAAGTACAGCTGTAGGCATTCACGTTTCTTCATCATCACAGTCACAAATGCAGTCACAAATCACAATTTATGATCACGTCACGAATCACAACATTAATTTTTTTTAATGGTTACTTGGATGTATTTTAAGCCTGTTTTGTAGTATCTCTCTAGGCTTCACAATCCCACCATTGTACTCATTAATAAGTGTTTTTAAGTCAGGGATTTGAACAGTGTCTGCAGTACATACACAGACTGGAAAGAAGACTGACTGCACACATGCAGTTTAGCACAGTATACTTGCACTGCTCAGAATATAAAGTGTCACGCATACGGAAGACAACAAAAAAGGGCATAATTAAATACAAGGGTCGTGGATGGTGGAGGAATACATTTTATAACACAGCAAGGAAGGTGTGGGGGGCACATGGTGTGAGGAAAAAACAACTAATGTAGGATCCCATGGTGATCCAGCAGCAGTTCCAGCATGTACATAATTTGCAACTGATGTCCCTCTATGTGATCCTGGTGGAGCAGCAGGTGTTGCTTTGGCCCTCCTCTTCTTAGGGATGCCGCCATGCACAGCTGCACCCTCTGCCACAGAACAGCCAGCAGGTGCAGGCATGGTCCGTTCTGTGGCAGCCTGCCACTCCAACTGGTGGTGATTGAGCATATGGGTGTGCTGGCCCCTAGTCCCTAGGTGAGTCCCCCAGGGACCATGGTGCACCTCCACCTCACATAGGCAGCACTTGACCATACTGTTGTCCCCCCAACATAGTCAAAAAACTGACAAACAATGGAGGTGCGGGGAGGACCAGGAACAGGCAGGGGAGGGCCAGATGAACTGGCAGCTGGCTGGTCACAGTGCTGAACAGGGATGGGATCCACACCTGGGCCAATGGGAACAGGCACATCCTGCTCCAGAGGACCTGGTGCTGGACTCAGTGGTGCTGGTGATTCAACTGCCTCAGAGTCAGGACAGGAGGCAGTGCTGGTCCTGCTTCTGGGGGGGCACTCTCAAGTTTTGAGTGGTCCAACAGGAATGGGCGCCCATGCCCTCCACACATGCACATGGTATGACGCTTACCACTACGACACTCTCCCAGAGCTGCCCCCACCCCAGACATTCCCTCACCCTGGTCCATCTCTCCTACTGAGCTTCCGCAGTCTGAGCAATC
Source organism: Neoceratodus forsteri (assembly GCA_016271365.2). Taxonomy (NCBI): domain Eukaryota; kingdom Metazoa; phylum Chordata; order Ceratodontiformes; family Ceratodontidae; genus Neoceratodus; species Neoceratodus forsteri. Next base: position 170,870,641 of record CM057456.1, on the reverse strand, counting down.
ACTACTCACACTGTCACACAACACACACACACACACACACACACACACAGACAAACAACTAACTACTAATAAAGGTAAGAAAAATAAAATTTACAGAAAGAGCAAATTAAGTAAAAAAGAGTATAGAGAAGACAAAAAAATGTAGCTTTTAAGAAAGCTGTTGGGTCTAAATCAAAGTTTAAATTTCCTCCTCGCTCTGATCTCAAAGTATCAGCAGTCACAAAACACACTATTCTCTCTCTCCATCTACACAGGAGAAAGTAAAAGTGTCTGCTTGTATGACTCACTTTCTTCCTGCCTAGCTAAACAGCATGTGACTTACACTACTGGGGGCTGCCAAATCTGAAACACCAAGTGGATCACTTAGAATCATAATGTGGAACACGAAGTCCATTAAAAACAATGACTTCACCTTACTTCACATTGCCATTCCGCCTTAGCGTGAAGTGGTAATGACAAGGCAGAGTGAGCACTTTGCATTGCCCACTCCATCATCGGTGGAGGAATGCCAAGTGCCCACTTGCGTCTACTTCGCTGGCGGAATTTAAATTTGCTGCATCTCTAATGATGGTTCCAATAGTTCAAACTTCATTGTCCTTTATTAAAAGGTACAATCACATGTTAAAAAACAGCATATTGGTTGCACACCTAAAGCATTTTGGATGTTAGGTCCTTTATCAAATGCTTTGGTAAAGGACATAACATCTGAAACACATAAGGTGTGGAGCCAATATGCTGGATTTTAATATGTGACTGCACCTTTAAGGACAACAAAGTTTGAACTGTTGGAGCCAATGTGTTCATTTCTAATTTTCTTTGAAGTGGTTTGTGCCCAACTGTTTTGCTTTACACCTTGACTTTCTGGTCCTAGAGCACAACCATCCCTGTTCAGACTTTTTTGTGTTTGTACTTAACTAAATATACAACAAATGTGATGTAACAATAAATCGTATACTACTGCTGAGATGTACAGCTCTTATGTAGTATGTATTATTTTTTTCCTCTGTATTATCTGTTGACATGGTATGTAACCCTACATCTGTATGTATTGCAATTGCTGTCTAGAATTGCTACGTGTTTGTATTTACCTGTTGTACTCTCCCGGGTCATGCCTGAAAATAATCAATTTCGGCTAGTGCGTTTACCCGGTTAACAAAAAGTAAATTAAAAAATAAATAAATAAATAAATAAACAATGTTTTCTCAAATGACAATGAAAACTATGCATCAGTCTGCCTCTGAGATTTTGGACCCTTTTGTAGACAGCTCTTACAGGTTTCTCTGTGTAGTTTTTCAGGACTGGATCAGAACACAACATCCCCAATTTTTCATAATAATATCAAATACAGCTTTCGATACCTATGGTAGATCCATCAGTAAATTTTGTCACCTTGTATGGTAGACATTTGAAAGCTATATATGATGCATAGTTTGCAACCTACCCTTGCACCCACATATAATTGGTTACCATCACTCCCCTGGGGCATACACAATTAATGTGGGTATTGTAAATGTTGTGAAGTGGTGGATAAAACAATACATTTCACATCTGACAAACACCCAAAATCATTTGAGGCAAGGCACTTAATTGGTTGTGACACACATATGTGGTACTGTATATTTAGCAACATGTGCATGTGGTTCTTTCTATATTTGACAAATGACAAGGCAATTTAAAATCAGAATTGGTGAGCATATGCACTCTATACAAATGATGGGATTAATGCCTTGTCCATACATGTGAACATGCAGCCTGACCCAAAAGAACACAAGTTCCACTTCTGTGGCATTGAAAAGGTTAAATTAGGTAAAAGAGTGGGGGAACATGGCCACCCTGATGCTATAAAGAGAGGACATGTAGATCGTACAGTTAGGGGTCACTATGCACTGGGTCTCAATGAAAAATGTGACCTTATCTTGTTAATAAGGAATAAGTAATGTAATCCAGTGTGTGTGTGTGTGTGTGTGTGTGTGCCCTAATCATGAGATATGCTGTCTTCTAATACATTTTGTCTTTTTATTCCTTCTGGTGGCATACTGGACTTGGCAGTGGAATCTGGGAGGTACTCCACTACTTTATTTCATTTTATTCTTTTGGTAACTGGGTAAGGCCCACTAGGCACAAGTGCCTGTTTTCAGGGGTGACCGGGGAGTACTTAGGTGGTTAAGTGACTTGTTTAGAGTCACACAGTATGCAAGTGGAAGTTGTGGGAATCAATCTCAGGTCTGCTGGATGTACCAAGCTCATTCACAGCTTGTTACTCTAACGTCTAGGCTATACTGCCAGCCCCACACAGAGGGGCATTCTGAAATAGTTCACTTGGGTCAACCAGATCTGTTACATGCTGGACCACATAGCTTACTGAACAATGGGCATTTGGTGCATACTGGTTATAGTATTTGCTTCAGTTTTTTTCCATGAGTCCCTCCTTTTTCCACTTTCCTATCCCACCCCTCAAAACTCCCTCCTTCTTTTGTCCCAGCCATCCTTCCTTCTTCCCCGCCTCTGAATATTGGATTTATGTTGAGTTATTGATGTTACCTCAGTGCAAGGTTATTTTACAACCTTGATGCCATTTTTACTTGTTTTTCAATTTTGCATATAAATTTTGCTCACTGTCACTTTAAATACCCTCCTTAAATGCAGTAAAGCACTTACATCCAGGACTCTAGAGAAAGCATTTTGCAAAACCGCTAAAGTTCTGTGCGGGTGGTTGTTTTCAGCCTGCTACCAAGAACTGATATTGAAACAGGCATTAAGTGCACTTTAAATTGTTTTGCACATATTAGCACAAAGGTAAGCATTTTTATAAATGCTTTTTTTTAACTTGTATCCTGAGAACTGGTGCTGCCACTTTTGTTGTTTTGTACTTATCTGAATAAACTTCACTGTCTCTTCAGACTGTCTCTCGTGTCACATTGACCAAAGGCACACATCCATCATTCGCCTGAATTCCCAAAGTGCACTGGTGCCAGTATCTGCAGTTAGACATGCGTGCTCTCACACTCGCTCTCCCATTTCAAGCCAATGTATTACAATCTGCAAAAAGTCAATGACTTTTTATTACATATTTTAAAAAAACACACTAAAACATACTTGCCAACCAGTATGTAGGTTGGCTATATCAAATCTTATCAATGGGTGGGGAGGAGGGATGGGGCCCAGGTAAGGTAGCCACAGCAACAAACTTTGGTGGCCATACGAGGTAAAAACACCTCAGAAAAAAAATTGGTAAAGCTAATGCAAGCAGAGGAAGTATTTTACATGAAAAGACATTACATATGTTATTTTTTACTATTTTATCATATCAGTTTTATTTTGCAAGCCATGTAAAATACAGTTTTCCATTTTATAAGCAAAATTAGACACTCCTGGGGTGTGCAGTAGATACTTCTAATGCATGGCATGGGGCTGAAGGCACTCGGTCTGTGGCCTCATGCCTCACTACACCCATGACTGTGCATTAGAAGTATCTAACGCACACCCTGTTATGTCTTACTGCTTACTTATCACCAGCATGTAAATCAAAAATGTTCTCTGAGGTTACTAAAAAGCCTGTATACATGGAACAATAACAGAATTTAAGCCAGTACATAAAAAGCATCTACTAGGAATATTACTTATAGGTTCAGTGCAGTTCTCCTTTAAGATTTATATGTACATGTATGTATGTCTGTATTTTATGTATTTCCCTGGTCACCCATGAAAATGGGAATTCATACATTTGGGTATATTTTAGCTGTTTGTAAAAATCAATAAATAAACAAACAAACAAGTGGCAGAACCTGGGAATGAACCACAAAAGGTAAAGACTGCCATGTGACTGAGTTACTCAGAATAATGCTCAGTAGAAGGTGTGTTCACTTGAGAGAGAGGTTTGCTATAACAAATGACCCTGTCACCTTTTCATTCTCACCTAAATGAAGACTACCTAGTGAGCATATTGCTGATGAAAAAATGTTACACAGAATTTTAAAGCAAATAGTAACATTTTTAATGAACAGTGAAATAGTCCATGTTAATGAACACCACAGCCCATGTTGAAAATTTAGCAATTTTCATAAATGTTCCACTGAAATTGACAATATTTAGTGGTATTCCACAAAATATTATGGATTTTGTTAAAGATACTATTTTGTTAAATTCTGTCAAAATGTTTTGAAATTGGAATCTGCAACTTTTGCCTTGGAGGAACTTAACCATTATATTACAAATGTGTGCAGTTAGAACAGTAACTCTAACTATAACATATTACAATTGATTTTGTCTGCCAAATGATTTTCTCTCTGTATTGGTACACGGCAAGCAAAATTGGCCAGTAGTATCTAACTAGCATCATGAGAGGTGCAATATAGCATTAATGGACAGTGTATTGATGTCCCCTCTATATCCATTCGGAAAGCTTTAACACATTTGTTTCTGAAAACTATGCTAAGAATGTTCACATTTTCTCTATTCAGGCATACAGCTTTTGAAAAACTATTTTAATTAGGCATTCAGTTATTCTGATATGCATTAACTCATAATATTGTTTTCAGCTGTTTCAATTGGCATTCATTCCAACGTGTAATCCCTGTAGATTCTCAGCTTTGTAATTAACATGTGTATTTGGCACAAATGACCCTAGGGAACTCACTGAGTCTTACTGTGCCCTTCACTGAATTCCCTGGAAAAACTGAATAGCACTTCAGTGTACTGTATCGTCAGCTGTGTGCCTTCCTGTACTGAACAACTGAACAATGCTCCTCTATTAGTCTGCTAACACTCTGTAGATAATTTTACTTAAAAATATGTTAACAAAATAACAATTCCCCCTAGATGAACTCTCATCCTTGCAGGAAGAGAAAGTTATCAATCACATTTTCATATAGGGATTAAAATTAATTCAGTTGCAATTACACTTGAATAGCCCGTGCATTGTGGCTAAACAGCCAGTAGTACTTGGGTTGAAATTCTGAGAGTTGCTTATACTGTAGGTTTGCAGTATTTTTTTTTGCATTATTTTACACAAATGAAGCAGACACATGATTTCAAATAAATTAAAGTGATACAATATAACACATTTTTTTCAATCTATTATTTATTTCCTGATCAGCTGGGTAGCCCACATCTGAGTACTCCTCCCCCAAAACCCGTCACTACCTCTCCAAGTGCTTACCCCAGTCTCCAAGTTCCTTCATTGCTTTCACCTATGACAGGGCCCTCCTGGGCATGTGCTTTCTCCAGAGAAAGAGAAGGATCCAGTCTAGGGGTGAATGTCTGGTCAGTGGTGTGGGGCCTGCAAGGGGATGTAGTCACCAGAGTAGTAAGCAGATGCCTTAACATTGTGCTAGCTTGGTTATCACCCACATTTTTTTAATGGTATTTTGGGTTTATTTAATGATGTAAAAGGAGAATTATCAAGAGGTGAGACAGGCATGTCTAGAGACAGAACAAAGGGGCTACAGAGTGCTTTAAGGTACTTACATAACATAGCACTTATGCAGTCTCATTAACTTCCAAAAATATGTATGATGAGACTGATGGACTCTAAGAAAAAGCCATGGGGTAGATAGGATAGTTCAGGCACTGTCTGAACAAATTAGAATTAGTGTACCTTTTAGATTACACAAATACTCCTTCTAAAGATGCATTTTTATGTATAGTTAGAATGAATATGAAATACACCAGTAAACAGGTGAATCTGAGTAGGGTACTAATGGTAAACTGTGCCTACACTATACATTCATAGCGTTCACATCATCAAAAAACATGCTTATTAATATCTAAAAAATGTATTTAGAAAGGGTTTGCAAGTTTAACATTCCAGTTAACATTGACTGACATTACTTAAGCCAGGTGATAATGTAAATTTGAGATCCTGTCCCCTGTTCATTGAGGGAGGTGGAGGACTTGACTTATCATTCGGTCATGAGTCCTCTTTATTCATGTAGTAAAAACAAATAGTGTCTTTGCTACAGGGACATTATAATTGCAACACCAGTAACCAGTATCACCGGTAACTGAAGAAAATGATTGATGAATTCCAATGATGCTGTTATAACTTAATAAGCCTTCTCAGGGGTATCTCTTAAGCTACAATGTAAAAGAGTCCTCATATGAGGATTGGGCAAGAGAATCACAGAGTGAATCTGAGCAGTTCTGGCTGACAAAAGCTTATGTGGGAACTCTCTTAAACCATCCCTAGAGAACCTATTAACTTGTTACTTGAATTAGCTGGAGTGATATATAAAGAGAAAAATGTATGTGCAACAATCTGTAACAATTTGTTTAACATACACAAGGTGTGTGATATCACATAAAACATGAGACTGAAGGTCGGGTCATGAAATACTGCAGGTTTCACTCACTGAGGGTGTGTAAAAAACTAATTTAATTACTGATGCCCATATTTTATTTTTTCAGTATTTAATGGTTCCCAAAAATGACTAACAGTCATGATGATGCAATTGTTCAAGTTTCCATTTTAAATTTCAGTAAAATACATCTAAATAACTGTACAAGTTTATTTGAGCTATATTTACTGATTCCCAAAAAATGACTAAATATGTCACAGGGAGGCAGTTGTTTGACTGCATAGTTTAAACTTTAGCAAACAAAAACTAAATAATTGAAAAAGGTAATTTGAGGAATATGCAATGAGAAGGAGAGAGAGAGAGAGAGAGAGAGACAGACAGACAGAGAGAAAGCACTTGAACTGTTTTCTTCACTGAGCTGGTTGGCTTCCTAGGAAACAGTGTCAAGTACAAGGAGAAACAGCTGGCAGAGTGACATTTACAGATGGCTGATTGTACACTTAAAAGGACACTGTCAACCCCCATAGGCCTCACTTAATCCCTAGTTACAAAAAGGCATTTTATGACAGTTCACATTCTGCAGAGACTGCAAATCTAGGTAGTAGTTTGATTCTGATTCCCTTTTTTCACTTTAAAAATTAAAACAGACTGCCCACCATACTAGCATTACCACAAAAAACATGTTTGTCTACAGTCTTTGATCAGCTTTCACTAGATCGTTCATGGGCTTGAAAACACTCTAACATGGTCTAACTACTCATGATGTAATAGAGGGAGAGGAGAGGAGACATCATAAGTGGCTGCTTTGTTTGGGGTGTTCTTATTGTGCAGAATGCATGCAATGAGAGTAGATCAAAGATTTCAGACAAGCGAGGCTCAATATAATTACACCATTAGAATGCCTTTCAGTTTTATTAAGAAAAGAAGCAGATAAAATAGCCAGCAACATTAATGAATTTTAAAGAAGGTAAGCAATCATAAAATGTGGGTTTTCATCTAGAAAAGGGTTGACAATGTCCCTTTAAAGACAGCTTAAACAAGTGGGGCACTGCTTCCCTGGGAAAACAGTGGACAGAAACATAGCAAGGGTGGACGAAATCACAAGGGGAGCAGAGGAAGGCCAGATCTGATTGTGTACAAAGGCATGAATGATCTAAACAGGAGAAGCTTAGAACAAGTGAAGACCGTTGTCTGTGTTGTCTTTGCTCTATGAAAGGTACAGAGTAGCTGAAGAAAGTAGAAAAAGAACTGGTAACATTCTATGTGGTACTGCTGCAGTAAAGCCAGAACAAAGGAAAACCATTTCATGTGCTCATGTTCAATGTTTAGCTAAAGTGGTGGTAAAGGGAAGAGGTATTTTATTTATTTTGGGACTGGGACCTGACTTGAAATGGATGAAGTCTATTCTAAAAAGACTATCTACATACTAAAGAGGAAGGCATGAGGGTGCCAGAAGCAAGATGTGCACAATAAACTGCAGCCAGCTTAAACTTGGTGGGGGGTGAGTTAGCTTAGTGGGGAACACAATTACAGACATTAATAAGGGTTCCTGCCTGTCTCCCCAAACCAAAAGAGAGATTAGGCTCAATCAACCCTTGTGGTAAAAGCAAGGGAAAGGGTGGGACCAGTTACTGAAAGATGATATGTGCAAACACAAAACGTTTAGCAACAAAATGCTGAAAATGCATGTGCTAGTAGTAGAGGGTAATCTCGATCTGCTAGCTGTCACAAAGACATGGGCAACCTAAACCAAGAGGGGGATGCACCCATACCAGGATGTACCTTGTTTAGAAAGTATGGGGCAAAAGGCAATGGAGGCGGGGTAACACTATACTGTATGTGAGGGAAAAAATCAATGCCACAGAGATAGATGATCAGGGAACCTTTTGGGCTAGAGACTCTATTGGTGCTACTAGCAGCAGAGAAACAAATCATACTTGAAGTGGCTTTTGGACCACTAAACCAAGACCAATGAGCAGACAGGAAACTAGAAAAGGCATTGAGAAGTGTGGCAAAACTGGGGGATATATTAATAGTAGGGGACTTCAGTATGCCAGATGTGGACTGGAAGGCTCCAGTTCTAGCAAGTGCGAGGAATCAGCTCCTAGTGGAAGCATGCTAGGATGCATTTTTAGTGCAACTGCTTCAGAACTAAGCAAAGAAGATAGGGCTGTATAGCTTTTATTGAATTGTTGGCCAACTATTCAATTTTTAGGAACCGGGTGTTCAGGTATTCGGATATTCGGTATTTGACAAAGATAGGTGTTTTTTAAAGAATTGCTCTAAAAGCCCTTAAATGACACCATTAAATACTATTTGAAGCTGGTGTTCCATAAACATGTCAACAACACTTCAATGACTGACACAGAGCTGTCAGAAATGCAATGCAAGGTACTTGATGCAACCCAGAAAGTTGTTGCATTATTCGTTACTGGAATTTTGCCAGGAAAAGTGATTTTTTAAAGTATAGTTCTGTGAGCATTTTTAAACAATAACATTAAACTATCTTCCAAGTGTCTGGTGTTCTATAAACACCTCAAAGATACCTCATCAAGTAATACAGAGCTGGTAATAATATGATGCATGGTATTCAGGTCCCAGGTATTACTCAGTGTTTATTACCAGTCAGCCAGGAAAAGTGTGAAAGAATAGCTTTAAAAGCACTTAAGCAATACCATTAAACCACACTTTAACAACACATGAATGACACATCAATGAGTGATGCAGGGCTGTCAGTAGTGTAATGCAAGGAACTTTAGTTGTAGTGTCCATGATTGCCTATCCTACACAGACCACTAGTACAGTGAATGATGCACCAGTGTTACTCATCGAATTTCATAGTGCTGCATTAGTAGAACTCGACTCCTCTTTGACTGTACTGCTACTCTGATCTGTTGCTATTTCCCAGGCTCAGGAAGATATTCATTTAATCTTTAAAAGTTGGTTGACTGCGACAGTGCCCTTTTTCAGCCACGACTGACATAAAGACATAGAGAACAAAAATACAATATACAAAATAATGGAATAATATATTCACAGTACATCATAACATGCAAACAAGTGAGGTCTTGTAGGTCTGTTGCAGTGCCTTTTTGAAGTATAATGGAGAGCAGTTGATGTTAACATAAGAAGATAAGCTGTTTAACAACAACAGAGAGGACAGGAGAATGAGCATTTGCTTGCCTATACTTTTTGTTGTTTTAATTTAAAATTTGGGACCTTCAACCTCCTGCATGTGAAGAAGAATTCAACATGAAGTTTTGAGAGAGCTTCATAGGAGTAGCAAATTATACAGTATGTCTGGTGTGTAAATAGTTCCAGACTCATGTTTATTCTAAACAGTGGAGGGGGAAATTCCCATCTTATTGTAGAGCACATGATGGCATGTCTGGAAGGGGACCTGAAGGGCAAAACAACAAATAGTATTAAGCACATTTTGGTACAACTGCAGAAAGGTCTCAGTTTGAGTTACAAAAATGATCCCCCCATAGTCCATAATGGGTAATAATATTTGACAGGAACAAACAATCTTGTTTCTATTGTCGGTGACATGGCATTTTTGAAAAGACAGCCCAGCTTATGATCAGTTTTTTTGGAAACAGAGTCCAAGTAAGGCACAAAACGTAGCCCAATCCAAGAAGACACCCAATTATTTGAAAACACTTACAGTCTTCAGATTCTGACCAGATTTTCTAAGAATAACTATTTCACACCCAGCTCAGGCTAACCTCCAACTTGAGTCAAATAACATAATCCTTTTTATGTTGGCTCGCGCTTGCACAGCCAACATATTGCAGTAGTAGCAGATTTGGAGGAGTGGTCACTGTGGGCAAATGCAGGACATGCATCAGTAGGTGGGCCCCTCATTCCCCAATGAGGCAGCTGTAGGCACTGACACCAGCAACACGCAACGTGGCCACCAGATCAAAGAAAAGGTCCACTGCAATGAGAGCCAAGCTCATCATGCAGCTGTATTCCGACGTGCCTTTGCTAGTGAAGCAAACATGGTGGCAGTGACTGCCGCCACTGCCTGCCACAATGCCGAAGTTCAGAGAGTGCCCAATCCCCCTGTCACCATGCCCTAACCCATTCCATGTGCCGACAGAGGCCACTCCCATCAGCATAATGCCCCCTCATTTTTTTGTGTCCTAAGGGTGCCCAATCCCCCTCAACACTTGCCCCCCCTTCAGTATGTGCCAGTGGGGGTGCCCAATCCTTCATCGGCTAGCCCCCCCAAACACTCAGGTGGCACACTGGGAGCCCACCCCAGGATGCCAAATGCCCCTGTAAAACAAAAACCGTCCTGCAACATTTTTTTTTTAAACCTGTAAAAGCAGAAAACAGTCCCTCGCTGTCCCCCCCTTTGGTATGTGCTGGCAGGGGTTCCCAATCCCTCATTAGCAAGCCCCCTAAACAGTCAGGTGGCACGCTGGGAGCCCATCCCAGTGTGCCAAATGCCCCTGTAAAAAAAAATGTCCCACAATGTTTTTTTTTAAAACCTGTAATAGAAGAAAACAGTCCCTTGCGGTCTGTCCTGCTCCCTCCCCAGCTCGCACCCACCCTCTGCACACCCTGCCTCCCCCCTCACCCCATACTTACCTCCAGAGTCCAGTGTGATGATCTTCGGTGGACCAGGAACATGTCTGCATGCTTCAAAGCCGACCGTGAACTGAAGAAATGCCGGTAAGCTGTATAATGGCATAAAGAGTGTTTTTTCAACTTTGGTGCATATCTCAGGCATTTTTAGGAATTTTGGCACCAAATTTTCAACATGATGTTATTTGGGGCCCTCCTCATGAATTCAATCAATGTCATGGCATTATTCGGTCCTGAAAGGTGATTTATTGGTCACTGCATGGAATCACCTTTCAGGACCGATTAACGAAATGACAGTGCCACTGTTCATGAGGTGGGCTCTCAAAAAGCCTATGTTGCAAATTTAAAATCCAAATGACTGTTTTATGAGTGTGTGTTGCATAGTTTCCATGCACGCTCATAACTTCATGAATTTGTAATATTTTCACTCCAGATTTTCAACATTGGCATTTTTTCACACCTCCTTATCTACAGTATAGCTGTTATTTTACATATCCTGGCCAAAATGTGTTTTCACACTTCTGGCGCAGAATAGCGCGGCCCTGTGCGAAATCAGTTTTCTGGACAGTTTGACAAAATGACAGTGACACTCTTCATGAGCAGAGGTCCTAAAATGCATATGTTGAAAATTTGGTGATGAACGTCCATAAAATGACTGTGTTACAAGCATACGTTGCGCAGTTTCCACGCACCCTTGTAACTTCACAAATGTGCAATATTTTCAAGTCAGATTTTCAACACTGGCATTTTTTCACTCCTCCTTATGAACAGGACAGCTGTCATTTTTCACATCCTGCCCAAAATGTGTTTTTGCACCTGTGGTGCAGAATGGCTGGTCACTGTGGGAAATCAACTTTTGGGACAGATTAACAAAATCACAGTGCCACCATTCATGAGGGGAGATCCCAAAATGCCTATGTTGAAAATGTGTCTTTTCAGGGTGGGGGTGAGGTTGGAGTCAATTCAATACTTCACTGCCTTTCCTATTATGCATCTCTAAATCCTGCACTACCAATGCCAGTGCCAGCGAGACAAAATTCAGCATTGACAAATACTTGTTTTAAACTGATTTAGTATTAATATGTTTGCTTCTAAGCACTGAATCTGTTGACCAAACCCAACTTGCAGTTCAGATTGATTGCTGAGACAGAACAGTCTGAGCTGAGAATGAATATGTTGTCAGTGTAAAAAATGGATCAAGAAGAAGAAAATACAATAGAAGAGTCATTAGCAAACAATAAAAATAGCAGACAGTCTTGTAGTAATCAATGTGAGGCCTTCTGGCACACCTTGCAAGGATCACAGACAGACGTTCTTATTCATACCCTTTGGTACACATTGGATAGACAGCTTTTTAAACCAGTTTAAGGCCACTGTTTGAGGACCAAATGCCCTAGTTTTTTCATTAGCAGTCCATGGTTGGCACATCAAAGGCTTTGGTTATATCAAAGCACATGGCCCCAGTTGGCATACTTCTGTTATTAAAAGCATTCAGGACAGTGCTCATCAGCTCAACCAAGGCCATTGCAAAGCTGACATTTTTCTTGAAGTCAAGTTGGCAATGGAACAGGAGATCATGGCTAGCTTTATGTTCAATTAACAGTCATAAGCATCTTTTGTCAGTCATTTTAGCTATTAAAGACATAATTAATATAGTAAGCCTGTAATTTGTGGCACTTAGCCAATCACCAACTTTAAAAATTGTATTTACAAAGGATTGCTTTCAGACTTTTGGTACTATTCTCTGGGCCAGAGAAAGATTGACTAAGGTGGCTAGACTAGACATTAAAGCAGCTGAGATTTTCAATAATTATGGATAAATTGAGTCTGGACCATAACTCTTAGTGATATCCAACTTATCCAAGTAATCCATTGTTGCCCTTTTGGTGACATCATGGAACCTACAGGTTCAGCTGAATGAACAGATTGGTGAGCACTAATTCCACATTTATATGTCTTATACTCTGTGATCTTACTAGTCACAGTTTAGGCTTTACTCTATGAATTATGTGCCAAAAAACAGCAGGGGATGATCAGCTATACTATTGAATCAGGAAAACATTCAATTATGAAATGTTTTACAGACTGGTTTTTAAAAGCCAAACCATGGTGGTATGACTCCCAGTTCTCAAATTTAGATGAGTTGGAAAATCAATTAGTAGTTGGCAGTTTCTCAAAAGAGATAATTTTACCTGCAATTTATTATGAGCTAGTACTATATTTTCTGCCAGTGTATATTTGCATCCCATATATATATATATATATATATATATATATATATATATATATATATATCTTGTCCCCACAAGTGGGCTTTATAGAGCTTTTTAAAAAAATCCATATTTAGATTACTACTTTTAGGGGGACAATAAAAACAAGACAGAAATAGTTGTTTCCCTTGAGCATCCCCATGAGTTCATTTAATGGTCAAGGAGCAAGTTGAGCCCCACTATATTCCTCCTCCAGGAGTTTAACATCTAAAACATTTTTTAAAGTAAATTAATACTCCAACACTCTTCCACCCATGTTTCCTATCCTGCCTCATAATATTAGATCAATTTAACGAAATCTGAGAGTCAGGTACAGTTTTTCTCAGCCAAGTTTCACTTAATGCAATCAGGTCAAATTAATTATCTTTGTCCCATATGAGGAATTCATGATAGGTGGCTTGTGAACCTCTGCTATTTAGTTTGTCAGACTTAAGCCTCTATATTGTATCTGTTTTTCTTATGTCCCCTGCCTAGATGGCCCCCATCCCCTGGACACCAGAGCCCCAACACCCCAATATCCACTGGGATGTATCTCTTGCCTCTTCTGACAGGCCATGGCCCCCCTGGCAGGGTTGACAGTGTACCCCCAATCACTGCTGGCAACTGGATCCAGTTTGGCTTCTTACCCAGCTAGTTGGCTATGGGGCCTGCGAATGTCCAACATCATTCTGCTGGCCAAGAATTTTCCCTTGTTTAATGACCCTGGTGATGCAGCATGCAGTGTCTTCCTGATGCATGTTTTGCACTCCCTTGCAATGTGTGTTGATGCCTGTCACTGCCCCCCCCCACACACACACATACACACATTCTGGCAGCCTGAGCTGCCTTTCCCTCAGCCATCAGTAGGGGCCTGGCAATTACTAGGCTCTGCACATGCTCCCTCCAGGTGCAGAAGGAGAACATTCATATGCTCAATACTCTGCCACCCTCCTGAACCTCTGACACCCGGAGATTGCTTCTGGACCTGGGTCATTGGTGCCACAACTGGTAGCACTATCGCTGTGCCAGCATGAAGCCAAACATATGCCTTTCTTTGAATATTTATAAAAACTTGCATCTTTGTAACTATTAAAATGTTTTTGCAGTTAAACTTTTTATTAAGGTTTATACATTTCACAACAACAACAGGACTTTCTGGTCAGTTCTGATACATGTCAATTGTAGGCGAAGAGCATACAGAAAGGAGGAATAGAACATCAGGATTATACACAACTCACCAGAGTAATCAGCTGAATCTTTGTGAATCAAGGATTTGAGGGCATGTAAAGTGAAAGGCACCTCTAGCCCTAATAGAAAATAAAGACAACCACAAAGAACCAGAACAACTAATGTAAGTATATACGGTACACCACAGTGACATGATGGGAAAGAGAGGGGGACGTTCAGTGATACCTGAGTTTAGTTCAGTATTACAGAAGTTCTGAAAAGGGGTCAAGTGGGAACTACCATGAAATCTATCAACCAATTCCTGCCCTATGTCATACATAAATTAGGAAGGAGTGCCAGAAAATATTGTAAATAGGGAGAGTGTTGGCAGCTAGAAAGATTAAACAATCTAGCGTGGACAGCTGGGTAAGAGATGTAAGCAATTCCTGTATTGTTGGGATCTCTGTCATGCGCCATCACCAACGAAGGTGCCATTTGGCCTACATACTCAGAAGTGCCAGCTATCTATGCCTCTATCTATACCTCTGATAACAGACCTAATACCAGCAGAGCTGCAGATTGAGGTATCTGCTTATGTAATACTTTAGCCCCCAGGTGACATATTTGCCCCCAAAAGGGTTGCAGCATAGATCAGGCCAACAAAATATGCAACAGATCTCATCTGTGTTTTTGGCATCTTCGGTACTTGTCTACATCTAGGACCCCCACAGTGTGGAGCACCACCTGGGTCCTATATCAGGAATGAGGATCTTATCATGGATCAACCTGCTTCTTGTGTCTTTGAAGGCACTATGTGCAAAAGTCCATCGTCTTTGCCATTGCTGATCAGAGATATTTAAATAAAAGGCAGCCTCTCATTTGGCTTTAGAGGTCATGAATTGACTAGGTAAAGTGTCTTGAATAGCTGATTAGGTTTTACTCAGCTTGCATTTTGAAATAGACAGCGTAGTGGGTAATAGTGTAGGTGTGCTGTTCTGGGGTGTTTTGCAAAGAGGAGACTGTATCGCACTTCGGAGTTGAAGATACCTCAAGAAATCTTCTGCTAAGAGACCCCTAGGATTTTGTAAGCCTTGGAAAGTATCTAACAGCAGTGTCCTGGGCACCAACTAATCACTCGAGTTGCAGATCCCTTTAGCTGCCCAATGGGGCCATGTGAGGGGGTTTATGATCCACTGTTATTGCTTAGTTACCCCACAGGGAGGGTAATGTGTAGAACGCTTAGTGTTTGCACCTAATGTGGGGTGTAATTTGGACCAATATTTTGACTGTAGGGCCAACAGTAGGTTGTGTTGCTAGTCCTCTGGGAATCAGTGCATATAGAAATAATGGGAGAGAGTGTGCCTTACCCTGACTCTCCTCCATAAAGACCCATTCTGGAGAACCTTCAGTCTGAGTTTTAAACTACTATAAGGTTTGAACTGTCCGGAATGCCCATTTGTATCCCTCAAACCAAGGAAGACACCATCCCTCTTCCCTCCAGTGTGCTCTCAGTTTATTGCAAATGTATCTGGATTGTTTTCCTTCCCATAAAAAATTGCTACTAGCTTTATCAGTTTTCCAGCACCAGCTAACAGGGAGCTCCAGTGGGAGTTGGGATAATAGATCAAATAATTTTGGGTCAGTCACCATTTTAATGACTACCATTTTCCTGGCTATAGTAAGTTGAAGCAATTTTCAAAAGTCAAACTCAACTAGTCAACAGCGGCTGTAGGTTTAGTTCCCAAAGTCTAGTGAGTGACAGGGAAACCTTCATGTCTAGATACTGTACGTGATTCCCTCTGGAGCCCAACATAGCCCAGTCTCTGTTGCAGTACTAGATTTGCACAATGGGTTCAGAGGGAGGGCTTCTGTTTTATATTAATTAATTTTTAAGTCAGAATGTAGGGTTAATTGTTTTAACAATTGTAGGAGAGGCTTTAAGGACTGAGTTATGTCTGTTAGGGGGGAAAGGCGGTCATCAGCATACATAAGAGTCATGTACCTTTGTGTACATATCTGTAGACCTTGAAATCTCTCATGCTGTCTTATGGCCACAGCCAGAGGTTCCACTGCAAGAACAAAGAGGAGTGGAGATAAGGGGCAGCACTGTCGCGTACCCCTCTCCAGCTGGAAGGGGGCAGAAAGTAGTGAATTGGTAAGAATGGGTGCTTTTGTGGAGGAGTATAGAGAGGGGATCCATGACAGAAAGTGGTTATCAAACCATGTGTGGGTCAACACTGAAAGCAGCTAGTCCCATTCAACGGTCACTCACTTTCTTAAAGTCAATGGCCACTGCAGCTGCTAGGGAGGGAAGATTATTTGCAGTGTGTATCAGATTTATAATGGAATGGATATGGTCTGCACTATAATGCCCTTGTACAAACCCTACCTGCGAGGACTGGATTAATTGTGGAAGGAGTGGAATATGTCTGCTGGCTAGCGCCTCGGCGTATATTTTGCTATCAACATTAATTAGGGAAACTGGCCTGTAACTACTTGCTAATGTAGGATCTTCCTCTTTCTTGGGAAGCACTGTAATGGTAGCCTCTGTGAGCATGGAAGGAAATATGCCAGATGTTTTGGCCTCTATGTAGACCTGTCTAAGGATCAGGGAAATTGTGGGAGCTATGGCCTGCAGGAATTCAACCAGAAATCCATCCCTCCATGAGCTTTGCCAGAACACAGAGAGAGAGAGGAGGAGAGGAGAGGAGAGAGAGGAGAGGAGAGGATCGGAGAGGAGAGAGAGGAGAGGAGAGAGAGGAGAGACTGTGTAATTTCTGCCACAGAAAGTGGGGTGTGTAGTTGTGCTGCTTGGCAGGAAAGGGTAAGGAGGTTGACAGAGGTCAGGAACAACTGGATAGCTGTGAGGTCCTGACACTGGGAGGACAAGTAGAGGGTAGTATAGTAGGTTCACATGATGTTGTTTACCTCATGTGGTTTAGTTTGGACCAGCCCTGAGGGGTCCCTGAGACCTGTTATATTTCTCACTGACTGTTGTTTCCAGAGGCGGTACACTAGAAGTTTATCACTTCGTTCTCCTCCTTCCCAATATTTAAGATTTAAATGAAGGATAAAGAGTTCTGCCTTTCTCGAACATAGAGTAAAGATTTCTAGATGGAGTGCTATGATAGTGTGACTAAGGGGGGACTGCAGGTTGGGGTGAGGTGAGGCTTTAAATATGGCTTCTGCTGCATGTAATTCTTGCTCCAGCCTGTGCAGCTGTTTTTTTGCCTGAGTCTGTTTACAGAGTACCCAATAATCTTCCCCCTATTGGTTGTCTTGAAGGCCCCCCTATACTGTAATTCCAGCTGACATATCTTTTACAGGATTCTCTGCAAAGAATAAAGTGGCTTCATTTTGGGCCATGGGGAGAAAATCAGGGTCCTGCTTGAAGAGAAGATAGTCTCCAGGATAGAGAAGTAATCCAGGGGGAGCCCAATAAAAATCAGGAGCTGAAAAGGGGCATGATCAGAAATGACCATTGGGAGGATTGTTAAGTCTAGGGCCGACAGGGTTAATGAGGTGGCGGTTAGTCAAAAATCAAGGTGACTATTGGAGCCATGGACCACAGAGTAATATGAATAGTCCCTATCTCTAGGATGTAAAGTTCTCCAAATATCTACTAATCCCTGGTCTATTATAATTTTTCTAGACCACTTGCAATCCTCTGAGATGGGATTCTGTGCTACTGAAGCTCCTGTCCAACAAGGGATCAGAATAAGGTTAAAGTCACCCCCAAGAGCATGGTGGTGGTGCCCGAGGTAATTTGTCCCAGTGTATGAGCTACATTGCGAAAGAAAGTGGGATCATTCTCATTAGGGACATAAATATTACCCAAAAGGATGGCCCCTGTTAGGGTAGTTTTTAGTGCAAATACCCATCTGCCCTGAGGGTCACTTTCTGTGTGGGTAGGAGTCCATCTAAGAGCTTTATGCACCAGGATCACCACACTCTGTTTACAGGTGGGAGAAGAGAAATAAAACCCCTGCCCCACCCAGTCCCTAACCAGTTTGGCATAATCTGCTGATGTCAGTTTAGTTTCTTGTAAGAAGGCCAGGTGTGACTTAGATTTCTTTAAGTGGGAAAGAACCGTTTTCCATTCCACTGGAGTATTTTGTCCCCATACATTATAAGTGTGACATATAGTTTTGCCCATTGTCAATGAAGAGGTGTTTTATGAGTCAATAAATATTGGTCAAGTTGTAAGAAGTCAATACCAACAGCAGGAACATACATAGTGGTGGGGAGATACTATCTGGTACGGGGCCTTGCGTCTTGAGGATTATTGTACTTTGCACACTTTCCTGGGTTGAGACCATTATGAATACCTTTAATCACTCCATCGACAACTAGGCTATAGGTAAAAACCTATACCTAGTACTGTTTATCTCAGGAAGAAGTATCAGAGGTAGGGCAACTGAAACATTGAACACTAGAGTCTTTTGACCCTGTTAGGAGCTTTTGTACTCAAGTTGCAAATTTGGATTAAAGAGCTCACAACACACATTCGTATCTCTGTGGAATACAAACCAACCAATTACAGACTTATTAATATCACTATTTTCAGAATCCAAAGATAAGTATTTAATGAGCCACAGAAGGCTGTGAGGCAGCAGCAATAAACTGAACAAGGCCCACCTTTTTCTCATTACTGAGAGCGGGGTAGAGAGACACTTACCAGTCGAGAGTGTGAGCATACTGTATCTGGGCTAGTCATAGAAATGCAGAGCAACAGCCTTTATTGCCCAGACAGGTCTGCTACCCCTTAAAGCTTTCTTGCATCAGAGAAAGGTAAGTTATGGTGCAGGTGTACCCTTGCTATTGCTGTTACAGCTATCCCAAAAATATTCCCTCCATACATTATACAGTACCTCTTTCTAATATAGAGAAGGGTACTGTGCCATTTGGGACACTCATCACCCATTATTGTATCTGGGTGGTCTGGAATAATTCTTGCTCTATAGGCCACATGGGCATTAATTATAATATACAACCCTTGTTAGGGGTTTGCATCCTTTAATATCCTACAGCCCCAGACCAATCACCCCCCTATGGCCTCCACCTAGGTGAGGTGAGGTAAGGGGGTGGTCAGCCTGACTGGGCTAGTGGGACAGTCCCAAATTTTGCCTAGTCAGAATAGGGATGTTTGCCAGCTGAGCATATACAGTTAAAGAGCAGCTTCCTAGTAGCTGCATGCCCCAGCCTGCTTGATGGCTTACCTTAACAGTACACCATCCATGAAGTTTGACATAATAAGTCTATAGCAAAAGGAAGTTATATCCCTCATGAAATCCAAAATCAGTATGTTGGAATAAAAAGGACCGACTTCCCGGTCCTAAAACTATGCCCCCATGTCAGGCCACGCAGCCCTGTTTTGTGATGTCACAAAATGAAGGCTGCGTGTGCGCGCCCCATTCACTTATAATAGGGCCGATATTTCACATAGCTTTATACCATTTACTGTTGGGATTTTCTTAAATCAAAGCAGTCGATCAACTAATAGGGACCCTTTTCCTGCATATGCTATTAATATAGCTTGCAAGTGCATTTCGCCAGTGGTATAGTACATATGTACAGTTTAAATAAAACAAGAAGCAAAAATATCTGCGATGATCTTTAATGTATAAGGGAGAAGCAGGTTAGGGAAAGGGGAACTAGAGAAGGGAAACATCTAAAGCTCGCTCACCAGGCAATCAGTTACTTAGGAGGGAGGAGGTTGTTATTTCACCATAGCTTCTACCCCTGAACACCACTACTACCCAGGGTATATCCTATGCTTCCTTACCAGGGTTTCTACACCCCCATATCCATTCCCATCTCTCCCACAATCAGCAAAAAAGACTCCACTTATCTGTTATCAGCCTTGTCCAGTGAAGTGTCCATCCTGGCTTTGGTTCTGGGTAGAAGCAGCTGGATCTCCACCTGACTGGACTGAAGAAGGTTGCCTTGTACTGTAGCTGCTGTGCTTGGTTCCCCACTGTTATTTGAAACAATGTTCACCCATGATTTCACTAGGGGGAGTCCCTTGTGATAGAGTCTTCTCGTCTGTATCTTCTTGTCCACTGGGTCGATTTGCTGTGGATCCAGGGAGATGGGCCAAAGCACATCAAACCTGTTGTGGGATAGGAGCAGCCCTAAGTCATCCAAGGGGACCTCAGCATTCTGGTTTTCTCTAAGGCTTCAGGCTCAGCATTTTGCAGAGGGGGGATCCCTTTTGTAGTGCTTGTAATTATGGTGCCTTTTATGGTTCCATGGTGAAAGGGCCCAAACATCGTCTACTCAGTTTTTTTTTGGTATTCCATCTCTTCTTGTTGTTGTAATGGGACCTTTTCTCCATGGGGTCAGGTGGGAGGGGGGATCTTAGTCTGCAAGGGTTCTGCCTTGTACTTCACATTTCTTGAGGCCAGTATTTTTATAAGAAATCAGTTAAGACTTCTGGAGTGGAGAACATCAACAGTACCCCATTATGAAGTACACGGATAGTCGCTGGGTATCTAAGAGAGAACTGTAGTCTGATGCAGTGCAATGCATGATGGGTCTCTGTGTACGCCCACTGTCTGTACTATAGGTCTCTGAAAAAGTCTTAGTAGCTATGAATAAGGTGGTTCTGCCAGAGTAACTGACCCAATTCTCTTGATCTTGCCAAAATATCTTGCCTGGTATTATAACTTATAGACATTACCAGAATAGGCCCCAGTGTTTGTCTGTTTCTTGGCACCAGTGATTGATGAGCCCTTTCAGTATCAAACTGATGATCCCCCCTTGAGCTGGAGCACCATCGGCAAAGCATGTGGAAAAAAAGCAGCAGTGTCTCGCAGCTCCACACCTTCCAGAAAACCCAGTATGCAAAGGTCATTTCTCTGGCTGTGATTTTCAAGGTCATCAACCTTGTCTTGTAGCTGTTGAATGGCATGGCCTTGCTCTCAAACTGAAGCCATACGTTCTGAATTTCGACTACGTGCAAAACGACCTTCCTTTCAGTTTGGAACAGACTGGATTCAACTTTGTTAATTGCTTTAGTTATCTGGTGGGAAGCTGCAGTTACTTCTGACTTTTGTAGAAGCAGCCAGGTAAATATTTCCTCCACTGCCAATGAGTCCCACTTGCTTTTGCCTCTTGTAGTCATGCTGCAAGTCAGAAACAAAAAAAACAGTCCTCCCATTGAGCTGCGGATTTTGGAAAAATGATTTGCAGTGCCTTATAGAGCAAGATAATAACTACCTGCACGTGTGATTTTAAGTATCCATTTCTTGATATTTTGAGGAGGATGATGATGGCTGATATTCCTAGAGGGGTTCATCGATACAGATCTAAGCAACCATTTTAATAATAATAATAATAAGCTTTATTTATAAAGCACCTTTCCCAAGATCAAAGTGCTGAACAGGATTTCAATAAAACACATGAATAAGAACAATATATACTGTTCAAATTATTTCATAAAATCAGATAAATAAAATCAGACATTCCAAACTATAAATAATTAGCAGCGGCATTAATTAAACCTTTTTATAACCTGGGACTGTCAAGGAAAGCTAAACTAAATAAATGTGTCTTGAGGGCTGACTTAAAACTCTGGATGGTCAGGCACTCCTTCACCCAACAAGATAGAAAATTCCACAGGGTAGGGGCCGCATATGCAAAGGAACGAGCCCCAGATATGTTCATACATACCCTAGGAATCTCTAGCAATCCCTCATCGGTGTATTGGAGTGGTCAGTAGGGGCAGTAGGGACAAAGGAAATCTTTCAGGGAGTGGGGTCCTTGCTAGTGAAGGGCTTTATAGGTCAGCAAGCCAACCTTGAAGGTGATCCGCCACTGTACAGGCTGCTAGTGCAGTCTGTGGAGCACAGGTTTAATGTGACTGGCCCTAGAAGTACCTGTCACATGCCTGGCTGCCGCATTCTGTCCACCTTGCTGCAGCCTTCCCTAGTTACTGGTCTAGCCTCTACCTGGCCCTCTCTATCTCTCTCTCTCTCTCGCCACCTATTCGTCTTCCTTGCCTCTCTCCTCCCCAGACCTGTTCTGGTACTGTACTTGCTTTACTCATGCTCTGCCCTCCGTTACTCTTCATACTAGAAGACCACATATCACAATCTGCACTGTGCACCCTACTCTTTAATCACTGCATCTTCCCTCTTCCTACCCCGGTCCCCCTCCCATGTCCTTCCCCTACCCCTTGTGAGCCTTCTATGTTGACCGTGTGGTTCCAGACAGCTCACCTTCCCCTTATGACCCATGCATATGCAACATAGTTGTGGAAGCCATCTGCAACACTGATTGTTTGCACAGCTTGTTTGGCTGTACAATTATTTATCTCAACTCCTGCTCTCACCTCTGCTGTCTTGCTAGTATGTTGTAATTGTTGTGTATCACCTTGTTTTCCTTGTGTCACAATATTGATGTACTTTCTGCTTGACTCTATATACTGTATAGCAGGAAATATTCACTGTCTTTTTATTTTCACTATATTCACTGGTTCCATATTAGAGTGAAAATAAAAAGACAGTGACTATTAGGTAGATCACTATATATATAGCAGCACTAGAGTTTCACCAGTGAAAATAAGAGGAAGTGAACATGTGGGTGTGTGCTTGGAGCGCTAAATATAAAGGGCATGAATTTAAACTGCTATACAGTATGTTGCACTCAACTTGTATTACATATTCTTATTGCTGTTTATGTCCATGCAGTTTATACCACTGTATTGTAACTACTGCGTATTATCCTTTATTCTGTACTTGTTATACCAAGGTCCACCTCCAAAATGAGCCTTGCTCAACGGTGATCACCTGGTTAAATAAAGATTTTGATTGACTGATTGATTGACTCTGCACTAGCCACAAATGGTGGATATCATTCGCCAGTAGCCCTAAGTACAAGGCATTGCAGTAGTCAAGGAGGGTGGTCACAAAGGCATGGACCAGGGTAGAAAGATCATCTTGAGGAACCAGGAGTTTCACCCAGGCGATATTCCTCAGATGGTAAAACGAGGTCTTGACAACAACTGACACCTGAGATTATTTCAGAGTCAGCACATTGACAAAAATAATGCCCAGGTCATGCACCTGATGTGAGGTGATCAGCTGAGTATCCCCAAGCCAAATCCCAGATGACTGTCCAGCTAACACACACGCCTCCCGATGATCTGAGTCCACCACCAACACCTCAGTCTTATCCGAATTCAGCTTCAGCCAAGTGGCACTCATCCAGTCCTGGATCTTGGAGAGACAGTTGTTAATGCTCAACACCAGCTGCTGATCCAGGACACCAGGAAAAGCCACAAACCTTGGCTGAAGACAACCGCCTCTCAGTCCCACTACTAGCAAACCACAACCAGTGATTTGCAAAGCTGCCTGATAGCATAACTTAGAGCACTCTGCAGTGGCCTGGAGTGCCCAGGAGACCCGCTCTCCATGGTCTCTCTCTCAGAGCACTCCCCACCCAGCTGTGACCAGTGATTGATGCTGGCCACCGATCTAGAACACCGGGAAAAGGCGCCAACCTCTGCTGAAGACACCCGCCTCTCAGTCCCACAGCTAGCAAACCACAACTGGTGGTTTGCAAAGTCACCTGACAGCTGAACTCAGATCACTCTGCAGTGGGCTGGACTGCCCAGGAGACATGCTCCCCACAGTCTCTCTCTTTCTCTCTCTCTCGGAGCCCTCCACACCAGGCAGCGACCAGCGCTCGATGCCAGCCACCAATCCAGGACACTGGGAAAAGCTGCAAACCTCAGCTAAAGACAGCTTCTTCTGAGTCCCACTGCTAGCAAACCACAACCAGTGGTTTACAAAGCCGCCTGACAGCTGAACTCAGATCACCCTGAGTGGTCTAGACTGCCCAGGAGACCCTCTCCTGACGGTCTCTCTCTCAGAGCCCTCCCCACCTGGCCATGACCAGTGCACGATGCTGGCCATTGATCAAGGACACCGGGAAAAGCTGCAAACCTCAGCCAAAGACAGCTGCCTCTCATTCCCACTGCTGACAAACCACAACCGGTGGTTTGCAAAGCTGCCCAACAGCCGAACTCAGGTATGCCAGGCTCAGACCTCAGAGTCGTTGGGACACAGTGACTCTTGGTGCTCTTTTTAGACTAACATATTTCAAAAACAGGCACCTCACTTCCCATTGGTGCGCTCTTGTTTGGAGCCCTGATGCAATTGCCTGCCTCACCACTCAATGAATTGTGGCATAATTTTAACTGCCTTTAGTCCTGTTTTTCAGTCCTGCTTAATAGTCATCTTTAGCCTAGCAATTGCAGACTTTTAAGAATTGTTGTAACAGCAAATATTGTTAATTATCCTGGGCTTTCTAACTAATGCTAGACAGAGTAGCTCTCGTACAGTAATAGCTGCAGTTGTCTTAGATCTTGTGGGCTGAAAATAGTTAGATCCCTGTAGGAGTATTCAGGTTGCTCTCCCACTGCTTGTGTTCTTTAGGATCCCTAGCCAACCAAGCACTCACTAATCCCATACCCTCCCAGGTGCCTTTGTCTAACTTGTAACCCACCCTGTTTCTTTGTTTACCTGACACACCACCCTATAGTCCAGCTGTACTTAACCCACTTCTCTACCTCTCTCCTCAGAGCGCCCCGCAGTGGGATGGACTGCCCAGGAGACCCACTCCCCATGGTCTCTCTCTTGGAGCCCTCCCTGCCCAGCCACGACCAGCGGTCAATGCTGGCCGTTGATCCAGGACACTGGGAAAAGCCGCAAACCTCAGTCAAAGACAGCCACCTCTCAGTCCCACTGCTAGCAAACCACAACTGGTGGTTTGCAAAGCCGCCTGTCAGCTAAAAAAACATGCCTGCTCTATCTGGACACTTAGATAAATAGATGAGGTGTATCACATGGTTGCAATTTACTAAGTGCCCGATTGGCCGATAAGCACCCTATACAAAACGTCCACTTGGGGTGCTATCGGCAGCTAATGAGCATTACAAAATTAGGCTAGCAAAAGGGCAAACTAAGGCTGCTTATAATTAAAATCTGATAACTTGAAAAAGGAAGCTAGCAATCCGGGATGAAAATTAATTTACGTACTGCTAACTAGCTGGGACAATCAAAAACAACACAGTACAACCAATATACACTGAAGTGAATTACTGGCTGCCAGAGGCAGAATCTCTTATTACAATGATGGCAAGTGGGACAGTGTCTGCAGCTCTCTATATCCTGATAGTCCTCAGCTCCGATCACATCCTAAATTGTGTGGGCCAGGGTCTGGAACAGGGAACCACCTCTGCTCATCCTGAGTGCATGAATGAACTATCCCCTGACACCCTCCTGCCACAGAGAATATACCTGTATGGGCTCAGGTGACTCGGGACATTCTATAACATTACCATGTATATCAGGGAACAAAAGAGTGTACCTCACTTCCTGATACCAAAATACCTAACCAAACTACTCAAGCACCTAATACTTATGCTCGGTGGGAACATAGAGGAAAACCCTGGCCCCCCTCCTATCAACACACTTCTATCCACACAAAACAGAGTCCAATGGGACACTGCAAAGGGAATAAAAATAGTCCTTATTAACATAAACGGCCAAAGGCCTAAAATTCATGAGCTGGACACCTGGGCAAGCCTTTACTCACCGAATAATCGCAGTATGTGAAACGTGGCTCAAACCTTCAATACTGGACTATGAGGTTGGTTTAAAAGGGTATAACATTTTTAGGCAGGATAGACTATGGAAACAAGGGGCAGGGGTCCTGATACATGTCACATCTTCTCTTAACTCTACAATGATAGCCACCCCAGACCTAACTCCCTCTGCATGTGAAGCACTTTTCATAATCATTCTACTTAGAGGAACGAAACCACTGCTGATTGGTGCAGTATATAACACCCCAAAATCTCCACTAGAATCTCTGAACATGCTACTAAAAGCCCTTCCAAACCTGCCCAAAGGGGAAAAAATAATTACCGGGGATTTTAACATCCACTGAGGGTCCTCTAAAATTGGGGAGGTAAAAACGGCACTCCAAGAAACTGGCCTGACCCGACTAATACTTGACCCTACCAGGCAAAACAGAAAAACGGGTGAGCATGCACACAGCACTGGACTGGTTACTCACTACTAACCCTGAAAGAGTCAACCTGGTGGGGACTTTTTCTGACTCCCTGAGTGACCATTTCCCCACATATGGAATATGGAATATGGAGAAATGCTTTCCCTACCACCCCCCAGAATACTCAGGACCCAAAACTTCTCAAACTTTGACCTAAATTCCTTCCTCAGCACCCTGGCAGAAATAGATTTGTGACAAATCAAATGGGCCCTTAGCCTAGGCTATGCCCTTGACTTCTTCATTGTAAACCTCCTGTCAGATGCCAACAAACATGCTCTGCTAAAACAGCTCAGAGTGAAAGGTCAGGATGCCAGATGGCTCACCTGTGACCTCAGAAAACTAATGAGGAGTAGGGATGTGGCTTGGGGTAACTTCAAATCCACTGGCCAGGCCTCTGATTGACAAAAGTTCCACGAAATTTGCAACAAATGTAAGCTTGAGAAGAGCCAAACAATCGACACCTCCAAAAACTTCAGGATAACAACCTATCCAATCCCAAAACATTCTGAAGACAAATTAACAATCTAATCAAGGGCCAAACCCCTAGGAAAGTGGAGATACAGAGGCAAATGAGAACTGCCACAAGACCCTGCAAGCTGCTGCTGAGGATCTTAATACATTCTTCTCTGAATTGGACAAGTTTAAAACATACACTCCCGGACCACCCACACCCCCTTAAACCCTGGTAAAATGAATGCCCACATCCCAGAATTTCACCTCTAACTGACCACCAAAACAGAAGTACTGAAGTTACTAAAGGGGGATCAAATGCTATGGCTCTGTGGGGCATGCCAAAACTTCTCCACCTCGCTGCACCTGCCATTGCCAAATCTGTAGCATGGCTATTAAACCGATCTCTCCTTGAAAGGCACATTCCCTCACTATGGAAAGTCGCCCTTGTCTCCCCCATCCACAAGGGTGGCCCATGGGAACAGGTTGAGAATAACTGCCTGATATCTATCGTATCAATCCTCAGCAAAGTGCTAGAGAGGGTG
Source organism: Neoceratodus forsteri (assembly GCA_016271365.2). Taxonomy (NCBI): domain Eukaryota; kingdom Metazoa; phylum Chordata; order Ceratodontiformes; family Ceratodontidae; genus Neoceratodus; species Neoceratodus forsteri. The sequence goes on along the minus strand of CM057456.1, from coordinate 170,843,257 downwards.
ATTTACAATCAAATAATGGCGTATGTAGAGATACATGGCATTTTTACTGTGCAGCAACATGGATTTCAAGAAGAACCATGGCACAGATACAGCACTGATAGCTCTAACCTGAGAGATATTCTCTGTACTATATAAGGGGATGCTCACTGATGCGGTCTTCAAAGACCTCACCAAAGCATTTGACTTAGTGGACCACCAATTCCTCCTTGCTAAACTGAGATGGATTGGCCTGGACAGCCACACAGTTCAATGGTTCACTTCCTACCTTCAGGGAAGAAAACAATTAGTGAGATGGCAGGGTACCGTGTCGAATAAGCATCCGATCCTGGATGGGGTACCCCAAGGATCTATCCTGGGGCCTCTGCTCTTCTCACTATTCATCAATGAACTGCCTAAATACTGCAGCAGGGCAAAAATTACCCTATACGCTGATGATGCTGTACTATACAGGTCTGCCGGTGAAGCAGCTACCCTAAATAATCTCTTAAAAAACGACCTCCTGATGTTGGAGAAACAGCTAAACAATAACAAAATGGTGCTTAATTGGAGAAAAACCAAAGCCATGTTATTTGGTCCAAAAAAACTACGACCAGACAGGTCTAAAATGCTAGATCTCTCTAGCTAATGGGCCCAAGATTAGCACAGTTGAGTTCCTGAAATACCTTAGGGTCACCCTGGACCAGGACTGCACCTTTAAGGCTCACATAGCCCAACTCAACAGGTCCCTGAACCAAAAAATTGGCATCCTATATCACCTCAGTCCTTTTCTTACCCAGACCTCCAGATGCAGAATTGCACAGGGTATCCTCCTACCTTCCATACTACATGGCTCTTCGGTACTGCCCATGGCCAAAAACACTGAACTGCAGAAATTAGAAACTATGTACAACAGGATAAGCAGGTTTGTGACTGGAGCCCCTGTCAGAGAACACCACTGTTGGGCCAGACCCTAGCTTGGCCTACCCTGGACAACAGGCTAAAATATATTTTTCTCTGCCTAGATTTTAAGCTCTGGCAGCTGAATGCCCTTCCCCCTCCCCAAGTCTAACAAACCTCCTAAAGCCCAAATTAAATGGCTTACCTCTAAGGTCCTCGATGAGACAGCTACTAACAACACCCAAACTGACCAAGGGTCCAGGGCATTCTCCAATCTCATACCCCCCTCAGGAATGCTCTCCCAATTACCCTACAGGGAAGTACCTCTATAGGAGGACTCAAAAAAGGCATAAAAACCTATCTACTAGGATTTAATCAGTGCAACTGCTTCCGCTGACATGCTGGTACAACATCTTGCATATCCACTCTATCTTGCTAGCTATGAATGTGAATCAAAGATAAACTCCACTGTCATGTACAAAGATACATATATATATATATATATATATATATATATATATATATATATATCTATATATATATAGATATATATATATATTCATGGCTAAAAAAATCAATTTAATGCATCAGTTAGAGTGTTCCATAACAAAGCGAGAAATTTAATATTAAGGTTCCCCCTTACCCCACCCCACCCACTCCCCACCAACAGGCATTGGGGTGTGCGTTGGGGTCGTCATTCCTAACTCTCACCCCATTCTCCTATGCTGCACCACCTCAGCTTGTTTACACATGGGATGGGGTGAGAGTTAGGACCGACGACCCCAACGCACATCCCGATGCCTGTTGGTGGGAGGGGCAGAGTGGGTTACAAGGGAAGGTGGGAACCCTAACATCAAATGTCCTTGTTTTTGTCACTGTGGAACAACCCTAACTGATGTATTAAACAGAGCTTTTTGCCATATGTGTATATATATATATATATATATATATATATATATATATATATTATATATATATTATGGTAACAGTAGTGCTACCATAGTTAGAGTTGAGGAGCCATTTCTATGTTAAACCCCAAAACTTTGCACCTTAATAACTTTACAACCGTTTGACAGATTTGGCTGAAATTTGGAATGCATGATCAAGAGCCATAGGCCTTGGCACGTGCCAAGTTCTGTACCAGTCGGATGCACAGCTGCAGGGATTATTAAGCATGATACGCGGCGTTTCGGCGTTTCTGGAATTCTACGATCGGCGTGACAGGTGCGCACGCGGTTTGCGAGACCAGCCCAAGATCTTCAGGGAATGTGCATCCAGGGTCCCCAATGTGTCTTTTGAAGATTTGGTGAAAAAATATTAAACGGTTCAAAAGTTATTCAAAAAACAATTTCCCATTATAAGTCAATGGGAAAAGTTAACAAAAAGTTCAACACTTTCGCAAAAGCATTTTTACTTTTGCAAATGGGTCTGTTACTTTCACAAATTGGCAATTTTGTTTTCAGTTGGCGATTAGAAAAATGCTTGGCATTTAAATTTGGGACCCTCTAGCAACCTAATTCTTTTTGTATTCACCTAGTCGGACCCTGAGGATGCTAGCCATGTCTTTATTTTGGGGTAAAACACCCCAGAAATATGTTTTTCAGATTTCTGGAAAAAGTACTTTCGCAAAGTACTTTCATGCTCACGAAAGTGTTGCAAATGTTTGCAAAAGCTTTCGCAAATTGCGACAGTAATTTTCTAGTCTATGGGAAAATGACAGCAATTCTTTGGCACTGCGCTGCAAAAGAACGGTTGGGAGTTTTGAGCTGAAATTTGGAGGGAACGCAGCCGACATCTCACAGATGTGCCTTTCAGTGTTGTATTAAAAAAATATTACATGGTAGCAAAGTTATGGCACTCCAAAGTTGACATTTTTTCCCATAGGATAACATTACGGCGCCCGATGCATTACAGGAATCCTTTGGCACCCTGCTGCAAAATAATGGTTTGGTCTTTTTTCCTGAAATCTGGAGGGAAGACAGCCAACAGCCCACAGATGTGTCTTTCAGTGGTTTGGTGAAAAAATATTACAGGGAGGCAAAGTTATGGTGCTCCGAACTTCTCTTTTTTTACCATAGGATAACATTACGGCGTTCGCCGTGCCTTTCAGGGCCCGTATCTCGGAAACGGTGCGAGATACGGACTTTTCATCAGAAAAATGGTTAGCCCCAGAACAAGCCAGGACAGTCATAAATCATATGACTTTTAAATTTTTTTTCTACGTCGTACGGTTCCTGAGATATAACCTATTTAGTATTCCAAGTCCTCATTTTCTGCTCCGATACCCATTATTATGCATACATTCTTTGTACTCACTGTCTTTCTCTATTCAGCTTTTGGGGAAAACCAGCCTGTGCGCTTACATTACTGTTACCATTGCCCTTTCCGCTTGCGGTTCCATGCCCGTTCACTTACCGTTGACATCTCGCCACCACGTACATCATCCTTTGCGCTTTCATTTGCGCTTGCGTTCTGTCATTTTTGCCATTTGTGTCTACCGTTACTGTTTCTCTTTCTGTTTCACTTTGCGTCACCATGCCCATTGACATTTCCATTTACAGGCACCATGTTACTATGTGACAAGACATCATGTGGCACACCGTTCCGGTCTACGCCACCATGTTCGTTACCCTTTCTGTTCTCATTCGCGCTTGCGTTACCTTGTGCACCACTGTTAGCACTTCTGTTTGCGTTGCTGTTCCTGTTACTATGCCACAAGACATCATGTGGTGGAAGTGCGGGGCCCTTTGGGCCCCGTGCTCCCGCTGCTGCATTACGTGCTGGGAGCGCAGAGCCCTATGTGCCTTATCCTTTGCGTTTTCATTTGCGCTTGCGTTTCTGTTATTTTTTGCCATTTGTGTCTACAGTACTGTTTCTCTTTGTGTTTCACTTTGTGTCACCATGCCCATTGACATTTCCGTTTGCAGGCACCATGTTACTATGTGACAACACATCACATGGCAGACTGTTCCCGTCTATGCCACCATGTGCATTGCCCTTTCTGTTGTCATTTGCGCTTGCGTTACCATGTGCGTCACTGTTAGCGCTTCTGTTTGCGTTGCTCTTCCTATTACTATGCCACAAGACATCGGTAGGTAAGGCCATGCAACTACTAAGTGGTACGTTGTGTGCAGCTGCAATCAGGGATGTGTACGTTTGGTGTACATGGCCTCAGTTTTGCTGTTGATCTCCACTGAGCATGCAGTACCTGGTCAGGTGGGTGGGGATGTCTCGTAGTACATTTAGACAATTGTTTGTTCTTTCTGTCACCTGCTGCTGGATGTCTTTCATTGGTTGTGTTGATTTGGTCCTCCCCCATACTTGCATGTGTGTGTGTGTGTGTGTGTGTGTGTGTGTGTGTGTGTGTGTGTGTGTGTGTGTGGTGCTGGGGGTGAATTCGGAGTTAGGGTTTTCAACCTAACAGCGAATTCCTCACTTTGTCACTGTGGAACAACCCTAACTAATGCATTAAACGGAGTTTTTGCTCTAATATATATATATATATATATATATATATATATGTGTACTGTATACAGTGTATATAGATGTATACTACATCTGTGTATATATATATATATATATATATATATATATATTAGGGCAAAAACTCCATTTAATGCATCAGTTAGGGTTGTTACACAAATATGAAATTCAGTGTTAGGGTGAAAGCCTCTGGTCCCCATCCCGCCCCGGAACTGAGCTGCGTGCACATTGTTGTCGTCCAACCTCACCCCATCACATGTGTAAAGAAGCAGAGGTATAGGAGAATGGGATGAGAGTTAGACTGACGACCCAACGTGCACCCTGAAACCGGTTGGGGGTGGGCTGGAGGAGCCATGGGGGGCTTTCAACCCTAACACCGAATTTCCTCACTTTTGTCACTGTGGAACAACCCTAACTGATACATTAAATGGAGTTTTTTGCCTTTAATTTCCCTTCTTTTTGAGAATGAGGATGATAAATAGTGAATGGTGAATGGAATGCGGTGGCGAGCACGGGGCCCTTTGGGCTCCACGCTCCCACCATGTGATGTCTTGTTACTTAGTAACAGGAGCTGCAACACAAACACAAACTGCAAAGGTTATGCACATGGTAAAGCAAATGTAAATGGTAAAGCAAACAATAGAAACGCAAGCGTAAAATGACGCCGAAGCGAACGGTGACGCAAACGGACACGCAAGGGCATACGAAAATGCAACTGGTAATGCGCACAGTGACGGCACCAGTATTGTAAATGCAAATGTTAAGTGTTACAGCAGCAAGAACACCAAAGGGAACAGAAACGAAAACACGAATGGAAGTGTACATGTAAACGAGAACCGTAACGAGCACGGGCATGGTACCGCAATTGTAAATGAAAATGGTAACGTTAACATAAACAATAACACCAAAGGAAACAGAAATGCAAAAGGAAATGGAAGCACATATGGAAACACAAACCATAATGCGTACGGGCACAGTAACTCAATAGGAAACACAAATGGTAACAGTAATAGCAATGAAGACGCAAAACAAAAGACAAATGCAAACGAAAAGGCTGCCATAAAAACAAATGGCAATGCACACGGTGATTCAAACTGAAATGCAAACACAAAGTGTAGTGGAATGCAAATGGTAACAGTAATGCAAACGCAAGTGCAAACGAGAACGCAAAGGGTGACGCACACAGTGGCGTACATGGGAACGCAAACAGGTACATAAACGCAAGTGGAAACAATAACTGTAACATTAACAGAAGCGCATACCCTGTTTTTTCCAACAGCTGCACAGAGAAACACAGTGTGTACAAAGAATATATGCTTAATAATCTGCCTCGGAGCCGAAAATGAGGTGTTGGAATACTAAATTGCTTATATCTCAGTAACCGTACGACATAGAAAAAAAAAAAAAATCACATGATTCATGATTTTCCTGGCTACATTTTTGCTAGGGCTATGCATTGTCACAATGAAAATTCCATATCTCGCACCGTTTTCGAGATATGAGCCCCGAAAGGCCCGGCGGATGCCCCCATCTTAGTCTATGGGGAAAAAAGTCAACTTCAGAGTACTGTAACTTGGCATCTGTGCAATATTTTTTTCACCAAGCCATGAAAAGGTACATCTGTGAGATGCTGGCTGCTTGCCCTCCAAATTTCAGCCCAAAAGACCAAACCGTTCTTTTGCAGCAGGGTGGCAAAGAATTCCTGTCATTTTGGCCATAGTCTGGAAAAGAACTTTTGTAATTTGTGACACCTTTCACAAAAAGTTGCGAAAGTGTTGCAGGTGCGACACTACTTTGTGACACTACTGTTCCCAGAAATTTGAAAAACATATTTCTGGGGTGTTTAACCCCAAAATAAAGACATGGCTATCATCCTCGGGGTCCGACTAGGTGAACACAGAAAGAATTGTGTCCCTAGATGGTCCCAATTTTAAATGCCAAGCATTTTTCTGATCCGTAACTGAAAACAAAATAGTGGATTTGCGACACTAGTAGGGCCATTTGTGACACTAAAAAGTGTATTTGCTACACTTTCGAACTTGTTAACTTTTCCCATTGACTTATAATGGGAACTTGTTTTTTTAATAACTTTTGAACCGTTCAATATTTTTTCACAAAATCTTCAAAAAGCACATCGGGGACCCTGGTCACATGTTCCCTGAAGTTTTTGGACCTGTCGCTCAAACCGTGTGACCTGTAGGCGTGAACAAAGAATGCACAAAAAAGTGTAATTGCACATCCAGATGTCACTTAATAACTCCGCAGTCATATACCTGACCAGTATAAAAGTTGGCAGATCCCAAGATCTACATGCCCAACCGTGCATACCAAATTTCAGGCAACTACGTTGAATGGTGGCAAAGTTATTAAAGTGTAAAGTTTCAACCTTTAACCTTAAATGTGCTACTCTACCATAATGTATATACAGTATATAGATATATATATGGAATAATCACTTATAGTCACTTATAGCTGAGTATCATCTGCACAGCAGTGAAAACTCAAACTGTACTGCCTAACAATGTCTCCTAATGGCAGCATATACATTGCGGACAACATGGGTGACAGAATGGAGGCCTGCGGCACGCCGCAGGATAGAGGAAGAGAATCAGAGGCATAAATCCCAGTGACAGCTTCCTGAGTTCTACCCTCAAGGAAATATTTTCGCCATCTGAGGACCATACCAGATAGTCCACAGATGAACCACAAGCACTTCAATAGCACACCATGGTCCACAGTGTCAAATGCCGCAGAGAGATCAAGAAGGACCAAAATGGAATAAGTCCTCTGATCTCTCGCTATTAGGAGATCATTGAGTACCTGGAAAAGGGCCATCTCGGACTATGTCTCTTCCTAAATCTGGACTGGAGAGAATCATAAACATTGTGGGTGGTAAGATGGTCATCCAGCTGCAGCACAACCATCTTCTCAATAACCTTGCCCACGAAAGGCAGGTTAGAGGAAGGTCTGTAGTTGGCCGGACAGTCCGGGTCAAGGGAGGATTTTTTCAGGAGCAGTCGCATGACCACCTCCTTTAGGGGATCAGGAAAGATCCCCCTCTCCAATGAACTCCAGAGTATCTTAGCAAGTATCAGGCCGAGTCATGTGGGACCTGGATCCAAACTACAGCTGGTTGGCCACAGACTCTGGATGACTCTCAGGATGTCAAGGAATTCAGGCCAGCTAAAGTCAGTCCACACAAACCAGGCATCTGTGACCTCGTACCAACCACCGTAGTACCACGTAGAGGGGGACTGGCCAATCTTGGACCTGATGGCGGCAACCTTATCTGCAAAAAAATCGAGCAAACTCTTGTATGAAGCTAGCCATGCTGCCCCCCCCACCCCCAAAAAAATATTCAACTTTTACCAAGTGGTCCAGGATTCAGTTCCACATCTCCTGACAGGATCAACAGCAGAAGTATAAAATATAGCATTTATTTTTAACACGGGGAAAGCACAAGACCCTTTGCTTGCTGTTGTCACCTGCCAGAGCACAGTGTATAGCCAGGGATCAAGTTATCCTAAATGGATCAAAGGGGATTAGACCTGCAACATTTATGAATTCACCCCTACAGACATAATTAAAGGCAGTTGTTCCTTTGGATTACATTTCTATTGTACCCTTCATAAAAGGAGCTAAAGGCACATATATAAAGAACTCCAATGAAAACGGCAGAATTAATACTCAATCTATACATTTCAACCTCATTTCTATCTGATTAAAATCACACTGAAAGCACTTTATTTATACCAACTAAAAGCTTAAAATTTACCATGATGCCTCCCTAGAGCCTCACACCATTGACTCATTCCAGTGACTCTTGCCACTTGTGTAAGAGCAAATCACATGAGTGCCATGAAGGCAGCCTGGGCTTTTGATTGCTGCAGCCCCACCGCTGCTGATGTCAGCTATTTGCTAGTATGCTCCCATATCGCCTGCCAGCCATGACTCAAGCTAACTGTCCTGAAGTAGATAATACCTCCACAGAGCAAAGTTCTTTTGACTGTTTGAAGCATTGTTTTTGTTACAGCCTGCTGCACCTTAAGAGCTGGTGCTGAAAGTCCATGTCTGTGGTGGGCAGAACAAACTTTTTTTTTTATATTATTATTTATCCTCCTGTGGCTGCCTCTCTACACCCCAGCTGTACTTCTCACAGCCCGTAAGCTGGGATCCAGCCGCCGTCCATCTCGCCCAGGACCGCTGGCACCCCCCTATAGCCCCTGCGACTTACCCCCCACAGCGGGGTGGTCAGGAGCCCCCAACTCCCCACCCAGATGGATCCAGCTCAGGGTGCCAGCATCCCGACGAACACTCATGGACGGCCATCAAGCCGTGGGAGGCGCCACTCTTTTCCCTTGTTCCAGGATTCCCCAAGTCAGTGGGTGTGCAATAACGTTAGCGGTCAGGAGCGCACACGCCCAGAGTGCGCCCATGTCCAGGCGTCTGCCCCCCAACTCCTCCCCTAAGTATGGCGTGCACCTCCACCAGGTGGCAGTCGGGCACCCACCTTCATGGACCCCCATCCCTGGAGTGGGAGAGCAGTGCTTCGGACGCTCAATCCCCCTCCTCACCTGCCAGCCTCTTGTGACCTGAGCTAGCTCCAGAACCCAGGTCACTGGCATGGTGTGAGGTGTGGCATCCAGCACCTTAACCTCAGCACCACCGGGCCGGCAGGCAGAACAAACTTTTGATTGATTGTTGCAGCCTCAGCCCTTGCTGACATCAGCTAGCTGCTGGTATGCCATCATAACCTGTTCTGGCCATGAATCAGACTAAGTGTCCAGAAGCAGGTAATTCTGCACAGAAGTGAGTTTCTTTTGGCTGTTTGAAGGGTGTTTCTTTTATAGCCTACTGTACTTCAGGAGCTGAGGTGCTGGAAGATGGTTGGTCAGACCCAGATAGGCTGACACATTCCTTCTCTTCACCAACATTAATTATCCAGATACGAATATGAGCACTGTGTTCAGGCAACAGGGCAAGGGTGGTGATGACTATGTCAGGAGTCAATGACGCTGTCACAGTGTCTGTGGTGGTGATAGTTGTGGCATCAGTGGTGGTGGATAGTGGAGATGAATGTGGCTGTGGAGGTCACAGTGGCTGTGGTGGAGACTATAAATTTAGGTACACTGGTGGTGGCTGTTGTGGCAGCAGTGCTAGTAATGGTCCTAGAAGCTGTGGTTGCAGTGGCAGCAACAGTGCAAGTGTCTGCTATGAGGATGGGACTGGTGGTTTGGACTGGGCAAATACTTCCTGGGCAGGATTGTAATAATGGTAACAGTCATGGGGGAAGCAGTGGTGACACTGCTGCTACTAGTGGCACTGGTGGCTGCTGCTTGCAGAACAGAGGGTCTCAGGCATAAGTTGTGTTACTGTAGGCATGGTGCTTACAGTCGTGGTGGTGAGGAATCCAGTAGTAGAGGTAGTGCTACCTCCCCCACTCACAATAATGATACCACTGCCAGAACCTGATTTGCTTGGACAGAAAATAAGCTTGGTGTGCCTAATTGACTCAGAACATCTCCCAGCATCTGCTGCACCACTTGGGGCTGATGGGCGATTAAATTTGCTGGGGCTAGACTCAGCATGTCTGTGGTGTCCCTGATCTCTGGGCATGATTTGAAACAGCTACTACTCAGCTATATGGGAATACTACAGCTAGTGGCTGTAAGTTAGCAGCAAAGTTTATTATAAACTGGCAAGAAGTATTCCTGAGCTCTAATTGGTCAGTGCTGCGTTTCAACAGTGATGTTATCCCAGCAAAGCATCACACCTATTCAAAAAACAACAAAAAATGTACTTTAAAATGTTATTTTCTTTAAAAAAAAAAAAAGCAAACCATTTCACAATTGCAATAATGTACTCCAGGGCATGTGTCATAGGAATAATGTTACTTCATTGGTGTTGGATGCAATTGGCCTGTGACCTCATGCCCAAACACCTGTGGTGTTATGTTATCCCAGCATGACACATGTTTTGTCATGCCTTACTGCTTAAGTGACTACTGTAGTGCAGGTAATACAGTGAGCAGAGAGTGTATGTGACTAAAATGTTATCCTGTTTCAACAAATAGTTTAGTGCAAGGCCATCCCCCACAACTCAAGGCAAAATAAACACCATTTGTTATGCCACTCAGTATCACTGCTTTGACAGGAGGAGTTGTCCCAAACATGCAGATGAGTCCATTGGGCATGCAGGGCATAATCGGCCATTTGCATGCACAAAGACTTTGTCTTTCATATCTTCACACATGAAATCGAGTCCGGAACCAGACGGCACTAAAAATATTCACACACAGTTCACTGAGTCAAGCCTGACCCACTGAGACAACTGCAGCAGTTTACAAAAAATACTTTCACAGTTGTACACACAGATAGTGCAGTCTCACAAAATAAAACTGCTACACACACACAGGCAAGACAAGCATACTGACCTATGGGAGATGGGGAAATCAGATGATACCCTCCCCAGTCATACAAGGAACTGAGAACAGAAGCAGATGACAAATACGAACAACTTAATCAGTCAAGCCTGACCCTGACAGTGAAGAAAGGGGACAAGACAGTCTATAGCTACAGCAGTGGGGGATTAGGCATTCAAGTGGCTCCCCACCCCCACCCCATTAGGAAATGACCCACCACCCCATTCTCCCCCCAACCTGACTGGAGCCAGCTTCTGGCACAGCCCACCCGCACCGTCAAACAATGTATACTGTACATGCTCCTGTTCAGTTCAGTCGGTGGCTAGCCATGGTGGTGTGGGTGGGCTGTGCCAGTCACCAGCACTGGTCAGGTTGGGAGGGAAGTGGGGTGGTGGGTCACTGCCTAATGAAGTGGGGGTCCACTTGACTACCAAGGACTGGGTACATTTCTATTATTATACTGATTGGGGCTTGAGGAGGGGGGAACCACTAGACTAACAAGGAAACAAGGAATGGGAGGGGTATTGTATTATTATAACTGTGATCAGGTCTGGGAAGGGGGGATCTCTAGACTACCAGAGACACTGGGTGGGATGTTTATATTACGGAGGATCAGGGCTAGGGGAAAGTGGCCTGGTGCACTCCTCAGTAGCACTAGCATGCAGATGAGCCCATAATGGGCATGCAAATGGCCCATTGTGCTGTGCATGCCCAATGGACTCATCTGCATGTTTGGGATTAATATAACACAAGGGGGTCGCATTGCAAACCAGTGTGTTCCGAGCTGTACCCCTATGAACAGTTGTCAGCCCCACACCCTGATCACGCTATGCCGAATATGGCGGCTCCATGCTGTGCACCACATGACCAGGGTCTGATAGTCAAACCAATTGTGTGGTCAGTTTGGATCGCACTTTCTGTTTGAATATGGCACCAGGGCTGGCTGGACCATTATTTTTGTGTGGCGCATTGTTTATCAGTACATGTACAGCCAGCAGGCTCTGAGTATGGGACCCAAGGTCCCAAAAAATGCAATCAGAAGCCAGGCCTGTCTTTCTTGACCACAAAGGCTGTGGAGCAAAAGAAAATGTACTTCACTATAAAATCACACTGGCACCATATCAATGTGAAAGTGGTGGTGGAGGGTATCAACAGACACACAGACAACACTCCTGCTGCCAGTTACTGAGTACAGCAGCGAGGTCCAAAAAACCCAAAACACAGTCAGAAAGCAAATCTTGACTTTTCTGATGCAGATCAGATTTTAATACTGACAAAAAAAAATACCCATGGAACAGACATTTTGTTGTTGTTGTTGTTGTTGTCACTATGTTAGTCTCAGAAGTTTGAAGGATTAGGCAATCAAAATGACTGTCTCCTGTGCTCTACCAACTCAAAGTGATGAGGTCATATGGTGTTCCTGGCTTTCAGCTCCTAAAACAGCCTCTGATTGCCAATGGAGCTGTGCAAGAATTTGAAATCTCGTTGAATAGTGCTTCCCAAATACTGGCCAAAAGTGGACTATTCAGGAGGTCCATGCAAACTTGTGGGAAGCCTACTATTCATGGCATTTTGGAAATACTATTTGGGCCATGCAGAGTTCTAAAGGGAGGGAGGGAGGGAGGGAGGGAGCCCTGTTGGATCTAGTGCTCACCAATAGTGAGCAGATCCAAAACTGACCAGGAACCACTGGGATCCAGTGATAACCAGATGGTGAGATTGGAGATCTAGCCGAAGGCCAGCAAAGAGACAAGCTCAGTGAAGGTGTAAGACTTCAGAAAAGGACACTTTGTAACATGTATATGTTATTTTGGAAAGTACGAAGGTAACAGGGAGGACAGAAGGGGTGGAAGAAAAATGAAAATCCTTAAAACAAGGATGTCATAAACACTGGAAAATTGCATTGTGGGGGGATTCTGAAGGTAAAGAGTGAAAGGCCCACTGTGGTTCACATCAGGCATGAAGGATGAAGTGAGAGAGAAGAGGAGGGCATTCAGAAAATTCAAAGGTAGCAGAAGAAAGAGTATAGCGAGGAATGTCTAAGGGCTATCAAGAAGGCTAGCAATAGGATCAGGGCAAGGCAGAACTCAGACTCACAAAATTGCAACAGGGGCAAAACTGTAAGCGATTCATCAAGTACATCTATGAGAATTCAATATCAAGAAGGTCAAAGTAAGCTGCAAAAAAAAAAAAAGATGGCTGGGAGGAGGTGGATAGTGGAAAGGAAGAGATACCAAACCAATACTTCTGTTTAGTATTTACCAGGGATGAGATGAGGCCATAGCCACAATGTGGGATAAGGCAGCGGGTGGGGGAGGAGGAAGCTCAAATAGTATAGGCTGCATCATGAAGGAAAGGGTGCTGGAGAGGCTAAAAGGGCTAGGGTAGACAAGTGAATGGAACCTGAGAGGCTGCATTCTAGAATACTCAAGGTAACAGAAGAGGCAATAGTGGTTCAATTTCAAATATTTTTAACTGCTTTTTGGACACAGTGGGTAGTCCCCAAGGACTGGAGGATGGCTGATGTGGACCTCTGCATAAAAGTTGAAGGAAGGATGATCTGGTTAACTATGGACCAGTAAGCCTGACACCTATACTGGGGAAGATGCTGGAGGCCATACTACAGGAAAGACTGGCAGACTTCCTAAAATGGTATGAGTTGCAGGGCAACTGGCAGCATGGGTTCACTGGTGGATTATGCCAAACAAATTTTATTAAGTTCCTTGTCTGGGTGACAAGGGCAGATGACAATGACCAGGCAGTCGATAAACTGTGCCTGGACTTCAGAAACACCTGTGACTGAGTTTCCACAGGAGACTGGTCAAGAAATGAAGGGATCTTGGGTGAAAGAATGAATAGCAGCATAGAAGTAGAGCTGGCTGAGGTTGGGGACTCAGTGGGTAGTAGGAAATGATACATGCTCAGAGGTTAAGGGGTCATGATCAGAGATCCACAGTGATCAGTCCTGGGCCTCATCCTCTTTAACATATTAATACTGTATGTCACATAAGGGAATGCATACAGTGCAAGATCTGCCTCTTCACACCTAACAGAAAGATCTACACAAGGGTGAACACAGGGATGGGGATTAGATACCTAATGGAGGAGCTGGGCAGGGTGGAAAAGGATCTACGATCTGGCAACTAAGCTTCAGTGCAAAAAACTGCACAGTAGTACACATCAGGATTAAGAACCTGATGGAGCACTACATACTGGGAGGATTATACTAGAAAAGAAAGCAACACAGAGGGGAGCACGTGGTCATAATATCAGAAAACCTAAAATCCATGGCACACTGCAATAGGACCATGGGGAAACCAAATAGAATGCAATGGTGCATAGGGAGGGGAATCAGCAGCAGTTGCCAGGAGGTAATCCTCCCACTGTAGACATCATTTGTGAGACCAGGAAAGGTTGCAAGGTCTCAACATGTAAGGCAAGACAAGGCAATTTTATATCTAAGGTGCCCAATCCCGGAGGCTCTGGGTGCCGTACATAATAAAAACAAAAATGCAAAATTCATAAATAACATTGGCGCAGTAGTAACAAGCATTTGTCAATGCCGAATATTTGCTTGCTGGCATTGGCATTGGTAGTGTAGAAGTTACAGAGCTGCATAATAGGAATGGCAGTGAAGTATTGAACTGAAGCCAACCCCACCACCACCCTGCAGAGAGTGACAGGCGTTGGGGTGTGCCTTTGGATCGTCAGGCATAATGACCACGCCATTTCACCACACCCTACCCTGCAGACACTGACAAGTGTCACTGTGCCTTGGGGTCTTTGGCTCTTATGCACACCTCATTCCATCAGGAAATACGGTAAGATGGGCGTGGTATAGGAGAATGGGGTGAAGTTTGGGCCCGAAGAGTCTGAGGCACACCTTGATGCCTCTGACTGGCTGCAGGGTGTGGGTGGGGGTGGAATGGTATGAGCATTACAGGCAAGAATCGCAAGTCACACCCCTGATGCCTGTCATTCTCTACAGGTGGAGCGTTATGGTCGGAAACCCTAATTCCTCAGGCATTCGTTGGTATTTTTACTCCAAATTTTCAACATGGTTTTTGTGACCCCACTTCATGAACAGTGGCAATATCAGTTTGTTAGCGAAAACTGCTTTTGCACAGTGACTACTGACATTTGGCACTACAGGTGCAAAAACACGTTCGAACAGGATGTGAAAATGACAGCAGTACTGTTCATGGGAGGTGTAAAAATGGCAATGTTGAAAATCTGCTAAAATCTTAAAAAAACTGGTGAAGTCATGAGCGTGCATAGAAACTGTGCAATGCACACCTGTAATGTAACTAGTTTGGGGATTTTTTCAGCAGATTGTTAACACAGGCATTTTGGGACCTCCAATCATGAACAGTGTCAGTGTGATTTTCTTTATCTGTCCCGAACAATGATTTCCCACAGCGACCACGCATTTCTGAGCTGAAAGTGTGAAAACACATTTCGGCCATGTTGTGGAAAATGACAGCTGTACTGTTCCTAAGGAGGCGTGGAAAAATGCCACTGGTGAAAATCTGGACTGAAAATATTACAAATTCATGAACTTACGAGGGTGCGTGGAAACTGCGCAATGCTTACTCGTAAAACAATCATTTTATGGAGTTTTGTCACCAAATTTTCAACATAGCCATTTTAAGACCTCTGCTCATGACCAGTGTCACTGTGATTTTCTTAATCTGTCCCAAACATTGTTTTCGCACACCGACTGTACCATTGTGCGCTACATGTGCGGAAACACATTTTGGGCGAAATGTGAAAAATGGTAACTGTACTGCTCATAAGGAAGTGTGGTAAAATGGCACTGTCGAAAATCTGGTGTGTAAATATTACAAATTCTCAAACTTGCCAGCGTGCGTAGGAACTGCGCAACGTGCGCTCCTAAAACAGTCATTTTTGGGAATTTTGTCACCAAATTTTCAACATGGCCATTTTAAGACCTCGGCTCATGACCAGTGTCACTGTGATTTTCTTAATGTGTCCCATACATTGATTTCACACACCGACTGCGTCATTGTGCGCTACATGGGCAGAAACACGTTTTGGGTGAAAAGTGAAAAATGACAGCTGTACTGGTCATAAGGAGGTGTGATAAAATGGCAATGTTGAAAATCTGGAGTGAAAATATTGAAAATTTGTGAACTTACGAGCGTGCGTAGGAACTCTGCAACACACGCTCGTAAAACAGTCATTTTTAGGAATTTTTTCACCAAATTTTCAACTTAGCCATTTTAAGACCTCGGCTCATGACCAGTGTCACTGTGATTTTCTTAATATGTCCCCTACATTGATTTCGCACACCGACTGTGCCATTGTGCGCTACATGGGCAGAAACACGTTTTGGGTGAAATGTGAAAAATGTCAGCTATACTGGTCATAAGGAGGTGTGGTAAAATGGCAATGTTGGAAATCTGGAGTGAAAATATTGAAAATTCGTGAACTTACGAGCGTGCGTAGGAACTGCACTGTTGGCTATGACAGTTCTTGCCACGCTGGGTGGGCTCCCAGCGTGGGACCTGGACAGCTGTTGTTGGGGCCGTGGAGCCGATGGGGATTTGGCACCCCGCCGCCACACAGTGTGCGTGGGGGGAAGGAGCGCATCAGCACTCAATATGCTTGCTTGCATGTGTGTGTGTGGGGGGCTCTACTCACTGAAGCGGAGCTCTCCATTTCAACTGTATGCCACTGCATTTTCCTGCTGTCATAGACAGCTGCAGCAGTGATTGGCTCACTGCGACCGTGCCTGAAAACACACTGACTGAATTGGAAGAGGCTGACACACCTCTAGAAAACTCGTATGATGGCACTATGTTTCTTGCACATGCGTGCAAGCAAACATAAACATGTTAAAACAGCATTTTTAAAAGTCTAAATATAAAATGTAAATAACTGAGGGTAGGGGGGATAAGACCCTCGAGATAAGGAGGGAGAGGAAGGACGTGATAGAAACGTTAAAGTATCTTAATAGATAAATAGAGTGGATTGTAAGACAATAGTTGCCTTGTGCAGAAACATAGGTATGAGGGAAAATTCACTGACACTCACCTGTGGAAATTCAAGAATGTACACAAACACTTTTTCACCAAACGAGTAGTGGGCAAGTGGAATAAACTGCTGGAGGAAGTGGTAAAGGACAAATCAATGGGCAATTTCCAGATGGGGTGGGACAGGCACATGGCATTAGTTAGACAGAAGGTTGCAATGGCAAGGATGTGGGGATCATCACTAGCGCCTAAACAGTGTAGTTAGACGGGATGGGCACACTGGATGGGCCAATGATTCTTTTATCTGTCATCACTTTCTGTGTTTCTACTGGATGTTTTGATGTTTCTTGGTGGGAACATTGTATTATCTGTTACACTCACTCAGGTATAATGGAGTGTGAGTAACAGATATTTTGGTTTTACTCATTTTAGGTACAAGTCATACCTAACTAGTACAACTACAAAGGAATATGTTATTTTTTTATGTTTATATTTTTAAAGGGAATGTTCAGTCCCCCTCTCTCTGAAATGGAATGCTGCACCGTAAAGATCTGAACAAGGTGCCAGCTGTACAAAGGATAAGAGTCCTACCATTCTGTGCACTGAATGCTTGAAATCATATTAGTGTTCTATAATACTGTTTACACTGTAGCGAACTTTGCCATAGATATACAGAAAATTAAGAAGAAAAACATTCTGCAAGTTACAATAAAACTGTCATGATGATAATGTTTTAGATAGAATGTACAAACTGAGATGGTGTTTCATTTAGGAGAATGGTGTGTTGCTCAAGCTCGAAGCAGTTTTGTTGTACTTTTGCATATACAGTAATTCAAATACTTTATAACTTTGTGGCTGTGTTACATCATGGCATTGTTCATGGGTATGTTCTGCTCTATAGTTTGCCTTGACTGCCACAATCATCAGTGTAGGTTATCCTGAGTGCTGACATAATTTATGTAATTGTGTATTACACATAATGAAATATTGCCCAATATATTGAATTTTCAGAATGCATTTATTAAGTAAGCAATATGACAATGCAGGATATTGGTTTATATTCTTAAACTGCATGCCCAGGTGTGTTGGGAGGCATGGGGTGCATGTTTTTTATACAGAGTTCATTTTTTCAAAAGACATCACATTTTGCAAAACATAGGAAATTCCTCAGAGATTGTACACATTTCCCAAAACCTGCACAATGTACATAAGGAATATGTGCGGGTCAGTATGTGATAATGTCTTTATCTTGTACAGTTGCCAGTAACCTCAAGTAACCTCATGCATGGCGAAGCCACGTGTGAGAGTTACGAGAAGTCTCTGACAACTGTACAAGAAAAATGCATTATCACACACTGACCCCTGCATATTCAATTTATGCAACAGGCAGAGACTTTGTGTGCTAGGTCATAATATTTGTAGTGTGTCTGTTTTTTTACATTTTTTAAAGTTTAAGGGTTTATTTCGTGTACTAGTACTGTTGTGTTTCGTTGTGACGAAGGTTGCTGAGGATGTGGGATGTGGACGTGCCAACATCACTGCTAATTGGTGTAGCATTTTTGAAACTGTGTTTAAGAAAATGGCAACTGTGCTTAGCGAGGGAATAAGGGAGCCGGCATGAAAGTGAGCTAGCAAGCAGGAATGATTTTGAAACAGCAGCTATTGCAGTTGGGTGTAAAACCTGTTGAAAGTGCACTTGTGGCTTGGATTGTTTTTTTTTTTGTTGTTTTTTTTATTTATGTGTGGTGGTGAAAGATGTGAGGGATATGGAAGACAGAGTGAGCAGTGCTTCCCATAGAGAGTTCAACGAGAAGTGTTCAATTTTTTTCACTACAGAGAAAAGGTACTGATTTGTAATATTCTTCACCCCCTCCCTTGAAGTTGCAGTAGATAACAGAAGAGTGGTGGATTAAATTACAATGTGAGCGAGCAAGCCGGCTGCTGGCCACTGGGGGGGGGGGCAATGTACAGTTTGAATGGAAAGTATGTCTCTGTGAGTGCTGTTACTTTTGACGAAGTAGTGCCGACAGTGAGGGGGTGACATAGAAACTATGTGGATAAACGGAGTGTAACGTAGTCACTGTGTAGATTAATACATTTATCTACACATTGACTCAGACAAATGGGTTTATCACACACTGTTTATCCGGACTCTTGTTGCATAAATAATTTTTCAAAGTTCAAGTACTGAAAATGACAAATGGAATGCCAGGAGAGGTAGAAAAATCAAATGACAAGGACTTTAAAAACAAGCTACACAGGTACTTAAAGATCATTAGAAATCTTAAAATATACTTAGTTTTTTTATTATATTATTGGTAGTGTATACTAGTAATAGAAACTGGAATTCAGTGATGCAAATATTCCTCAGATGGATGTGTAGTGATTCTACGGTACTTTTTGTAGGGATGTGTGGACCCAAAAAGTCTTGACCCATATTGTCAGGATCAGGATACAGGACAAAGTCCTACTCCTGATTCAGGGTTTTATTTAACTCTAAAACTTGATTAGCGTTTTGCTCATAAAAGTGCTAAAACTTTGTGAAAATGCATAGCTCTTGCCTCACTGTGTTTAACAAACACAGCACTTCTAGAAAATCTCTATAAATACTTTCTGTACAGTTAGTATCGTCCCAAGAAAAAAACTGCTAATCAGTTATTTAAAACCCTGTGATTAGTTCTGAATACTTCTGATTTAAATCAGAACCTTTTGTAAAACATGAGAAAAGCTGCTGAGCCTGAGAAAGGGAGAGTGAGAAAGCAGCCACAGCTTTCTTGAATCAAGGAGGTTATTTTCTAGACTACACTGAACTGAATTATTACTTTTTGGACCTGTGTAAGTAACTAGTATTGATTCTGTTTCTGGGGTGGACTTTTCTTAGTTTTAACTTTTAACTTTAATTTGCCAAGGAGGAACTGTAGCTGGGAGATATTTGCAGTCAGTTGTGAGTAGACCTGATACTTAGCCTTTGTGAAATAGGTGTCTGAAAGGAAGGAAGGCACTCGCTGGGGTGGAGGGTAAGAGTTGTAGGTGACTGTTTCTAGATGGCATAGGTTTACTCCCACCCACCCTTCCTCTCACCCCACATGCCCCAAACGCATAACTTCCTTTATAGCAGGGGCTATGACATCACTTCCCCAAAACTGCTAACAACATACACCTGTTCATATCCTTAAAGGTACAGCACACTGAATAGGGGGTAGAGACACTCACAAGCTTGCACACACTAAAACAAGAGCAAAAAACTAAAAAAGCATCTGTAACTGGAAGAGACACAGACATGTGGGGAGTGGTGCAATGCACTGGCTGTGGAGCAACAGTCTTCTGAGAGACATTCTGGAGACTGCTTTGTTACCCTATTTGCAGGCACCTTTCTGGTCTGAGGGAGGAGGTTGTTCATCTCCATGCTGACCTGGCAAGGATTTGGGAAACCTGTTCACCCACCCAGGGACCACCCAGGCCACTGCCACTACCTCAGAGGTTGCCAAGAAAGAGGAGTGGTTGGACCATGGTGGGCTCAGGGAGGGTGAGGGTGGTGTAACAGAGGTGCATCCTTCCAATTGTTCCTCTCCACAATTCATTCACCACTCTGGCAAAGCATGGTTCCTCTATGGAGGCACTTGCAGTGGAGACCAAGGAGGATGCCGGGAACCTCCACAATGGAGACCCACAGGAGGGTGGCCCAGGACCCCACAGGGAAGAAAACAACTCCTGGTGGGGACTCAATTATTAGGATAGAGAACTGGGGAGGGAGGAAAGGGAGGTAAGATGCCTGCCCGGTGCCAAGGCTTGGAGGGACAGGAAATGAATCCTCAGGATCGTGGGAGCAGCAGCAAGGGGGAGGGAGCTGGATGTCATTATCCACCTAGGGATGAATGACCTGGCTGAGAATAGGATCAGAGCAGTGCAACAGGAGTTTGTTGAGTTGGGGAGGGGCCTTAGACAAGTAGCACACACGGTAACTTAGAAACACAGAAACATAGAATTTGATGGCAGATAAGGACCGCTTGGCCCACCCAGTCTGCCCATTTCCCTACCTGATGGATAAGCTGCAGATTCTTGTTCTCAGAAGTGCTATCTGTCTATGGCATGGATGAGGCTAGGACACTTTGCACCATGGGATTCAATGACTGGTTGAAAAGCTGGTGCAGAGCTCATGGATTTGGCTTCATCGGGGACTGGGGCTGCACCTGGAGGGATGTAGGCCTATACAGGTGCGATGGTCTGCATCCATTATGGAGGGGAACCAGGATCCTAGGTGAGAGGTTTAAATGCTTCAATGGCAAGCATTTAAACTAGCCAAGGGGGAGGCATTGAAGAGGAGAAGGGAAATCTTAGCCTGCCCCAAAAATCTATCTATGTAAGGGAAGGGATCAAAGCAATAGAGCTAAAGGGTAAACATGGAGGAGAGGAGGCACTGTGAGTCACCCTGGAGACTGGAAATGGCTCCACAATCCACACAAGGGTTGTATACAGTCCCCCATCTCAGGGGGAGGAAATGGACAAGGAAATGATAGAAGGCATCCTCGGGATGGCAGAGAAAGGGGAGATATTGCTGATGGGAGACCTGAATATGCCAGATGTTGACTGGAGCACCTTTGCTGCAGCCACATCCAAGAGCAGGGCCATTCTAGATGCCCTACAGGGGGCATGCCTCAGACAGCTAGTTTTGGAACCCACTCAGGATTGAGCAATCTTAGACCTGGTACTCTCAAATTGGGATGGAGAGAGGATCTCTGATCTTGAAGTGGGTAGCCATCTGGGAACAAGTGATCACCAAACAGTGTGGTTCATGATAAACTTAGCTGTAGAGTCAAGCCACACAAAAGTGAAGGTACTGGACTTCAGGAGGGCTGATTTTGTCAAAATAGGAGAGTGCCTCAGAAAAGCACTAGCAAACAGGCAAGAAGGTGGGGTGGAGCAACAATGGGGAACATCAAACCGCCATCACAGAGGCAGCAAGCCTTTGTGTGAAGCAAATAAACAAATCAAAGGGAAAGAAAAAACCACTATGGTTCTCAAAAAAAGTGGCGGGGAAGGTAAGAGAGAAAAAGATAGCATTCAGGAAATATAAGGAAACACAGAAGGAGCAGAACAGAGAACTGTACCAGTTAAAACAGAAGGAATCGGGTAAGGCAGTCAGAATAGCAAAGGCCCAAACCGAGGAAAAGATAGCCAACTCAGCTAAGAAGGGGGATAAAACCTTTTATAGGTACATTAGGGAGCAAAGAAAGACTAAGACAGGGATACTGAGGCTGAACAAAGAGGAAGGTGGTTGGGCAGAGAGTGACAGTGAAAAAGCAGGGTTACTGAACAAATACTTCTGCTCAGTATTCACAATGGAAAAGCAGGGGAAATACCTAATCTGGTCAATAGAAGCACTCTGGATAGGGGGGTTGATATTAGTCCTTTCACAGAAGAAAGGGTTCTGAAAGAACTCTTAAAACTGAAGGTGGATAAGCAATGGGTCCTGATGGGCTTCACCCCAGAATTCTAAAAGAACTAATGGAAGAACAAGTAACACCACTGACTATCCTTTTTAATAAATCATGGGAGGATGGGGTGGTACCTGAGGACTGGAGGAGGGCAGATGTGATTCCCCTTCACAATAGTGGGAGCAAGACAGAGGCAAGAAACTACAGACCTGTCAGTTTGACCTCAGTGGTAGGGAAAATGATGGAATCACTTCTGAAGGAAAGAATTGTTGAGTACCTACAGGCCAGTAGGGCACAGGACCAAAGGCAGCATGGATTCACAGTGGGGAGGTCATGTCAGACAAATCTAATTGATCTCTTTGACTGGGTGACCAAAGCAGTAGACCAGGGAGGGGCTGCAAACGTGCCTACCTAGACTTTAGCAAGGCATTTGACACAGTCCCGCACAAAAGATTAATACACAAATTAGCCAGCCTGGGAGTGGTTCCTAGGGTGATAGCCTGGGTAAAACACTGGTTGGGCAACAGGACACAGTGGATAATAGTAAATGGAGTACACAGTGAAGAAAGGAGGGTTACTAGTGGGGTCCCGCAGGGTTCAGTACTGGGGCTGGTCCTTTTTAATGTCTTTAAAAGTGACATTGCAGAGGGACTGGAAGGGAAAGTATGTCTCTTTGCAGATGACACAAAGATCTGCAACAGGGTTGATACACAAGGTGGGGTGGAAAGGAGGAAAAGGGACTTGGTAAGGTTGGAGGAATGGTCAAATGTATGGCAGCTTAGATTCAATGCAAAGAAGTGCAAAGTAATGCTCCTGGGAAACAAAAACCCAGGGGAAGAGTACACAATGGGGGGTGAGATACAGACAACAA
Source organism: Neoceratodus forsteri (assembly GCA_016271365.2). Lineage (NCBI taxonomy): Eukaryota > Metazoa > Chordata > Ceratodontiformes > Ceratodontidae > Neoceratodus > Neoceratodus forsteri. Next base: position 170,820,175 of record CM057456.1, on the reverse strand, counting down.
CAAAAATGGAAAGGGACCTGGGGGTAGTCATATCAGATGACCTAAAGGTGGGTCAGCAATGTGAGAAGGCAGTAAGGGGGGCTGAGGGGATACTGGGATGCATAGGGAGAGGCATCACAAGTAGAAAACAGGAAATTGCTGGCCCTCTGTACAGACAGTTGGTAAGACCACATCTGGAGCACTGTGTACAGTTCTGGAGACTCCATCTCCGCAAAGACATAGACAGAGTGGAGGCTGTCCAGAGAAGGGCAGCCAAAATGATGCAGGGTCTGCATCAGAAGACATATGAAGAAAGACTAAAGGAGCTAAAGATGTATAGCCTCGAGGAAAGGATTGAGAGGGGGGACATGATAGAAACTTTCAAATACCTCAAGGGAATCAACAAAGTCCAAGAGGGTAGCATCTTTCAGAAAAAGAGATGTGCAGAAACAAGGGGGCACACTTTGAAGATGGGGGGCACGGCTCAGAGGTAATGTGAGGAAGTATTTCTTCACAGAGAGAGGTTTTTGGATACATGGAATAGCCTTCCTGAGGAGGTCATAGAGTCAAAAACAGTGGGGGAATTCAAGAATGCATGGGACAGACATAAGGCGATTCTAGTGGGGGGGTAGGAGTAAGTAGGCTGTTGGTTAACTAGGATCTGCAGCTTATCTGTTAGGTAGGGAAATGGGCAGACTAGGTGGGCCAAGTGGTCCTTATCTGCCATCAAATTCTATGTTTCTATGTTTCTAAACTGAAAATCTGTCACAAAATTGCATAAAACAGCATCAAGATTTATGACACACACATGAAATTGTAAACAGCATTTCAGGAAACAAAAACTGTGAGCTTATGGCACTGATGTGCTGGTAAATTAAATACATAGCAGTCATGCAGTTGACCTCTCTTAGTCTGTTCCCTGCCTCCACAGCGGTGTAACTGTAAACAGACCTGTCTGACCTTAGAGGGGGATCCCATTCCCATTTTGTAGTATCCAATGGGCATTTGACTGTTTGTCATTGTTGCACTAGTGCCTTCTTTGCACAGGAGAGAGTGGCAGAGTACAAAAACTGCCACAATATAAGTTCAGGGAGGTACTGACTGTGACACTCAGAAGCTGGTTCTGATTAACCTATGCTTTTTGTAAAATAAAAATGTGTTATGGACTGTCTCTCATGAGAGATGCTGAGACAGCATGTGAGATCACACACACACAGGTTTTAGATACAAGGTGTTACCTGGAAGGCCAGAAGCTAATTACAGGCTAGAAGATACCTAACTGCCAAGATTGATCATAAATGTTTATAACGGTTAGAGGAAGAAGAGCTGGTTATGACGTTTTAGTGCAAAGTCATAAAAGATGCTTTGATGTCCTGGAAAGGGGAAGCTGATCATAAGATCAAAGAAATGTCATTTGAAAAAGAAAATGAGTTGTGCTGAGATTGCAGAATATTAATTTACCTTCTGGAAAAGACATCCTATGTTTATATAGATACATTTTGTTATATATTCTGACAGAGAGGAGCTAGGTGACCTCATGCAAAGAGGTGGGCAAAGTCAGGTTTTAAACAGTATTCTGTTTTCCATTTACACAAAAATGTTTGGACTCTGAATGCTACAACATCTACAGCACTGTGAGATAAGAATACCTGAGAAGAGACAATTCTAAGTGTACTAGTGGTAGGAATCTGCACTTTTTAAAACCTTATTCTTTTAAGTGATTTGTATGTTTTGTGATATATGGTTCTGTATTTACATGTTACATATTTTGATCTATTTTAGTAAAACTCTATTTTTAGAGCCTACTTGGTCTGTCTTTGAATTGCTTTTCTTTAACAAGTGGAGTATATATGGTTAAAGCAGACACTGTGCATAAGTTTGAATGGTGATACCAAACTGGAAAAAGGTAAGAGAAATCTGAGGTCTTTATTTGAGTTTTTAAGGGTTCATTTCTGTACACCTGGTTAGGTGCCCATAGGCAAAAATATCTGGCCCCCCAAAGACAGAATTATCTGAGCCTGTGCATTGGGTACGCTAGCAAGAGGTTCACAGTTTGAATCCCTCCAAGACTTGAGACCAAAGGTTGATTCAAACCCACAAAACAGACAGGAGGGTTACCCTGTTTCTGTTAACTGTTCATAAGACTGCACTCGGAGGTTGGTACTTTGGGAGTAGAGGGCTGACCTGCTGAGGGGGTTTGTGACACTGACTGCTGAGTGAGCACTGAAACTCTGTGTTGGCCTTGGCCTTCCCTATCCCTCCCCTCCCAATGGCCTGGTTAATCTGTATTTTCCTTTTTATTCCCCTTGGTCCTTTTTTCTTTTTAGCTAGAGTACCTCTCTCTGTCTCCCTCTGACTGTGCCCCCCAAAAATTTAGCCCTGAACACAGAAGAAACAAGAACAAAGTCAGCCACCAAACTTCCCAGCTGCACCTCCCCATCGATGCTTATTCACCCAATGGCCGTAAATCAGTCCATGGTGTCTAGTGTCAGTGGCATGGCACCCCCCTCCTCAGATCACTGCTGCAGTGCCTGTGCCTGCCTGTATTGTAAAAACAACCCCCATCCCCTATTCTCTGGTGTATAGTGGACCCCCCTTCCTCCAATCATGCTGGCCACAAAATAAATATACAGATATTGAGCTAGAGGCCCTTCACCTTCCACGAAGCCTCTCACCCCAAGACTGACACCAGTCCCTAAATTTATTTTTGTGAGCATCAGAACATGCAGTGAAAAGCCTTCAGAGATCCCACAATCTCTTAAAGTTTAAGAGTTTCTGGAGCTCATAGCTGAGCCTTACAACTCAAATGTTTCATTTTTTACTGTGCTTATTCAGGGAACTTAGCAAATTACTTCAATTCCAGCCTGCCGGGTTCAAGTTCCAGGCTATTTTTAAAAAAAAAAAATTTTCAATAAACATAACATTTTTTTCCCAGTGAGCACATTCAGCTGAAATGCAAAAAGAATGATGGATCAAATCTGAGATCCACAGCCATCACAAGCTGCTTAGAAGCCTGTAAAAAAAATAAAGCCTGGCAAATAACTCATCATTAGTGGTCAGTTTATAACCAGAGACAAAGAGAATATCCTAATAAAAAATGTAGCAAATAAAGCCCGTGGCCTAGATATTCAAAGGGTTGCGCATGGCACAACAGTGTTATGCCATGCACAACCCACTGGCGTGCACCAGTAGCGATGTTCAAAAGGGAAAGTGCACGCACAAATCCCAATCTTGAGCGCATCAATAATGTATGCAGGCACAGGTGGGCGTGCCATGCCGCAACCTGCACAGCCCGATATTCAGCAGAGTCATGGCGCAATTCCCTACCTGCTGCTGTACAAAGTTAAGCCCCCAAAAAAGGAACAAATGATGGCCATCCACAGGGTGAGCTGCCACATTGCAGGGCAGCACAACGGTGCTGCTACCCGTGGGTGGGGTTGTGAAATTTCTGCCGTGACGGCGGTGTTTCTGTATGCCCTATCGTGGGTATCTTATGTAAAGACATTTATTCAATATTCTCTTGCGGTTCAGGGTTTCCTTTATAAAGCCTTATCAAGGGTATCGGGTGAGTAAATTTCTCTATCTATTGAGCCTCAGGTCTAGGGACTGCATGGGATGCAAATGGGGCCATAATGACATGCAAATGACCACATGTGCTCTTTGCATAAATTATGGCCCCATTTGCATGTCCCTGAATATCGCAGGTGCTGTGCATGGCGCAATGGCACTTGCGCTAACGCATCTCCATGATCCACTCTGGCCACTTGCGCTGGTGCAGTGCCACTGCACCATGCACAGTGGGGGTGGTCAGGGTGCAATATTCAAAGCTGCTGTGCCATAGCGCAGCTCCGTTGAATATCGCCCACGCCACACCCCTGTGCAACAAAGTTGAGCTGCTCCCAGGCTTGCGCCACAACCTGGCGCAGTTTGAATATCCGGGCCCATGTCTCTAAACTGCATTATATTTATTGGTGGTCAGCAGGAAAGCTGCACATTGAAGGAGCACATTTCCTTTCAATTCCTACCTTGACTCCTGTAATTTCAGAACCAGGAAACCACTCTTGTACCAGAGACCGACCATCATCCAGACAGTGCGTGGCACAATTGTTGAGCAGTTTTGTAGACACTTCGATCAGTCGTCTCACCCTCTCAGGGCACAATAGTGTGGTGGCAAAGCATGAAGCAGAAGCCCAGTGTGTCTGCTCCACCAGTGCACACATGATTGTGAGCTGACGTGGTCCATTCCAGTAAGTGCCTGCAGTGCCCCAGCAACTTCCGGCTGAAAGAGTGCCCCGGCAACCATAATGCCTTACAAAAATAAAATAAAAAATCTCACTGGGAGGGAGCCACTAGACACACCAGGGAATAATATTTTTTTTACATTTCTTCATCATCTAGCCATACGCGGCCAGTGGACCCGGATTCTGTACTTTTATGCAATGAGTTATTATTGATCCGGGTCCACCGGAACACATTGGATCCGGGGGGAGAGAGGTTCTGATTTTATGTGGGTCAGTCCACCCATCTCTAACTTCTTGTAAAGAATATGGGAATTTTCAAACTTTGCTGGCCAAATTTCTGCCATTCATTAATCCATTCACCTCTTAAAGAGATTCTTTATCAATTAATAACTAATGGATTCCCTGCACCACTAGCATGAGGCTGGAAACAGGAAAATATTCCCTAGTCCTTCTTTCTTGATCAACAAAAAATATTAAATAATAAAAAGTAAATGCATTTCAAATTATCTTTAAGGACAAAAATGTTGGTTTATACAACTTCTACTGTAGGACATCAGGTGACACATATTAGATAGACTTTATAATGTTTATATGTTACTAGTAGTGAATTGGACTTGCAGTACTAGGACCATAACATCATATAACTGTGTTTAGCATACACACATATTGTGCTGGATGTAAAAGATTAGTATAGAGTCATCATGGTGTTTACATGTACACTGGTACTATAATGCATGAATACACATAACCTAGAAATTAAACAAAATAAACAGCATCAACACTGGGCTATGACAGCCCTCCAATAATTACTTTACTGACAGCTATCAATCATAGGACTTTGTGGTATGCAATGTACAGTTCTTGAATCTCTGTTTTCAGATCTGGAGAATCTGCTGCCATCAGCCTCATACTCCAAATTCTGTGGTCTCTTGCGATGTCTTTTAGCACACAGACAATAAATGTCTCAGAACCTACATAGCCACTAGATGATTGCATCACGTGCAGAAAAGCAAATAACTCTCAGTACCCTCTGTTCCTAGCTGTTTAAATTAATTTTGTGTCATATTGTTTTCATGATAAAAAGTTTTCTATAATATTTTCCAACTGCTATTCAAACACAGACAATGCCATGTCTATCTGTATCACAAATGCTTGCATAATCCTTGATATGTTATGAATACCAGGGATAATGATAGTTGTAAACCCAGATTTGTTTGACTGAAGTGGGTGACATCTCTCTCTCTCTCTTTCTTTCTTTCTCTTTTAAATTAGGTGACCAGGAAAGGCACACTGAGCTAAAGCCCGTTCTTTGTGCATACCAGGGGTCAGGGAGTATGGAGAGTAACAGCTTCATTACACTGATGAATTTTTCAGACTCGTTTTTAATTACGTTAAACATCTGTTGACTCGGATAGGATGTTAAGTTGGAGCACACTTCTAGGTGTGGCCCTGAGAGTGGGAGGGGTTGGGGGGGATAAAAAACATAGTGATCAATTCAAAGTAAAAACAAGATATATGACATATGCAAAACACAAAATTCACAGAATTCAAGATTTACAAAATATTACAGTGCTGTTATGTCATATAAAATGAAGTTTTGTTGAGCTATGCAAAGGTTGCCATGGATAAAGTGAAAGTCAGCCATAGTTAGAGTAGGTGGCTGTCTGCAAGAGCAGAGTTGTGAGAGTTGAGCCAACAGGAGGGGTTGGAGAGAGTAGTGAAGGGCAGGAAATAAATAGGGAAAGGGAGGTTACTGCAGGGCGTTGAAAGGTAGATTGAAAAAGCAGAACAGCAGGTGATGCTGCCCCACAAAAACGGATACCAAGTCTTGAATGCAGGTAAATGTCAACTTTATTGTACAGATAGTCAGCCCAAACTTGCAAAGGCAAACAGTTTGCCCTTCACCCCAATGCTTTGCCTCATTCTGAGGTTTCATTGGAGGACAGAAAAGGCAGGCTGACTAGTACAGGTTTTCCAGCAAGTGATGTGTAAAGAATGAGCATCAGAGGAGGTTAGGGAGTAGGAGGGTAAGACTGAGGGGTGTAAGGACAGGACAAGAAGAAAGGAATGGTGGTGAGACAATATATTTAGACATAAAAGAGGAGCAGTGGGAGAGATGATGACAATTCTCAAGGGAAAAGAGAGGTCTAGATAAAGGGGGCAGTGATGGATATGGGATAGGGCGTTTAGGAAAAAGTGACAGAAGGAGAGGATATGGGCACTGAGTTCGGCTGGCATAGATTTCAGGGTAGCACTGTAACCCACACCCATATGCATCTCCCTCTTTCCCCCCTACCACCCTATAACACTATTTCCCACTCCCGTTCCTAATCCCCCCCCCCCCCCAGTAAATCTACTGCTGGTCAAGCTTCCTTTTCATATAATTTTATTAAACTCTGGTCCCTCTTCCCCTATTCATCCCCTCAGCCTCTTCCCATTCTCCCTTAAGTCTCTTCTTTTGACTTTACAATTCCCTCCTGCAACTGCTCCCAACCCAGACCTTAATGGCCACCCTCCGCCCCCCACCCACCACACAGCTCACTCAAGCCTTGATATGCCCTGGGTGTACTCCTTCCCCTTTCCTCCCTGGTCATGGAGTTCCTGACTTATCTTGTTCAGTATTTATCTATCATACCTTTGGCACCTTGTTTACAGGATATTTCTTAGCACTGAATATTGGTTTTGTACATTGTTTCATGTACTGAGAGAGTTGGCAGCAGTTCTGGTGGGGCCGTTGGCAGACCTGTTCAACACCTCTCTGGAAATAGGTTGCATACCCATGGATTGGAGGGTGGTGCATGTGGTGCCCCTCCATAAAAGTGGGCCCGAGGATGAACCAGGGAACTATAGACCAGTCAGCCTAACCTCAATTGTGGGAAAGCTAATGGAGACCATCCTCAAGGAAATGCGGATAAAATTTCTGGAGGATAATGATCTCCAGGATGGCAGACAGCACAGATTTGTCTCTGGCAGATCCTACCAGACAAACGTGGTGGACTTTTTTGATTGGGTGATGCAGGCACCGGACAAGGGTCATGAGGTGGACATCCTATACCTGGACTTCAGCAAGGCCTTTGATTCGGTGCCACAGGGTAAGCTGACCAGCAAACTGAGCAACCTGGGAGTGGGGAGGAAACTGTTCAGATGGGTCAGGAGCTGGTTGCAGGATAGACAGTGGAAGGTAGCAGTGGGGGGTGTGGTATCTGAGCCTAGGGCAGTAATAAGTGGGGTCCCACAGAGCTCAGTGCTGGGTCCAGTGCTGTTTAACATTTTCATTGCAGACATCACAGAAAGGATAAAGAATAAGATCAGTCTCTTTGCATATGGTACCAAGATCTGTGAGGAGGCTGATGGAGGGGAAGGCAGTACAGTACTCCAGGAGGCTTTGGAAAAACTGGAAGAATGGTCTAACACATGGCAACTTGGGTTCAATGCCAAGAAATGAAAAGTCATGCAACTGGGAGCCAGGAACCCAGGAAATAGTTACTGGTTGAGGAGATTGCAGCTATCCATGTCAAAGGAGAAGGATCTAGGTGTACTAGTGACAGGGGAAATGTACCACTCAGCCCAATGCAGGAAGGCAGCGGCAAAGGCCAAGAGAATGCTGGGGTGCATTGCAAGAGGAATTACCTCTAGGAGAGGGGAAGTCATCCTGCCCCTGTACAGGTCCCTGGTGAGGCTGTACTTGAAGTACTGCGTGCAGTACTGGCACCTCTACTTGAAAAAGGACATTAAGCTATTGGAGAGGGTACAGCACTGGGCAATACAAACATTCAAACATACGACATGCCAGCAGAAACAGACACACCGTCTATCAAGTCTGCTCAATTGTGCAGCTGGCCCCTCATCTTGCAGCTGCCCACCTCCCTCCCTCCCCTCCCAGCAGTTATTCTCCCCTAACTCTGTCCCAACCCTCTTGAAGCAGCCCACCATCCTGAGAAACCACCTCCTTAGGTACAGTGTTCCACTTGTTTGCCACCCTCTCTGTAAAATAATGTCTCCTGATTTCCCTCCTGAATTTTCCCCCCACCAACCTCAGTTAGAGCCCTCTAGTATCCTCCCATTTCTGATCCAGAATATCTCCCCTGAATTTGCCTTGTTTATCCCCATCAGATACTTAAAGGTCTTGATCATGTCTCCCCTATCCCTCCTCTCCTCCAGGAAATACATGTTAAGCCTGCTCAGTCTTTCTTCTAAGTATTTCTCCTCCAAACCCTGGAATATCTTAGTTGCTCTGCACTGCACCCTTTCCGACAGTCTTATGTCCTTCTTCAGTAATAGGTGCCAGTACTGCATGCAGTATTCCAGGTGTGGCTTTACCAGTGCCCTGTACAAGGGAAGGATCACCTTACTACTTCTAGAGGAGATCCCCCAGCTATACAGTCCAGCATCTTGTTGGCTTTCACTGTTGTCTTCCTACTCTGCACTGAGTTGTTCATATTCCCCGTTATAATCACCCCAGGTCCTTTTCCTCCTCTGTGCTCCCCAACTGCACCCTCCCAGCTGATAGCTCCTCCTCTGGTTCTTAGCTCTGAAGTCAGAACCTTGCATTTCTTGGCACTGAACCCAAAATGCTGTGTTTTTGACAACTCCTGTAGCTTAGTCAGGTCTCCCTGCAGTCCCCAGCACTCCTCAATGTCATCCACCACAGCTCCCATCTTGGTATCATCTGTGAACAGACTGATCTTACTCTGGGTCCCATGTGAGATATCTGCTATGAATATCCCAAACAGCACTAGCCCCAGTACTGATTCCTGTGGCACCCCGCTTGTTGCCGTACTTGGCTATGAGAGTTTCTCCTCTACCATCAACCTTTGCTGCCTGCCCCTTGGCCAGTTAGTGATCCAATTGCCCATTTTCGTACCCAGCACTACATCTCCCAGCTTCCCCCCCTAGCTTCCCATGCAGCACAGAATCGAAGGCCTTGCTGAAGTCCAAGTACAGGACATCCACTGCATGGCCCCTATCCAGTTCCCTGGTCCCCCAATCATAGTACTCAATCAGGTTTGTCTGACAGGACCTACTTGAGACAAACCCATGTTGTTGTCTGTCCTCTAAAAATTTCACCATTCTCTCTTTGAGGATTGTTTCCATGAGTTTCCCCACAATTGATGTGAGGCTCACCAGTCTGTAGTTACCTGGATTGTCCTTTGGGCCCCTTCGTGAATGGGTACCACGTGAGCCAATCTTCAGTCCTGTGATACATATCCTGTATTCAGAGAGGTATGGAACAGGTCAGCCAGTGATCCTTCCAGGCACCCTGCCAGTTCCTTGAGTACCCTAGGGTGAATGCCATTAGGTCCCAGTGCTTTGTCCACCTGCAGTGCCCTCAGTCCTTCCAGTACCCTGCCCTCCATAATTTCCCCATCTGTCACTCCCTCCACTGCCCACTCCACCCCTCCCCTGCGGTATCTGTCCCCCCTCTCTACTGTGAATACAGAGTAGAAGTACTGATTTAGTGCCTTTGCCTGCTCCTCCCCATTCTCTACCCACCCTGTACTTCTTAATTCTCACTATCTGATCCCTGTTCTTCCTCCTCTCCCCAGTGTATCTAAAGAAATCCTTCTCTCCATCCTTAATGCCTTGTGCCAGCCTCAGCTCCTTGAATGCCTTGGTGGCTCTGACTAGTCTTGTATCCTCCCTGGACTTCTTTGAGTACTCCTTCCGGCTTCCCCCTCCCTGATCTCTTGAATCTCTGAAAAGCTCTTCTTTTGACTCTCACCCCCTCCATTACCTCCTTGGTCAGCCAACTGGGCTGCTTTTCCCTTCCCTTTTTACTCTGTGACCTAGTGCATATCCCAGTAGCCTCTGCCTGCCCTGCTTTAATGATACCCCATTTCTAATTGGCAATCATGTTTTTTTTGGATTCCTCCCAGATGGTTTATCAGAATTCCCTCCATCTTGTTGAAGTCTGCCTCCCTAAAATCAATCACCCTGGTACCCAAATCTCCCATTTGTGTCCCCATACTGAGTGTGAACCACACTGAGTGGTGATCACTCCCAGCTAGAAGGGTCCTCAACCTCCAGGTCCCTTTTGGCTTTCATGTTTCATAGTACAAGGTCCAGAGTCCTTCCCAACCTAGTTGGCTCTTGCACTAGCTGCACCAGGAAGCAATCCTGAAATGCTCCCAGTAAAAGCTGCTTTCTAGCACTTGTGGTGGTTGGTGTGCTCCAGTCCACTTCAGGCAGGTTGAAGTCCCCCACCACCACTGTGTTCCCCTTCCTGAAAAACCTCCTAATCTGTTCTGCCAACTCCCTGTCCAGCTCCTCTCCTAGAGTTAGTGCCCTGTACACCACCCATAACCTCCATGCCCTGCCCTTTGGATCCTGAAACTGCATCCACAGGGCCTCTGTCCTGCCTTCCTCCCTCTCTTCCCTTATGCACCTTATAGCTTCCCTTTCATAGATTGCCACCCTCCGACACACCTTTCCTGTTTGCCATGTCCTTTCTGAACAGCTTGTAGCAAGGGATAATTATATACCAGTCCTGGTACCATGTGGCCCAAGTTTTTGTTATGGCTGCAATGTCCACCTGCACAACTACCAAGAGAGCCTTCAACTCTGCTGCTTTGTTTCCCAGGCTCCTCTCGTTTAGTGACACTACCCTCCATCCTTCTTCTTTTGCTCCCCCACCCCAATTTGTCCCCCTGTTGTTCCTACCCTGATACCCTCCCCTGTTGCATGGGGGTAGGCTTGTCTGGCTCCCCCATCTGGAAATCCTGCCTACCAGCTGACCACTTGCCACCCCCCTTTCTTAGTTTAAAGCTACCCTTGTTGCTATGTACCCCTCTATTCCTTGCTCCAATACTCCCTTCCCTCCCCTCTCAAGTGTAACCTGTCACCTGCATACAGGTCATTATTGTCCCAGGCTCTGCCCCATTCCCCTACTACAGGTATTGCAGTCTTCTTATCACATTGAAGACAGGGAGAGTGATAAAGCAGCCACAGCTTCCTTGAATCAAGGAGGTTATTTTCTAGATTACACTGAACTGAATTATTACTTTTGGACCTGTGTAAGTAACTGGTATTGATTTTGTTTTTGGGATGGACTTTTCTTAGTTTTAACTTTAATTTGCCTAGGAGGAACTGAAGCTGGGAGATATTTGCAGTCAGTTGTGACTAGACCTGTTACTTAGCCTTTGTGAAATAGGTGTCTGAAAGGAAGAAAGACACTCCCCGGGGTGAAGGGTAAGAGTTGTAGGTGATTGTTTCTGGACAGCATAGGTTTACCCCCACCCACCCTTCCAGGAAATGAATCCTCAGGATAGTGGGAGCAGCGTCAAAGGGGGGGGAGCTGGATGTCATTATCCACCTAGGGACGAATGACCTGGCTGAGAATGGGATCAGAGCAGTGCAACAGGAGTTTGTGGAGTTGGGGAGGGGTGTTAGACAAGTAGCACACACAGTAACTTTCTCAAAAGTGCTACCTGTCTATGGCATGGATGAGGCTAGGGCACTCTGCACCATGGGATTCAATGACTGGTTGAAAAGCTGGTGCAGAGCTCAGGGATTTGGCTTCATTTGGAACTGGGGCTCCACCTGGAGGGATACAGGTCTATACAGGCACGATGGTCTGCATCTATCCTGGAGGTGAACCAGGATCCTAGGTGATAGGTTTAAATGCTTCAGTGGCAAGCAGGTAAACTAGCCAAGGGGGGAGGCACTGAAGAGGAGAAGGGAAATCCTAGCCCCCCAAAAAAGTCAGGGTAATTAGTGAGGTAAACACCAAGATAGAGCAGTCGATAGGGAGAAGGGTAAGGGTAAATGGAGAAAAAGACAAAGGCAGTAGGGACAGGGATGGGGCAAAAAGAAATAAAGCCATAAAAAAAATGGAAGTTAATGAGTACCAATGCCTGTAGTTTAGGTAAAAAGCTCCCTGAAATGGTGGTTTTGATGGAAGAGGGATGCCTGGATATTGTGGCAGTCACAGAAACATGGTACACAGAGAACCATTACTGGGATGTCAACATACCAGGGTACACAATCTACAGGATGGACAGGGAGGGAAGAAGAGGAGGAGGAGTAGCTCTCCATTTAAGGGAAGGGATAAAATCAACAGAACTAAAGGGTAAACAGGGAGGAGAGGAGGCACTGTGAATCACCCTGGAGAAGGGAAATGGTTCCACAATCCGCACAAGGGTTGTATACAGACCCCCATCTCGGGGGAGGAAATGGACAAGGAAATGATAGAAGGCATCCTTGGGATGGCAGAGAAAGGGGAGATATTGCTGATGGGGGACCTGAATATGCCAGATGTTGACTGGAGCACCTTTGCTGCAGCCATATCAAAGAGCAGGGCCATTCTTGATGCCCTACAGGGGGCATGCCTCAGACAGCTAGTTTTGGAACCCACTCAGGAGAGAGCAATCTTAGACCTGGTACTCTCAAATGGGGATGGAGAGAGGACCTCTGATCTTGAAGTGGGTAGCCATCTGGGAACAAGTGACCACCAAACAGTGTGGTTCATGATAAACTTAGTTGTATAGTCAAGCCACACAAAAGTGAAGGTACTGGACTTCAGGAGGGCTGATTTTGTCAAAATGGGAGAGTGCCTCAGAAAAGCACTAGCAAACAGGCAAGAAGGTGGGGTGGAGCAACAATGGAGAAACATCAAAACCGCCATCACAGAGGCAACAAGTCTTTGTGTGAAGCAAATAAACAAATCAAAACGAAAGAAAAAAACACTATGGTTCTCAAAAGAAGTGGCGGGGAATGTAAGGGAAAAAAAGATAGCATTCAGGAAGTATAAGGAAACACAGAAGGAGCAGGACAGAGAACTGTACCAGTTAAAACAGAAGGAAGCGGGTAAAGCAGTCAGAATAGCAAAGGCCCAAACCGAGGAAAAGATAGCCAACTCAGTTAAGAAGGGGGATAAAACCTTTTATAGGTACATTAGGGAGCAAAGAAAGACTAAGGCAGGGATACTGAGGCTGAACAAAGAGGAAGGTGGATGGGCAGAGAGCGACAGTGAAAAAGCAGGGATACTGAATGAATACTTCTGCTCAGCATTCACAATGGAAAAGCAGGGAGAAATACCTAATCTGGTCAATAGAAGCACTCTGGATAGGGGGGTTGAAATTAGTCTTTTCACAGAAGAAAGATTTCTGAAAGAACTCTTAAAACTGAAGGTTGATAAAGCAATGGGGCCTGATGGGATTCACCCCAGAATTTTAAAAGAACCAAGAGAAGAACTAGTAATACCACTGACTACCCTTTTTAATAAATCATGGCAGGATGGGGTGGTACCTGAGGACTGGAGGAGGGTGGATGTGAGTCCCCTTCACAAAGGTGGGAGCAAGACAGAGGCAGGAAATTACAGACCTGTCAGTTTGACCTCAGTGGTAGGGAAAATGATGGAATCAATCAATCAATCAATCAAATCTTTATTTATTCAGGTGAGCATCATTGAGCAAGGCTCATTTACAAGATGGACCTGATAAGGTCAAGGTTCGATAGTTGGTACACAACATATACATCAATGCACTAATATATGCATAACAGATACAGAAAAAAAACCACTCATAAATACAATGATCAAGGGTAAGAAGTTGATTCAGACATACATGACAAGGTAGGTTGCAGGAAAATTATACAAAAGATGAAGTATATACATATCCTAATATAGGAGTCAAGGCATACACACAGCATAATGTAATACTAGGATGAATGGGGAGCATTTAGGAATAATGTAAGGGCCAGTGATTAGTGGGAGAAGGATTAGGTAGGTAGTAGGTAGTTAGTTAGGTAGAATTAAATGGAACTGGGGTACTATAAAAGGGTGGCTGCCCAGGAGGAAGAACTGTGGAACAAAAATATGCCGTATATGGTGGCTGTCTGGAAGGGGGGTTGTGAAATGGCAAGTCTAGCTCTTGTGGTAGCAGTTGCATTTCTCTGCGAAAAAGCTTGTGCAAAGCTGTTTAAAGGATGCTATAGGTATAAAATTGGACAGCTTTAGGGATTTCTGTAGAGTATTCCAAGCCATAGCTAGAGAATAGCTGATTGCCGCCCTTCCTAGCCGGGTGTTGACTTTAGGTATTTTGAGCATGATGAGGTTGTTGCTTCTTAGGGCATAGGAGCTAGCTATGGCCTGGGTGAAGCAGTCTAGAATATAGGTTGGAAGTTTTTTAGACAATGCTCTGTAGATCCATAGTGCTGCATTTCTGTTCCTTCTGAGATGTAGAGAAACCCATCCAACTGCAGCATGGAGAGAGCAATGATGAGTGCTAGCTGGAAGATCTGTTATAAATCTTATTGCTCTATGGTACAGGGTATCCAGCTTGCCTAGGTAGGAGATGGGGCAATGACTATAAAGGAAGTCAGCATAGTCAACAACTGAAAGAAAAGTGGCCTGGACTAACCTCATCTTTGAGTCTCTTGGTAGGAAATGTTTAATTCTATAGAATAGGCCAAGCCTTTGACGAAGTTTTTTCATCAGTTCTTCAATATGATGTGTGAAATCAAGTCTGTTATCAATCCACACACCTAAGTATTTGAATTTTTCTACATACTCCAGATTTTCTCCAAGGATAGTGCATAGCTGGGGGAGACTGCTTAGTGGGGAGGTGCTGGTGGAGCTTTGATTGGAGAAAAGCATTGCTTTTGTTTTTTTTGCATTTAAAAGAAGCTTTTTCTCAAGTAGTTGATATTGCAGCAAGGAGAATTCTGCCTGTAAGATTTCACGGGCAACTACAGGTGATGGGTTGCTGACATACAAAACAGTGTCATCAGCAAAGAGGTGGACAGTGGCTTTGGTGAGATTTGAATCAATATTATTAATGTTGATAGCAAAAAGGATAGGGCCCAGGATAGATCCTTGCGGGACTCCTCTTAGCAGTGGTTTTCAAGGGGATAGATCACCTTCAGCTTTCACCTGCCATGACCTATCCATAAGGTAACACCTGAACCATTTGAGGGAGGGTGGATCTAGGCCAATGGAATACAAGGAAGAAAGTAGCAGCTCGTGGTCCACAGTGTCGAATGCCTTACTTAGGTCAAGAAATACTGCACAGACAATATTCTTTTTATCTAATTTGGTTTGCCAGTCATTTGTAACTTTGGCCAGTGCAGAGATAGTGCTGTGCCTGGATCTAAACCCAGATTGAGCTGGATTCAAGAGGTTAGCATCATCAAGGTACTCTCTTAGCTGGATGCTCACTGTTTTCTCTAGCATCTTGGATAGCACTGGAAGAATGGAAATGGGCCTGTAGTTATTAAGGTCCATAGGGTCCCCTGATTTTAGAAGGGGAACCACTTGGGCTGTCTTCTACACTGTAGGTATAGAACCAGAGGTTAAAGATAGGTTAAAGAGATGTGTTAGGGGAACTGCAAGTACATGAAATGCAATCTTTAGAAAGTAGGGGTCAAGAGAGTCTGCTCCTGCGCTTTTTTTAATATCCAACTGCCATAAAAGATCCTCTACTTGCTTCAACAGGACGGCTTTGAAGGAGAAGGAAGAATCAGCTCTCTGGGCACCAGTGTACTGGGAGCTTAGTTGTGCACGCAGCAGATTAGCTGGGGAGGTGTCAAAGGCAAGGTCAGCAGTTGTGAAGTGGTTATTGAAGGCATCCAGAACTTCCATTTTGCCAGAGATAGAACCATTATTGTGGTGCAATTGATTTGGTAGAGAGGTGCCAGAACCCTGTCCTACAATACCCTTGATGGTGCCCCAGAACCTAGCAGGATTGTGGTAGGAGGAGTCAAGTTCAGCCAAGTAGAAGGCAGCCTTTGCATCCCTTACTTTCTTGGTGCAGCTATTCCTGGCTTTCCTAAATAACACCCAGTCATTTGGGTTCTTGGTTTTTCTTGCCATGTTCCATAATTTGTCTCTCTCCAACAGTGCAGATTTGAGGTCAGCTGAAAACCATGAAGATTTGTTTTATTGGACACTAGTGATTGGGGCATGGGTATTAAGGGCACTTAGTATTATGCTGTTTAGCACCTGATGTGCTTTTTCCACAGAGTGTGCAAGATAATACTCTTGCCAGGTTGGAGAGTGAGCTAGATCATGCAGATATCCTTCAATATTGAGTATTTTCTTGGCTCTCCTCATTAGAAATTTTGCTGGGGTTGTTGGTTTGCTGGAAGATCTTACTCCTGTAATGAGGCAGTGATCACTTATATCACTGAAAAGCACTCCAGTGTGTGTGAATAGATGGGGTTTGTTCACCAGCAAGATATCAAGTAGTGTGCTGTTGTTTCTATTCTTTGATTCTTTGAGTTTATTCTTGTTGGCTCATTTATCAGTTGTGTGAGCCCATGTGTATCACAGAATGATACCAAAGGTGCAGCTGCCTTGGAAAGCCAGTTTAGATTCAGATCACCTAGGATAATGACTTCTTCAGAGCCTGGTTTGAGTAGATTCCCCAGGTGGGATAAAAGCTTGTGGTCAGCAGAGGGGGGCCTATAGCAGCCTACTAGCTGGAAAGCTGCTGTATTAGGGAGAGATACTTTGAGGGATATACATTCGAATTCTTTGGGCATCAAGGTTGCAGTAAAGCAGGATACAGGTATACTGGACTTTACATATGTAGCTACTCCACCACCCATTGTTAGGCGATCCGCTCTGAATAACTGATAATTGGGTAGATTAACATCCCTATCTGCTGTGGTGGGTTTGAGCCATGTCTCAGATACCACAAGAAAGTCTGGCAAGGTATGGGCAACCTAGCTTTGTATCAGTGTAAGTTTATTCAGGAGGCTGCATGCATTAATATGTAGAAAACTGAGGCCTTTGATAGAGGTTAGGTAGTGGTTCGTAGGGTGGTAGCCTGGGTAAAACACTGGTTGGACAACAGGACACAGCGGGAATCACTTCTGAAGGAAAGAACTGTTGAGTACCTAGAGGCCAGTGGGGCACAGGACCCAAGGCAGCATAGATTCACAGTGGGAAGGTCAGGTCAGACAAATCTAATTAATTTCTTTGACTGGGTGACCAAAGCAGTAGACCAGGGAGGGGCTGCGGACATGGTCTACCTAGACTTTAGCAAGGCATTTGACACAATCCTGCACAAAAGATTAATAAACAAATTAGCCAGCCTGGTAGTGGTTCCTAGGGTGGTAGCCTGGGTAAAACACTGGTTGGACAACAGGACACAGCGGGTAATAGTAAATGGAGTCCACAGTGAAGAAGGAGGGTTACTAGTGGGGTACCGCAGGGTTTAGTACTGGGGCCAGTCCTTTTTAATGTATTTATAAGTGACATTGCAGAGGGACTGGAAGGGAAAGTATGTCTCTTTGCAGATGACACAAAGATTTGCAACAGGGTTGATACACAAAGTGGGGTGGAAAGGAGGAAAAGGGACTTGGTAAGGTTGGAGGAATGGTCAAATATATGGCAGCTTAGATTCAATGCAAAGAAGTGCAAAGTAATGCACCTGGGAAACAAAAACCCAGGGGAAGAGTACACAATGGGGGGTGATATACTGACAAGAACAAAAATGGAAAGGGACCTGGGGGTAGTCATATCAGATGACCTAAAGGTGGGCCAGCAATGTGAGAAGGCAGTAATGAGGGTTGGGGGGATACTGGGATGCATAGGGAGAGACATCACCAGTAGAAAACAGGAAGTTGTTGGCCTTCTGTACAGACAATTGGTAAGACCACATCTGGAGTACTGTGTGCAGTTCTGGAGACCCCATCTCCGCAAAGACATAGACAGGGTGGAGGCTGTCCAGAGGAGGGCAACCAAAATGATGCAGAGGTCTGCATCAGAAGACATATGAAGAAAGACTAAAGGAACTAAAGATGTATAGCCTCAAGGAAATGAGGGGGGGGTATGATAGAAACTTTCAGATACCTCAAGGGAATCAACAAAGTCCAAGAGGGTAGCATCTTTCAGAAAAAGAAATGTGCAAAAACAAGTGGGCACAATTTGAATATAGAGGGGGGACCGCTCAGAGGTAATGTGAGGATGTATTTCTTCACAGAGAGGGTTGTGGATACATGGAACAGCCTTTCTGAGGAGGTGGTAGAGCCAAAAACAGTGAGGGAATTCAAGAATGCATGGGACAGACATAAGGCAATTCTAGTTGGGGGTAGGAGGAAATAGGCTGTTGGTTAACTAGGATCTGCAGCTTATCCATTAGATAGGGAAACAGGCAGCCTAGGTGGGCCAAGCGATCTTATCTGCCATCAAATTCTATGTTTCTATGTTTCTATGTAACCCATACCCCTACCCTTTGGTACGGCACCATTCCCGCAGCCTTGTGTTGCACTCCCCTTCCAAAATTATAGGTGTTCAAATGTTATCATTTTATTGTTTGAGTGAAATTTAATGAACATTTTTATCTGCATATACCTTAACCATCTTACTGGGTCAGGGATCTTAAATTTGGCATGATTTCTTGATGATAGGTATTCTAACAATGTACCAGATTTCATGATAATATGATGCTTTGTCTCAAAATTATATGTGCTCAAAATCTGCCATTTTATTTTTTTCAGGAAATTTCATGAACAAATGTCATCTACATATAACTCAGGCACCTTTCGAGCTAGGCATGTGTAAATTAGTATGGATAACCTTTTTGTAATGCTTATAGAATAATCTAAATATGGACACAATTAGATAAGAGAATTTTTTTGTGTATGTGTGTGTTATCTATTTATACCCCCTTCGCACTCAGGAGCTGCCTCTCCTTAGATCTGCCATGACCCACAGAAAGTCCTCCTACTATCTCCCCCAACACACCTTACCGCAGATCTGCAGCCATCCTCGTGATAGCCTAGCATAACCCTTTACCGGGTGGGTCCCTCTTCTCCAAGGGGTAAGGCACCGGCAGGAGAAAACCAGCACACTATTTTTCCTTCAGTCCCGGGTGCTGCTGAGGCTTTCTGTGGCTTCCTGTGAGTCTTCAGAGGTGTTCTGGGCCAGCAGCCATCATCCGGCCAGTCCCCAGAGTGGTGTTTTCCATTTTTCAGTGGTGTTCCCCTTATTGTGATCCCTCTGCAGTGCTCCTGGTCTCCATCGGGGGCCACTGCAGAGCGACCATGCATCTCCAACCCACCCCAGGGGAGGAGAACAGTCCTACCGATGCTCAGTCCTTCCCCTTCCCCTGCCGACCCCCAGCACCTGAGTCCATTCCCGAACTCAGGTCACCAGCGTGGTGAGAGGTAAGGCGCCCGTGCCTCAACCCTCTGCGCCACCGGGCCGGCAAGATAAGAGATTTTTAAGTAACAGGGGTTCAAAACTTTACTATGTAAATATTTGCAAAACTTTGTGAAAGCTATCAAAAAAGTGGATGTTTGTAACTTCTCTGCTCTTGCATGCATAGAGTAAACATTTGACATGTGTATCCATTGTCAGTGTATCCTGGTGTCTAACACAACTGGATAAATTGGTTAAGCAGTTTTAATTTTGTAGAAGACAAAATGATTAGTAAAATGTTCTCACATATTTATGATAGCATATACTGTAGATGAAGCATTCATATTTTTTTGTGTGGAATTTAACATTAACAATGCACATATCACTACTTCATTTGATAAGCTGGGCTGAGCTTTTTGCAGTCCTGCTGTTCCTCCTCTCTGGGTGACTATTCCCTCCCCCTTCTCTTTTGGCATAGCCAGATTAACTCAGTAGAACTACTGATTCCACTGATAGCCTCTTTGTTCTTTACAGTGACAAACTCCCATAAAACTTGAGTCAGTTACTCCTTTTCCTATCAACCTACGCTGTTGGAATAAGTAAAATTCTTTCTTCCTGCTGCCCAAGACACTGTCTTCCCCCAATACACCTTTTTGAGTACCTCTGAGTCCTAGACTTGCATGTACACCAGGCTCCCTGGATTATAAATTTACCGGATGTGATCCTTAAATATCCTGCATTCGGGATGGAATTGTTGACATTGTACTTTCTTGCTCCAACCTGGGGGTCTACCACTGTTATGCTACCCAGCTCAGCTCTCCATTTCTTGGTGAAACTGTGCATCTAACTCCAGAACCTGGTGACCCCCTGTGCTACCTGCCTCTTATACCCCTATCCTCTAATTAGAATCCTCCAGATAAGCCTGAAAGAAATTACAACATTCCAGTTTTATGGAATTTTTCATGAAATTCTACAATTTTCACAAAGACTCATGAAATTTGTCTTTAAGTACATCTGTTATTTTGCAATTTCTCGCAGCAAGCAATTAATAAAATTGACACACACAGTCTCCTTGTAAGGTCTAAGAACCTGCCAAAGTTAATGGTTTTGCATTCTCTAGTTTTAAAGTTTCAGGGGTTTATAAATTTGTAGTTTACATTCTTGCAAAATTAAATTTTTAAATGTTGTGAAAGTTTGACTACTTTCAATTCAATCCCATTTAAAGCTGAAAATATGACATTTTTCAGAAATGGCCATGTGGTATAGTAGTTTCAATGTTTCAACTCTGGTTAAATTTGGATCTGGCCAGGAACATCGCATCCAAAAACACTGCGGCACAAAACAAAGCCAGGAATACATTGCGGCCTACAATGTAGGCTTGCAAAATCATCGCCCTCCAAATGCATGAGCAGATGACAGGCAGTATGAAATTAGTGATCCCTGGTGACCTGTGGGTCCCCAGCCCTGCCATATCCCAGTCCCAGCTTAGTGGACCCAGTAGCGATCCCCAGTGCCACCCCACCCCATGCATGGCTGATCACCTATCTGCCCTACCTGCACCACTGCCACAGTAGGCAGTACAATGCAAAATATCCCAGGTGTCCAGTGGACCCCCACTCCCTTAGGTAGTCACCCACCACCCCACTTCCACCCCTACCCTGACCCCTAGTGGGTAACCAGCACAGCCCTCCACTATCCACCACGGCTGGCCACCCAACTGAGTTGCAATGAATGAGCACATACTCGCACTCAGGGTATGCACTTATTCACTGCAGCTCAGTTGGGAGGCCAGCTATGGCAGACAGTGGAGGGCTGTGCTGGTCGCTCATAGGAGTCAGGGTGGGGGGGGAGCGGGGTAGTGGGGGACTACCTGGGGGGTCCACTAGACACCAGGGATATTTTGCATTGTACTGCCTACTGTGGCAATGGTGAAGGCAGGTGGATCAGCTATCAACAATGGTGGGGGGTGGCAGGGTGGTACTGGGGATCACTACTGGGTCTACCGTTGCTGGGACTGGGACACAGCAGGTGGGCTGGGGGCCACACAGGCCACCAGGGGTCCATACCTCATATTGCCTGTCACCTGCCTGCATGATTTGGAGTGGCAATGATTTTGCAAGCCTACATTGTAGGCTGCAATGTATTCCCAGCTTTGTTTTGTGCTGCAATGATTTTGGACGCAATGTTCCTGGCCGGATCCTTAAATTTGGATATGTAGTTTTAAAATTAGAGGGAACTAACTGACATTTACATTTTGGCTATGACTCAGTCCCATTTAAGGCTAGAAATCTGAAACTATGTGCATATACTAATGGGGTGATAATCTGTATACCTGTTAATCTTTGTAACACTTTAATGAGTACTATCAAAATTATACTAAAATTACAGAAATCCAAATTTTGGCAAAATATTTGGCTACCTATAACTCAGCTCCCATTGAAGCTTGAGACTAGAAACATGGTGCATATATGCATTCTAGTTGCTTCTCTAAATCCTGATATTGTGGAGAAATTTGGATAAGAAATTTTTAAATTATCTCAAAATAATTGAAAATAAAATTTTGATTAAATGTTTGGTCACTCATATCTTCTCCCCCTTTTAATCTACAGCTCTGACATTTGAGAAACTTTTGTAAGCCATGTGGTACTGTTTACATTCCAAAAATGGTGTTATTTAGACATGTA
Source organism: Neoceratodus forsteri (assembly GCA_016271365.2). Taxonomy (NCBI): domain Eukaryota; kingdom Metazoa; phylum Chordata; order Ceratodontiformes; family Ceratodontidae; genus Neoceratodus; species Neoceratodus forsteri. The sequence goes on along the minus strand of CM057456.1, from coordinate 170,798,186 downwards.
TGTTTAAAATTATAGTGAAATAACTGAAATTTAAACTTTTGCAAACTTCCACGGAATGTTCACAACAACAATTCCACGGAATTCTGCAGAATTGGAATGGTAATTCCATGGGCAGAATTTTATATTCTGCACAGTTCTACTGACTACCATCACAAACATGGCTATCCCCTTAGTCACTGAAAATCTTCAACAGGGCCCTAAAAAGTAAAACTCCATTAAATTAAAAAAATAAATAAATAATTAAGTAGTAGTGGCTTTATTTCTTTAGGTGCCCTTCCCCAAAGGCTCAGGGAACCATACAAGGGATAACACAGATCATAAAAACTTAATTCACAAAACAATATTACATTTAGATCAAATAAACATCAGTAAATAGCTTTTTAAAATATACAGCATAATGAAATAAAATAACTAAAGTAAAATCAACCACAGCATAGACAGGAGAAAGAACGATAAATGGGATCTTCAAAGGTCCCAAATGCCTCTTTGAAGAGATATGCCTTCCACCCCCGTATGAAGTTCTCCACGGAGGGGGTGCTCCCTCAGTGCTCTTGGAGGGGCATTCCAGAGTGAAGTGCCAGCAACCTGGAAAGCACAATATCCCAAAGATTTAACCCATGTCCTACAACTGAGAAGAGACACACTTTGGAGAAGAGGGGGCTTGAGGTAGGGCTGTGCATATACCTTTTTCCAAATATTTAGCCCAATATTTGATATGTGCTTCCCAGGTATTTGGTATTCAGTCAGGAAAGGTGTCTTTCTTTAAGAATTTTTCCAAGAGTTCTTAAACAAAATAATTAAACTCTCTTTGAATGTGGTGCTCCATATACACTTCAATGACACATCAACAACCCACACACAGCTGTCTGAAATGCAGTGCAAGGTATTTTGACATGTCCCACAGGTCGGTATCATTAGTATTGGAATTTGCCTTGGAAAGGTAACTTTGTAAAGAATACCTTTACTAGCACTTAAACAACACCATTAAACCATCTGCTAAGAACACAGCATTCCATAAATATGTCCCCAACATATCAGTTACCAACACGGAGCTGTCAGTAACATAAAGCAAGGTACCGTATTGTACTTTTGTCATGGCATCATTGATCCGCCATCACACACAGATCATGAGTAAATTGAGCAGCCAACCAGAGTGACAGAGTGATAAAATGAATTGTCAACATGCTGCCCTTGCTGTATCATTTTTATGTTGCTTGCACGCATGTGCAAGAAACATAGTGCCATCATTCGAGTTTTCGGAGGTGTCAGCCCATCTTCCAATGCATTCAGTGTGTTTGCAGGCATGGCCCCAGTTAACTGATCACTGCTGCAGCTGTCTATGACAAGCTGAAAATGCAGTGGCATACAGTTCAAAGGAGAGCTCGCTTCAGTGAACAGAGCTCTCCCCCACTGCTACTGCAGCATATGCACATGTTGCGTGCTGATGCCCCTCCCCACGCACACACTGCTGGTGCACGGGGTGCCCAATCCCACTGGCTCCATGCCTCCCCCAAACAGTTGTGCAGATGCCATGCTGGGAGCCTACCCTAGCGTGGCAAAATCTGTTAAAGCCGATGGGGGGTGCCCAATCCCCTCGGCTCCAAGGCTGCACGCCCCTAAAGCTTTGGTGCCATGCTGGAAGCTCACCCCAGCATGGCAATCTTGTTTTGGCTGATGGGATGACCAATTCCCCATCAGCTCCACGTCCCCCCAAACAGTTTCCCTGCTGCCACTCTGGGAGCCCACCCCAGTGTGGCAAATGTCTCGTGTCATCTGAATAAAAAAACTGTAAATAAGAAAACGTTCCATCGCTGTCTCCCACCCCCTCCCACAACCCACACCACCCACTGTGCACCCTGCCTCCCCACACCCCCACCTCACCCCATACTTACCTCCAGAGCTCGTCGCGACAATCATCAGTGGACTGGGAACACGTCTGCACTTTCAAAGCCGACCGCGAACTGAGGAAATGCCGGTAAGCTGTATAATGGGATAGATAGGGTTTTTTCAACTATTGCATATCTCAGGCATTTTTTGGAATTTTTGCACCAAATTTTCAACATGGGGTTTTTGGGACCCCTTCTCATGAATGCTGTCACTGTCATGGTGTTATTCAGGCCCGAAGGGGTGATTTCGCAGTTACTGGGTGAAATCACCTTTCCAGAATGATTAATGAAACGACACTGCCAGTGTTCATAAGGTGCGCTCTCAAAAAGCCTATTTTGAAAATTTGGTGGAAAAATTCCTAAAAATGACCATTTTACTAGCGTGCGTTGCGCAGTTCCTATGCACACTCATAAGTTCACGAATTTTCAATATTTTCACTCCAGATTTTCAACATTGCCATTTTACCACACCTCCTTATGAGCAGTACAGCTGTCATTTTTCACATCCTGCCCAAAATGTGTTTCCGCCCATGTTGCGCACAATGGCGCAGTTGGTGAATGAAATCAATGTATGGGACACATTAAGAAAATCACAGTGACACTGTTCATTAGCAGAGGTCTTAAAATGGCTATGTTGGAAATTTGGTGAAAAAATTCCTAAAAATGACTGTTTTATGAGCGTGCATTGCGCAGTTCCTACGCACGCTCATAAGTTTGCGAATTTTCAATATTTCCACTCCAGATTTTCAACATTGCCATTTTACCGCACCTCCTTATGAACAGTACAGCTGTCATTTTTCACATCCTGCCCAAAACATGTTTCCGCCCATGTAGCACACAATGGCGCAGTTGGTGTGTGAACTCAATGTATGGGACACAGTAAGAAAATCACAGTGACACTGTTCATGAGCAGAGGTCTTAAAATGGCTATGTTGAAAATTTGGTGAAAAAATTCCTAAAAATGACTGTTTTACGAGCGTGTGTTGCACAGTTCCTACGCACGCTCGTAAGTTCGCGAATTTTCAATATTTGCACTCCAATGACTTCCAAATACCTAAACAGCACATAGAAGCAAGCAACATTCGGCATTGACAAATGCTTGTTTACTATGCTAAAATGTAATCATGTAGCACTTTTCCCCCTATACTTACAGCAGCAGCACTTGCCCCATTAGGATGGCTATGGCTAACACTTTTTTCCCAAATTTCTCACTAACAGACCTGGGTGTTCCCCCTGTTCTTTTTTCCCAAAAGATGTCTGACTAGAAGGACTAGCAATAACTAGTGTGTCTGGAACTGGCACAGCCATTGGAAAGGTCAGTGTGGCCTGCTTTATTTCTTTTACAGGAGAAGGGTTACCTGCTTGTTTGCCCCTCTGACCACTGTCAGCACCTTTCTTCCTTTTCTCTGCAACTCTTATTTTTTTTATTAGTCAAACAGGATCCATACTCTCACTCATCCCTCAAATCACTGAGGTGGATGTCAGTATCACTCTCAGGTGCTGATGATGATGGCAATTCCTGAGGGTCTGAAACTTGTTCAAAACCAGATGACTGCTCTGCACCATATCAGCTACTACATCGGCCATGCAAGCAGCATGAGCACTGTGCTGGGATGACATGATAGGGGTAGTCATGGTCGTAGACACTAAGGAAGTAGACAGTAAGTAGTGTTGCTGTGTAACAGATGTAACAATCAACATAGTTACAGTGACTACAGTGGTCAGAGTACAAGCAGGTATAGTGTTAATGGAGGTACATGTCACAGCAGTGGTGGTGGTGGTGGTGGTCACAGTTACTGGCACAGTAAAAGTGCTACTGGTACCACTGGCCACTGCAATTGTGGTACAGGTGGTGGTAGAGATTGCACTGACTAGGGGTGTAACAACCATGGTTCGAGATGTAGGAAGACTGCTAATAGTGGCTGCTTCTTTCTCAACTAGGGATACACATGAGGAACGTGTTTTACCCTGGAGAAATGCAAAGTTATATATCTGGGTTCTAATAATTGTAATCAGAACTGTTGCTTATGTGGGAAGTAATTGGAAAAAACAACACTTGAAAAAGATCTGGGGGTCTACAAAACAAGTGGTTTAGCCAGCTCAAGTCAAACAAATGAGATAATCATTAAAGCTAATAAAATCTGGTGGACCATTAGAAATAATATTAAGTCCAGAGCACCAGAGGTTCTTGTTCCTCTGTACAGATCATGGCCCAGATATTCAAACTGCGCTCAAAACTGGTGCAACAGCAGGAGTAAGCACAAACCAGTTGCGCAAATGCGCAACAGGTGCGATATTCAAACATGGAGCAGAGCAAATTGCGCAAGCAACCAACGTCTGAATATCTCACATACTGCGCCATCGCGCAACCAGGAAGGAGAAGCTGAGCCAAAATGCTGCGCTATGGCGCAACCATGGAAGCTCAGCTGAGCAGTACAGAGCTGCCATAGCGCAAGCACAGCCCCCCCCCAGAGCAATGGAACTGCACATCCAGGGAGGCAGGCTGGGGCCCACCGCCAGCCATGCCACACATGGGCACAGGAACTCACTGCAGAACCCACACCACACTGGCACACCCCAAGCACAGCATCACTGGGGTGGGACGGCTGATCCACGTGCCCATGGGGACAAGCCAACTAAAGCATAGCAGAGCCATGGCGCCCAGCACAACCACTGGCAGGCAGAGAGTGCCACACCCAGGGGTTGACAACCACAGTGCACATCAGTCCCCCTGTCGCTGGCACAGCGTGCACCGTGCCCCAAGACACGCTCTGTGCAGTGACAGGCACTGCAGGAAACACCATGCACCCCCCGTGCCACACGTCAACCCCATGCTGCAGAGAAGCAGACCACCCAGACCCACCCTGTGCACCCAGCAGTGGGTGGCAGCAGATGGCGAGAGCAACAGAAAGGCAATGCTATGCTGGTGATACCTCCCCATGGACACACACACACACACACACACACACACACATATATCCAGGACCATAGTAGCCCAGATGGCATGTACACCCCTGCAACGGAGCACCCAGAGCCAGTTGCAAAGCAGACACCAACACAGCAGTTGTACCAAAATAGAATTTTATATTCAAACAAAAAGAGGTAACAAAACAGCTAAAACTATGTACAAGTTGGGGAGACGGGTAAAAAGGCAGGGTGTGCAAGGGGAGGAAAACAACTGGAGAGAGGAAGTCAGGGTGAAAGGATGGGGGAAGGGCAAATAAAAGGTGAGCTACGGCCCAGCAGGCTCTGATCCTCCCCTGCCATCTTCCCTCCTGTGTCTGTGCCCGTTCCCCCTGTTGCTGTTGGAGCGTTGCAGGAGCTCCTCTGTTGTCGCCGCCAGCTGTGTCAGGTGCCGGACATCGTGCCGCCATGCCGCAAGCACACCGAGGCCTAGGAAAATGGGAACACAGTCAATGGCTGAGACTGACCACAACCCTGAACACCACCCAACCTGCAACCCAGCTAACCCAATGTGCTGCACATGTGATGGCATGCACCCACCCACAGTGAACATGCACATGGCCATCACAAACAGGCAGCACCAGCCATGCGTCACCGCCCACACACTGCCCACGCCAATCACAGTACAAACCAGGCTGTCATGTGATGCTGCAACGGTGCGATGCCAGTCACACAGCTATGTGCCCAGTGCATGCCTGGACCACCTGTGATGCATACACAGACGTGTCGTGATGCTGCACTGTGATGCAGGTCACCTGTGTCATGCCTACATACATGGATACATAGACAGTGTCGGCAGATAGGGGCCTATGGGACACCTAGTCTGGCCATTTGGCCTTGTACAATCACTCTCATGTCCTATAAGTCCATTCCCCCATACCCCTGACCTCCAGAAGTCCCTCATGGCGAGCCCACACATACAGATCTCCCGTGACCAAGTCAGCCCTCACCACATCGGCTCTAGGTGTTCCACCACCATCACCCATAATGTGAGGAAACATATCTGGATGTTTCTTTAAACGAGCCCTCCAACTGCATCCCATGCCTCTACACCTGGAACATCCTCTACGCTGACAAATATTGGTTCCTGCACACTGTTCCCCTGTACAATACTCGTATGACCCCATCATATCCCCACACCTCCTCCCTCCAGGGAGTACATGTTCAGTTCCGTCAACCTGTCTGCATAGGACATGTGATGCAATCCATGCACCATCCATGTCGCCCTCCTGTGAACGCCTCCACCCAGTCCCCGTCCATACGCGAGCTGTGTTCCGGAACTGTACACTGTACTCCAGTGTGGGGACTCACTAGTGTTACGATAGTGGAACTACTACCACCCATCTGGTTGTGTCCATCATGGTTGGTGGTCCTGCCCCCAGCATGCAATAGCATCCATGACGTAATGATACTCACACTCCTCCAGCAGCTCAGTCTGCCGCTGCTGCTGCTGCTGTTGATGCTGCTGCTGCGCTGTGGGCCGACGGCCTGTGGGACTGGGGCCCTGGCATGGCCCACATCAGCCGTGTCCGGCGCCGTCACCATCCGGCCTGTGGGAGACATATGGTGAGACAAACATCAGTGTGACTCAAAAGCAGAGTGCCCCCTGCTCCAGTAAGACTGCCTGCCCACACAGCCATAACCATCCATTGCACAGCTGCACACACTGACACACCGATGCACAGCCACCCAGGCACACACACACCCCTACAGAGAATATAGGTGAATAGATGGTACACTCACGTGGCCTAGGCACCAGGCCCTGCCTGGCATGGGAACGCAGCCGCGCTAACAGCTCCAGGTCCCTCCAGCAGAGATCACTGAACCGGTGCCGGCACTGCTCCGCAGACCGGCCCCGGCCAGTGACCCCCACCAGGTCAGTGGCCACTTGCTGCCACACATGGGTCCTCGGTCCGGTGAGGGGGGCCTCACCATACAGTTGGTCATAGTGGGGCTCCACTAGGGCCACCAGGTTGGCCACCTCAACTTGGGTCCACGGCACCGCCCTCCTCCTAGCCATGGCACCAACTTTACAGCAGGCAATATGGCACCCGCTGCGCTGTGACCCCACGTGGAGTTGTTGCGCAATAGACCAGCACAGGCACCTATCGCGCTGTTCGCACAGCGTCGTCACTTTACATGGTGCTGTAGCCAGACAGCGCAATAGGGACGTACACATGGCATGCACTCAGCGCCAGGGGTCAGAGGGCATACCCAAGGTCACGGCAATGACGCCAGGCTACGCACACGCCATAGGATGCATAGGTATCCTGCGCGACTGTGAAGCACAGCACCAGTGCCACAGGGGACTATCGCGCAGAGGTGCCACAGCGCCATATAGTGCCCAGTGCTGCAGCGCCACTGGCACAATGGTGGCCATGTCCAGAATAGCCTATCGCTCAGCAGTTCTGAAGCGCGATCGACGCATGCGTAACCCGTCTGGGCATGCGCAATGCAGTGTAGCACACAACCACAAACATGCGCCATCGGCTCAGCCAGACCTTCCCTATTGCGCTAAGCACATTTACGCGATATTCAGCCGACATATGCAAAGCAGGCGATCAGCCATTCAAAGACGCAGTGGCGCGATTAGCATGTCATTAAAGTTGCGCCACACCTCATTTGCATGTGTTGTGCTATAAAAATACGACACTGGGTTGTGGCGGCCAGATTTGGTTGTTGCAGCTGAGAGGTGAGTTACATGCTGTGTGATGCTCAGGACAATGCACATGGGCAGGGGTGCTGGAGGGTGTCACGGGATGAGGGGGCTGAGCATGATGAGGGCACTTAGAAGGGCAGAGGGCACCCTTTCCATCAGTATCTGCCAGGCAGCGAGGAAAGGGGGGGCTTCTGCCCCCCACCGGCCTGCAGCTATGCTCATGGGGAAATGCTGTGGACTGCAGAGTGACAGGTGTCCACTTCCACCCATACAGATCAGCATGACTGATGATAACCAGGCCGAGGTTGTGGACGGCGGGCGTAGGAGGAGGCCGAACTTCACCACAGCAGAGACCGAGGCCCTCTTCCAGGCCTACCTGGTGGATGAGCCGCTTTTGAGTGGGCGGAGGGGCACCCCTCAGCAGCGTGCAGCTGCATGGGAGGGGGTAGCTCTGGCCGTCAACCTGCACGGAAGCCACCAGCGCCTGCGAGGAGTGCCGCAAGAAGATGGGGACTGACCGCAGGAGGCTGAAGGAGAAGGTGGCAGCCTTCAGGTGTGAGCACGTGCTGCCACTGGTGGGGACCACCAGTGGTGTTGCAGCTGACCCCGACCGAGGAGACACTGGTCGCGGCCATGCAGCCGAGTGCCATTGCGGGTGTTCCTGGCGGAGGATTCCAGACAGGTGGAAGCCCATCACTGCACAGTATGTCATGGTGATGTTGTGGGGGGGCGGCTGTTGTTCACATGCACTCACATGTACTCTCTTTCTGTTTCAGATCCTGTTCGTCTGCAGGAGACGGTGGTGGTGGGTGCTGACAGTGAGGCAGACCTGCTGGACCAGGAGGAGGGACCTTCCACCTCCGCCAGCAGCCTGCACGCACTGCAGCAGCAAAGCCGGCTGGGCTAACAACTCCACCGGCAGTGATACAGGTGCAGAGGGTGCACAGCCTGTGTCACAGCAGTCTGGCATGCGGTGTGCCAGCATGCTGTGCCTATGGCATGGCACGCACGGCACTATTGATGATGGCAGGCCTGCAATGGCCAGGTGAGGGTGTGTGTCCCACGAGGACACACGGCAGGCCAGCACTTGCCCCCGGCCGCCAGCTCCACACCTGTGTACCAGCATGCTGGCACAGTCACAGGCTGGGCCTGTCAGCACCAGTGGGCAGCACCGGTGGCTGAACAGGTGTCTGGCACTGTTGACAGCACAGGGGTGGAACAGGTGGACCTGGGGCTCTCAGCAGTTGGAGGGCAGCAGCAGCAGTTGCACACCAGGCCTGGGGGACAGCGTCAGGCAGTGGCACTTGTCCACGCCCTTGGATCAGCCATACCTGGTCCTGGCGAACAGCGGCCAACCTCAAGGGGTGCTGTGCACCAGGACCATCCAGACCCTGGGGTCCATGATGCCATTGGGGCACAGTACCCTTTGGACGTGCACACCGCCTGCTGCAGGAGTCGGTACAGCTGCAGGGGCGGGTTGCAAGGTCCCAGGAGGCACTGACTGTGTCCGTGGAGCGGCATAGCAGGGAGTGTACCGGGACTGGGCTGATGGTCCATATGCGGACGGATGTGACCGCTGCCATCGACAGGCTGACCCAGGCAGTGGTCTCGTGGTGACCGCATTGACCACACTGTCTGGTGACCCTGTACCGCACCCACACAGTGCGCACTCCACTCCCCGTTCCCGGCGTCGTGCGACACCAGGCCTGTCGACGCCGGGTTCTGCTGTGGGCATCCCGAGCACCCCTGGTGCAAGTTTCTTTCGCGGGATGCAGACCCCTGTGCGGGCAAGGTCGCAGTCACGCACTGGGACCCCTGGTGGTGCAGTAGTGCCACCCGATGTGGCCCCTGCGCAGCCTGCCAGTGCTGCTAGGCCACGGCGGGGCCGCCCACGCATCCGTGGTGGCCGTGGGACAGTGCTCCCTGACTGAGCTGTCTCCCAATGCAGGCCCTGTCTGGTGCTGCCCTGTGTGCAATGTGTGTCATGGTGGGCAGTGCACTGCTGGGTGCTCTGCTCACCAAACTGACACACGGACCACCTACACTCTCCCAACTGCTGTCCACAGGTGCGTGTGGATGATGATGCCTGCATTGCACTGTTCACCAAGGTGCAAGGTTGCCCAGGTCCTGACACACGTGACGTGGACAGTCCAGGTGGTGAGGGTGGTTGGTGGTGCTGTGTGATAGCGTGTAATTTCTGCATTGCTGCTGCCCCTGTATGCTGCCTGGTGTGTGTGTGTGTGTTTATTTGAGTGCTCACCCCTCTCTGCTAATGTGTTGGTATGCGTAGACCCTTCAACTCCCCTGACCTTCATGCACGGTGTGTTCCCCTGTGTGCCTGTGGTTTGCGCATAAACAGTGTTGCCTGCACATGTCCCCTTGACTTACCTGTGTTGTGCATAGTGCTCTTCTGCAATGGTGTCCCGGTGCAGCTGGGCCTGCCGGGTCAGTCGGGGGTCCCTCCATCCTAGGGGGGGCGGCTCATCACCCATATCACCGGCGCCACTGGCGTCCCCATCGCTGTCCCCCTCTTGGACCTGTACCGCTATCCCATGGTCTTTGGCCATGTTGTGCAGGATGCAACAGGCCAGGAATATCCCACAGGCCTTTTGGGGGCTGTACTGTAGGGCTCTGCCGGAGGTGTCCAGGCATCGGAAGCGTGCCTTGAGTATCCCGAACACCCGCTCTATGATGTTCCGTGTTGCGGCGTGTGCCTCATTGAAACCGTGCTGCGCTGGGGTTGTGGGGCGCCGGTATGGTGTGAGCAGCCAGGGACAGAGTGGGTATCCACAATCACCTGTGTGGAGATAGTGGAGATCAGTGTTAGGTCAGGTCCATATTGCCCATATCCTTGTGTGCCACTACCATGGCACCTGTGTCATTCCCACCCTTGCACAGAGTTTGCATTCCATACATGTGTACTCACCCACTAGATGACCCGTGGGGATGTTCCCACTCTCTCGAATCGATGGCACATTGCAGATTGGTGCCATATGAAGGCATCATGTGCTCCGCCAGGGTGTGTGGCACAGACATTGATGATCGTGCCCAGTGGCATCACACAACACCTGGCAGTTGACACTCGAGTAGCCCTTCGGTTCCGATATGCTTGCCCGTCGGGGCCAGGTGGCGTCGAATAGGCCACATGGGTGCAGTCTATGGCACCTAACGCCAGGCATTTGTGCTACCTGTGGAACTCCTGCATGTTTGCTGTCGCTCTGCGTGGTGCTGGGAAATGGATGTACTCCGCAGCATGAGGCAGCAGTCGCTGAGGAATTGGGTGAGGATGCATGGCGTGGCCGACTGCGTGATGCCTGTGGTGTCCCCTGTCGGCCTCTGGAAGGTGCCCGTGGTGAGCAGGCACATGCAGGCTGTCACCTTGGTCTCCACGGACAGAGCATGACTCCGTCGTGAGGGTGCCTGCATCACATCACTGCACAGCTCACTGAGCCGTCTCAGTATTGCCCTGTTCAGGCGGTACCGGGCCACGATCTCAACATCACTGTACAGCTCGTAGCTGATGCGGGCATGATACCACCTGTCAGGGGCATACCGCTGATGGGCCCCTCCACGGCCACGTCCCCCTGCAGCATGCTGTCTCACCCCCCTCATTACAGCTTCCATGTGGAAGCTGACACTGTCCATCTCCCTGGCTTCTGCCCCCCAGCTGCTGTTCCTGTGTTACCCCCACTGCCCCCACTGCTGTTTCCACTGCACTGGGCACCCCCACTGGCCTCTCTGTCCTCCAGGACCCACTGTCCCTCTCTGTCCTTCCTGCTCCTGTCTCTGTCTCTGTCTCTCTCTCTCTCTCTCTGTCTCTCTCCCCCGGTTTGCGGCCTGCTCGCGTTCTTGCGCCGCTCCCTTGAGCCGTTTTATTTTGGCTCAAATCCGGTACTGCGCAACTTCCGGCTGAGCCACTCTTGCGCATTGCAAGTGTTCAAATATCGCATTACAAGACTTTATGTATGGACCCGCCCCTCTCGGGTTGCGCATGCCTTCATTTCCATTGCGCTGTGGCTCAGCGTGTTTTCGGTGGCGCAACTGGCCCCTTCTCAATATCGCAGAATGGCGCATTTTTGGAGTTGCGCACGCGCAACCCTGTTGCGCATGGCGCAACCCTTTTGAATATCTGGGCCCATATGTCCACCCACAACTTGACTATTGTTCACAGTTTTGGTGTCCATAAAAAAATGATAATAAATCAAATAGAAGGGATACAAAGAAAATTAACTAAACAAGTAAAAGGGTTGAATGAATTACATTATTGTGACAGACTGAGAAGACTAAATCTTATGTCACTTGACAAGAGAAGATTACGGGGTGACCTGCTTCTTATGCGGGACATTGTAAATGATCCCTGTTTATTTACTGAAATAGGTTTTCAATTTAAGCAAGAGAAAGTAGAAACTAGAGGTCATTTGTTTCAGTTATGTTGCACCAAATGCAACAGTATTAGGAGGAAATGTTATTTCTCTAAAAGGGTGGCAAATCCCTGGAATGCTCTCCCACTTTAGACAATAATTAGCAAAAATAAATAATGCATGGATCCTGAGAAAAGGAGAATTGCATTATTATGGGTTATGAAGATGGGAGCTAATTATGGGCATTGCTGCCTTTGGCTCCCTGGGTCATCTTAGTATGATCCTCAGTACACTGAGCTGTAATGCCCTTCAACTAGTCAAATAGAAGGATGAGACAGCAAGTGGGTGTCTGGTATTGGTGGTGACAGTGGCAGCAGAGTTGCACCTAAAGCTGCTTTCCCCACTCCCACTGCTAGTAGTGCCTAAAGGCTTGATAAGTAAGAAAAATATTTTGGTCTGCAAATACATCCAAGTGGCTTTCCCTCATCCTATCACTTCTTGGTGCAGGTGGTGTAGAGGATTTTCTGGTAGGGTTGCTCATTGTTTGGATGTTAAATTCAGAATAAAAAGGTTTCACCTGTGGTCAATGGGTGGCTGACAGACTCCATCACCCGCCCTACCTCCTCTGCCTAGTGTTTTTTTTTATAATTGGTCTTACCTCCATGTTGCCTCCTGAGTCCTGATTTTTTGCTTCCTCTGCCATTTTGTTTTGTGTCTCTCTTCTTGTGTCTTTTCCTCTTGTCCATGTTGCTTCTGTTTTTATAATTTATTTTTATTCTATAGTACAATAAAAGAAGATTTCCACTTGTCCAAATTTAGAGCATAGCATTAGATAAGGCAGCATGGAATGTCCACATTATTCAAACATTGCCACATGAGCATAGTTTTGGTAATTCATAAACAGTCATGAGAAGTACAAAATGAAGTCCATGAATGTTCTATGTAGTCATCTTCTTTCAGCAATTCAATGAGAATTCCACATCTACATATTAGTTTAAACAAAACAGTAAGTGAGGCTGTTTCCAGATATCTGTTTTTAGGCAGCAGGATATACATCTACTTATATATGAAGCAAGGTAAAAAGGACAAGAATGCAAAACCTGGAAATCAATGAGAAGAGAGCACTAAGAGGAAATATGGAACCACAGAGAAAAAAAGAATAAGGGCAAGATAGGGAGAACAGACAGGGGAGAGACGCAGCCTTATGGGACAAATCCTGTATAGTTGTCAGACTGATATAGAACCCATTTACTTTCAAACAAGGGTATTCGGTTCATAATCCGGGCTGTCATCCTTTCCAGAGTATAAAGTTCCAGCATGATATCCCACCATTTGGACTGTGTAGGAGGAAGTTTCCTTGTGCCATAACCTTGTGATGGCTTTCTTGGCCGCTAAGATCATTAAAAGGACTAATTTTAGGGACGTTGTACTCCATGTGCATTTATCTGGTAGGTCTTTACTGCTAGAGATTACTCTTAAGTTCTCAGCACCTGCCTTTCAGTCCTAACTCTCCAGCCTCGACTGAAGCCCTATTTGGCTTCTTCCAACTATAGACAAAGCACTGGACTACTTCCAGAATAGCTTCTTGTCAGTGGCCAATAAGCATGCCCCACTCAGCAAGCTCAGAGTCATGGAGCAATGCTACAAATGGATAACCCCTGAGCTAAAAACACTCATGGAGCAACAGGATAGGGCCTGGGAGAAATACAAGGCATCTTGTACACCCACAGACTGGGTTGCTTACAGGGAGCTGAGAAACTAAACAAAAAAATGCTTAAAAACTGCCAAAAGAGAATATGCTAAACGCCTGCAGCAGGCCAATCTCACTGACCCTAGTTGTTTTTGGCAGCATATTAATGGTCTACTGAAAGGCAAGAGTAAACCCCAGCAAGGACCAGTTGTCTCCAATGGCCACACTATTAGCGACAGTCTGGAGGCAGCCAAGCCTTCAACATGTTCTTTACTGATCTGGAGGAATACAAGGCTAAATTCCCCCCCAAGGTCATTGACCATTTGTACCACAGCAGGCTAGAACCCCTACATTCTGAATTCCATCTGTAAATGGTGAAGTGGAAGGATGTACTCACTACTTACGAAAATAAGACCAGGGGAACTGCAGGACCAGATGGCCTGGTCTCCAGATTACTGAAAGAGGTTGCACCCGCTATTGCCTCTACTGTTACCTGACTAATAAATATGTCCCTGATAGAAGAAAGTTGTCCCAGCCAGGTGAAAAGAGGCCCACATAGTTCCTGTACATAAGTGTGGTCAGAAGGAACCAACTGTCAATTAAAAGCCTTTCTCACTCCTCTGTATCTTGGCCAAGATACAGGAATGACTTGTCTATAAACAGCTCTGGGACTAACTTAATACGCACCAGCTTCTAGTACTAAACCAGCATGGTTTAGACCAAATCATGGTACTGACACTGCACTTATCAAATTTACAACCAACACCCTCAGGGTCCTTGACAATGGCTACACCACTGGAGCCATTTTTATTGACCTCACAAAGGCTTTTGACTTGGTTGACCACGGCATGCTGGTAGACAAGTTAAAGAACATTGGCCTAGACCACCACTTCCTGGCATGGTTTGAGAGCTACCACTCCCATTGAACCCAGCAAGTTAAGTGGAATGCATCGTTATCAGATAGTCTACCTATGAAGCAGGGGGTACCTCAAGGCTCTATCCTGGGGTCCCTCATGTTTTCACTGTTTGCCAATGATTTGGGCAACATCCATGGTAGTAGCTCTGTAATACAGTATGCGGATGACGCTGTACTATACAGACCACTGGTAGCATATTGGAATTGAAGCCTCTGCAGCAGGAGGACTTGGGTAGATTGGAAAAGTAGCTGCTGAAGAGTAGGCTGTTGCTGAATGACAAAAAATCAAAAGTCATGGTCTATGGACCTAGGACACTAGGCTCAGACAGATCCCTGCTACTCCCTCTTGTCTCATTCTCAGGGATGCCCTTGGAAGGGGTGAACTCTTTTAGGTACCTGGGCCTTGGCCTCGACCAAGGCCTCACATTTACATACCAGCTGGACTAGGTTACCAAAATTACACCAGAAGGTATTAATTCCTAGACTAATAAACTAAACTAAACTAAACTAAACTAAACTAAACTAAGAAGCTTGGGCTGCTATACAGACTGAATTCACAACTTACCCCTGAGACTAGGGTTGCAATCACAAACAGTATCCTCCTGCCCAATCTAACCAATGCAGCTCCCATTATCCAGGTCCTGTCTGGTAAGGAGCTGGGTAGGATCCAAGTTCTTCACAACAAAATTGTGAGATTTGCTACCAAATCACCTGTGAGCTGACACCACTGTGAGGTGCTTGACTCCTTAAACTGGCCGTCCCTTTTCCAAATGCTCCAATTGTCTCCGTTGTGTACCACCTACAAAATAATAAACGATCCACACCCAATTGGCTTAAATGGGATACTGGTCCCTAAACGGCCAGGCAGGCTGCTCCCCACCTCATCTCAGAAGCTACTGGAGGTCCCTAGGATATGAACAGTTGCAGGGAATAAGTCCTTCACCCATGCTGCTTCTACCCAATGGAACAATCTCCTGGACCAGCTGCAAAATGCAGGCTCACTAACCTCTTTTAAAAAAGGACTCCAAGAGCTGCATAGGGAACACATGAAATGCAGTTGCCATGGACAATCTCTGACTCCTTGACCCCTAGTAGACTATCCTAATCTGGGTAAGTTGCCCACTATGTCCTATACTCTTAGCTAGAGGTGCCAACACTCTACATGGGAAGGTGACCACGTGCAGACTATATGACTGTGCTACAATAAAATATATTTTTGCACCATAAAAAGTCTAGGTTTGCCCCCGATATGAGTCTACTCATTGTATTGCTGCATTTTGTCTGCAGTGTACTGTGATTGTACCTCAAAACTGTCAAGAATCTACATTGTATTGCTGTATTTTCATCTGCTGTGTATTGTGATTGTACCTAAAACTGTCATGTATTTGAAATGTTCTGCACCCAAAAATTTCTCTGTAACTAATTCTGGGTCACCCCTGAAAAGGGACCTCTTGGGCCTAGTGGGCCTACCCGGTGAACAGAGTTAAATAAATAAATACAATAAATAAATCTGGTGAGATTGCAACTAGTATTAAAGAAGAGGTAATCACACCTGGGCTGTCGAATATAGCCTGAACTGTTTGTATTACTGCATTCCAGTAAGACTGAAGATGCAAGCATGGCCAAAGGATAGGGCTTTGATAGGCTCGGAGGTGTCCACATTTCCATTAACACTGCCCAACAGTTGAGCCTGCATATTTAGCTACCACCACTGGATTACTGAAGTACCTGATTCGGCACTTCCAGAAGTATTCCCTCCAATAGGTGGCAGAAGTATTTTTTATGAGATGGAATGGTATATTTATGCCATAGTTCTATAGAGTGGGTGGTGTCTAACTTGCAGTTTCATCTGTGTAGGATTTAATTTGTAGAATCAGAAGAAGAGGCTTGTAGTGTCATATACAGTTGACTAATAAGATGAGCCCAGGTGTCTCCCCTTAAATAGGACTTTATCAGGTGAACAGAGTGGGATGGTTTTTCTGGGGTCTGAGACAGGGCTTCTACCCTAGGACACAGCTAGGAGCAAAGTTGCAAATATTTATGAAAATCCATTGTAGGGAGATCGTATGATACTTGAAGGGTTACAAATGGTAGGGTCCCCATTGGACAGATATGTTGGAATACTTATCTGATCCCATAACTATGCCATCTCTGCAAAGCTTTATCAGTTCTATTGGGGGGGAAGTCCACGTCATGTACTATGGCATGGAGATAAAATCTGTCAATTGAAGTAAGAAAATGTTTTCTTACCAGTAGCCACTGATGGTAGGTTTCAGCCATATCTTGGTGAAACTTGCGTAAGGGGGTAAAAGTGGGTGGACTGCCAAAGAGGTAGCAATCATGATCATGTGTGACATTTAGTATTTGTTCAGCCTGCTTCCAATATGAGTGGTAAGAAGGAGCAAGACAGAGGCAGACTGTTCAGATATGGGATGCGAATGCATGCCTGTCTAGGTTGGGCAGGTTAACACCTCCTTTGTCTGTAGCAAGCTGCAGGATTGAGAAACAAATTCAGGGGGGCTTTCCCTGCCTTATAAAGTGAGATATTACCTTATTCCAGGCCCTAAAATAATTTTGTCTGGCATAAATGGGAGTGTTTGGAGGAAGTATAGTACCCTTGGAAGATATTTTGACAAATCACCTCTATTCTGTTAAAGAGGCTTATAGTGAGAATGATGTGTCCAGCGTGAGAGGTCTTCATTAATTTGGTTGGGTCAAGGGCTCATAACTGAGTAATTCTAGATGCACTAAGTTTTTAGTGAGCTTAGCTCCTAGGTATCTGATTGCCATTTAATGCCACTTGAAGGGAAAGTTATGTTTTAGTTGTGCATAGGGTGAGTAATTACTTAAAATTACCTCCATCTTAAGGGTGTTTAATTTATATTCTGCTAGAGTACCAAGTCTTGAAGGAGTTCCAAGACTGCCAGGACTGATTCCTCTGGGTAGGTCCATGTTAACAGTGCATCATCTGCAAACAATGAGACATTTGAGTGTCTACCCCCTCCCCAAAGGAATCCCCTCCATCCTGGGATTTCTGCAAATGTCAGCGGCTGAGGGTTCTAAGTAAAGGGCAAAATGGAGCAGGGCCAGTGGGCAACCCTGCTGTGTACCTCTGGTTAGAAAGAATAACTGGGATAAGGAGCCATCTAACATAAGGCAGGCCTGCGTCAAGTCGCATATGGCCTGCAGTGTGTGTACGAACTCATCTGTGATTCCAATATTTGAGCAGGTGGCCCAGAGATAAGGACAGACCACCCTGTCAAATGCTTTTTCAGCATCCAGGTTTAACAGCGTGAGAGGAATTTGATGTATGACTGCATAATCTATTGAAAGTAGGTCAGGTTTTACACTGTCATGTTCCTGCCAGTTCCTAATGAAGTCTACTTGGTTGGGGTCCATCAGATGTGGGAGGAGATGTTCAAGCCCATGATGGATATAAGATTTTGTAGTTGTAATTCTACACTGAGATGGGCCTGTATGCAGACTGGTAATGAGGGTCTTTCTGAGGTTTCAATATTGCTAAGATGACTTCATACTTCCAGGAAGGGGGGGGGGGAATCACCCTGTTGTAGTGCCCAAAATGCCAGGGTCAAAAAAGAAATAAGAGGTTCCAGGAATGTTTTATAAAATTCAGCTGGGGGGCCATCTGGGCCTCGTGTCTTGCGGGCCTTAGAATCACAGAGAGCAGCTTTAATTTTAGCTGCTGTTATAAGGGTTAAATGGCCCTGGGCTTGCTCCTCTGATAACTTAGGTAAAGGAAGAGTTTGAAGATATGTCCATATTTAGTTTAAGGAGGCTTCATCATCTGCAGTATATAGCTGCTGATAATACTTAGCTAGAGCTGTTCTGATGTCCATTGGACATTTTAACATACAGCCTGTTTCCAGGTCAAAGAGCTGTTGGACGCATGTCTTGGTGTGGTGTGAGCGACGTTTGTGGGCCAAGTTGCATGCCCCTCTAGGTCCCCCCTCGTAGTGGTGATGTTTCAAATAAAGTAGCAGTTGCTTGACTTTTTTCTCATCAGATTTTTTGAATCTCCTGTTTGACATGCTGGATTTGAGAAGTCACTGAATGTTCTTGCTGGTGCAAAAAACACTGCAGGGTTTTCAGGGTAGTGAATTTCCTTCAGGCAAGCATCCATCTCCTTTTTTTCCTAGTCCAGTAGGCAATGATTTCCCCTCTAAGAACAGCTTTGATGGTGTCCCAAAGTGTGGTTGGAGTTCTTGTTGGGGTGTTATCACTCTGGGCTTATTTGATTTTATCCTCAATCAGCTATTTAAATTCAGGGTCATGGAGCAGCATGAGATTCAATTTCCAGTGTGTTGTCAAAATAGGTTTTCCTAACAGGAAAGTAGCATACTCTTGGGAATAGTCTGATAGTAGCGAAGTGCCATGTCGGATGTTGCAAGCTGAATCTAAATGCTCCATTGTAGTAAAAATATAGTTGAGTCAGGATGAAGTGCCCATTCGAGGAACATAGTGTGTGAACTCCTTACCCATCGAGAAAAAGTGTTGACAAATGTCTATCATCCCCAGGTGTGCTAGGGTATGGCATAAGTACTTCTGAAGGGGTGAGGCACAATTTACAGCAGGGCCTGAGGTAATGTAGGTGACAATGTGACATTAAGATCACCTCCATGATTAACTGGCCCTGCAAGGCCAGTAGTAGTGTGTTAAATAGTTGTTGGGCAGCAGCATTCTTAGATCTTGAGTAAATACAGGGAAGCTCAGGTGACAGGGGAATTGTACAATTGATCCATCATAATGACAAATCAACCTTCAGAGTCAATGATCTGGTCTTTCAGGGTGAAAGGTACACCTCTGTGGATTAAAATCACCAATCCTCTTCACTGCCCAGAGCAACGTGAGAAGGCTATCACTGTTTAATAGCCCAGAGATGTGAATTTTGCATGTTCTAAGTCAGGGAGTTGAGACTTCTGAAGGAGCACACCATTTGGTCTGTCCCTCTTAAGTTGTTGCTGCAGATGGTATCTCTTAATGGGATTATGGATCGCATTTATATTATAAGAGATAACTATAGAAGTTGTGGCCATCTGGTATATAGTAATAAGTAACTGGAGCTTGGATAAGTTGAGCCTCTCCACCGCTTGAGCATAGTATGATCATAAGGAAAAAAGACAAGTAGAGAGAGTTAGCGAAGATATATTTAAGAAGCACATTGGCAGTTAGCCAGAACTATACAACACCAACAAAAAATACTTGGTTGCCAATTGGGAAAATAATTCAACTTCTAGAACAGTGTCAGGCCAATGAACCTGGGTATGTCAGGTGTACCAGTTCCCAACACTGAAGGCAAGGGAAGGAGTCCATCAGCGGAGCTTCCAAGGGAGGGAGAGAACAAATTACTTTCCTATATGGGAGCTGATCAGCACTCCCTATAAGGAAAAGCTCACAGAGATATGGTAGGCCCACCTAGCAAATAAAGTGCCACCAAGGAGGATGTGGTAATGGCAATATTGCCTTCCCCCTAGCTTCCAATCTACATCAGATTTTAAAGGGAGAAAAAGTGATGGTACCCTGATTCGAGGTAGATCCCTTCCTGCTCTGATATGGGGATAGCATGTTACAAGAGGGAGCATAGCATGACCTCCGGCAAGGCAGATCAGTTGGAGCATGGTTTAGCAGGGGCAAGCTATCTGGGGGTGAGAACATAAACAAATCCCTTCTGAGGCAGGAGAGGTAAACCAGTGATTCCAAACAAATTTCCAAGGACCCAGACGACTATCTCAGGAGCAGGAGAGCAAAGGGAGAAATGGACAACCAAGAACCAATTTAAAGCTTACCTATAGTGAGGTGGTACTGAAGAGAACAACAGGCATATCTTGCAGTCCCCCATGGCCCAGGCCCCCAACCCAGGAGGGTTTCCCCACTCCGGCAGTCCCCAGCCCTCCACCGGATAATAAACAGGAGAACAGAGCACCAAGAAGAGTTGTAAAGAGTTCTATGAACTCCAGCAGTTTTTCTATAAGGGAACCCCATTTGTTCACAACAGCACTGAAAGAGGTCCCCTATCCCCTCTTCATCACCAGCAAGGAGGATACACTTTGGATGGAACACCCTCAGTGTCAATGCAGACTGCACTCCTTGGCCAGTGATGACTCTCAGTCATAAATTCTACAAATAGTGATATTTGTTTTGCGCAAAGTAAGTAGTGACAGCATTCAAAACGTGTTGGCGACTCCAACCAGTTACCCCTGAGCTTTGACCATTAGGTCTTCATCAGAGGGCCTTGCAAGGGTTAGTCACCCTTGTACTGCACCCTGCCTTGTTTCTGGTACTTGAGAGCATTTTAGTCTTGTTGCTTTATTACGCTTTGCAATGGGCTGTCAATTTCCAGCTGCTAGGGATGACCTCCCGTGCTTCACCGAGGGGAAGATACTCAAAAATAAAGCCGCTGGGTCACCCATTTACAAAATGTAAATATCCATTATTGCAAAGAAATCACTAAGGCATAAATATGTTTCAGATTGTAGCTATTTACAGTGTCCACTCCCCATCAGATGGAGCATAAGACAGCTAGATATAGGAAAAATGTTCAAGTCCCAGTAGCCATGCCCAATCGTACCTGCGGCCCTTCAGAGAAAAAACCTGCAAACAGTTTATTCAGGGGTAGAACCATGTAAACACTGCAGCAATTCTTTAATGTTCTGTAGTGTGGAAAGCACCCATTGTTTCCATGTAAGTTTCACCATTGCTGTCTCCCATGCTGAATCTCAAAGTACTTGTGTGTCTGCTGATGTTGGTGGTCTGCGGAGAGCGGGACATCAATACCTTTAGCTCCAAGTGCCCTAATGGCTTCCTCAGGCATGGAAAAACTTTGAGGCCCTCAAGAAACACAACAATGAGGTGGCCCAGGTACAGCATTTGAAATTTCAACTGCTTGGCCTTTAGGGCTTGGAGGATGGGATGTATGCTTGTCAACGTGCGGATACCGCAGGTGAGTAGTCTTTGTCTAGGTAAATGCTGTCATTCATGTAGTGCAACATTTTCATGTGCCAAGCTCAGAGAGGGATCTACTGTTTCATGGAAAAGATTAAAAATGTTAATACAATGGAGTGCAGCCTCTCATCTTGATTTGGGGACTTGAGATTGAGCACTCTGTGGACTTGCTCTACGTCTAATCGAAAACTGGGGTCTAATAGGAGGAGCTCCCTGAGCAGACCATCTAAAAAAGTCCCCATGTTGCAGCCTGCCTCATCTTTAGGGAAACTGTAAATCTGGATGTTGCTCCTTCTCAACCTATTTTCTAGGTCATCATATTTGGTGAGTAAGTCCCGGTACTCCTTCGTTAATTGAATGACGACCCTCTCTAGCCGATCTGTATGTGAATCCAGTTTGCTGTGATGGGCTTCCAGATCAGTAACCTTCTGATCTAATTTAGTGATTTCAGCAGTCAACTCAGTTTGGAAGGTACAGACCTCTGTCTGAAAGCCCTGGAGATCTGCCAGAATGGTCGGGTTGCTAGGCTGAGAGGGAGATTTCAGGGACTCCACCATGTTTTGGTGTTTGAGTGGTTCTTGCTGTTTTCCTGTTGGGAATCTGGGAGAATCTGATGCTGGTGCTACTGAATTTTTCTTCTTCCTGTCTCCTATCAGAAGTGAAGGCTCCTTGCTGTGGATGGAAGTGGGTTTTAGATGTTGTAGCTGTGATTTGGGATCTTTAGGAGGGGATCACAAGAGCTCCGAAATTAGTGCTGCATCCACTAAGATAATGTCACCAGAAGTCATCCATTTTGCTTCTGTTGCTTGCTCCTTCGTCTGCAGTTGCTGCTCCCCGGGGCTGCTCCCTTTGCTTCTGCTGCTGCTGCTACTGTTGTAATTTATGTGATCTGCTTGTTCCTTTTGCTTCTGCCCCCAGTTTTGTTTCCCTTTTTTTCTTTCCTGTTTCGGTTTGCTGTTCTTTTCTTTTCAGTACAGCTGTGTTGCTCTTTC
This sequence comes from Neoceratodus forsteri, assembly GCA_016271365.2. Classification (NCBI taxonomy): domain Eukaryota; kingdom Metazoa; phylum Chordata; order Ceratodontiformes; family Ceratodontidae; genus Neoceratodus; species Neoceratodus forsteri. The sequence goes on along the minus strand of CM057456.1, from coordinate 170,775,758 downwards.
TCTCTGTCTGGTGCTTGTTTCTGCTGCCTATCCCCTCCAGTTTCTTTTGTTTTCTTTCCTGGTTCTGTTTGCTATGCATTACTTTTCCTTCTGTGCTGCTGTCTTGCTCTGTCTCTCGCTGGTGCTTATTTCTGCTCCTGCCCACCCCTGTTCTTGTGCTTTTCTGACCCAGCTGCCTGTTGTCAGTGGCTTCCTGTTGCATGTCTGTCCCTCTTTTCTCTGCTTTTGGAGTCTTGTTGTTTGCATTTCATTGAGGTCACCTCTCCCATCCTAGATCCCAGCTTTCTTCTTTCCTTTGCTCTCCAACTGCCTCCTTTTCCTGAAAGATCCAGCCCCAGCCTTCTTTTCTTCAGTTGCTACTTTTGGATGTCCAACTTGCAGCCTTTATTTGTATTCCCTGTTGCTCCTCATAGGTACTTCTTTTTTGTTCATCATACTCAGGTGTTCCAATGGGATTGCTCTCCCTCTGGACCTCCTATGACATGCTCTGGTCGGTGCCAGATTTGGATACCTCTTGTTTGCTCAGTAATTCTTTGTTGAATTTGTTTTTCCTAATTCATTGGCTCATTGGATAAGCAATGTAGGAGTACTGTAACAGCCTGTAGGAGTACAGTCATGCAACTTTGTGCTTAACCCCTATTCTGTACTTGGAACCAGATCCCATCCCCAGAGCATCACTCAGGACACCAGGCGTCATCCGCCCATAGTAGTTACCTAACTGGGACATGCTCAACACCCTGATTTCCGCTCAGACTTATCTAAGCCTCCTCATTATCCTTTCCAGTTCTCAGCCTTGAACCTCATGATTACTCACTTTGTCAATTTGAACCCAGAGGACATAAATTCCAGGTAGTCTGCCATCTGCTAAATTCTTCACAGGGTGCATCCTTGTAATCTCAGTTCTGCCTTACGGAATGAACTTTTCCCAAGCTGTTGTCTGCACACCGAGTATTGAAGGACCATCATATCTTCCTCTGCCAGAAAGCAGGAACTGTTTGACTTGTATCTTATAACAGTAACTACAAATCAACTTCAATTTCACCACCAGTACCTACAGCTATCTATCGTGAGTTAAATTGAGAGTATCCTGGGCAGCTCAAACAATGACTTATATCACAGGCACAGCACTGGACTACGTTCCCTACCCATTCCATATGGGGTCATTTCGTCATTTTGCAGCCTTCTAGTCACTCTTTTTCTGATAATTTAAAGAATCAGAATTAGCATTTATATAGTGCTTTTTGAACACATTGTATCCCAAAGAACTTTACAAGCAATGCTAGACTGGTAGTGAGGTGACTTGAACATGCAGTGGCAGCCATTTCACAATCAATACCCACACTCAGCCTTGTACAGTTGCATGAATCGGTTTTATGAGAAGCGGAAAGTATGCCAGGACACTGGGGAAATTCCCCTGCTCTGCAGTAGGGGGCCCTGATGAACGATGGATATCAATTTGGATTCCTAGCATTTGGCTGGTAGTCCTACAGGGAAGCAGATCTCCCTTCCTGTGGGTCCAGCGCAGGAGACATTGATGGTGAATTTGCAACAAGATGTAGAGATTATGGATGTGGAATGTGGGAATGCTGCTCAAAGTAATGATGCGATCGTGGATTTGCAAGCGGCTGGATTTCGGCACGAAGTTGATTTTGTGCAGGCCTTAAATTTTGAACAGCAACAACGATTATTAAGAGTACTTTGACTCCTGGATGAGGAGTAAAACTTCAGATACGGACACCAGAATGGATGGATGCATCGCCTGATGCTGTCAAAACTGGGCCTGCTCTGCCTGACAGGCTGGATGATGCTTCACCCTCACAGGGGTGTCTGACTGTGTGACTGATGCCCGAGAATGCTGTGGATGGCCAGAAGGAAATACGAGTGACACTACATGAGGTTCCAACAGAAAGTGTTTCAATATCGTAAGTAACTTCTGGCACAGTAAGTACACCTCACTGTGAATTAAATCAGGCTGTTTTAAAAGGGGCTAGTGTGCTGAATGTGGAAACAGGACTTTAAATACAGGGTAAAGCAGAGGCACAGGCTCAGAATGTGATTGTGTCAGATTTGAGCTTAAGAAGAGGACGTTGGGATGATGGAGCTTATATTTTAAAGATTCAGGGAACTACAAGGTGGACGGTGGAGTCAGCATTGAAAGGAGCCTGATGGACAAAGAAAGAGGCAGGGGGATGAATACCTGATAGTACTGTTCTCCCTATTCAAGGAACTGTTACCTTAGCTCCACAGTTGGATACAGTTTCTAAACCTATTGAAAGCAATACAGCTGTTACTGAAAATGTGGATCTTGAAATTCAAAGAACAAGAGAATGCCCCCCCCCCGCCCCAGAGCATATGATAGCGGGACAGACCGAGCAAGAGATATGGGACACAGAAGCTGCTCCATGGAGAGATAGGGTGGAAATTGAGGAAGAGAGTGTTCCTGAGCCTACAGTGGGGGCCCAGCCCTCCCAACTATGGAGGCAATTTCGAAGATGGAATAATGTGTTTCCAAATAATACCCCAGCTCAAGAAAGAATGCAGTGCATCTACAATATTTAGGAGGCATGCCACACCCCACCTGACAGAATTTATTTGGGTAAAACTCTGATTAAAGAATCTTTATGATTTTTCTGTAATGAGATATATGCACTCATTCATGCGTCTGGAGATACTGCATACAATGTGAGTTTCAAAACACCAGCTGGCCTTGATAGATTTTGGTCTATGTATGAAAAGAAACGCCATTCTGCGTTATGGATCCCTTTTGAAGTTATACCCTTTACAAAACCCACAGTCAAGGTAGTGACCATCTTGTTTCAAAATGGGCGTGTGGCGGTACGTGATGTGCTGTACTGGCTGCAAAAATATGTGATGTTCTGGGGATTCTTCCCATATTTTGGATGAGGAGCATATCTGGACAGAGGGCTGGAAATTTAAAGTCTGGTTCAATGTGCTTACGCAACTGGATAAGATATGTTGATACTTGTGTAACTTGATTTGTTTTGTGGCTTTCCTCTTCTCTATCCATGGGATATACCACCCTGTAGAGGTACGACGCAAGGAACCCTAGAGGAGGGTTCCCCCCCCTACAGGTGCTGGAATGAATGCGTCAGCTTAAGGTAGGTTAGCAAGAAGCCCATGGGTAACAGAGACAAGCCACTGGAGGAGGAGGGGTGGATGGTGAGCAATGAAAAAGAATCCTGAGGAGACCCAGGATGTTAGGATCTTTTAAGCTCAATGGGGGAGTGACGTTGTTGCTCCGCCCATTGAACCTCAGGCTTAAAGCCCTCCCATTGCGCACAGGCTCACAAGGCCCAAATCACTGGCCAAGTGCCTTTTTTTTCAGATCTGAGGGAGGGCACTGTTTTTATCAAGGCCAACTGAAGACCTGCTTTAGGAGTGGTTCGCATTTGCACCCTAGCAGTGCTTGTGATAGAGTACGATGCACATCCTGAATGGAATGTGGACACAACAGCTGTATGTGTACTAATGAACAGACTTGCAACTTATGTGATTTGCCGGGCCATGTGCATCGTACTTGTGAGTGGGCCACTCATAATCGACTGGACTGCCCAGACCAGGAACAACTTGTGGACTACACACAGAAACATAGTGTAGAAGTGCAAAGAACTGTCCGGGAAAAGAACAGTGCCCCAGTACTGGTTCATATGGATAGAGCAGTGGCAGAACCTCCTATAGTGGACCCGATTCAGGACACTGATTCCTCAGCCCCCCCATCCTCCCCACCTCCATCTGCCCCCCCGCCCAATCAAAGGTACAGGTTTCAGAGCTCCATCCTGTAGGGACAGGTGCCAAGGAACTACCTATAGTACAAGATGGTGTGATTATCGAAGACCTCAAGTTGAGGGATGCTCTCATTGTTGAAAGATTATTGCAGATGGACCCAGAAATGGAAATGCAGGACATGCCACCTCCTGAGTCGACAGTTGTGGCTTCAAAAAAGGCCTTTAAAAAAATCTAATCCTAAAGCAAAGGTGCAGAAGAAGGGAGGGAATCTTGGAACAATACCCATTTCTAAACCTTATGATGTACTATTTCCAATGGACTCTGACAGAGGAGATGATTCGGAGTCATCTTCAACAATTTCCTCACAGAAGGGACTTTCATTGGACTCTGATGAGGATGATTTGGTTGAGAAAGTACGGGAGGCCCAGACAAAACAAAAACTATTGGGTGCTGCACCTCATCACAGCCGTAAGTTGGGTAAACAGACTAGACCTTGAATAGGTCAGTGGGCATTGACCATGACTTTTGCTATTTTTGCCCACAAACAACACTAGATGTCTTCCTTTATTGCATTAAATGTTGCTTCTCTTAATGTGAATAGTATTAGGAATGCTAGGAGATGTCTAGTAACCTTTGCCATCTTGAAAGATCTAACAATTGATTTAGCTTGCTTGCAAGATACCTGTTTGTATACAAATGGAGATATAGATAATGCAAGAAAGCGGTGGTGTTGGGACCCTGCCTTTTTTTCCATAACTTTAGAAAGATGGGTGGATCCTTTTCTTTGGATATGAATATCTTGTTACAAAAGTCTTAGACATCTGTCCGGGAGAGTTTTTATCATTGATTTTATGTATAAACAGAGACAGTGGAGAGTAATTAATCATTATGCCCCACAAACAAAGAAGGAAAGGATGGATTTATTAAATTTGGTTTGGCCTTTTTTATTTGCATCACACATCTTGATATGGGTGGGGGACTTTAATTGTGTCACAAATATTAATGATAGGGGAGCTAAAACGCCCAAATTGTTCTGTGATTCTAGTGCTTTACAAGGTATTCTACTCCAAGCAGGTCTGGTTGACTAAATATGAGACAGGTGGTTTTACTTATCATAGATCACATTTAGCCACCAGTATTGATTTTGTCTTTTCATCTGCTACTCCTTTGTGTGACCAGGCTTTTACAATACCAATTGAAAATTCAGACCACTTTATGGTAAAAGTGCATCTTACCTTTGGGGCGAAGATTGGTCGAGGTAAGGGATTATGGAAACTAAACAAAGCCATACTATTAGAGACCTGCTGTTGCGAAAGAGTTCATGAACTCTTTACAGCACGGAAATCAGTGGCATGTATGGAGGAGAATATTAGCCATTGGTGGACACAGACAAAAAGGGATTTGAAATCAGAACTTCAAATGTTTTCGTATAAAATACATACGGGAAACTATTTTTGATATCTAACATTATGGGACCAATATACAAAATTGGTCTCTCTGATGAATGAGGGATATGGAGAATTTATGGGACAAATTAAACAACTTAAAACACAAATGGAGGCTTTGCTGTATGCACGTGCTACGTCACTACTTTATGAGCATCGAATAAGCACACCAGGAAAGTCTGTAATGGGGGATATTTACAAGAGTTGCAGGACCTGAGTTGCTCAGAGAATAATGAAGTCTTTATGCACTCAGGGTGTGACTATTGTAATGACTACCTCCGACATAATGTAGGAGGTGGTACATTATATGCAAAAAATGTATTCGGCTTTGGATGTTACCTCTGAGATGGCTGCAGAATTATTTCCTTGTCAGATACCGGATATCCCACAAGCAATAAAGTCTCAGCTAACTGGACCAATAACAGATGTAGAGATTCGGGAAGCCATTAGATCCCTGAATAATAATATTAATCCTGGACCTGATGGCCTGACAACAGAATTTTATAAAAAATTTGAGACTGTAATAATTGATATTTTGTTAGTAGTTTTTAATATGATTTTAGATGGGACGGACATAGATCCACATTTTGGGCAGTCAGTACAACTGTTTACCCACAAAAAGGATGATAGACAGAGTTTATTGAATTGGAGGCCTCTCAGTCTGATAAATACTGACTTAAAAATTTTAATGAAGATTTTGGCAAAAAGATTGGGATCAGTAGCACCGTATGTGATAGATCTGAGTCAAACATCTAATATTGCTAGTAGGTCTATAACGGATAATGTACTACTACTTCGGGAAGTGGTGAGTCAGGGACAACAGGATAATTTGCATGGCTACCTGATCAGTTTAGATCAGGAGAAGGCATATGATAGGATATCTTATTTATATTCACAGAAGGTTTTAGAAAAATATGGAATCCCAAACATATTTACGGCCTGAGCTATGAGACTATATAGGATAGTGTCAACTGCACCATTAATTAATGGGTATAGTGGAAGAGACATCCATATTAATAGAGGGGTCAGGCAAGGGTGCCCCATGAGCCCCATCCTGTATGTCTTTTGCTTAGATCCACTTTTGAGGATGATAAGATGAAAAGTAACAATCAGGAATGTGACAGTGACAGGGGAGTCAGTATCACCAAGACGCTGGCATATGCAGATGACATATGTATGTTACTGGCTGATAAGGGAACTGTGGAACAAGCCTCGGATGATATCCAGTGTTTTTCAACACTGACGGTTCTGCCCTTAATTTCAAGAAATGTAATGGATATATCTTAAGTGATAATATGGAATTTGTAATGGATATCCAGAATGTGACAATGACAACTGAGACCATTAAAATATTAGGAATTACTTATGGAAACATTGACAGGGCATGGGTTAATTGGACAGAAAGACTCACAAATAGTAATACTAAAGTCCAGATCTGGAAAAAATGGCAGCAATCGAAGAAAAAGAAGCTATCATTAGTGAAGACTTTTTTTCTTCCATTGTTAACGCATGTGAGTGCCATATTCCCACCTCCAGGAACACTTGATGTTTCGATCTTGAGCCAAACCTTTCAGATTATCTGGGGCAGTAGACTTAACCCAATACAATGAGAGGTACTGTATAGGCCTCTGAAATATGATGGGTTAAATCTGTTTAACCCGATTGTTTATTTCCACAGTATGTTTATTTTTAATACCATATCCACATTTTTAAAACCTGGGGATGCTGACTAGAAAAAAGTTGCAGCCTTGTGGCTGGTGATGCTAATAAAATGGTGGGGTAATGGTCCTTTACTTGTTAGAAAGCAAGAGAGATGGCCACAGTACATGTTATATGCTATTGAAAAATTGAGAAAATGGAAGATTTCACTGGTACAGGTCTCAGCAATACACAGGAAGCTCTTATATAACACAATATAATTGGGATCTTATCAGATTCTAGTAGTTTATAAGGATCTTGGTCAACCAGCATGGCAGCAATTGGAGCTTTATTTAGTTGATCAACGGACTCCCCCACGTATGTGGGATGTAGTTTGGGTCAGTGCCCACGGATGTTTAGATGTGAAGGGCAATGCAAAACACAAGAGTTTGTCTGATAGAGTTTGTCCTGGAGAACAGTGCGGACAACTGATAGAGACTGTTGAGCATTTTTTTATTCAATGTGCTTATGCTATGGAGTTCTGGTCTACATTAGGCCTTCACTGGAATAATATGATATGGGCTACAGTAACATGAGAATGTGATCACAGGGACTATGAGACAACTACAGAATGTAGAGAGTGGTACTCTCAGATTGCTATTTACTTGTATCAAGTTTAGTATGTGTCAGGTCCACTATAAGTTTGTTTTACAACTGAAATTGATATTACCCTCAGTATTGATTGGTATGATTGAGAAAGAAATCAGACTGCAAGCACAGTATGACAGGGCTAAACTATCTTAGGAACAATGGAAAAAAGGTGGAAGGGTGTACCAATGCATATTTTATATGACCAGTGCATGATCTGTTCTTGAATAATTGGTAGATAAGGTGAAAGGACATAGTGATTGGTCACAGGGTGAAAATGGGATTGATTATAGTGGGGAATAGGATTAGACTGTGTGTTACACTGCAGGGTGTTTGTATGAACTGTTGAATTTCCATACTGTTTCTTTCTGTTTGATTATTTTTTTACCAGTTTGTATTTATTTCATTTGCAATAAAAATTCCCCTACTCTCCACCAGGGAGCTTGTCTCACTGGGAGAGATGGAGGAGCCCATTTTGATACAGGATGGAGCTGAAGACAGATGTACCTCAATGGAGGTGCAAGAACATATGGAAATTGGAATTCAAGCACTGGATATGGCTATCATTGATCCCCCACAAGGTGAACCATTGCAGGGAAGGCTGAATATGGTGCAAGAGATGTCAGTGGATCTCAAAAGTGATGAAGAGGAAGTACTGAAGCAGGAGTTACAAAGAAAGAAACAACTTTTCCCAATGATTCAGGAAGCAGAGCAAGAATTTCAAGTGTCAATATTGATGCTTAAGGCAGAAAAGAAAAGAAAACGCTCACAGATTAGCCCGCAGCCTATTATAGGTAAAAAGTTCCACTTTATTTCTATGGACTGTAATGTTGTTGTGGTTAACCCTGCTGATGATCGAGAGATGCCTCTTTCCCCAAGCCTACCTGAAGGTCTCTCCACAGAACCCAAATGGTCTCCCGGTGTAGCCTTACAGCAAGCGGGCTGGCTCTTCTCGCAGGGATGCTGGTTTCCTGACCCAGCCATCCCGCTTCAGGGTTCGCCTCTGTGTAGCAATCAGTCCAATGCATTAGAGCCCAAACTTCCATTCCAGGGACTGGATGTCTCTGATCCTGAAGACTTATTAGGACTAAATCAAGAGAAGACGCAGGGCTCACACCCTGTTGCATGGCTATCTATCGCATTGGTGCAACAGACCACCAAAAAGGATGGAGTTCACATTGTTGACCCACCAACTGACATAGAGACCATGGAGACCATGGTACCTTCAAATGTAGACCCAAACACTGGAGAAGATCCAATTCTGAGGGGGGAAATTTCGATCTGGCATCTGAAGGAAGGCCATCCTCTAGGTCTGGGGAACTGCTAAGTTCATTATGGGACAAAGAGGCAGCTAATTCTGAAAACTTGCAGCTTGAATTCACTCCCTTAACTAAAGCTAGTCATGCAAGCTTTTTAAAAAAATTAGTGGAGGCTGCAAAAAGAAGATTTGTGGTTTGGTTAAGATGTAAGGGAGACAGAGATTCACTTCCAGATAGGCATTATTTGGGGAAGGCCTTGATCTGAGATTCCCTTCGTTTTACCTCTGCAGAAGTATACGCCTTCATTCACACACCTGGAGTTTACAATTTCAATGTTAGCTTTTGTACCAGCCCACTGCTTGATAAATTTTGGAGACTTTGGCCCGGATATTCAGAAGGGTTGTGCATGGCGCAACAGTGTTACATCATGCGCAACCCACTGATGTGCCCTGGTGCGATATTCAAATGGGGATTGAGCCTGGCACAAATCCCGATGCGCCGGAGTGCATCAGTAATGTATGCGGCGCAGGTAGGGTGGGCGTGCCCATGCATAATCCGCACATCCCGATATTCAGCCCAGGATGTGCTAAGTCCATGCATGCACAACCCCTACTCGCGCTGCACACAGGTGAGCCAAAAAAAAGGAACAACAGCTGGTCACCCACAGGTGAGCTGCCGTATTGCAAGGTGCAACATGGCAGCTGCCACCTGTGGGTGGCCACCCGAGCTCCAGCTGCACCTTCATGGTGGCTCCCCCCATGCCTGATCATGGGCATCTCTAGAAGTAAATACATATCCAATATCCCTGGTGGTCCAGTGGACCGCTCGCAGCCCGATCATGGGCATCTGTTGAAATAAAAGCAGTCCTACTGTATATCCCTGGTGGTCCAGTGGACCGATTGCAGTCCGATCATGGGCATATGTTTCAATTCAAAAGTCCAATATCCCTGGTGGTCCAGTGGACCGCTCGCAGCCCGATTGCAGGCTTCAGTATGAAAATAATTCGTCCAATATCCCTGGTGGTCCAGTGGACTGCTTGCAGCCTGATCACGGGCTTCAGTATGAAAAGAAATTGTCCAATATCCCTGGTGGTCCAGCGGTACCTCCCTCCCCACCTGCCCACTGAGCCCCACCATCCCGCTCCCCCCTGGTCAACGGTGGGCGGCAGCACCCCACCCACCTGCTACCCCGCCGCCCACTGACTGACACCATCCTGTAAGGATGCACACCCATTGGTCCACAGCGAGAGCCAATGGATGTGCAGCCCGTACCATACTACACACTCCAGATATGTGAATGGATCCATTCAAATATCTGGAGTGTATAGTCTGTTTAGGCTGCTGCGCCCATTGGCTCACACTGTGGACCAATGACATTAACTACCATGCGGTGTCGGTCAGGCGAACGGCGGGGTGGCGGGCTGGTGGTCCTGCCGCCCGCTGCTGTCGAGGGAGAAGGCAGCAGGAGGCCCAGTGGGTGGGGAATGGGGCACTCATAACTGGGATATTGGACGATTTCTTTTCATATCAATCAATCAATCATCCTTTATTTAACCAGTAGAAAAACACCATTGAATGAACTCTTTTACAAGATGGTCCTGGAAGTACATAGATGAATAAGACAATAGCATAACAGTATACAGAGGAGACTATCAGAAATACAAGTATATGCAAAATACACAGTGTACAATGTATGGTTAGATAACAAAGGTATGAGGGTAACAAAAACACAATAACACAATGATTACTATAAAGCACATTAATTACTACTTGTGGCCAACCATACAGTTGGTTAGGTGCTTGGTGCTATTAGTGCTCAGCAATAATTGGTTTACAGTACATATAAGGACAATGTGAGTCAAGAGAGGGGTAGGGGTGAAGGTACAGTGAGGAGACTAGGGAGGCAGGGAAGGAAGGGAAGGAAGGGAAGGGAAGGAAGGAAGGGAAGGAAAGAGCTGGACCAGGGGTGTCATGGGACAGTTGATTGCTGTTATGACTTTGGAGCCGTAGATACATGGGTGTAGCCAGGCATACTCCAAGCACTCCATGGCGTGCAATTTTATTTAAGGGGGTAGCAAATAGGCTCTGAACTGCTTCCTTTTTCCATGAAAACTAACAAAGAAAATGTTGAACCTTTCTGTAATTTTATTCATAGGAGTCGAAACTAGAAGGACTGGTCACTAATACTGTCTTTGCATCCCAAGGAAATACAACTTTATAGGCTCTGGGCTGGTATGTGGGTGTCTTAGGGAGCAATGTATGGCATTTGTATTTACCCATGCATGGCAACAACCATTGTCATGAGATACAAAAGTTGTATTTATTGTGCCAAATGAGGCAATACCACGGTCCGTGTACATTTTGTATATTGTCTGGCTACACCCCGGTGGGGGTAGCACACCCTAACGGGGGGGTAGCAGTGAGTCCACTTGGTGTGCAGATCTGAAATCCCTGGCTACACCCCTGTGTAGATAGGTCAGTCGGTCAATTATGAGAAGCAGGAGCAGATGTCCTTAAAAGAGTGGTTCAGCAAGGTCTTGAAAGTGGACAACCCAATTACTTTTGTGAATTTTAAGGTGCTTTGGATGTTGTTCCAAAGGATAGGAAGAATGTGACTTATGGAAGATAAGGTCTCCAAGTCTCCAGGTTTGCAGTTCATTGTCTTTAACCACTAAGCCATAATGCTTGCACACATATGGCTCACTTGTACTTCAATACAAATCTGCTTACATCTGCACACATGTGGCATAAATAGCCACTGTTATACTTTTTAGTTTTCTTGTCCCACCTCATTTCAGCAGCACAACTGAACTGTCCACACATACCAATGGAAACACACGTGGTTCTTACCAACCCCAATGCACACACTAACCCACAAAACTACTTAATTAGTTCTGTCTGGCCTGTACTCCTACTATTTTCTCTCCATAGTTTTGAATGCTTTCAAGCAAACAGACTTTAAGAGGCAAATACAAAAGTAGCTATAACTCAACAGCCACCCAAATTGTAAGTCCCCCCTCATGCACGCACACTATAGCAGGGGCATCCATGCTGCTACAGACAACCCACCAAGTATATGTATATATATTATAGTGCCACAATAGTGGCACTATAGTTAGGGTTGAGTAAGCACTTTAATGTTAAGCCTCAAATTTTGCACCTTAAACCATATGACAGACTTTCCTGACATTTTGATTTTGCATCTGTGGTGTGGAACCATAGATCTCTGGATTGAGCAAGTTGTGTTACAGTCGGACGTACAGTTGCGGAGCTGCAGAATGTCTTTCACTCACACTCACAGCCCACACGATTTGCCCGTTTGGTCTGAAAGCATCAGGGAAGATGCAGTCTGGGTCACTGATGTGCCTTTCAAAGATCTGATGCAAAAATATTAAACCATTCAAACGTTATTCAAAAAGCAATTTTCCCATTATAGTCAATGGGAAAAAATATATGTGTCTCACGAAAGATGCTGACACTATATGCTCCTTTCACAAATTGCCCTTTTCCTTTCATGCTGCTGCCATCTTGTTTTCAGTTAGTGAGAGAGAAAAATGCCTGACATTTAAATTTGGAACCACCTAGGTAAACACTGACTGTTGGGTTTACCTAGTTGGGTCCAGAGGATGCCAGCCCTATCTTTTATTGGGGGGTAACCCCCCCCAGAAATTCCATTTTAATAATCCAGTACTTTCACAAATTGTGAAAGAAACAGCAGTGACACTTTCGCAAATGTGAACGTTTCATGCTGTTTTTTGCTAAACTTTCACGATTTGTGAAAATGTTTTGTTCAAAAACTGCAACAATCTGGTCATATTGGGGCTCCCAGGTGGAGAAGAAGGGATAAATCCCATATCATTTGTGCCAAAATGTTGTGCCCAAATTGCTGGGCCTTTTCCTAATTGCCCAGCATACATTGTAGCGTGAGCACATCAGGCTTTACGGCCTACACCACCGATGGGATCTCCCCCATGTCCTCTGATATTTCGCTTGCTGAATTATTTGGATAAACAGGCAATTCTGGAAAAACTGAGAGATACGAAAGAAATCCAATGGGAAAATAAAAAATTTCAAGTGGTGCAAGATCTCCCACTATCAGTGAGACAGAAACGCATGGAGATGCACCCCTTTGTTGTCAAGCTTATAGCCATGGGGGTCAAATTCCTTATGCAATACCCAGCCACCTTGCAGATCAACAAAGAAAGGCAATGGATATCATTTGAATACTTTAATTATGCTGCTACTGAACTAAAGAAGTTATTTCCAGATCTCTTTAAGAGACTGTAGGACTTACATCGGAGAACCTGAACCTCTAGCAAGTTGATAAAACTAATGTTTTTGGGCTTGGGGAAAAATGTAAATTGCTGGACCTTAATGATTTGGCAATACAGCCATAATTCGGAAACAAGCTTAAAGAACATAATCTGATACGCTTGCAAAACTGCACAGGACTTTGTAGACCTAAACCTTGAACGGAGATTGCTTATTGCTTTTTTCTTTAGTTGATTATTTTGGTTCTTTTGTGTGGTAGCAATGCCGATGAGGACTACAACAGACCTGATGATAATAGCTGGTAATGTTAAGTTTATGCCACAGTTTAAAGGCTGATAAGATAGATATTGAAATAAGTGTTTAAATTTGCTAGAGTTGCAACGCATACTTACTGGGGGGGAGAGAGAGGAGGGCTGTCTGGCTGTGAAAAATGATTACAAATGAAAAATAATAGGAGTACGGTTGAAAGGACTGGGGAATTAGTCTTTTTTAGTTGGGTTGGGAATGTTTTTGTTATGGGGATCCTGCACCTACTTAGTACTAAAATCTAATTGTCAGGAAATAATTTTTGACACAGGTGTCTTTCACTATGGAGCACGCTCAGTCTCATGTCATTTTTTATCCAACTATGGCCCCCTATTATTTAAGGAGTTTCTAAGGCTTTTTAACTCCAGAGTTGATATTCACCCCATATTTAAAGGGAAGATTTTCCTTATCACAAACTGCCAGATTAATCCAGGATGATGGTAAGATTTATATCCTGGAATGTCAAGGGAGCTTGGAACTGAGTTAAGAGATATCAAATTCTTAAACACTTAGAGGCCTTGCATTGTAATATAGCATTTCTTCAAGAAACACACATTTTAAAGAAAGAAGGGATTCTCTTTAGGCGAAGGCAAATTAATCAGGTTTATACAGCAGGGAATGCAACCGCGCAATGGGGGGGTGGTAATCCTTATCTCTAGGGGGACCCAATTCAGACTACAGAAAAGTCATACAGACAAACAAGGTAGATTTGTATTTCTACAAGGATTACTAAATCACATAGAGGTGATTTTGGGAGCAATATATGGACCCAACATAGATTCACCAGAATTTTTTGCACAACTAACAACTGCTTTATCCTCCTTTCCATGATTACCCACCATTATTGCAGAAGACTGGAATCTAGTCCACTCGCCATATATATATCAACTTTCAAAAGTCCAAATCTTTCCCCGGCTCAAAGAGTCTTAAGAGAGTTTATGGTAAACTATAATCTTAGTGATCCCTGGAGATTATTAAATCCAGATTCCAGGGGATATACATTCTAATCCCCAGTGCATGGTATGTTATCCCGCATTGATTATTTTCTTGTGAATCATGCAATTTTAGAGTGCCTAATAGGCAGTGATATCGGCCCAAGAACCATCTCTGACCATGCAGCAATTTGGATGGAAGGAAATATTTCAATCAACAAAGTTAAAAGTATAGTGTGGAAGCTGAATGTGCAGCTTCTCCAGGATGAACAATCATTACATATTCTTAGACAAACAATTGACCAATTCCTTGTACATAATCAGGGATCAATTAGTCAGTATAGCACAGTGGAGGCAGTATAGCGCAGTGGTCTAAGGCTCTGAGCTGCAAATTTGGTGACATCCAGCAGGCCAGACCTGAGTTTGAATCCCACAGCTTCCACTTGCATACTGTGTGACCCTGAGCAAGTCACTTAACCTCCTTGTGCTCCCAGGTCGCTCCTGTAAAAAAGCTTTCACTTAGTGTGCTATACCTGGTTAAACAAAAAAATAAATAAATAAATAAAATTGACAAATTATGATGTGCTTTGAAATGTGTAGTCTGGGGAGAATGTATCAGACTTTCATCTATTCAGAAGAAAAAGAGGGAAGCAGCTTCATCCTCTCTTCTTTCTCAAATTAAAATCCTAGAAGACCAAATGTTATCTTCTCAAAAAGAGGAGACATTAGAGCAAGTAACCAAATTAAAACATCAGTATGCAAAAACCGTGAGAGAACAAGCTCAATATGCTTTATTCAAGACTCACACTAAATATATTGAGCAGGTAGATAAAGCCAGCCATCTACTTGCACTCAGGTTGAGAAAATAAGAAGAATCCAGAATAGTGGTAGCCCTTAACTCCCTTAAAGATAATTCCCTTCTTATCACTCCAAAGAAAATTGTGCAAGAATTTGAAGACTATTATAGGTCCCTTTAGTCTCCTCAAGTGCCTAGTCCCCAGATTGTAGAAATACAAGTGTATTTAAACAATCTCCCACTTCCTTTTCTTTCACAATTACAGGAAGATACCCTCACATACCCGATAACCGAACAGGAAATAATAAAGGCCATTAATTTACTACCAGAAGACAAAGCTGCTGGGCCA
This sequence comes from Neoceratodus forsteri, assembly GCA_016271365.2. Lineage (NCBI taxonomy): Eukaryota > Metazoa > Chordata > Ceratodontiformes > Ceratodontidae > Neoceratodus > Neoceratodus forsteri. The sequence goes on along the minus strand of CM057456.1, from coordinate 170,760,367 downwards.
GATGGCTTTCCACCCCATTTTTATAAAGTTTTCAATTACCAACTCTCACCTATATTACTGAAAATGTTTAATTATTTGTGCGAATTTGGATTATCAGACCCCTCCCTCCTAGAAGTCCTAATAATCATTCTCCCAAAACTGAATAAATCCGCACAATTAGTATCCAATTATCACCCAATTTCTATCATGAACTATGATACCAAACTTTTTGCTAAAATTTTGGCTAATAGATTAACAAAGGTATGAACATCATTACTTAGTTCAGAGCAAGTGGGATTTGTTGCAGGTCGCTCCTCTGTGGATCACCTTAGGAAACTGTTTCATGTCTTCTCCTTATTCAAGACTGCACCCTATACAATGGCTATGGTGTCCCTGGATGCAGAGAAGGCATTTGATAGAGTCAGATGGATATTTTTTATATGAAGTTTTATGGAAATTTGTCTTTCCCTAAACTTTTATTAGGTGGATACAAATCCTATTTACAAATCCCACAGCAAAAATTAACTGTAATGGGGTTTTCTCAAAATTATTCCCCTTATATTCTGGAACACATCAAGGATGCCCTCTTTCACCAATTCTTTTCAACTTATACCTGGGACCACTTTTATATCACCTAAAACACTCTCCCCTAATTAAAGGAATTCAAACAGGAGATTGGGACTTGCATCTATAGGCATATGTTGATGTCATACTGCTTCATATTACTGATCCTTCAATTTCTCTCCCAGTAGTTATTTCTTTAATAGAATCATATGGTACTCTATCCAATTATAAACTGAATATAGAAAAATCAACGATAATGCCACTAAATTCCCACACATACCAGTCGCACATGGTAGGTCTGAAACTAACGTGGTCCTCTAAACTTAAATATTTAGGCCTCATAATCACTCCAAATTTGTCCCAAATTAAAAAACTAAATCTTGATGCTCTATTAAGTATTATACAACAAGATCTGGATAGATGGACCGCCATATATATTTCCCTGCAAGGCAGAATTAATATAATTAAAATTAACATCCTCCCCAGAATGTTCTATCCAATGAACATGCTTAATTTCTATCTCCCAAAAATGCGGTTTCAGAAATTACAATAAATTATCTCCAAATTTCTTTGGATGGCAAAACCACCGTGAAGATCATATATTAGGCTAGGAGCAACTAAACAGAAAGGGGACCTTAAGCTGCCCAATTTCTTTCATTATTACTTAGCAAGTCATATGGTGAAACATCTCCATTGGTATTTACCTGACCCTGCTTTAATAGACCAGAACTATGTACCAATATGGCTACAAATTGAACACCAGGTAATTAAGCACAGTGGTGTATCCCCAGCTAGTTTATTATACCTCACTCTTAAAACAGGTAGGAATATCCTGAAAAATTACTTAATTCACATGTGATTGAAAGTACATGCTCAATTGTGCAATGCTCTCAATTATGACAACAGTAGAGATATATCTCAGCCTATATTTTTAAACCCGAATTTCATGTTAGATGGTAAATGTCTAAAACTTATAGAAGATTCCCTTTGTAGCAACACAAAGGTTTCAGACTTACTGAAACATGACAAAATTAAACCCACTTCAGCACTATTACTTCCTCTACACCTTTCTCCCAGCCAGATATTCAAAGGCTACCAAATTAAACATTTATTAGTTAGTAAATTTGGAACAGGAATCTGGCATATTGACCAGACGGAACTTTTGAACACATTCACCACCCTGGCATGATCTTCACATGCTGTTTCAAAACTAGCTGCCCTACTGTATCCAGCTATTTACCAAAATATCCAAGGGGCATCTCTCTACTAGGCATCCCAATTTCCGAATATTAACCTTAGTTGGGACAAGATATGGCAAGCTGTATACATCTACACTTCCAATGATAAACTCCATCTAATGCAATTTTACATACTACATAACATCTATTATACCCCAACTAAATTGACAGCTATGGGAAAACTACAAGAGCCAAAGTGCAGCAGATGTGGCCTATCTGAGGGAACCATTTTTCATGTTCTTTGGGACTGTCCTCTAATTAAATCCCTATGGCAGACAATAAAAATCAAACTTGATCCTCTACTCAGTTTAGAACATCTTTTTAAGCCTGAAGTCTGTATTTTGGGTGAATATTCCCAGGTTCCAGTACTGGAGAGGAGATATGCTATGTCATTAATTTCCCATTCAGTAAAAAGACTGGTGCTGAAACATTGGAAAGCCTCTCAAACAATCTCCTATACAGAATGGTTAAATGAGCTCCTTTTTTTAATTTAAAAATAGAAAAGATGATTACAAGCCTTAGACATTCTCCAAAAAATTTTGACAAGAAATGGGGCAAACTGTACACACTAACCTCGATTACTCCATAATAATGCTGGACACAGGTGTTGTAAAACCTTAAATGAGCTTAGAGATTTAATTTTGTAAAGAAGTATTTGATGTCTAAACCTATGTAAGACCTATTTACTAGATTGGTTAATTACCATCAAGCTTTCGTTTTTATACAGTCTATGATGAGCCCGTGTATTGACACACCGAATACAAGAAATATATGCTATAAGAGACAGGAAGGTGCAGGGGGGGAGAGGGTGGGTGGAGGGATAATAGGAAGGCATTTATAGTAGTTATAGATGCATTAGCAGTAGTTTTAGGTTTAATAGTTAATGAGCCGATGTAACCACAAGGCTAACATTCCAAGTACAATCTATGTCAATTATCTTGTATGCCTGATACTTTCAGTGTATAATATAATAGAAAGACAATAAAGAATATTGAATTAAAAAAAAAAAGAAATGTGTTTTATCTGCAATATAACCCCCAAAACTCACCACAGAGCATCTAAAAACCGACAGCTTCTGGGGTCCTGGCGGCCCCCAGACCCCGGCTTTTTGTGCTTGGACTCAGAACCCTGGCACCTCTTTCTTTACAAATTAAGCACTGGCTAGGATCTGCAGCTTATCCAATAGGTAGGGAAATGGGCAGACTAGGTGGGCCAAACAGTCCTTATCTGCCATCAAAGTCTATGTTTCTATGTTTGACACTATCTTTGGACTCTATGTTTTCTTGATCCACTACCTCCCTACCTGCCCACTGTTCCTCAAAAATGGCCAGTACTATATACATGTTTGAAGAGGGCCCCCCATATCAGAACATACCTCTGTTCTCCATCCCCATTCTTTTCCCCTTCCTCCTTGCACTGTTCCTTTTATTCACCTATCCTTTCTCCTTACCTTCTGCCAAACCCCTGTTCTGGTTCTACAGGGTCCTTGAGGAGAAGATGTCCTGGACACTTTGGCATCCTCCCTGTTTCCATCCCATGCCTACAGTACCATTCATTTGGCCCAGAACAGCACTTATGTGCACCTTCAGCTACTGTTCTTCCCCCCATCCTCCTCCCATCACACTTTCCAGTTCCCGTCATAGCGACCTTATCTCTTCCCTAAGTTGCTTAAGGTTTCTGCACACTGGACAGCTCCCTGTTCTCCACATTGTTCTCAGAAAGACTGGCCCCACTTCCATTGCAGCTGACCACCCTCCCTTCCCTGCCTTGTTCCATTTATCTTCCCTCCCCTCTCCTCCTCCATGCCTCCCAACTGTCCTGTTGTCTGTGCCAGCTCCTAGGTTCCCACATCCTCCAAGGTTCACCTACATCCACCTTACTATGTTACTATGTTGTTTCTTGTTATTATTGCCCCAAATAGGCTGACCATAGATTGGCTTTTGTTGCAGTCCTCTTTTTCTGCAGGCTCCCTCCCCATGTGCTAGACAGACATATGTAGTCCCCTGTGCTAGCTAGACATATGTAATCCCCAATATGCCTTAACAGACTCTGCTTCCTTTCCCCTGTTGTGCACTCACCAATTGTGCCCTGACCAATGTGGGCTGCAGTCCTCCCTGCTGACTTCCTGTTGACATCCCAAGATGTCACTTAGTCACAGACACCACATTCCTGCTCTGTGGCACTCATGCTTTGGGATCACTCACGCAAGTGGTCACTTGGTCTTCTGGGAGTTATGTATGGAAGGATCAGGTCCTATTGGCCATCCTCCACCACGTGGCATGGCATTCCAGCCATGTGCCTTGCACTGCTGCCATTTACTCCTGCTCTCAGAACCCTTCCACTGCAGCTCTCCTTCCTCCTCTCAGTGCCGCGATGTCCCCAAACACTTATGCACACATTGACTTTTTTCCTTTTCATATTAAACACAGACCAGCATTTTGTTCCCAACAGAAAAAAAAACACTTATCTTAGCTTAGTGTCTCCTTCTGGTCACTCGGTGGTGATCCACGGTGGAAGAGACCTGAAAAGTACAAGGCAGCCCTTTTTGTAGTTCAGAAGGCTCAGGCCCTGTTGGTCACCCTTCACCACGTGGTCTGGTGTTCCACCCACTTGCTTGGCACTGCTGCCATTTACTTGTGCCATCAGAACCCTCCAACTACATCTCTCCTCCCTCCTCTCAATGCCCCGATGTCCCCAAACAATTATGCACCCATGTACATATGGTACAAATTGAGATATCTACATACAGTACATACTGTTGGAAAGTGACAATCCCTTGAGCTGGTTTGAACTATTGTGCTTTGGGAAGTGAGAGCCCCATTGCAATTAAGCAAAAACAGAATAATTATTTGGACTAGTGCACTGCATACTTTAAGAATTTTGTGATAGTTTTAATTAAGGACTACCTGTATTAAAATGTGTTGTGGGGTTGGATGTGGAAGGGGTGTTTGAGTGGCTGATATTAGTGTGATTGGTAATGTGAATGTTTTGAGTGTTAGTGTAATTGTGGTAATTTTGTTGGTTAATTTTAATTGATTGGGGGTTTGTAATAAGGTGACATTGAAGAGTGAGAGTATTACAGTCAGGATATGCCTGTGATATAAGCCTGTAAGGTGCAGCTACTTGGCAGCCTACCTCCATGACTTCTACCCTTTTGAGCTCCCCTCACTTCCTACAGAAACTTACCAGGAGATGCAGGGCATTGGGGATCACTGTGGGAGGGGTGGGGTGGGGCTGTCTGAGTGGTTGCTGGGGAGTCACAGATATGGGTGATGAGGTCCAGGAGGTGCCCTGGGGTGAAATAGGAATTGGAGGAGAATTTATCCTGCCTGATTCCCATACCCAAGGGCTCCACTGTTGAAAGTGTCAGGTGGTTGATCTAGCAGTCTCCCCATCCTACTCAGACTGTGTTTTGCAATGACAGGTTAATGAGGAACAAGACTGTGATAACAGCAGACTTGGTGTCCTTGGTGGACCTGGCTTGCATCACAGAGACATGGCTGGATGAGAATGCTGCCCCCATTTTGGAGGCAGTGGTACCGGCTGGGTACTCGGTGATTCACACCCCAAGGAAGAATCGCAGAGGCTATGGATTTGCTGGTAGTAAGTCTGATGGGCTGACAGGTCATGGTACTGGGCATTGGGATCACCCAGCTTGTTTTCATACTCATTTTGGATCTTGGTCTATTTTTATCTATTAACTTGGTTTAACTTGGTGTAATTGAACAGAAGAAGGCATTGGCCCGACATGACTGTATTAGCGGGTTTGTAGTGTGCGGTGTTTTTTTTTTTTGGTTGTTCGACAGGGGAGTGGGATATGGGGTTATGTCTATATTGCCATCTCTGTTCCCATCTGGAGGGGTTGGTGGGATTATGATGGAGGAGGAGGAGATAGTTGGCGTTTGGGGAAATTGCACTCCTTCTCTTAATTGGATCATTCTTAGGGGTGGTGGGGTGGGGGTTCAAGTTTATAGGCTCCAGAGGTTATGGGGCTCTTATTTTTGTTTGGGTTTCTTTCTAGCTATATCGGGGGTTGGGTGGGGAGGGTGTCACTACCGGAGGTCTGTAACTCATTTAAGGGACTGGTTATATGGGTATTTCATCTTATGGAAGTTGTTCTTCATATTTCCTGTTAGTTGTCATGGCATCAACCTTTAAGTTTTGTTCTTGGAATGTAAAAGGTGCCCAGTCTCCCACAAAAAGAGCTAAGGTTCTGCTTCATCTTCATAAACTTGAGGTGGACGTGGCCTTTTTATGAGAGACCCACTTGCCTCCACCCCAGGTTCTCCTGTTCAGGTGTTCCTTGGTGGGGCAGGTTTTTGGGGTGGGTATCGATATGCGCAAAAGAGGTGTGGCCATCTTAGCTGCTCGGAGGGTGCCCTTCTGGTTGCTTCAGGAAATTTCTGACCCCCAGGGTAGGTTCCTCCTTCCACAGGTCCTACTCAGTCATTCAGAAGTTATATAAGGTGCTATCTGTGGCTCTACAGCTGAGGACCTTCAATTCTTTACCACACTAATGGCTCATATAGCACCCTGGACTTCCCTACCTATATTTCTTGGGGGAGATTGGAACTTTGTCTATTGTAACAGCCTTGATAGATCCAGTTCTAATCATCATTCTCTCTCCATGGCTTAGTTGGCCCTCTGTGATATGATGGACTCTCTGGATATTTTAGATCTCTGGTGGGCCCTCCATCCTGCCTGGCAGGAGGTTTTCATTTCATTCATTTCCCCATAATACATTTTCCAGGATTGATTTCTTTATGTTGGGGATTGAACACCTTCCTGGGGTATTGTCCTGCCATTATCAGGCTAAAATGATTTCTGACCATCAACCCACTTTACTCCATTTGTGTCTCTCCTTGTCAGAGAGGGATAAAGAATGGAGATTTAATGATCAATAACTTAAATCAGACTATTTGATCAATCATCTCCATTCCTTTATCTCCTCTTTTTCGTCGATCAATTCTCCCTCCATGCCCAGGTTAGACTTTTTATGGGGTGCTCTAAAATGCTCCCTAAGGGGTGAAATCATTTGTTTGGCCTTTACCAGGAAAAAAATTAGCCTCCCTAGAGATGTCTTCCCTTCTAGATCAGATTAGAGATTTGGAAAGGTGCAGTTCCCCAGCCTCTAACATCTCTGAATGAGAGCACTTAGAAATTCTTGGGTCACGCTATCACTGTTTACTGGGTGAGAAGGCAGAACACCTTATCTTTCACTCTAAGATTAAATATTTTGACCAAGGTGAAAAAGCCGGGAAGCTTCTTGCCCTGTGTCTGTGAGCACAGACCTCAGATAAAATAGTTTCCTCCCTCCATAATTCCTCTGGTCAACTTATTACTTCTGCCTGAGAAATTGCTGCCCATTTCCAAGAGTATTACCAGAATCTGTATAATCTGTCTTCTTCCCCTTTCTATTTGGACCATTTTAAAGCCTTTTTGCAGAATATCCAACTGCCTCATTTGGACCAATCCCAAGTAGAGTTCCTACAGTCTCCCTTGAGTAGGTAGAAGGTAGGTAGGTAGAATTTTGTTTTTATACAGGTAATACATGTCATTTGGACATAATCCAGTTTACAAGACGGACCTATGTAATTGCCTATCTAAATACATACAATAAAGTTCCACATTTAAGGACTAACAATTAAAGGAGACAGGAAATTTGTGATAATTGACAGCTGTTTATAAAGTTTTTATTCTCACAAATGATATGCATTCCCCTAAATTATCCATATTTAACTGTACCTGAATAAAAAGAGATACAAAAAACTGTATTTTGCATTGTTTTAGTTTTATGGGCAGCATTCTGCTACAGTTCTCTTCATGGATCCTGTGATTCAGAGTTTTTACTATGTCATGGTTTGTGCACGGAATGCCAATTGTGAGCTGTTGGCCTATCAGAACTACACTAAGAGTTCTGTGCGTAAATCATGACATAGTTAAAACTCCAAATTACTGGTTCCATGAAGAGAACTGTAACAGAATGCTGCCCATAAAAACAAAACAATGCAAAATACAGTTTTTCATATCACTTTTTATTCAGGTACAGTTAAATATGGATTATTTAGAGGAATGCATATCACTTCTGATAATAAAAACTTTATAAACTGCTGTCAGTTAGAAATGATGTCCTGCCCTCTTTAAATACAAAAGACAACAAGATATAACTAAGATACATCGTTATAAGTTATTCTAAAAGGAAATCTTAACAATTTTCAAGACACAACTAAAGGTATTCAACACTCACAAATATGAATATTTAAGTCCTTTATGGTTTGAATAAATGAAGAGTGAGTTGTGATTTCCCTCACATCTACGGGGAGAAGATTCCAAAAACCAGCAGCTTGATATATCAAGGTCCTGTCCACATATTTGTTTTGAAATTTTCCTACAGTTATTTTATTTAAATGAACTGATCTAGTTAATAACCTTTTAGGGTAATGTTTCACTGGAAACAGTAATAATGAAATTGGGTGATTCACTGATAAATATTTCATTTTATGACTTAAGGTTAACCAATGGCATTGATAATTTATATCCAAAGGCAACCAGTTCACTTTATTCAACAGTAAACAATGATGAGTCCTATAATTCCCCTTTAAAACGTATCTAGCCACATGATAGTAAGTTTTATCAAACTTAGTTAAAAGTACTTTATTTGTTTTCCTATATAGCAGTTCACCACATCTTAACACTGGAATAATTAACTGATCAGCCAACTTTTTCCTATCTAATGTTGTTAAACATTCAGTACTTCTTAGTGCTCCCACCCTTTTATTAACTTTTTTAACCAGTTCAGTAATGTGGCTAGAAAAGGACATACGCTCGTCAAATATAACCCCCAGATAACTATAGTCCTTAACCTGTTCTAACTTGATTGAACTTCCTGTATAGATACAAAGTTTATGAATAACATCACCACTTTTTTTTAGTAGAAATTCCATGCATTTTGTTTTTTTTTGCATTCATATTTAATTTTGACCTGGTGAACCACCCCTCTATCCTTGAAAAATCAGATTGCAGGTTTGATTGCAATATGTCTTCTGTTTTTTCAGATGCAATAATTACCATATCGTCGGCGTATAATCGAATCTCTGTTTGCTCCGCAATCTGTGGAAGACTATTTATAAATATAAGAAATATAAGAGGTCCCAAAATCGATTCCTGAGGGACACCTCTTTTAACATTTCTATTCTCTGATAAACATCCCTGCACCTCCACCCTCTGAGATCGGTTACCCAGATATGATTTTAACTAATCTAAGGGGTCATCTCTAATACCTATTTCCTGCAATCTCTCAATTAACAAGGGCTGGTCCACCAGGTCAAAAGCTTTCGAAAGGTCTACAAAAATGACTGCTGTCTCCATATTATTTCCTAAAGACCTGTTTAACAGGTCACTAAATTCCAAAAGAGCTGTTGTAGTAGAATAATTTTTTCGAGAACCAGATTGTTTTGTTGTTGACAAACTATATTTATCCAAATAACCCATTACCTGTACAGAAATAAGTTTCTCCAAACTTTTTGATAAAAGAGGTAATAACGCTATAGGCCTATAATTATTAACTTCTACCACACCTCCCCCTTTATAAATTGGTTTCACTCTACTTTCTTTCCAAGATGAAGGAAAATGACCAATTTGAAGACTCTTGAGTTTATCAGAGATCCTGGTGGCTGTTGATGCCCTCCCGTCAGACAAATCCCCAAGCCCAGATGGCTACATTTCAACTTTTTGTAAAGCTTTCAAACAGTTGCTAGCCCCCATGCTTCTTAACACTTTTAATTATATTTTTCCAAAGGGCCTTTCTGATTTTTCTTTCACAGAAGCCACTATTGTGGTGCTTCCGGAGCGGGGTAGGAACCCTTTACTGGTATCAAATTATTGGCCAATATCTCTTATAAATGTTGATCTTAAAATTCTTGTGAAGGTGCTGGCTGGAAAGGTTGAACCAAGTTTGGCACCCCCTCATTAGTCAGGAACAGGTCGGCTTCATGGCCAGAAGGTTTTCCACGAACCATTTATGAAAGTTATCTCACCTAATCTCTGCATCCAAGGACTCTCATGTTCCTTCAGTTCTGGCTTCCCTGGATGCAGAGAAAGCCTTTGACAGGGTCTCCTTGGATTACTGTTTAATTTGCTGCCTAAATTCCATATCCCATTTATTCAATGGGTGAAAGTACTTTATACTCACCCTTCAGTCCGCATTTTGTGTAACGGTATTTTGTCCACCCCCTTTACTTTACACCAGGGTACCAGGCAGTGTTGTCTGCTTTTGCCCTTTCTCTTTAATTTGTTTCTGGAACCACTGATTAGGAAACATAATACCTCTTCTCATGTCTCTGGCATCTCCATTGGACCTTGATAGTATAAACTTTCTGTTTATGTGGACGACTTCCATTTACACATTGCCTCTCATGCCACATCCTTGCCTACTGCTCTGGACATCATTAGGGATTTTAGTGGAATTTCCAACTACAAATTAAATTTGGCCAAAATGGAGGTCATGCCTCTTAATACTGTTACCTTGCTTTCCGACATAGAACACCTGGGTTTTTTCTGGGTCCGGGACAAATTGAAATATTTAGGTACGTACCTCACTTTGTCACCAAATAAGATGAAGCAGTACAATCTTGATGCAGTCGTTGCTCACCTCAAAATAGATTTAGAGCCATGGTCCATCCTCTCCATTTCCATCTGGGGCTGTTTGAACATTGTAAAACTGAATGTCTTACCCTGCCTTCTGTACCCACTACAGATGTATAATTACTTCCTTCTAAAATCCTGGTTTTCCCAAGTTGATAGAATTATATCTTCCTTATTATGGTGTGGTAAGACACCCAGGAGAGTTCTTTTCAATCTCCAGCATACTAGAGAGTGAGGAGGCCTGCAGGTGCCCAACTTATACTTTTATTCCTTGTCCATAAACTGTTCCAGATTTTTCCAATGGCTCAAGTCCCCATCTGAGGAAAACTCTCATACTTATGTCCCTCTGTGGCTGGAAATAGAATGGTTTCTCTGCTCCCATCTGGGGTTGGATATTTGTGCACTGCTTTACATACCTCTTAAAAAAGCTCCTAGGTCATTACATAGTACCCCTATTGCTGAATCAATATGGGTACATGCACAGCTGTGTGCTGCATTATGTACTCTCCCACTCAATGATATTTCCCAACCTTCAGTAGGGAACGCCACTTTCAGGATTGGGGGCAACCTACACAGTACATCCCATATTGTGGTAGCTGCCTTCAGCAACAGTTATTGTAGCCAGGTTTTAATTTATAATTGTAGCTCATGCCTTTTCACTATTGCTCATAACTTTTTTTTTAGCTAGACTGTGCGAGGATTTCTGAGAGCTGCAGTCCCACCGCCATGCCTCCGTGTTCAAGCATGTAATGACGTCTCCTGAAGGACCTTGTTAGTCAAGCAGTGTCCCCCTTTACTGTCCAATTGGCCATCCTGAAGCATAAAAACATTAGAAAAAAGAAGCCTCATTCACTTCAATGGGGCATGCCCCCATGCTTTCCGTGGTCACATGTCATTACATGCTTCAGTGTGGGGGTGTGGCGGTGGGACTGCAGCTCTCAGAAATCATCGGACAGCCCAGCTAAAAAAAGGTTATAAGCAATAGTGCAAAGGTATGAGCTAAATTATAAATTAAAATCGAGCTGCAATAACTGTTGCTCTGTTGCTTAGGGCAGCTACCACAATATGTGAGTAGCTCCCTCATATAGGACATTTCCTTTAAGATTATGGTTCACTCACATCATCCTGTTTGAAACCTAGACATACAAAAATTAAACTCTGACAAGCTTATCAGCAGCTTGCCTTATATTTTTTAGAAGCCTGGAGGAAAGGCTAACCCAGTAACCTTGGTTCTGCAGAGGTTCCCCCATAGTTTTTTTTTCCCTTTCATCCGTATTACTGGGTCTATCTGTGAGTTGGAAGAGGTGGGTTCTGTTACTTCACACTTTGGTCATTTGGCTCTTTTAGCTACCAATTTCCTTTAGCCTCAAGAAATTTCTCCTGGCACCTCTACTGAAGGTGGAAATCCAGAGGAAAGAGACAAGCCAAAGTAGTGTTGCACAAACACTTACATAACTGGAAGTCACACATTGAATGAAAAAAGATTTCTCCTGTGGTTCAATGGGTGGCTGACAGACTCCACCCCATGCCTACATAAGCCACATACTCATACACCTCCTCTGCCTAATGTTTATTTCACAACCACCTCCTGCCCCTCCTCCTTCACCAGCGCGCTTCCTCTGGTGTGGCTCTTTTAGCTACCAATTTCCTTTAGCATTGAGAAACTTCTCCTGGCACCTCTGCTGAGGGTGGAAATCCAGAGAACAGAGGAAAGCCAAAGTAACAATCAAAGTAATATTGCACAAGCTCTTACATAACTGGCAGCCACACCTTGAATCTTCAGATTCCATTCTGTTTTTAGGATTTTGGATTTTCGGGATTCATGGCTGAAAATCCCAAATCCTAAACACACTAATGGATCCACATTTCAGGTATCAGAATGTGATTGTGATTTGACATCTGACTGCTAGTAAAGCTACCCAGCACTCAAATGACTCTAGTAAAGTGCCAAAAAGAAGACCCCCTTCCCCACCATAGTTTTCCCCATCCCTTACCTCTGGAGCGGCTGCATTTTTTTAACATAAGGACTGTTTTACTGCTCTGGCTCCAGTTTTCCCTACCTGACCAGCTATCCAGCTTCTGAACTTGTGTCTCCAGTCTGACTTGGTGGCAGCGGTCGGTACTGGCAACCAGGACTCCAGGTGGTGATGTGGGAAGGAAGAGGGGCACTACAGTTTAAAAGGAAAGCCGCGTACCTGCATTTCTTGAGCAGCTGCATTTTTCCAATGTAAGGACTGTTTCACTGCTCTGGCTCCAGTTTTCTCTGCCTGACCAGCCATCCAGCTTTGGAACTGTGTCTCCAGTCTGACTTGGTGTCAGCAGTCAGCACCGACAAATGGGACTCCAGGTGGTGATGTGGGAAGGAGGAGGGGTGCTACAGTTTAAAAGGAAAAATCCCCAATCAGTGGAAACAGACCCAGGTTCTACCATTGTCTAAAATAAATATTTCATGTGATATAAGTAAGGATTTTAGACCCATTTCTTTGACTTGTGTTGTTTCTAAAGTATGTGAGGAATTTGTTACTAATTGAATACTGGAAATAATAAGTCAGTATATAGATTCCAGTCAGTTTGGTTCCCTAAAGGGGAGTTCTACCACTTTAACTTTATTGAAATTTCAGGAGTTGTGTATGGGGTCATGGGAGAATGGTGAAATGGTAAGAGCATCCCTAGTTAATTACAGGAAAGCCTTTGATTTGGTAGTACATGATATTTTAATAGATACATTACAGTCCTTGTCAGCTCCTGCCTGTATAATAAGGTGGAGCCATGATTTTCTTGCAGGTAGGTTGTAGTGGATAGAGAAGGAGAGGTGGAGGTCTGAACCAGATTATTTGTATGGGGGGGGTTCCACAGGGTACTAAATTGGGGCCCATCCTGTTTCTCATTATGATATCCAACCTGCATACAATGGGGCCTTGTATTAAATATGTGGATGACACAACTGTTATTGATAGATTTGAGGAAGTAAGTCAAAGTACAATGCAGGAGGACAGTGTAATAAGATGCAGATAAATCCTGACAAAACATAAGAAATAAGATTTGGGAAAACAAATAAGGCTGAGTTACCACAACTGATGTTTGGGGGTAGTACTTTGAAGGTGGTAAAGAGTGTCAAATTGTTAGGTTTACAAATCAAATTCAGGATGATTTTGGATGGAAAGAACAAGTGTCTGAGATGGTAAAAAAGGGAATTCAATGGTGTATTTTCTGACAATGCTAAAAAGAGAAAGTGTAAGTCAGGATGACTTAGTGTATTTTTTTGCACAGTTGTTCGCCCAGTTTTGGAGCATGGGGCTATTGTATGGGAAGCTGGGTTAACCTTAGCAGAAAGTGAAGAAATTGAAAGAATTCAGAAGAGAGCTTTGAGGACTATTTTAGGCTGGGAAATGTCATATAATAACGCATTGAAAACTTTTAAGTTAGAAAGGTTGGATGAGAAAAAAACAGAAATGTCAAGAAAATTGTTTTATCAAATTTGTAATCCTCAACATAAGTTTGTACTCTGTTACCACCTAAAGAAACTGCTGTCTATGGTTTAAGAAAACAAGTTAGATGGCAAAAACCAGTTTTTAGAAAAACCAAATACCAGTCTTCCTTTTTTATTACATTTTTAAATGATTGTTAATATTATTATGCATGTATCCTTTGTGTAATCAAATGTTTATTGCTTTTATTTTTGATTTTAAGGTGTAATTTTATTATGTTAAATGTCTTTGTATTTTTTGCATTCTTGTTATAAATCGGTGTATCAAACTTCAGCCAACCCACCTTTGGTGGAAGTTTTGGCTGCAATATGGTAAAAAAACAAACAAACCTGTAAACAAACAACTTGACTGAGTGGTTACACTGAGGGTCATACATCAGCACAGAAGACTGTGGGTCTGGTTGTCACTGTGGTTACTTGTTCCCTCCTTCTGGCTTCAAGTCCAGGAAAACTACTCTGTACTAGGTAAGGCCGCAGCACCCAATTAAATTCAGTAAGTCCCTCCTTCCATATATCTAAGTGTAGCCCCTGTGTGACTTAGTTTTGCCAGGTCAGCACAATCCCTCACCTCCACTACTGTTTCCATCCTTTCCTGATCCCTTTCCTGCCCTAACCAAATTGTGAGCTCTGTCCAAATTCAATATGAATCCCTCCCCCCTTGATGTTCAAGAAAAATTTTTTATAAAAAAATAAAGACAACAATAATGACTCCTGATACGCCATCCAGAGACTGTCCAGGCTATCACCATTCTCAGGGAGTGACCAGCTGAGGTGGCCTAACAGAATCAAAGCCCTGGGTAAGCAGCATGACCACCCCCTCACAAAGTGACTGCAAGAGGGCACAGTGGAGACTAGGGTTTTGTTCTAGTTGGCCATCTCTATTTTGTCAGTTCACACTGGGAAAGTGACAGCCAAACTAGATCAGGTGGGTTGGCTGTTTTCATTGACTAGTGGATGGCTGCCTAATTTTATTCTAGTCTGGACTGAGGAGGAAGGAGACACAGTTATAGTCACAGTCAGCACAGCCTTATGTTTTTTCTTTTTTTTTCAAATTTAATATGCTTTATTGTATTCAAGAAGATAAGGCAGAGCATCAAGCAGTACAATATGTGCAAATATGACAGAAACATGGATCCAGTTGTTTAAACTGTACATAATGGACCAGATAGAAGCTAGATATACATTTAAAATTAAGCTGACTCTGCTATTAAAATGAATGCTTGCCACATTTTAATAAGATAGCAGAAACCAACCTCCCCTCCTCCCCATCCCTCTCCCCCCTCCCAAAACCACAAGAGGATGTACTAAACAAATAAAAAGAAAACTCCAGGTGAACAGTTAAGATTCATAACAACAAAGAGAAGAGGGAGAAAGGTGCCAACAATGAGAATATCTAGGTGGATCCTTGCCCTGTAAGTAACAGTAGAGTTTGAATTGGTTCCCAGATGATCTTATATCTGGCTAGGGTCCCAGACATATTTGCTACCAGGTGTTCTGCTTGCAGGGCAAACAGAATTTCACAGTATCATTCTAAAATGTGTGGGTTGTCTGGATCTAACCAGTGCTGCAGCATGCCCTTTTTTGCACATGCTGAAATTAATGCCATATGAGGTTTCTAGTTACCAATAAGGGAGTTGGAATAATCCCCCACTATACATATCTCAGGGAGAAAAGCATCTGAGAGCCCCAACAAGGGGTCTAAGCGAGTGCGGATCAAGTCCCAGAAAGGAGTGATCTTATGGCAAGTCCAGAGCATGTGATATAGGGAACCTGATTCCTGACCACATCTGGAACACAGGTCACTGGGCCAATGACCCATCCTTTGGAGCTACAAAGGGGTGTAATAGAGATTATGGATAATGTGGAATTGCATAAGATGATATCTGTTCCATCTTATGTACTGGTACAAATGTTTCCAGATGAGAGGTCAATTCCTAGGGAACATGGCAGGGGGAAGGGTTTGATCCCAGCTGTATATCCTGGGGCCCTCATTAGAGGCCATAAATGTTTGTAGTGCATGATAATAATATGATACTTGATGAGAAGGAGGGTTGGAGGATACTAAAGGAGAAACAACAGAACTAAAAGGGTTTTGCCACAAGCCAGTACCAAAGAATTGTAAAAACATATGAGTTATCTGAAAAAAATTAAAACATAAATGGGTAGGCCAATGATATAATTCACGTACATTCTGAAATGGAAGCAGTTTGCCATTCACTGTTAGCTCTTGTACTGTTACTACTCCCATATCTGGCCAAAAGTGCCTAGACAACATTCGCCCAGCTATAAGAAGGTTGGGATTACCAAAAACAGGTTGAGCGGTATCTCGATCTGGGTGAACCTTATGGAAAGAACAGAGCTGAGAGTGAACCTGCAGGGATGCTCCTAAAGGAGTATCCTGGAAAGGGGAAAGTAATCTCCTCTTGGATAAAAAGGGAAGCACCCTAAAATCTATACCACACAGTAAACAAAGGGACTTCTCTATATCCAACCACTGTGGGGTATAGATACGAGCAGCCATGGAACCTATCCAATAGTAGAGTCTGTTAAAGTGTAGGACCAAATAATAGATATAAAAGTTGGGTACCTGTAGACCACCGTCTTGTTTTGCTCTCATTAATTTTGATAGTGCCCTATGAGCTGCCTTGCCCTGCCACAAAAAGGAAGTAATGGTTCTGTGTACTTGGGTAAACCATGACTGGGGGATAAAGCCATTAAACATCTGTAGGGGGTACAATAATCTGGGCAGGACATTCATCTTGATAATGTTTAGTCTGCCCCATAATGAAAAGGGTAAAAGAGACCAACATTCTAAATCAATTTTTATCCGAGAAATTAAGGAATCTATATTGTATTATTTTAACTTTTTATGAGATGTACGAAGCAAAATTCCTAAGTATTTGAGTTTGTCCTTTCTCCAGACCAGGCAAGATGGTCAGTGTCTGCTTTAAAGATTTTGCAGTTAAGAGGCATAATCTCTGTCTTTGCAAGGTTAAGTTTGTAATTAGATAGTCTACCAAATTGGGAAATGATTTGTAATGTTGAGGGGAGTGAAGTGGCCAGGGAGGAGAGCTGTAACAAAATGTCATCGGGATGGAGAGAGAGTTTATACTCTATGTTATGAATTGGGATACCTGTAACCTGGGGTGATAAATTAAGTTTCCGGATGAGGTGCTCAGCATTATGTTTTTTTAATCCAGGATTGACAGGGAGTGTCAGTCCTTGGACTCGGGCTTGGGGATGGGTAGTATGGACTAGGAAGGAATAGGAATGATGTCTGGCTGGAACAGTGCTGATGACTAAGAGGGACAAGGCTGGTGGCAGGTGGGAGGACTCTGAGCAACTTGAGTATCTGTGCTGTGGGTGCCTAGTGTGTTTTTTGTACAGTTGTCTGGTGTCAGGTACTGGACTGGGTGGATTTGGATGGAACTTGAAAAGGAAGGAAATGGCACAAGTACCCTTCCCCAACCAACAGGCTCCCAATATGCCTCCCCCACAGTAGTAGAGCAGTGGTCAATTAAGGTAAGTGGGAGGTCTTTATTTTTCATTTAACAGTACAAGTGTTTGTTAACTGACATTGGTTTTGTATAATCTGGGTGAGGGAGGTTTAATTAAGGAGTCAGATGCTGAATCAGAAATTCTAATCCCAAGTCCAAACCTGATTTAAATGCCTTGATTGGCATTGGAATGGACTCAGGTAGGACTTTCTGATAATCTGATACATGCAAATGGAATGGAGTCTATAGAATCCAAGCAACCCTCCTTGCTGAGGCTAGATCAAGCTGTTTTACAGAGTTGCTTATTATCTGAAATGATAAGTGTCACTAGTGGTTGCTGTGATGACTGAAGTATAGTAACACAACAAACTATACGCTTCTAAAAGTGGTGTGTGTGTGTGTGTGTGTGTGTGTGTGTGTGTGTGTGTTTAATATACTGAATGTAGAACTGTAAATAAACAATACAACCCTGGACAAAAAACTAGACACATTTCAGTTCACTCAATATACCACAAAAAGCCACAAATAGAAAAGCACTGCATGTGGAACTAAGCCCAGACCTGGAAAACAGGAAAAACACACATAGCAATTAGATGAGTCATGCCTGATCCACTGAAACACTACAGCAGTTAAAAAAAAAAACTATGTGCACACAGCCATGCATACGCAGGGCACAGCCTCACACACACACAAAAATAATTCTGCACATGCACAGGCTATACGTGGGAAGTGAGCTGCAGGACTGAGGAATCAGCCAACACTCTCTTTAGTAATGGAACTGAGCCCAGAACCAGACTATAAACAGGAAAAATTCAACGAGTCAAGCCTGACTCACTGAAAAAAAACTGTGGCAGTTTTAAACACAAAACAATGTGTTCACGCAGCCATGTGCACACAGAGTGCAACCTCACAAAAAGATACTATGTGAACACATGAGAAAGATGTGTGTGGTGACATGGAGGGGGGGCAGCTAACACCCTCCTCGGTTGTAGAAGGGACCAAGCATGGAACCAAACAACAGCAAACAAAAAAAGAACAAAGCAAAAACAATTGTTTTATAAAAATAAATCCTACTGGATTCATATGTAAGTGAAAGTAATGGGGGTGAAGGCAGTCAGCAAACAACCATATCAGTTACTAAGTCCAGAAATGGATCCCCAATGAATGCACTCATGAAAGCCAAGCCTGACTTTCCTGACAAGTAAACAAACAAACAAACAAACAACAAACAAACAAAAACATCTGCAAAAAGAAAAAGTGCTTCAGCAAAAAAAATGACACTCTGTGTGAAACTGAAAGCAGCAGGGGAGTAGTGTTAGCATATATTCAAACTCTCCTGGTCCGTATAACTAAGCCCAGCTATAAGGTGCAAAAAACACAAAAATGCAGTCAGAAAAAGACAAATCTAACTTTTCTGATTCTGATCAGATCTCAGTACTGATGAAAAAACTGATTAGCGAACAAAACAAAAATGTTGTTTGGCAAGTTTAAGGTCTCAGAAATACTGCAGAGCTAGCCTTCAGAAACGACGGTCTCCCCACCACTACCAGCTCAGAGTGTGGAGATCACATGGTGTGCATGGCTGTTAGCTGCAGAAATGGCCTCCAACTGACCAATGAAACTCTGCAAGACTTAAGATTCTCAGCCACTGAATAGTGCTTCCTGAACAGCAGCTGAATATTGCAATATTCAGGAGGTCCCCCTATCCTGTGGGGTGCCGCAGGGCTCCATTTTGGTGCCCATGTTGTTTGCGGTGTACATGCTGCTGTTGGGAGCGATCATTAGGTGGTACGGTTTGAGTTTTCACTGCTATGCAGATGATACTCAACTGTACATGTCCTTTGTGTCTGGCCAAGATGCTGCCTTTTCGGTCTTTAACAACTGTCTGGCCAAAATCTAGGACTGGATGAATGTGAGTTGGCTGTGGTTGAATCCAGAAAAAACTGAGGTGTTGGTCGTGGATCCAGGTTGCCGGGAGGTGGGTCTGTTGGCGGGAACTCCCTCGGGCTTATGGCTTGAAGGTGTTCAGCTAACTACCTCAGACAGGGTGCGGAATCTGGGCGTTGTGTTTGATGACTGTTTGACACTTAAATCTCAGGTGTCCGCAGTTGTCAAAGCCTCTTTTTACCACCTGAGGAACATCGCCCTGGTGAAGCACCTGGTTCCTCCTGATGATCGTCCTAATTTGGTCCACGCCTTCGTTACCTCCCGTCTTGACTACTGCAATGCCCTTTATCTTGGGCTACCGGGGGTTAATATTAGCCACTTGCAGCTAGTGCAGAATGCAGCAGCCAGGCTATTGACTGGTTCCTCTAGGTCCAGTCATATAATGCCTGTGCTCCGCAGACTGCACTGGCTGCTAATATGCTGGTGAATCACCTTCAAGGTCAGTTTGCTGACCTATAAGGCCCTACACGATCAGGGACCTGGATACCTGAAAGATCTCCTTTGTCCCTACTGTCCCTCCCGCTCTCTCCTATCCACTGATGAGGGATTGCTAGAGATTCCCAACGTTCATTTGAAGACCTCTGGGGCCAGATCTTTTAGCCTTATGGCCCCGACCCTGTGAAATTCTCTACCTCGTCAGTTACGAGATTGCCCGACTGTCCAAACCTTTAAGGGGGCATTAAAACCTATCTTTTTAAACATGCGTACAATGATTTTTAAATGTTGTAGGGCTGGATTAATTTTATTGTTTTAGTTATGTTGTTTTTATTATGTTATGTACAGATGCCTTGGTTCTGGAAAGGCGCCTTTTATAAATAAAGTTTTGATTGATTGACTGATTGAGGTCAGTCTGAATATTTGGGAAGCCTACTATTGGAAGGCTACAACCTGTAGTTCAAGAGGGTGGTGCAACTGGAAACACCCCCTTCCAGCCTATTTAAGGGCTGCTCTCCTCCTCCACACACAAGCATTTTTCCTTGCAGCTGGAGGCTCTGTTGGTCTGTCTTCTCCTGGAACTTACTGCCCCCTGTGTGCATGCTTGGACTCTGCTTGGTTTGTGCTAGACTTCTGTTTTTCTGTTCTCCTGCTTTTGATTTGTATTGCTGGCCTTCGGCTGCTCTGTGCTTCTGTGTGTGCTGGTTCCATTCCTCCTCCTGTCCTTGTGTTTGCCTTGTTTGTTTCTTCTGGGATTTCTAGTGCCCTGTGTATATATTGCTACTTGTCCTTCATGCTACACACTGTGTTTCCTTGCCTCAAGCTGCCCTGTGCCTGTACCCCAGGCTCCTTTTTTCGCCTGTTATTGCAGCCTGTGTTCACTGCATTGTTCTCTGTATGCTTTAGCTCAACCTGCTTTTCTACCTAACAATCCTCAGTTCCTGCAATTGTTATTGTATGTTTCAGCTCACACTGCAGTCTGCTGCCTTGTTCCACTTAATTGATTTCACCTGGTTCATGGCTCTGCTGCCTAGCTAACAACTACTCCCTGTGTTACTGCCTTACAATAACCTAACTCTGCCCTAAAGGCACTTAGAGTATCATGCCTCTCATTCAATTCACTTTTCATACTGAAACCATAGCAGTCATCTGCTCATACCATCCAATGCCTTGTGTAAACTACAGTTAATTCCCCTTAGCAGCTATCATAGGAAGTATAGGAAACATAGGAAACTTTCAGGAGCTTAGCCAAAGGCCATTATCATCCTGCACTATCCATATCCTCAAGTCATATAGATAGCTATTTTTATGATGATCTAAAACAGTTTTAAATTCATTTATAGTTGCACTAGACACTACCTGACTAGGCAAATTGTTACATTGATCCACTGTTTGTTGAGAAAACCATGACCCTCTTAAATTCCTGTTACAGTGCTCTCCCTTTAACTGATACTGATGTCCCCGATTAGTGGTTAGACTAGATCTCTCTGTCAAGCCCAAACATTCCCACAAGTCAGGTGTTCTAGTTGCCTTATGAATCAGACACATATCTCCATATCACCTGTATTGTAAGGAATACAAACCCAACTCCCTCAGTCTATCCCCATAAGGCAATCCCTCCAATCCTGACACATTCCTCATCACCCGTCTCTGCACCCCCTCCAGCCTTCGCACATCCTTCACTAACCTGGGGGACCATACACTACCAGCATACTCCAAATGAGGTTTAACAAGAGCCCTATAAAGTGGCACAATGACCTTTCTATCTCTACTAGCTACATTTCTCATTATTAAGGCTAAAATTCTATATGACTTTTTGGTTATTTCATTAACCTGGTAATCAAACTCTAGATTTTTATTTATCCATACTCTCAAATCCTTTTCCACTTTGGTTACCATCAATGGGGCTCCATTTATGTAATATTCAAGATTAGAATTATTTCTTCCCAAGTGCATAACTTTGCACTTAGCTACATTAAATTTTAATTTCTTCCCCACTGCTCTCTTATAGATTAAATAGATGTTTTCCTGAAACTTCAGAGCTTCCTGTCTGTTAGTCACAACTGAGTCAAGTTTAATATCATCAGCAAATTTAACCATCCATGTTTTATCAACACAGTTAATAGATGAACCAGCACATAGAACAGGAGGGGGCCCAAGACAGAACCCTGAGGAACTCCACTTGGCACCCCCATCCAGTCCGACTTTTCACCCTTAATACAAACACGTTGCTTTCTATTAATTAACCAAACATAGATCCATCTAACTACACAGGAGCCCACACCCAGTTTCTCCGCTAGACACAACAGTTCTCCGTGAGACACAGAGTCAAATGCCTTTTCAAAGTCAATGTAAAGTACATCCACTGTTAATCCATTATCCAGGGCAGCACTAACTGACTCAAAGAAAGCTAACAGGTTAGTCAAACACGATCTTCCCTGTGTCTGTCTCATTCCCCTGCCTGCTTCAGCAGTGTCCCACCCTTCTGCATTACTCCCCACTTCTATGTTTGTGTTATTTAGGCTCATTTATTGCTCAGTTATTGCTACTCCCACTTTTACCAAACCTTACTTTCACTAAACCCTCAGCAGCCAGTTACTAATGATAACCTTATCCTGCTTTCATGGCTGGCACGTTTTTTTAATTTGTTTTCATTAGCTGCTTGGTATCGTCGTGTCATGTTCATGGCTTCTTTGATTTTCCTACCACGGGGGACTGAGGAGTCACAGTGTGCAATGCAGCCCCAGGCAGCTGAAGCAACTTTCTAGTTGTCGTGTATTGTATAAGGCCCTGGCTCACCCGGTTTCATCCTGCTGATCAGCATAGCTTTCATGACACCAAGTAACTAGTGATTCTAGGCAACTCTCTACCTAATGGCTTTTGGCTCTACCCAGCCTTCTACCATCCCTTCCCTAATATTATGCACCTGGTTTACACAGCCATTCCAGCCTTCCTGTCCCTTGCACTACCAGCAACACTCATCCCCTTCCAAGTCTGGCAGCATATCATGTTTACTTGCTTCAAACCACATCTCGCAAAACCAAATCTGTATAGAGAAGATTTACCAAATCTATTCAGGGGATGAAGACATTATCATATCCATCTAGATTAATGTCTCTAAATCTATACTCATTATGTTATAGGAGGTTTAGAGGAGATATGTGCCTCTTATATAAGGCAATTGGTGATACTGACTGCTGTATTGAGTTGGGTATTTAACCAAGAATGGACGAATATGGTATTAGGAGGCATAACAAACAACTAATACAATCCAAATGGAAACATAACATACGTAAATACTGGTATAGCCAGAGGGTGGTTACTCCTTGGAATGCCTTACATAGGGCAGTAATAGATAGTGGGAGCATGAACCAATTTAAAAATAATTTGGACCTACATTGTGGTGATATGAAAACTGAGTTTTGATATAAGGTATAATGGGCAAGCTTTACGGACACAAGTCTATTTGCTTGTATACATCTATGAAATCTCCTACCATACTGGCTTTACAGCATCCTCCTACTTATCCAGCTCACAGGCTCCTCCTCTCCAACAGCTGGCCCCAGGCTTTGCCCTGCCTCTCCATTCTCTTACTCATAACATACAATTCTATTCACTCCCAATTTGGCTTCCTAATGGACTTGTTCAGCATGCATTCCTGTGGTTGACAAATGCTATTTGCTTTATCTAGACCCACGAGAGGGTCCATATTGCTCAGCCTGACATACGTACAGGTCTCTCCCTGTCAGCTCTCCTCCAGTCAAGACCCATGAGAGGCTCTACAGTGCTCAGTCTGACCTATGTACAGGTATCCCCATGTCTACAATCATCCATTACAACATACGTGTGGGTCCCATGCTCATTACAACTCACCCCTCCACATTTTGGAGACATGCAAACTGTATACATTACTTCCAGGACTCAGGGCTAGACCTGTGGCTGACGGTCTCTCTCTGCACTCTGAAGTGCACATCTTGAGCATGCAAAGCTTCAGGTGAGGTCCTTCTCACCTGGCTCATAGTTGGGGATGTCCTCACTCCTGGTGGACCTTCAGTCACCAACCGTACTGATGGCACCTCTCGATGCAGCATTTAAGACTTCAGTGGTGAAGAGGTGGGGCTGTCATGAGGAGGGCCCCTTTGGCTGCCCGAGTGGGTTCAGAGGCACCCTTTCAAGCTATTCTCCCTACAACCACCACTGCTTCACCTGGTTTGTTCTTTGATCGGTAGGCCGGCTGAGCACCTTGGCAGTCATTACTCTCCTCTTCCCGCCTTGGTTGCCCATTGTAGAGCTCACTTGCAACCTTCCCTGCCTTCCTGTTAGAGGGATGAAGTCAGCGTGTTCTCCAAAATTGCAATTCCCCTGGACTGGTCTACTAAATTGCAGTAGCAGAGCTGTCACTAAACAAAAGTATCCCAAAGCCTGGAGGGAAAGCGACCTAGGCCTTGGATCCCCAGAGGTTTCCACTTCAAACGGGGGTTTTCATCTCCTCCGTGCCAATGGTCATTATACTAGATGGGCGTAGTTGTAGTCCCTAGATCACTTAGTTAGGTTTCCGCTGTTGGATAGAGATGGGTGGCTGCACCAAAATTGTCCCTTCTCCCCCTTTGTATGTTCTCTATGCTTAGGAAGCCAGGCCTCCATGCCTTACAGTCAGACCTCCGAGTAGGTCACTAGTCACCTGTTGTTTCTTGCCTACTCTATTGAAACATTGTGATCAACTGACCCATGCTACCAACTGAACCCATACTACCAACTGACCTACATACAGGTTTTTGACCCCGATAAATGCTATCCACCTTGTATGTGACTGTGGGTGGATTTAAACAGGCATTTAAAACTTTTTTGTGGCAACAGGCTATCAGTGACTCGTTGTATGGATCTGTATTGTTATTTATTATTGTATTTGCTGTGTATGAAACTATGTTTTAATCATTGTAAAACACCTTGATATCTTGAAAGATGCTTAAAAGTAAAGTTTATTATCATTATTATTAATATTATTATTATTATGCTTGGCTTGACACTCTTTTTGGCTTCTTCCTTAGGTACCTTTAGCCAAGGGAATCACTCCTGGGGCACCTCAAGGGATGGAACCCTCTCCTTTGGTTCCTTGCCTTCATACCCTACAGAGTGGTATATCCCATGGATAGAGAGGTGAATAGCCAAAGATTATCTAAGTCACACGAGCACGAAACCAGCTGAACAGGCACATTGAATTCATGGTATTTGGGAAATAATATTCAGTCCATGCACTGCCCTAATGTGAGGACTGAAGAGAATTCAGAAGTTCAACCAGGTAGCAGGGGCCCAACCCATGTAGGGACTTGTAGGTTAGTAAACCAACCTTGAAGACAATGCACCACTTCATAGGCAATCAGTGCATTTCTTGCAGGACTGGGGTCACATGACTAAACCTTGAAAGGCTGCTTTCTGCACCAGCTGTAAGCATCATAGGTTCTCTGGGTTCATTCTGAGGAAGAGTGCATTACATTAATCCAGCCTGGTCAATGTAAATATGTGCACCAGTGTTGGCAAGTCTTTGGGACAGGATAAGGGACTTAATCAGGCTGATATTCCTAAAACTGTAAAACACTTTAGACTACAGCTAACATCTGAATCTCTAATGTCAGCCTGTCATCCAGAATGACTCCAAGATTCTTCACCTTAGTTAGTGGAGGTCAACAGCATAGAAGAACTGAACCAAATCCCGGCCTGTCTTTCGACTTCCACTGCACACCCCTGTGACCTGGTTCAATCATCAGTACCTCAGTCTTGTCTGGGTTAAGCATCAGCCAACTAGATGCCATTCAATTCGGAATATCAGCCAGGCACAAATTTAGCACCCCGATAGTATCAGAAGTGCCAGCTGCAAATGACAAATACTGCTTGGTGTCATATGCTTAGCAGTGAAATCCTAGATTGTATTGCTAAATGATCCTTTCCAGGGGCAGCATGCCACTATAAACAACATAGGTGAGAAGACCAACCTATGGGACATGCCACAGAGCAGGAGCACTGAGGACTATGAGAATGTTCCCATCACCACCATCTGCTTCCTATTCCTGAGGTAGGACTCAAACCAGCAAATGACAGTGCTGCTGAGACCTCCGTACCCCTCAGACAATCCAACAGCAACCCATGATCCACAGTAAGGATGTGCAAGTACAGTAACTCATATTATTATCTGAATACAACAAACAGTGGGCTTTCCAAATATTCAGGAGTGAATTCCAAATAGGCCACTATTTGGAGTATCACACTAAATAAAATCAATTTCTCCCCTTCAGATGTAGCCAGGGGTAGTATCCTTTTGACCAGTCCTCCCCATTCAAAGTTTATAAGGTCCATGCCCACTTTCCCTTATCTCATTTCCCAGAGTTAACAAAATGCCATATTTCCAGGCATATTGTCACCAGCACAAACGCTGTCATTGCATAACAATTTAAAGGCTTCCAGCATGAGTCCCTCTCTCCCCACATGCCCCCAAAATACCATTCATTCTGGCTCTACCACATTGCCCCTTGCTCCAATCTTTGATTTTGGTTGAGCTAACAAAACTAAAACTGGCTAGTGTGTCAAACCCCAACTCCCCATGCAATGAATGGTTGTGCGCCGTATTGTAACAGTACCTGCTTGCATAAGCTGACTGCAAGTCCATGACAGAGCAAATTGTAATAGGTGGGATTAGGAGTCTATTTTACAATGGAGGAGGTAGGCAGAAGGAGCAACTTGGTGATTCTAGGCCGCATAAGCCAATCAGACTGCCTAGCATCACTAAGACACTCCTCCTGCATTTTAGCACAACTTGCGGTCACTCAGCTGGTCCTTGTAGTGGTGACTGCACAAAGCCTCCCTACCCAGAGAGGGAACATGTTCTACTGGATGCCTGATCCCTCTCCTCCAGACTAGCCCTTGTGACCTGGGCTCATTTCCCAATCCCAGTCCTCAGCATTGTGGGTTGTACCACTACCACTGTGCCATCCAGTCAGCCACTTTTAACAGTCCTAGATATTTGCAGGACACCAAGAACCTGCATCTAACACATAATGATCAGAAAATACACAAATTGTACTAAACCTAACTGTACCTCCTCTATGTTGTGGACCAAGCACTGCCAAACCCCACACAGCTGCTCCAAACTGTAAGCCATCATGCAGAGCTGGTGCAGCCAGGGGCAGTGTTGTTGCTCCTCACACTGAACCATCTTGTTTTTCCAGTGCAGGCAGTGCACACATATGGCACGGGGTCATAATGTTGCAAGACATTACTGTATACCACATGTAAAAATCACGTTGCCAATATAGCACGATTTCTTGCGTACGGTATAAGTCCATTTTTTTCAGTGGCTCAGCCCATCAGGCCACAGCAGCTGCTTAGCAGAACCCCGTTCCAACAGAGGTATTATCCTCTGCTTGGGACAGTGAGAGGGTGCAATATCGTGCACAGCAGCATTCGCGGTATTGCACCCTGTCACTGACATTTACAGTGCTATTTCGGGTTAGCGCTTGTGTCATATGCTCTTAGGCAGACAAAATGTTGATCCAGTAGGCAAACATATCACAGCTCCAAACTTTGCACTGCCTTAAGAAATAACAGCCCCAGTGACAGCCTCTGCAGAAGATGAGAAAATATCCTTTGCCAAACTTGCCACTCAAGACTTTACTGTCTCCAGACAACACTGACACACATGCAACAGATGATCAGAATGACCTCCTTGCAGCTGCAGCAACCCCCAACAAACAGCATTCATGCCCTGCAATCTCTGAACTTGACTGACATGCCACCTTCTCCCCTCTCAGATGATTTCAGAATATATGTAAATACTGACACTTACTAGGAAACGTCCAATTCAATGTGCACAACTATGAGTGACAGTAAAGAAAAACAGTAGCAGAGTAACATTTATGCACTCCCCAAACCTGACTTGTCTATGTGACCCCCAACTTTAGTTAACAATATTTGCATATCTAATATCTATTCATTTATTTAGGCATTAAGTTAGTTGGTTGGTTAGTTATTTAGTTATGTATTCCTTTTGTTAAGTGGGAAGGTGTGCTGATCCCAGTGACCATTTTCAGGCAGTACCAGGGTCCTAAAGATGGCCCAAACAAGGTTAAACAACACAAATACATGAGATACAGGGTACAGTAAGCTGTTACAAGACATTAGGTAATATAAAACAAAGGGAGCCAAAATTAATGATTGGGTAGAAATGACATTAGTGCAAGCAGTTATTGTAGTACACAGAGACTTAGTGGCAATACTGTGTCTAACATATATTAACACAACTAAAACAAATTCCAGAATCACTGGGGGTCCCCATGTGTCATAGCAATACGAGGTAGGGTGGAATAGTTTCTTTGCCTGTGGACGGGGCCATCTTATCTTCCAGGTGGGCAATTACAGATAATGGTAGTGGTGAGTGAGATCTTGTAGTGGAATTTAAATAGGGGGTGTGTTCCCAGTGTTCGTAGTGAGGAAGAGTGGCTGCTCCAGAGATTTGGGGCAACTGCAGAGAAGGCCTTATGGCCCATGCACATTGTAATATGTGGGCACTGTAGTTGTAGGCTAGAGTAGGACAGGAGGGCATTGATGGCAGGGCTTCCACCTGAGGAGGGAGAAGAGGGGTGACAGCTCCTGTTCCTGGATGGATTTGTTGACCAGGCAGGCTGAGATGGAGCAAGCCTAGGGCATGGTAGATGAAAAAATAATGTGTTGAGTAAGTGGCAATCAGGGAAAACCTACAGATGCTGTTGTAGGCTTTGTCAAGTCTGGAAAGGCTGGAGGAAAAGGTTTGTGTATAGATGGATAAACAGTACTCCAGCATGGGGAAATAAGGTGCCCTGGGCCATGGTAAGCCTTACTTCAGGGGTCATAAAATGCTTGAGCCAGAAGTCTACTCCTAGTCTTTGATTTACTCACTGGACTGTGAGACTGATGTGGTCAGAGAATGTCAGGGATGGGTTGAGGGTGACTCCCAGGTATTAAAGATAGTCACTAGCTTAAGGGGTGAGTCGTCAGGGGACAGGATGTGGAGTGGGATTGTATCACCTGCCCACCTGGCTAGTCTGGGTTTAGATTTGAACAGCATGACTTTTGTCTTCTGGGCATTTACCAAGAGTCTGTTGGCAAGGAATCAGTTTTGGGCAGTGCCTAAATTACCCATGAGTGAGTATTACAGTTCTGCTGTGGTCATTCTGCTATGGTAGAGGATTATGTCATCAGCATTCAGTAGCAAATTGCATGAGATGCTGTTTTTTGGGCGGGAGTTGATAAATAGGGAAAACAAGATGTGTCCAAGGATTGATCCTTACAGAACCCTAGTTATGACTGACCACATGCTGGAACTTGCCCCCACCCCCCATGTGCAGACCACCTGGGTTCATCCTGACAGGGAGTCATGAAACCAAGCTGTCATCACAGTGGAGCACTCAATACTGCTCAGCTTATCTAGCAGAATGAAATGGTCCTTCAAGATCAAGGCCTTGGTGAAGTCCACAAAGATGGCACCAGTTAGCATGCCTTCATCCATGCCTCTGACAACATGGTCAGTGAAGTAAGCCAGTAGTGTGGTGGTGCTGTGGCCTTTCCTAAAGCCATGCTTTTGGAGAGAGGAGGCTGTGAGTGGACACATGGTCTGAGACTTTCTGAAAAACCTTTTCAAGGATGATCCTGGCTTGCTTTCAGATTTGGGGGTATGGAGGATGAGGAAAATGATAAGTTAAATACCATAGCCAGAGGTTGGTAATAATGTAGGCTACAACTTTAGAAATGTAGGGCAAAGGACATCACTGCTGGTGTTAATTTGGTTGGGGAGGGTCATGAAGAGCTTGCAGATTTCCTATGGAGAGATATCTTAAAGTGAAAAGGTGGAATACTAGGGATGTCAGTGGCTTGATCAATAGGACACCAGATTCAGGTTCCTTGGGTGAAGTTTAGAAAGGTAGACAGACAGGTCTGTAAATCTGGTATTGAGGGTTTTGGCCACATTGGATGAGTCAGTTAAAATTCCTGTCATTTTTAGTTTAATGATGTTCTGTTTAGGTTTGGGTGAGATAGGGGAGTTCATTGCAGACCAGAAATGTTTGGGGTTGCCAAGGCGCCGAGTTTGAAGGTTTTTAAAGTAGTCAGCCCTGAGGAGATTTGACATAATTTATTTAGAGGTTACAAAGGTATATTTTTGTTCCATTTGGGGGGGGGGGGGCTTTGTGTGCAGCCCATTTGGCTTCTTCTTCTTCATCTTTTAGAGGAGATCTTTGGAGAGCCATTTTGTATTTCCACCCTATAATCTCTGGGTGGTAAGGGGGACGTGCTTGTCCTGGATGGCAGTTATGGCTGCAGTGAGCCAGGGCTGATTTTACATCGATCAACATGTACAGGACTGTCCGGTTGACTGACCATACATCAGAGAGCAGGCAAGGTACTTTAAATTCAGAGAAAATATCTGAAGGACAAACATTTTGGGTGGCGGGCGTAGGTGTTTGGAGGACCAGATTCAGAAAATAGGGGAACAGTCACTGATGGAATCAGATAGGACTCCTGAATGAAGGACCCTCTCTTTGTGAGTAGTCAATATGCAATCTGGGAGGGAGTGGTTAGAGGACAGGCTGTTTTGGCCGGTGAAGGTAGTAATGAGTTTGGTGAGATTGAGTTGTTTTAGAATTTCACAGCATTCAGTTTGGGTGCTGTGCAGCCAGTTCAGATTAAAATCTTCCAGCATTATGATCTCCCGGGGGGCAATGGCCGATAATGTCCAACAAATGGGTCAGGCCAGTTAAACCACCTTTGGGGGGGGGTTGTAGCAGCAGCCAATGTAAATGTTTTTAGCAGACCTAAAAGATATTTCAGAATTAAGTTGTTCACTAGCTGAGCTTCCAAATGTGCTGCTGGATGCTGGGGTGGCACTTTGGGGGCTTTTGAAATATAATAGTACTCCACCAACTTTTTTTGGCCCCTAGTCTGTCATGCCTTATCAGGGTGAAACCATACAGGTACTGTAGCAGTAGGCGTCGCCTTGTTTGACAGCTACCATATTTCATCCATTAGAAAATGTGGCTTCTATTACATCATTTTGTTTTGAGCCACAGCTTCTAATTGAGGGCTGTTTGTATTGTAATCACACACCACACATTGTGTCAGTCTACTTCGTTTTCAATGGCTGAAAAAAAAGATGGATTTATGTGCACCTCTGTACTTTACAGGTAGTTATAAACATATACAGATATGTAGGGCTGTGCAGAATGCTGAATGTCCAACGGAATGGAATTCTGTAGAAGTTTAGAAAATTCCACTGGTTTCCATAATTTGTGGAATTTTTACATTCCGCATGTGAAATTTTTTTTGTGGAATAATAATCCACAGTTCACATAAACCATGGATTTTTTTCTGCAATATTTGAAAAATTATTCTGCAGTTCACATGATCCATGGAAAATTATTCCACTGTTTGTACAGAAATGTTTTTTTAAATTCCATGGAATTTAAAAAGAAATTCCAAGAAGCACTTCAGAAGCGACATTGTCATTCTGCAGCAGTTCCAACAGCATAATTCCATATTCTGCACAGCTCTACTGATATGTGTATACTTGTTTTAAGATTACAGTTACTCTTGGATGATTTAGGTACTATACCTTACCATGTGATCATGGCATGGCATGACACTGAGCAAGTGTTCAGCGAGTGCAGTAATCAAACGTCAGTGCAGTCTCTGTCTCCTGGTGTGATGGAGGATACCCATCTGTGGGTAGTGTCTGTTGCTCGCCTTTCCAATTCTCATTCTCTCCCAGTAAGCTGATCTTTAAGAGATTTGATTGGTAACTGAAACAGACTGACGTGCACTGTCCTATAGAAGTTATATGCCTGCTGATGTTTGTTTGTTGTGGAGGTTGCTGGTAGTGAACTGATAGGCTGAGCAAGCAGAACTGGCATTCAATCACTTATTTTCATTAACTAATAGCAGATAAATCTAACCCTTTATACACTGAATAAAGAAGAATCTCTTTTTCCCATGGAAGTACAAAATAATTAAAACAATTAAATTTTTAAGCTAAGTTTAACTGTCTTAGTCATTTAATTTATGCCAGGATCCATTTCATAATTCCAATAAGATCTTCCAGGGTATATGTTGCAGTGGGACAATGGCATGCCTTGGTGGTTGAAGGCTCTTCTTATAATGCACTTGAGGCATGCTGCTCTCCCATCACAACACACACTGTTGTTTCTTATTGCTTAAATAAAGCCATAAAGTAAAAGGTGCCCCACCCAAAAAAAAAATAAAATGGTAGTTGCAGCAAAAAGAGAAAGAGATAAGATGATACTGGCACAGGGAGGGGTTAGCTAGCTGCAAGAGTGGGGGGTGGGATATGTTTTAAAGGGGAACAGAAACACAGCAATATTTTGGTTCTTATTTGTTTATGCCATATTCTGTTTCTGTACACGTTGCTCTTTTTTTGTTATCTGAGTCCTTCATTTTTATGCTTGCTTGCACGTGCAGCACGCAGGAAACATATTAAGATAGTAGAGCATTGCAGAGGCATGGCAGTGTTGTGGCCCATGCAGGGGATGCTTTAATGGGCACATCCCTTAGCCACCAATCAACAGGGAAGCTGCCGATGATGGCAGTTTCAGAGTGAGCGCCAAACTTGAAATAAATCTGCCACTGCAATCAGGGACAGTTTCATCATTGCAGCAGCAGATCTCTCCCCCCCTTCCCAGTAATGCACATGGCTGGAGTTACATGCAACTCATTTGCTCAATGTGCCTTTCCCAGTGAAACATATTACAGAAATAAATAAGTAAATTAAAAAATGAGCAGCACCATGGCTTTGCATAATTGGTGGCTCCTGCCTCCCACCACACACTCCCCCCAAAGCCATCATTGGGGTGCCCAATCCCCATATTGGCATATATCCCTCCCCCCACATTAATGTGGCACACTGGGAGCCCACCCAGTGTGCCAAACTAATTATATTTCTGACACTGGGATGCCCACTCTTGGTGTCAGATGACTTCCCCCCTCCAAGACTGAACATATCTTTTACTGACAGCGGGTACCCAATCCCCATGTTGGCATCCCCCAACCCCGACTTTTTCTTTTTCTGACACCGGGATGCCCACTCCAGGTGTCGGATGAGCTCCCCATGCCCCCTTTTTTTCAGCCGATCTTGGGATGCCCAATCCCCTGGTTGGCATTGATCCCCCCCTCCAGTAATCTGGCACACTGGAAGCCCACCCCAGTGTGCCGAAATTTATATTTCATACTACTTTTTTTTTTATCATAGAAAAAAATTATTTATTTGACTGTTGTTAATTCTGGAGCAGAAATACAGTATACAGCATATATAATAGGAAAACATAGCAGCCAACCAACTTGTGTTAGGTCAAAATAAAACCATATAAATGACATAACATGCACAGTACTACACATATTATAAGGTATGCATTACATGAAAGCCATATCAGGCAAGTTATATGTAGAGAAAGTAAATTAACTATCAGGTTTGCACCTTCCAATTAGTGACCGTTACTATCAGCCAAAATTAGAAAGGACCCTCACGGGGAGGGGGATTACCAAGAGAAGGTAGGGCCTTGCAGAGGGGGGAATCGAGATACGGCCCCCCCATTTATGGAGGTAGTGGGGGAGTTGGCTGTGGTGTGAATAGGACAACCGCTCTATTGTAGCTAACTGGTCCAGAGCCGCATGCCAAGCCAAAAGGGGAGGAAGTGTTGGTTGCCTCCAGTGTATAAGAAGCAAGCGCTTGGCCTCCAACAGAGAAAGCATTAACCAGTCTTGGTGCGCCTCAGGCAAAAAATTTAGTGTGGAAGTGTCCCCAAGTACCAACCTGGGATCAGAGAACAAAAGTGAATTACCTAGCACTCTGGAGCACTTCTTTGCTGTAGAGGCCCAAAAGGAAATCAATGAGGGGCACTGCCACAAAATATGCAAGAGGTGGGCCGGTGACCGGTTACAGCTCCAGCATTTTGAGTGGGAGAGGAGATCCGTCGACTGTAGAGCAACTGGTGTTCTATACCACCCAAGTACAATTTTCTACTGAAGGAAGTGACTTTTATCATCCCTGTATGTAAAGCATGCGGCCTTAAGGTAACAGGCCCTGGATTCCTCAGAAATACAGTATCTGCATTCATATCTGATGCCCATTTAACTCCATAAGAGTTTGTAAAGTTTGGTTGGGAATCCCACCATGTACCATAAAAATGTCCCTCAAGACCCCAGGCCGAGGTGGATTTATGCAATGAGCCCAGCCATTACCGTTTGGAGTCCAGGTTACTTCGTGCCTAAATGGAAAGAATGGCACTACGCAATTGCAGGTACTTCCAGAAATCTTGAGCAGGGAGGTTGAATTTCACTCTAGCCTGCTCAGATGACATAAGTTCTGTTGTACTGGGCATATAAAGGTCTTGCACCTGAAGAATACCTTGTGTGACCCAGGAGGACCAGTGCAAAGGAGCATTTCCCACAGTTATGAGACTGTTATTCCACAATGCAGCACAGCGGATAGGTTTGGCCCATAACGGTCGAGGGGTGTTACAGAGGAACATAAGCCTGCTACTGACATGCTTAGTTTCCTGTATAATGGGTGTCCAATTGGGGGGTCGCTTGAAAGTCCCGAGACAAAAGAGAACCAAGCTGATGAATTCCTACAATGGCAGCTTCCAAATCGACCCAGGCAGGGGAGGTAAAGCGGGTTGTACGAACCATTTAGTGGCTTGTGCAGCCATAAATGCCAGATGGTATCCCTGGATCCAGGGCAAGCCAACCCCGGATCCAGTAGGCATGTAGTTTGTTGCGGCTCCATCTGGAAGGTTTCCTTTCCCACCAAAAGTATGACATCAACTTTTCCATAGCCTTAAACAATTTGCGCGAAAGTCACAAAGGGATGTTATTAAGCATGTAAGCCACCTTTGGGAGGAGTTATACGAATCGCCGTGACTTTCCCTGGTAGAGAGAGAGAGAGAGTTGCAATCTGTGCCACCTCTCTATCTCAGCTGTAAGCTAGGCTAAGACCAGGGAAAAATTAGCTGCTTCAACCGCAACCCAACTAAATGGGATTTTAACTCCCAGATATGTGAAGGTTTCCGGAGTCCAGGCTAGGTCACTGCCTTGGAGGCAAGCGTCTGTGCAGGCCTTGTTGAGGGGAGGCTAAAGTCATTTTCTTTTGATTGGTTTTTAATCCAGAAAGGGTAGCAAAGTCTTATAAGATTGCTAACACAGCAGGCAGGGAGCGCTCTGGGTGTGAGAGGGTGAGCAGCAGGTCATCTGCATAAGCTGCCACCAAGTATTGTTTCCCCAACACGCTAATCCCAGAGATATCCTTAGCAGCCACAAACCTCCTGACCATGAGGTCCAGTGCCACCAAGAATGTCAAGGGTGAGAGGGGCAACCTTGACAAGTGCCTCTATGAAGGGGAAAAGACAGCGATATTTCTGAATTAGTCACGATTCTAGCCATAGGAGAACTATATAATGTGGCCACCCATCCTCTGAAGTGAGAACCAAAGCTGTAAAACTGGAGTACCTCATGCAAGTAGTCCCACTCTACCGAGTCAAAGGACTTTGTAAAATCTACAGTGAGTGCAGCCGTTGGAACTGTAGAGCGGGATGGAAGCCATTTCAGATTAAGGAGCAATCTAGTGTTGTCCACACTGGATTTGCCCTGCATGAAGCCCACCTGAGCCGGGCGAATAATGAAGGGGGAGCACCTTGTTCATCTTAGTGGCCAAAACCTTGGCTACAATTTTAGTGTCTACAGACAAAAGGAAAATAGGACGGAAAGTTACACAGTCCAGAGGATAATCCAATTTATTTGGGAGCAGGGTAACCAAAGCCTCCCTCATAGTGGGCAGCAGGGTGCCAACATAGTGCACTTCCTGTAGGGCCAGGAGCAGTGGTTGAACTATAACCGGGCCCAGGGCCTGGTACGGCTCCACCGTCATTCCATCAGGACCTGGAGCCTTACCTTTGGCCATCTAGGCAAGAGCTAGGCATAATTCTGCTTCCGAAATTAAGGTGTCAAGCAGGCCAACCTGCTAACCTTTTCTGGTGTTAGTCTGGGTATCAAATCTCGGTGACAGAAACATTCAAACTGCTGGCTGAGTTAGACCACATTCCAAGTGGATTGCAATTGCTAAAGATGCTGATAAAAGTGTTGCATTGTATTATTCACTACCTTAGGATCAGAAACAATTTGGCCTTTAGGAGTCCCCAAGGCCTGAAGGCGAGTGGCAGCACATTGCTTCCTTAACAAGTAGGCCAGGAGCCGACCTCCTTTTTCCCCTTCTTCCCAATACGTATGTTTGGAACGCAGAAAAAGTCACTCAGCCCATTGTTGTAGGATGGAATTAATCTGGTATTTTAGGCCAACTATATGGCAGATCAGGGACTGGTCTTTTGCCACTGCCAAGGAGGATTTGAAATGGGACTCCAGCCCAGCGAGCTCAGATTGCAGGTGATCCAGAGTCACCTTCTGTGCCCTGTTTTTTGCTGCTGAGAAGGAAATAATGCAGCCATGGAGAACTGCCTTGGAGGCCTCCGAGACGGTTCCCAGGGACACCCCAGTATTGGAACTGAGCAGGAAGTAATTCTTGGTTGTTTGAATTATGGCAGGGGCAAATTGAGGATCACACAACAGCATCGTGTTACAACACCAGTGGGTCCCAGACAACTGAGAAGTAAGTGGGGAATACATCACCACAATAGGGACATGGTCAGAAATTAGGATGCTACCAATCTGGGCAGAGCTCAGACCACTCACCACAGCAGCAGCATTACCTAACCAAAAGTCTATCCGACTGTGGGTAGAGTGCACCAGGGAAAAAGAGGTATAATCACACCCAGTTGGATGATCGCGCCTCCGCACATTAATTAAACCCCATTCATCTATCATCTCCTGCAGTGCCAGCTGGGCTTTAGGGTGGGTCTGTGGGGTTAGCTTTGACTTGTCTAGGACTATATCATAGACTAAGTTAAAATCTCCTCCCACCAGAACAGGAATTTGGGGATGGGAGACAATTAAGGAAGAAATAGCCTGGGTCAGACCTGGTAAAAATTCAACATTATTTGTGATAGGAGCATAGACATTCACTAGTATTAATCTGCTCCTTGGGAAAGTGAATTAGGTGGCCACCCATCTGCCCAAGCTGTCGATTCAGACGTCCTCTTCCACCTATGGGCAGGAGTACAGAAGAAGGATGGCAACCCCTCTCTTCTTTGTGGTGGCTGAGCTCACTATTACTTTGTCTACCCATGATTTCCTAAGCCATTGTATCATCTTGTTGGTCAGGTGGGTCTCCTGCAGGAGCGCTACATCAGTCCAAAGTGAGCGCAGGTGCTGCAGTACTTTAGTACATTTGATGGGGTGATTAAGCCCCTTTACATTCCAAGAAACCAAATGCACACACTGCGCAGTCTGCGACGCCATGTACCCTGGTCCAAAAGAAAGAAACAGGGTACTCACCCACCTGGAGAGCAGTCCAAACCAGAACAATGGTACCTGCATAGGAGAGGAGGGGAAGGCGAGGAACAGGGCAATAGAGGAGGGGCTGGAGCTGATCGAAGGAAGGGTGCAAACACTACTGGCTTCTAAGGATAATAGGCTGGAATAACAACCTGGTTATGTAGTATCACTTTAATCTAGAGAAAAAGAAAAATGTAAATGGATGATTAACAAGATAATATGTACCAAACTACTAGTCCAACAGGACAACAATTTAACAGACAAAGGTAAGAAACACCTGTATAACAGAGTGAATACCAAATGGCGCAAACACGCTGAAAGGTGGTGAGCTTAAGGTGAAAGAGGACTCTGAAAAGGCTAGGGGAGTCCTCAGCTATGCACACTCAAACACCCACCGGAGTAGTAGTAAGAAAACAAATGCACGGAACCAATTCTCCTTGGCTGGAGAAACCAGCCCAGGGTCGGGGTCCACGATCCCGGGGAGGGGAGGAGCAGGGAAAGAGGAAGGAGAAGGAAGGGGAGAAGGAAAACATGGAGGTGGGAGCTGGTAAGGAGGAGAGGGTGGGAAGGAGGAACCTCCCCCAACTGAGAACTTTGAGGGCTGCTTGTCCTAAGTGGGGGACAGCCTGACAGGACACTAGTCGACTCAGTGGCAAAATCATGAGCAATTAGAGGGAACAGACCCACAAGGTGGGGGGGGGAAGGCCAACAATGAAAGGTATGGAAGGCAAGGTTAACAGTAGGAGGGGGGAGGGGGAGGGGGTAAGGGCAGGAATGGGCCTGTTAACCCTCAGGGGGCCAACAGTGATATAACTAGGTGCAGCAAACAACAGGATAAGAGAACAAAATACATCACGTATAAACCAGTCCATAGGCCAGAAAATCAGCTTGGGCAACCAGTCCACAGAAATACAGAGTCCAGAGAAGGCCTTTCACTTAGAGGATACGACTGCCGCGTAGGACTGGAGACCAGGTTGAACAGGAGCCGACACGGTCATGGCCTCAATGAGGGAATCATCAGGGATATCAGACCAGACAGGAACAGGATTAACATCCATGGGATCTGGGGTAACATCTATATGCTGAGCCCCCTCTTCATCTGATGGGGAGTCTTCACGAGAGACCCTGGCAGGAGGAGCTGCACACTGGTGTTCCGATGGCAGCTGGTGACCACTTCGGGAGCGAGGTCGATGGTGAGAAGTGGAATTAGCCACACAAGGTGGCAAGACTGCATTCACAGTTGAAGGGCCAGGTGACAGTGCAACAGGCAATGAGAGATTAACAGCAGCAGATTTCCTAGGACAGGGGGAATGAGATTCAGGTGGAGCAGTCTGTCCACAAATAGGCTGTCCTGGAGACAGTCTCCGCCATTTACTTCCCCCTAAAGGAGGTTGCCATTGCTCTAGCAGGCTCCCACAGCTTCCTGGGAGTTGTAGTCGGGGAGGGCAGGGCAGGCCAGAACTGAGAAATCCTTCTCTCAGTCCACCCGGGTGCCAGGCCAGGATCTCTCTACCTTCTTTGGATACTTGCAGCTGGGTAAGTTTCTTAAATCTGTATTGAAAGTGATGGCACTGTAGATATTTATTAATGGGTGGAAAGGCTTTGCGTCTCATAGCTGTTCATGACTGAGGTCCATATAAAAGGAGATTTGTGCCACTTGCCACCATATTTCACCCAGGTCCCTGGCAGCCCTAAGGATTTTTTCTTTAGTAGAGTATTGCACAAAATATGCTACAATAGGTCTCAGGGCCTGGCTGAAGTGTTCCCGCTTGGAGGCTAATCGGTGAGCTCTCTCCACTTCTACTGGCCCTCTCCATCTTTCTCCCAGCATTAGCGGTATAGCCTCATTGAGGAATTTATCCATATTTTGAGTTTCACAAGACCCTCGGGGATACCTAAAATCTGGATATTATTCCGGCGCCCCCGATTTTTTTGATCTTCTGCCTGATCCCATAATGTGGCCAGCCTGGATTCATGGGCTTGTAATTTCTGCCAGATGGCCACCTGTTGAGCTTCCAAAGCATCCGATCTCTGCTCAGAAACATTAATTTAGTCCTGCAACTCTTTAACCTCAGCTGTTGTGCCAGTTAGGGCTGCATTGATACTGTCTACCCATGTTAGAAGCACTTTGAGCATGCGGGTAATGTTTAGCAAGCAGTCACTCACAGATGCAGATTGAGGGGGAGCAACTCCTTTGGTGGGTGGTAGTTGAGGTGCTGTCTGTGGAGCTGGGTGCACCATAGCAGAGGGTGGAAGGGTGCTAGGGAAGTACTACAGATCCACTGCACGTTCTGCAAGCTGTCCCTGACTTCTTCTGCTCGGCCGTACGGGACCACGATTCAAAATCGAGCAGCAGGCCAATGGGGCCTAAATCACGGAGTGACTCACAAGCTACCAGTGCTTCAGAAACAAAAATTACACCATGGATTCACAAAATCACACTGGACAGTTGGGGGGTAAGTTACCCAAACTGTCGAAACTTGTTAGAGGGGCAAGATCCCAAGATTGGGGTGGCAGACCCAGGATTGTTCCTGACCGAGGAAGAGCACTGAAATTAGACTGCCATGCTGTCAGTGGCCAAACCACACCCCCATTTTTCATACTATTTTACCTGTAAAAAAGGAAACCGTCCCTCAATGTCTTGTCTTTTTTTTGTTAAACCTAAAGTAAAAGAAAATGGGGTCTCGTCATCCTCGCCACCTCTTCTCCCATCCCTACCCTCCCTCTGTGCACCCCACCTTCCCGCACTATCCATATCACCCCATACTTACCTCTGAAGGTACAGTGCTGCGATTCTCTCTGGACCGGGAACAGTCTGCACTCTTTCAAAGCTGACCGCAAACTGAAGAAAATCACAGTAAGCCCTATAATGGCAGTCAATGGGGGGTTTAAACTTAGGTTAATATCTCAGCCATTTTTGGGAGTTTTGATCCCAAATTTTCAGCATGGGGTTCTTGGGAGCCCATCTCATAAACACTGGCACGGTCATTTCATTTCTCAGTCCCAAAATGTGATTTTGTGGTCGCTGCATGGAATCATCTTTTGGGATGGATTAATGTAAAACAACAGTATCATTGTTCATGAGGTGGGGCGCCAAAAAGTTCATGTTGCAAGTTTGGCTAAAAAAACTCCAAAAAATGACTGTGTTACACGTGTACATTGAGCAGTTCACACTCACAACTTCACCAATTTTTAATATTTTCACTCTAAATTTCCAACATTGCCATTTTTTCACACCTCCTTATGAAAAGTAAAACTGTCATTTTTTATATCCTGCCCAAAATGTGTTTTCACACCTGTGGTGCAGAATGGTGCGGTCGCTGTGTGAAATCAACTTCTGGGACAGATTAATGAAATCACAGTGCCACTGTTCATTAGGGGAGGTCCCAAAAAGGCCATGTTGAGAATTTGGTGAAAAAAGTCCAAACAATGACTGCGTTATGAGCGTGCATTATGCAATTTCTATGTACGGTCGTAATTTTGCCTATTGTTTATATTTTCACTCCAGATTTTCAACATTGCCATTTTTCCACACCTCCTCATGAACAGAGCAGATGTCATTTTTCACATCTTGCCCAAAATGTCTTTTAACACCTGTTGTGCCAAATGGTGCATTTGCGGTAAGAAATCACCTTTCGGGATTGAGTAACAAAATGATAGTGGCACTGTTTATGAGGTGGGCTCCCAAAAAGCCCATGTTGAAAATTTGGAGTGAAAATGCCAACAATTGCCCGGGACATTAAGGTTTCCAACCATGACACCCCACCCTGTACAGACTGACAGGCGTCGGGGGAGTGGCTTGGGGTTGTTAGCCATAATGCTCATGCCATTCCACCCCCACCCCCACCCTGCAGCCACTGACAAGCACTGAGGTGTGTCTTGGGGTCTTTGGCCCTAACGTTCACCACATTCTCCTATACTGCACCTATCTCACCTTATTTCCTTACAGAATGGGGTGAGTGTAAGGGCTGAAGACCCTAAGGCACACCATGACATCTGTCAGTGTCTGCAGGGTAGCGTGAGGTGGAATGACATGAGCGTTATGACCGACTATCCAAAGGCACACCCCAATTCCTGTCAGTCTCTGTAGGGTTGGGGTGGGGGTTGGTATTAGTTCAATACTTCACTGCCATTACTATTATGCTTCTCTCTAACTCCTGCAGTACCAATGCCAATACCAGCAACCAAACATTCGGCATGGACAAATGCTTGTAAAAACTAACTCCCTTATAGCTCCATTATAAAGGTGCCAACCATTGACATCATCAGCTTGAATCAGTCAGTGGATCCTGATTAGGGCTTCTCGAATATCTTACAATTTAATCTAGCCTTGGAGGTTAACGATATTAGGATTATCTGTATTCTAATTTGTATCCAGTCCTAATGTTAGATATTGTCAAATTTGACTTAGGATATCCTATAATCCTAAAATATTTTAGAATATTCAGCTTTCAGATTTTAGGATATCCTAAAATCTGATTTAATGTCTGAGATTTTTAGGATATAGGGTACTGAGGACCAATATATTAAAATTTTAAAATCCTAAAAATAGTCTTTTATCCTAACTATCTGTTAAAAGAATGGATATTCAGGAAGCCCTCCTCCTGGTGCTGAAACTTCTGTTTTCATGGGATGTTGCATTCATGAATATGGAGCAGCTGCTCAGTGTGCTTAGTTTGTATTAAAGTAGCAGCCCATTCAAACAGCAGTATCAGAATAGGAGTCATTGACTGATTCTATTCAATGTTACTGTTTTAGCCTTTTTTAATGGCACATCAGGGGAACTACATACAGAGCTGTTTTTTAGGACTACAGTGTGAGAAGTCCTCAAGACCTCTTGCGATTAGAAAAGGACTCCCACATTCTTTGAGACCCAACAACATGTTGAAGTGTCAACACAGTTGCCTCTGCATCTGAAAACGTTCCGCTTGCTGTCTCTATAGGCAATTGCACTGCGCCATTTGAAATCCTCTTACTGACCCCTCCTTCCACTACCATGCATGTGCAGTTAGTTGTGCCTTTTTATATATTTATTGTTTCCTCCCCACCCAAGCCTCCTCTCAGCACCCACCCCCACTCCCCCATCCCAGAAATGTAACAGTGGCACTGGGATGTGCCCAATCCCCGAGTGCTGGCATCTTCGTCGTGTCCCAATCTACTGCCCCCTTCCACTACCACTCATGCATGGTTATTTCTGCTTTTTCCTTTTGGTAAATATACTTATTTTATCTTCCCTCCACCTGACCATCCCTCTCAGCACCCACCACCCCACTCCTCTCTCCAAGAAACATAACAGTGGCACTGGGGGGGGGTGCCCAGTCTCCCATTGCAAGAATACTCATACTGTCCTGATCTACTGCCCCCACTAGTCCACTACCATGCATGCATGGTTATTTTTCCTTTTCCTTTTTGCATATATATATATATATATATATATATATAAAAATAGTGGCACAGTAGTGCTACTATAGTTAGGGTTGAGTACCCCATTTAAGGTTAAAGTGTGAAATTTGGCAGCTTAATAACTTTGCCACTGTATGATGGATTTTCACCTGAAATTTGGCAGGAACAGAGCACTACCATAGATCTCTGGATCTGCCAGGTTTCGTAATGGTTGGATATACGGTTGCGGAGCTATGTTGCGCCTTAGAATGTGGTAATTATGCTTTTTCGAGCATTCTTTGCTCATACCTATAGGTGGCAAGGTTTGTGTGACCAGTCCAAAACCTTCAGAGAACATGCAGTTGGAGTCCCTGATGTGCCTTTTGAAGATTTCATGAAAAAAT
Source organism: Neoceratodus forsteri (assembly GCA_016271365.2). Lineage (NCBI taxonomy): Eukaryota > Metazoa > Chordata > Ceratodontiformes > Ceratodontidae > Neoceratodus > Neoceratodus forsteri. The sequence goes on along the minus strand of CM057456.1, from coordinate 170,717,316 downwards.
ATTAAACGGTTCAAACATTATTCAAAAAACAAGTTTCTCATTGTAGTCAATGGCAAAAGTTAACAAAATATTTGACAGTGTCACAAGTGCAGTGTTTAGTGTCGCAAATGACCCCTGTAGTGTCGCAAATCTGTCATTTTGTTTTCAGTTACTGGTCACAGAAATGCTTAGCATTCAAATTTGGGACCCTCTAGGGACACAATTCTTTTTGTGTTCACTTAGTCGAGCCCTGAGGATGCTAGCTATGTCTTTTTTGGGGGGTTAAATACCCCAGAAATATGTTTTTAAAATTTTTTTAAACTGTAGTGTCGCAAAGTAGTGTCACACTTGTGACATTTTCGTGATTTATTTTTGCGACAGTGTAGTGATTTGCGACACTACTTTGGCCAAAAGAATAGGACATTTTTGCCACCCTACTGCAAAAGAATGGTTTGGTTTTTTGGGCTGAAATTTGGAAGAAAGAAAGCCAAGAAGCCACAAATGTGCCTTTTGGTGGTTTGGTGACAAAATATTAGAGGGCTGCAAAGTTACAGTACTCCAAAGTTGACTATTTTCCCCATAGGCTAACATTATGGCATCCGCCCAGCATCTTGGGACCCATATCTCGAAAATGCTTTGAGATACGGATTTTTTGTCAGAAAAATGCATAACCTCCTGCTAGGGGGCTAAGTGCAAAACTAGCCAGGAAAGTAATAAACAATATGATTTTTTTTTTCTACATCGTACGGTTCCTGAGATATAAGCAATTTAGTATTCCAAGTGTTCATTTTCTGCTCCGAGGGCCATTATTATGCATACATTCTTTGTATTCACTGTGCTTCTGATTGCAGTTTTTGGTGCAAAAAGTGGGTGCGTTTTCGTTAATGTTACAGTTACTGTTTCTGGTTGCGTTTCCATGACCATTTGTGTTAGCGTCTCCGATTACGTCGTCATGTGCATTACCCTTTGCATTTCCATTTGTGCTTGCGTTTGCATTACTGCTACTATTTGCGTTTTGTGATCGCAAATTCTCTCACTGTAAGTATTACCTGAGCAACCACTCCCGTCGTCACGGGACAAAAACCACACCACTGGGTTTTGTCTTAACGTCGCTTTATTTGATCAAACACACATGCATGTGGGACTTCTACAACAGAGAAGTTCTCCGATTACAATTACAGCAGCTTTTATAAGCTAGATTTTGCACTTCTTATCTTGAAAAATACCAACATTTCAGTATAAGCCAATCATAAGACAGCATAACAAGTTTTCAGCAATGTAACAGAAAAAGAAAAACAAGTTTATGTATGAGGTACTTTTCCATTACTTATTCCATTTCTTTCCCAACACTGCTTTGTACAAATGCCTGGGTCAAGCTGACCTGAGAGAGACAATGAGTTTACTCACACCATAGCATACAGCTTGCCTTCAATGCCACTCGTGCTGTTATTTTATATTTTGCCCAGGCATGCTCTTATCTTTATATTTTGTCCAAGCCCATTATTTAGGCTGGTACAACCAGTTCTGCTCAGTTTATCTATGTTTCTGTTTTTACAAATGTACCTCAAGTAACCTTAGTACAAATTCTATAACCCTTAAAAAAAGAAAACATGAACTCAGAAATTTCTACTACATTCATTATGACTTTGTTACAGCATGGCTTTCAAAGCAAGCATAGCTTCAAGGCATTTAATAGCAAATATAGCTTTAGGATATATAAAAATTCCCTCACACTCTCCCCCCTTTTGATACTATGTATCAACTAACCGATTCCTTTTTACTTTTTCTCACTTTATATTTTGGCCACAATTTGGCTCGTTTTGTAATGGAAACACCCCCTCCAGTTTAATGGGGTCCTTTTGTTCGGGTTGTAGCAAGGGGGCAGGTGGGTGGCGCCCGTGACACCACATAGTAGTTGCACAGGCATTGTAGGAGAAGCTTGATTAGGACAGTCAGTAGCCAGAGTGCCAATATGACCACTTACAAGTACTGTCACCCAATGGAGAAGAGTAGCACCCAGTCACCAACCACGCTTGTAAGCCATGACCATGGGTCCCATATTTATGTAGATGTTTTAGAAAAAGCAAGGCTGGAATTTGTGCATATCTCGGCCACGGCCTCATTTTATGCTTTCAGCTATTTTTTTTCTCATTGTATGGAATTTTACAATTAACCCTTTTAAAGTCTTACGCACACATATTAAGTGACATAGTGGTATTTTCCACTTGCAGCCTTTTGCTACTAGATATACTAATTTACATGTTGGCATCATTTAGTCATTTACTAACCATTTTACCTCTTACTAGCCCTTTAGCAATTTACACTAGCCATTTTACACCTTTTATTTCCTCAGTTTTATGGTTAGCCAACTACACATTGTTGATAAAAGTTTGGTCACTGATTACTAAAACCTTGGCCACTGACCACTGTTAATAATTTCCACCCTGAAGATAGGAAGCCCTGAGGGACTCGAACATTCACAAAATTGAACATAAATGTAAAGATATTAGTTAATAACTGAAGGTTAAAAAAACAAAACTAAACATTTCTACTTTTAGACTGTTAGACTAGGTGAATAGGTATATGATTTAAAACTGGTTGCCAGCATACAGATAGTCAAGGCATTTATAAAAAGCATCCTGTTCTGGAGTTGGTACAGGGTGGTTACAGGACGGAACACAAATCGTGAGTTTGTAAAACATAATACAGAATTGAGGGATGTCAACACCACAATTGAAATATGTGAAAAATGCTAACATGTGACACCACATATAACACAATATAACATAACAATTTTGTTGATGAAAAGAGTTCATGGAATTCACTTTGAGAGTGAATAAGGTAGATGCTACCTTGTGTTGAGGTGTGGCACACCCTGGGAGCTTGATTGAAGAATCTGTTGATAATGTCTCTTGACAGATAAGTCCTTATAAAATATAACAGTCCATGAAATGAACAGTTCATAAGTTCATATAAGTATCCACAGGTTGATGTAGTTACAGTACAGATGAAATGTCATTTGCAGAATGGTGGTAACCCCACAAGGCATATGGGGCAATGCAGACAGTAATTTAAAACAAAACACCAGCATAGTAGAAAAGTCAGTGTTCATTTTGCTGGCTGGCTGATTAGTAGACACACTGGCCAGGGTGCATTGAGTCCTTTTAATGGAGTAGTCACACACACACACTGGCATGGCATTTGTTTTGTCGTAGTTGATTACACCCAGCAAAAGATTAACAGTCCATAAAAGGTAACAATTGACAATAAACCATTAAGAACACAGTCCATAACAGGGCAATAGGGTTGTGAAAGTACCAGCCATGTTTGGAACAAGCGGCAGTGAAGAAAATGGATGTATTGCTTGAAGGTCAATTGAAGCAGAATCTTCTCGCTGGAGTTAGGGAGTGCCCTTCCCAGACTTAACTTCATAGTAAGCAGAAACAATAAGCTTGATTGCAGAGTCTGAACTGACTGGACCTTCTTCAGTTGATTTAAAGTTCTACAAATAGGTGTAATTTCGCTGAAAACATTACACTTGCAGAGGTTACTGCTGTTGAACGTGGAGATCTTATGTGTGCCACACCGTGGAAACCTTCAAACTTGCAAAGTGTGTTAGACACTGAGTTAAAAACACATAAATAACAATCTTTTAAACCATTTACTTCTTGTTTTGTAAAGAGTGGTGTGACAGAGCCTAAATTCTGGCAATTAGAAAATAAAAAATAAAATGGGACATTAACCGCACCTGGGGGTGCAGGCCGAGGTTCAATTATACCATTTGACCATCTGTAAATCATGACAATGTTATGGTTACCTCCTGCTTTTAAATCACAGAAGCAGTTATGACAGTGTTGAGCATTATTTCCTGTTCGTTGCAAGCAGGCCTGACTGAGACCTGAGTTATAAAATCTTGTAATGTTACAATACATAGATACATAGATACATAGACAGTGTTGGCAGATAAGGGCCTATGGCCCACCCAGTCTGCCCATTTGAGCTTGTAAGTTCAGTTTGTTTTCCAGAAGTCTGTTTCCTTACCCCTGACTTCTAGAATTCCTTTATGTCTATCCCATGCATTCCTAAATCCCGTGATTGTTTCAGCCCCCACCACTTCCTCCGGCAGGGTGCTCCAGCCATCCACCACCCATTCCGTGAAGAAATTCCCTCTCACGTTTCCTCTGAATCGTCCTCCCTCCAACCTCATCCCATGCCCTCTAGTCCTGGAACATCTTTTTCGCTAAAAAATAGTGTTTTTCTGCACTCTGTTTCTCCCTGTAAGATACTTGTATGTCTCTTATCATATCCCCTCTCTCCCTCCTCTCCTCCAGGGAGTACATGTTCAGTTCCTTCAACTTGTCTTCATAGGACTTGTGATGCAATCCATTTCTGCACCATTCTCACCCTTGTACTCCCTTCAGACCCATTACCCCCTCTTCCTCAGTAAAGACTGAGCAGAAATACCTGTTCAATATGTCAGCTTTACTGTTGTCATCCTCCATGACTCCCATCCTCCCCTTTCAGTCTCACTATCCCTCCCTTTGTCTTTCTTTTTTTTCACTTATGTACCTATAAAAGGTTTTGTCCCCTTTAACCACTGATTTTGCAATGTGTTCTTCTGTCTGAGCTTTGGCTTCCCTTACTGACTTCCCTGCCTCCCTTTGTTTCTCCTGGTACTTATCCCTATCCCCTTCTGCCTGTGTCTTTTTGTATTGCCTGAATGCTATCTTTTTGGCTTTCACTTTCTTTGCTACCTCTTTGGAAAACCATAATGGTCTCCTCTTCCTTTTCCTCTTGCTAACCTGCTTAATGCAGTTACACGCTTTAAACATATTGTTCATAACAATATGCCTTTACACAATGCAATTAGTGGGACAAATACATATGTTGTTGGCCTCATGCCAATTTAATAACAGTGCCTATTGCACCTGTGACAAGTGAAAGATCTACCTTCTTTACCCTGTATAGTGAAATACTCCAAAGTACTGAGTGGGGTAAGGCTTGAAGCATAGGTTTGGAGTACAATCTAAATTCTGCATATTATAATTGTTAAAATTTAAAATGACAAAACCTGCATAGAGTACACTCATTCTTTCAGGGTACCTGTGAGTATAAGACAAACAGAGCATTAATTTTACTTTTGGTTTTGCTTTGGAACATATTGTAGGGTGGGTCAGCAATGCTGGTCCCAGTATTTAGGTTTGGTTATGAGCATTAAAAACGTTATACATGTGGAGCACTTTTCTGAATACACACATGATACAGTGTAGCAGGATGTATATCAAAACATTATAACACAAACATGAAACATAAGCATGTTTGTAATAGAACAATTTCAGTATTGAGCATAATGCATAATGCATAAAATACATTTTAAACAACACATATAGACTGTAAACTTAGCTTAGAGTCCAGAAATGTTAGAGTACTGTGAATTTACTGGTTGAAAAAAATGCATTCATTAATTGCTGTAAGGCAATGACAAAAGTTGTTTTGCATTTGTTTTAACAGGATAAGAAAGCTGAAAAGACAATCAAAGAATGAATATGTGTGGACATACATACACAACTTCACCCTCCAGTGTAACTGATTACTTGCTGAGGGCAGAAACCCTTGTACCAATAATAGGTGTGAGATTTAACTGTTTGCACTAAAAAAAACAGAAGGGCTTGAGCTGGGTTATGCTGTTAAAATACCTTGGGTCTTTTTAAAACCTGTAAATAAGAAACAATTATTGGCAAATATACATTTTCTTTATTTACCCCTTTGGGGGAACAGTGATGTACCTTGCAACCTTTGTGGGTACTACACTGGAAGGGATAGAGGAAGGGTAGCTTACCCCCTCCCCCCAAGCTCCTACTGGTGGAAGAGACAGCTCAAGTGAAAGAGACAGCTCAATACTGTAGCAATAAAAGGTTAGCTGTGGATGGTGACATGATCCCCACCTACTACACTTTAAATTATAACAAGATAATATTACAATTAGTTTAGTAAGTTTCATACCTTACTATAAAGATGGGGAACTCTTTTCTCTAGAAGAAGAGAAGAAACACAGACAAACAACAAAACAAACACAAACCAGTTTAAAAATAAAACAAGATTATTTCCATAGGATAAAAAGGAGCCAGCGTCCCTGGGTTCCTTATCCTAAGCATGACAAAATGTCAGCTGAGTTTATAAAAATCCAGATTGATGGTAATACCGCACGTACGTATCTCTTAGAATGCATTTCAAAAGACAAAAAATGATTACACCATGGTCACACATAAAACAAAAGCCATTGTTTTTAACTGTAGATGGTAAACTCTCAAAAACAGCTGTAATAGTCCTTTTTCAAAGCGTACTATATATATATATATATATATATATATATAATAAAATATGGGGAGATGATGAATAATTCTCCTTCCAGCTGGAGTATTGCCTGTGTTGGCTGCAAGTCAGAAGCAGTGAGACGAGAAGAAAAGTTTGTTCCTCTTCACTTAGAATACTAGTTTTGCAATAAAAGTCAAATTACATGGTTCACTCTTGGTGTGCTTTCATGAAAACATACATTTTGTGTGAAAGTTGTGCTTTAGGTATGGAATACACATCAAGTTTGAACTGGTAGTAACATAAAATGTTGAAACACAAGAGGTCAAATAACGTGCAAAAAGGTCACAGTGTGTGCATGCAAGGGGTCGTTCAAGCCAGTTATTTTTTTTAGTGTCCTTGAACACTACTGATATTAAATATCTTTAAAGCATAGAATAAAACTGCTGGCCAAGACAGTACACACACATACACATATACAAAAAGAAATACTTAACACAAAATAAGACTGACATTGTTTCACACCAATTTGCTGAGGTAATGCCCATAGTTTCATTAGAAAACTGTATGTGTTTTAGATATATGTGCTGCCTCCCCCTGTCTTGTAACACTGACAATTTTTAAATAAAACACATTTATACATATCGCCATGCCAAATCTTTCCAGAACAAAACACTTTTTAAACACATTTTAACTCCTTTAAAACGCAGCACAACATATCATCTGTAAGTGAACACATCTTGTATAACATGGTTACACCTTTGGCACATAGCCAAAATATGGCACCCTGCCATTTTGCAAAAATTTTGGTTATAACTAGAAGTATGATAAAGCCATTTATAGCTGTTAACACATTACATTTTCACCAGCACTGGCTTGGCACATTGCTTGCAAACTACAAATCTTTCTGCACATTGCAATCTATATGACATCATAACTCTTCACCATCAACACTACCTGCTCCAATCCAACAACTGCAAACAAAAGTTCTTCACTGACCCTATCTAGGCAGCACAAATGTTCCATTAAAAATAAAGCCAATTAAAACAGTCAGCTATGAGGCAAAGAAGCTTCTTCTTTCTTTTTTTTTTACTGTATCATGTTGTGCACTGAAGGCAGTCAGTCCTATCTCGCAACCTTGACAACAGAACATAATTACAGAACACAGATATAAGCTAGAAAATATGCACAAGAAAGACGGAGCATTACCTTGTTTAGTATATGTATTACAGAAATAAAACAGACAGACATAAAACAACTTTGAATAAAAAAAATTCAGACTTACCCGGTGCCAAGGTATTTTTTTTCTTCTTCTTTTCCGATACACTAGTCTGAGTAAGAAACTGACTGCAGGACCTTCATGATAATTTCCAAACACTGTAGCTATTAACCCTTTCAAAGGTTTCTTTTGGCCATTTTAGTAACCTGCCAAACCAAGTCTTTTCCAGAGCTCTGGTTTGCAGTTTAAAACAAAACAAAAAAATCTCTAACAGTACTGGGTTGAGATCCATCTGGTAGAGGTCCCCAGTACTTGGGCTTGGGATCAAATGTTTTAGCCTCTATAGGAGGCAGGGAACTTGAAACTGATACAGAAAACTTGAAACTACACAGATAGGCAACATGGGGGGGGGGATTTTCAAATCATCCCGTCTGTAGTCACCTACTGTGCGTACATCCACAGTAGTTTATTTTTCTTTCTCTAGATGTTGCTTATCTAACTTTACTTAATCAGCCACTGTTTTTCTCCTAAAAGCAGCCTGAACTGTGAAAGCCATCATTGGCTCTAACAGTATATACTTGCAGCAAGCACAAATTACAAGTACAAAGGGCAGTGCAGTTGCCCTTGTAATTTGTTTGGTCAAACTTGTCAAACATACATTTTGCCGGTCCAGATAATACTAACTCTGGACCCAGCTATTTTTTTTCCCTTGTTTCCCATATTATCTAGGCCTGTCCTTTATAGTGCACACTCGCCTCAAGGTATTCTTGTACTTACAGTGATGATGAGTGTCTGCAGCCCCTAGGCGTCCACATCCTGATGGGGTTCCACAAAATGTCCTTCTTTTGTCCAAGGGAAACAACCCGATCATGAGGTGACACGGACAGAAGAACTCATCCTGCCGACTATGCCAAAACTGTGATCGCAAATTCTCTCACTGTATGTATTACCTGAGCAACCACTCCCGTCGTCACGGGAAAAACCACACCACTGGGTTTTGTCTTAACGTCGCTTTATTTGATCAAACACATATGCATGTGGGACTTCTACAACAGAGAAGTTCTCCGATTACAATTTACAGCAGCTTTTTATAAGCTAGATTTTGCACTTCTTATCTTGAAAAATACCAACATTTCAGTATAAGCCAATCATAAGACAGCATAACAAGTTTTCAGCAATGTAACAGAAAAAAGGAAAACAAGTTTATGTATGAGGTACTTTTCCACTACTTATTCCATTTCTTTCCCAACACTGCTTTGTACATATGCCTGGGTCAAGCTGACCTGAGAGAGACAATGAGTTTTACTCACACCATAGCAACGTACAGCTTGCCTTCAATGCCACTATGTGCTGTTATTTCTATATTTTGCCCAGGCATGCTCTTATCTTTATATTTTGTCCAAGCCCATTATTTAGGCTGGTACAACCAGTTCTGCTCAGTTTTATCTATTTTTCTGTTTTACAAATGTACCTCAAGTAACCTTAGTACAAATTCTATAACCCTTAAAAAGAAAACATGAACTCAGAAATTTCTACTACATTCATTATGACTTTGTTACAGCATGGCTTTCAAAGCAAGCATAGCTTCAAGGCATTTAATAGCAAATATAGCTTTAGGATATATAAAAATTCCCTCACAGTTTCCATTACTGTATTTTTTGCGTTTGTGTTTACTTTTGCGTCACCATGTGCATTGCTGTTTGCATTTGTGTACACTCTTCCATTTGCGTTTCTGTTTCCTTTGGCATCATCGTTGCTCTTACCATAAGCGTTTGCGTTTCCAGTTGTGTTACCGTGACCATGCGCATAACAATTTGCGTTTGCTTATGTGCTTGTGTTTCCACTTCCATTTCTGTTACTGTTCCCTTTGGTGTCCTCCTTGCTGTTACTGTAACCGTTTCTGTTTCCCATTGCATTACTGTTACCGAAGGGCCCCGTGCTCCCACCACCACATTCCATTCACTATTTATACTGCATATTCTCAAAAAGAAGGGAAATTCATGGGAAAAAAATCCATTTAATGCATCAGTTTGGGTTGTTCCACAGCAACAAAAGCAAGGAATTCGATGTTAGGGTTACCCTTGCACCCCACCCCACCCGCACCACCAACAGGAATTGGGGGTGTGCGTTGGGGTCATCAGTCTAACTCTCACCCCATTCTCCTATACTGCCCACCTCAGCTTGTTTACACATGGGATGGGGTGAGAGTTAGGACCAATGACCCCAGCACACACCCCGATGCCTGTTGGGGGGGCGAGGTGGGGGTGTAGTGCAAGGGGTGGGAACCCTAACATTGACCTGACCCTCCCTCTTAGCACCAACCACCCCCTTCCCCAGAAATGTAACAGTGGCACTGGGGGGTGCCCAATTCCTCACTGCAGGAATCCTTATTTGTTTTTGTTTTTAAACCTGTAAAAAAAAAAAAAAGTCCATCAATGTCTTTTGCAGCCATTGTGCTTCCTCTCACCCAACCCTCCCACTCATCACCCACCACCCCACACCCAGATTCCTTACTTACCAATTGAGGATCCAGTGCCGTAAGCCTCTCTGTACTGCAAACATGTCTTCACTCTTCAACATAGACCACAAACTGAGGAAATCAGGTATGCCATTCAATGTAGTTCAGTGGGGTTTGAACTTAGTAGCATAACTTGGCCATTTTCAATTTTTTTCCCTCAGATTTTCAGCATACTTTTTTGTGACACCACTTCATAAGCAGTACAGGTGACGTTAGGTAAATCTGTCCCAAAAGGTGATTTTGCAGTCCCTGCACAAAATCACCCTTTGGACAGGAGCTAAAAATTTTCTCTGCCCTTGTTCATAAGGTGGGATCATAAGAAGGCTATGTTGAAAATTTGGTGAAAAAATATATTTAAAAAAAAGTTATGAGCCTACATTGAATTTTGCAAACACAGGCTCATAACTTTGGTAATTTTCAATATTTTTATCCCAAATTTACAACATAGCCATATCTTTATAGCACCTGATGAATGTGACAGTTGTCATTTTTCAGATCCTGGCCAAATGTTTTTTCACATCCCAAAATGTGATTTTGCAGTACATGCATAAAATCATCTTTTAGGCAGGAGCTGAACATTTTCCCTGCTCTTCCTCATGAGGTGGGGGTCATAAGAAAGCTATGTTGAAAATTTGGTGTAAAAATATTAAAAAAAAAAAAACAAAGTTATAAGCATACATTGAATTTTGAGAATGCAGGCTCATAACATTGGTCATTTTCAATATTTTTACCCAAAATTTACAACATATCCATTTCCTTACAGCACCTCATGAATGTCATAGATGTCATTTTTTCAACTCTGTCATAAAGTGTGTTTTTGCATCCTGAAAATAGCTTTCGCAGTCCTTACGCAAAATCACTTTTCAGGCAGGAGTTGAACATTTGCTCTGCCTTTCTTCATGAGCCAGGGTCATAACAAGGCTATGTTGAAAATGTGGTGTACAAATATTACAAAACAATTCATTTTTGTGCTTACTTTACATTTTGCTAATGCAGGATCATACAGTAGCTTGGGCATTTTTCAATATTTTTTCTTCAAATTCCTCCCATGCAGGCCTATCGGCTCTGGCCAGAGTTTGTTAATAATGGTGGAGACAGAAAAAAAACAAAAAACAAAGAGGCAGCGATATAAGAACGAGAACAGAGACTTGGGAATGTTGCGGTTTTCTGTTCCCCTTTAAAGGGCAGCTTAATCAAATTGGGGAGTGTTCCTGTAAAGACAGAACTTTTGAGCCCTTTAGATTCCACTCTAGTGCAGTGGTCCTGCATGATCAGTCCCAGCCTGAGTGGATCAGCAGGAGTGTGATTCCACAACCACAGCTACCAGAAGTAAGATGCTAGTACACCAGGGAACTCTGCCCAACTTCAGCTCTGCATTCAGGAAGTTACTATCTTAACTCTGCCTGTCCTCATTGTTGTGCTTACTTAAGTAGTAATTTGTATCCTCTCCTGTACTGAGTCTGTAGATGTAGCTACACAGGTATTGTGTAATGTATTGTTTACTGCTGCCTAGTGTTAAGTAGCTGTTGCATCACCTAGCACAACCTGTTACTTAAGGGGTACTATACTGTAATAGTTATACTGTAATAATGTTGCTGGTTGTTTACTATTTGCTCTATAGTGGCCCTCCATTATATTACCCTTGTACTATCCTTATGCTATCCCATCTCCTGGGTTGTACTCCACCCAGCCTCCCAATCTGGGTCAAGCCTATGTTTTATCATTTGCCCTCATCTGGGTTAGGCCTTCAGTCTCCCTAGACTTCCTATCTGGGCCATTTCTGTACTCCCATTGTTTTCTGATCTGGGTCAGGCCCATGCTCTCCTTTGCTTACCTATCTTGATCAGGCCTACATTCTCCTTGCCTCCCTATCTAGGCTACATATATGCTCCCCCTAGCCTCCCTATCTGTATAGGGGCTTTCCTCCTCAAAGTTCTCCAGGTGTTTTTCTCTACTGTCAGTCTTATCCACCTCGCTCCACTTGCTAGCTGTCCTTCCCCCTTCTCTTTTCACTCTCCTCCTTCCCTCCATCTACCATACCCCTTCCTTTTTCCTACTTCCTTAACCTCTTTCCCTCCTCCACCTGTCCATCTTTATGTCTATCCTTCCTTCAACATTACCCCTGGCATCCTGGGGTGCTGTCTCCCACCTGTTCCTTGACTCCACCTTGAAGCTCTCTGGTGCCTCTTACTCCCTCCCTCATGCTCCACCCCCACTCTGCCTCCCCCGCCAAGCAACTCTATGGATCCTTTAAGCTCATTATCACCTTGCTACTTTTGTTGTCAGGTGACACCAAACTTAATCCTGGCCCTGTCCCCTCCTCACCAGTGCACCTTCCCAAAGGACTATGGTTTCCCATCTTAACATCCTCAGCCTCTTCCTGAAGCTGGATCTGTTGCAGTCCCTCATAGCCAACCTCAAACTGGATCTTCTCATCATCTATGAGTTTTGGCTCTCTCACAAAGTTCAAGACTCAGCAGTGCCAATTCCTGGCTACTCTTTTACTAGGCAGGATCTCTCCAAGATGAGAAGGTGGTGTCACAATCTATATATCCTCTTGCATCCGCATTGGACCTATGTTATTGCTCTTGTCCCCCACCGCCTATCATCTGCTCCTCCTCAAACTCACCCTTCCCTCCCCTTCAAAGTCCCCTTTTTGTTGCAGGGGTGTACTGTACTGCTATCCTAGCATGTCCCCTGCTACAGTCACTGAACTCCTCTCCTCCATCTGCTCCCATTCTACCTGTAGTTAGTTTAGTGATTCCATATTTTATTGATTGGAAAGTTAATTCTTTTTACAAAATCAATACAAATAGCTTTACAATGCAATAGTCAAGAAGATGTAACATCATCAAATCTACATATTTATTAATATGTGTATCTTTTATGAAAACCTGATCAAGCGCATAGTACATCAGGTGACTCAGCCAATAATAAAAAACTTGTCAAATTTGATGGTTAATAGCACAGGTTTCCCAAAATATTTCCCGGATACTTCTGTCTCATAGCATTATACAATGGACACAGTATTAATACATGTGTACTAATTAAATTCAAACCACATTTACATCTAAACTATGTAACATCATGATTTTGATAAATATGCATTAGCATATTATTATTGTAGTATTTAAAGCTGAAAAGTAAAAGAATTATTCCGTCTTTGAGATCTTTAATAATTGAAAGATACTTCTCAGGTTTATGAATTTGTTTGTTTGATGTTAACCAACAGCTAATCTTAATTGACTTTAATTCTGCTATATCAAATTGTTTAGCAATGTCTTTTATTCTTAGGTTAAATGTGGATATGATTATCTCAAATGGAGTATAATTGCACTCTGTAAGAATGGATGCTAGCCCAAGTGGGAAGATAATATTAGTTCAATGGGCTTATGCAGCCAGAGTAGTGTCATGCTTGTGCAACTGTGATAACTGTATGGCCATTTGCAATCTGTATTCCATGGGGAATTGCCACCCTGTAGGGGTACCGAAGGCAAGGAACCCTTGAAGAGGATTCCACACCTAGAAGTGCCACAGGAAAGAGTCCCTTGGCTAAAGGGCACAGTATCATAATGTCACTGCCAATACAGCGTGATTTCTTGCAAGCGGCATAAGTCCTTTTTTTGTGCCCCCCGATCCCCCCCAATAATGATTCTCAGCTCTGGGGGGGGGAGGTTAACATTGAAATCACACAAAGTGTGAAAAAAAAAAATAATGTTTTCTGGGACTGAGAATTGAATACAGTCTCAAACGCAGCACTTGGCTTCCTTGCTGCCAGTGGCTCAGTCTATTGAGCCACTGCAGTTGCTCGGCTGAACTCTGTCCCAGCAGAGGTCTTATCCTCTGCCTGGGACAGTGAGAGGGTGCAATACCATGCACAGCAGCATTCACAGTATTTCACCCTCTCGCTGACATTTACAGTGCTATTTCGGGTAAGTGCTTTTGTCGTATGCTCTTAAGCGTACGACATATTGACCCGGTAGGGGTTAAAGTTACCTTAGAAAGGAGCTCCTGAGGAGAGAGGCATGCTGCTGGAGGAGGAGGAGGAGGAGAGGTTGGTGAGGCAAAGTAAAAGTGCTTCAGAAGGAGGCTGGGATGAACTGCTTCTATAGCTCAGGAAGGGGGTGTGGCTGGTTACTCCCTGACTGAGCTACAGGCATAGCATTTCAATTCAATGGGCCTAAGCAACCAGTGTAGAGTTTTGATTATGCAACTGTGATAACTGTTTGGCTGTTCACACTCTCTATTCCACAAGGAATTACCAACCTGTATGAGTACAGAAGGCAAGGAACCCTCGAAGAGGGTTCCACCCCTATAGGTGCCGCAGGAAAAGGGTACCTTAGGAATGATCCTCAAAAAGAACATTGAGTAGTAAATGTTGACTATATGGTAGAGAATCTGATTGACATCAGCGAGACAGCTTGATGAAACACAAATGAGATGCACAGGTTGTCAGGATTGCACTGTAGAATGGATTGCACTGATGAGATCAGGGGGCTTCCTAAGGAGAGAGTGAACTGTGAGTAGGGCCACCATCCATCTCCATCCAGCAGCAGAAACCTGCTAAGGAAATTAGGGAATATACTATAAACAACTGATTACATATTATGGTCTTTGGCCCAGAGGAGAGGAAAAAAAAACCTTTAAATGGAGGAAACCTCTGGGGATCCAAGGCCTCGGTCACTTTCCCTCCAGGCAAGGGGTCATTTATTTAGTGACAGCTCTGCTGCTGCAATATTAAAACCTAACCAAAGGGAAGGAATATTCCAATTTAGTGGAAAGCTCTCATGATCACTCTAACACAAACACCGTGATGGGCTGTGAAAGGCTTCTGATACTCAGACTGAGAGCAGACCCCCAAGCAGGGAGGAGGACAGCGACACCCGCCGAGGCACTCACCCGTTCTACTGACTAACAGAAACCAGGTGAACCAGAGGCAGTCGTAGGGAGAATAGCTTTCGAAGGTACCACAGTGAAGTCAAAGGAGACTTCTTGGGCTGGAAGGGCCCGATCCCTTGGCAGCTGAAGTCTTAAATTCTGTATCAAAAGGTGTGCTGTATGAAACAGTATGCTAAAGCACCACC
Source organism: Neoceratodus forsteri (assembly GCA_016271365.2). NCBI lineage: Eukaryota > Metazoa > Chordata > Ceratodontiformes > Ceratodontidae > Neoceratodus > Neoceratodus forsteri. The sequence goes on along the minus strand of CM057456.1, from coordinate 170,702,204 downwards.
CAGAGTGAGGGCATTCCCACTATAGGCCAGATGAGAAGGATCCTGCCCCTAGGTTCACATGTTAAAGATTTGGACTTCATAAGTGCAGAGCAATACTGTCAGCTTACAGGGTGAGCCCTGAGCCAAAAAAGGTAATGGACATGGTTGGCATGCCTCCGATTTAGGAATGAAAGCACGATTCAACTGTGAGTGCTTGATAGGAGGTGGCTGGGTGAAGCCAGCGGCCTTAGATTAGGTAGCAGATTATTGACAAGGAGGCTGACCTTGAAAGGCTGTGAGTGAACTCTGCAACTATGTGAGTGAAAGGCTGTGAGCGAACTCTGCAAACATGAAATTGAAAGGTTACAAGCAAACTCTGCAACCAGGAGAACTACCAAGGCGGGGCCTGGGTGAGGTAGGAGGCTGCAGTGTAAACCAATGATTGGTATTTTGATAATAGTAGTGACCAATGGAAAACACGCAAACCTAATCCATTATGGAGTCAAATTGATGATGACATAGAAGGTAGATGTTTAGGCAGTGAGAGGCTGTGATGCCAGTGATTGAAGCAAGGAGGCTTAGTAGAAATTAATCAGTGAGGTTTAGCAAATAGGAAACATGTAACAGATTTGCAATGGATTTATTATAAGAGCCTTACAGGCTCTTCCCCAACACCCAGTATCCCGACACTGCTTTCCCAACAAGCGAAATACCAACAGCTGGAGGTGGAGTTTATTTAATGTTTCAGGGGGCTTTTCCCACTGCACCCCCTTACTTAATATAACAAACTCCATGGCGGGCATAATTCCACTGTTAAGATATCATGTATTGGGAATGTGGCATCGGGCTTCTAGGTATAGGGCTATTCTGTTTTGTTAAAATGAAAGTATACCTTTGCAACAGCATTTGCCACAGCAATAAAATGGGTGGCAGCATAGGTAAGCATGATGTATTGCATATGAGAAGAGCTGAATTACGTATATGCTTAGTCAACCAGTTCCATGAAGGAATAAATCATAGTTTACATAAGGCATTGGATGGTACAGTTTTAGCATGAATAGCGAATTGGTATGATAGCATGAATAGAAATTGATATGATTGGCAGGAATACATTAAATGCCATTAAGGCAGAGATAGGTTAATACAAGGTAGTAAGTGAATGGCATAAATCCCTTAAGCACCATTAAAGCAGAGTTAGGTTATGGCAAGGCAGTAATGAAATGCACAAAGTTCTCAAAAGCCACATAGGTTGTGAGGTAAATCTATGTATGCAATGGATAACTGAAAGCCATGTAGAAAAGGAGCAATGAGGACAGGTGATTCATTTAATGTACTTAAAGCATGCTCCTGCTACCTGGGCCATGATACACCACTGAGACATCACAGTCCTCTGCTGTAGGAATAACAGGGAGCCAAGAGCAGGCACCATGAGACCAAGCAACCATGAAAGAATAGAAAGTGTCAATATAGCAATGCAGTTTTTGTTCAAGTGGAGCTAGCACTGAGTAAATCATGAGCAGAGCTGTAAAACAGGGAGTAGCTGCTAGCTAGGCAGCACCAGGACCAGGTGCAATCAATTAATGAGGAGCAGGCAGCAGCAGACTGCAGTGTGAGCTGAAACATACAAGGACATGAAAACTGAGGTGTGGAAGGAGCCTGTAACACAGACAAGATAAACACAGAGCAAACAAAGGGCAAAAAGATGTTAGGAAAACTAGAAAACCCCAAAAAGAAACACAAAAAAAAACACAGACAGAAGAAAACAGAAAAACAGGCACACAAGGAAGCATACAGCAACAGCTGGAGGCAAAATAATATGAACCATAAGCAGGAGAACACACAAAAAAAAACTGAAGTCTAGCACAAACCAAGCAGAGCCCAAGCACAACAATGCAGGCAGAAAGGGGTAAAGCCTCAGTGGGCTGCAAAGCAGAAAACAGACCGACAGAGCCTCCAGACAGCAAAGAAAAAGTGTTTCAGAAGGAGGCTGGGAGGAGCTGCTTATATAGCTCAGGAGGGAGTATGGCTGGTTGCTCCCCCCATTGAACTACAGGCATAGCCTGTCAATAATAATTTTACTTGAGGATAGGAAAAAGCCTCTAGCCATATATTGTAATATGTCATCATATACAATTCCTAATAATACATTATCACAATTCAACATTAGTTAAATCCAATACATAACAATTCTTTCCATAGCAATATATTTTACAGAAATCTGTCCTACCTCAGCCCTAACAGATGCAGAGTTTACTCCATTTGGCAGACCTAATATATTTTTATAAAATTTATTAACAGGCGGTTCCAAAAGATTATTAATTTTGGTATCAGATCCCCAAACTTCAGCACCATGTGTCATATGTGATTTACCTCAAGTGAGTTGCAAATACTTGGTGATTGTAACATAAATTGTCTTTCCCCCTCTGTGCACAAACTTAGCCTAAAAATATTAAATCCCTCCAGTTATCCGAAGTGGTCTCAGACACTACCTGTTTTAATCACAAATATTAGAACCACACTCATCTGGAATAGGTACTCTCCTCTTGCCCCTACTGTACTGTTTATGCAGGTAGTTTCCTTGTTGCCCTCAGTGATCATCACATGGTTTACTGAGTGTGCAAGATACATTGCTCTAAAGTTCCCCCTAAAACCATCCTCCTTCAGTCCTTCATGTCAGTGGATTTGACTGCCCTTCAAGTCAGCCTACAGGTCACTGATTGGCCCCTTCTCTCCATGACCACCAACATCAACTCTAATGCCTTCCAATCTACATTTATGGCTGCCTCTTACCATTATGCTCCCCCTCCCCATAGATGCCAGGGTTCAAAGCTCCAACCCTCCCTCTGTCTCTGCTGAGCTACTGCCTTGCCATCGAGCACATGATCTAGTCTGGTTGTTCTATGAGATCTCTGGCTCCTCTGTTGCCCTATTAAATTACTGAACCTTTCGCAATTCTTGCCCCAAGACCACCAGGCTTACAAAATCCAGATACTCCGTATCCACACTCCAGAACAACCTTAATTACCCATCCATGTTCCGGAAAGTTATTCTCTCCCTTTGCCCCCCCCAACCTGATCTAGTCCTCCCCCCAGTCCTCAAGTTTCGTAACTCAGAGTTCACTGACATTATGGTTGCTTCCTTCTTCAGCTCCTTCTTCACTATCAGTGCCCTTTCTCTCCTCATCCCTCCCAATCCTGTTTACATCCTTCCCCTCTTCCCTTGCACTACTTCTCTCCAACCACTCCCTCTGCCTCTCTTAAGGAACTTCTAGATTTAGATCCCCAGGTTTAGACCTTCACAGGGATATGAGCCCACATGGCCTTGACCCAAGCTTCTGAGTCTCTCTGTGCCAGACATAACCTTCTTTACCACACTTCTCCTTAACCTCTTCTTCTCCCCGTCTCTGTTCTGAATGCCTGGAAATGGCCACTGTCATCCTGCACCCATAGGGGATGATGTTTCCTCTCCTGGAAACTATCATACCATCTCTCTTCTCCCCACCCTGGCCAAGCTCCAGGAACATTGAGACCTGTCACAACTCTCTCCCTTCCTCGACTCCTCTTTCTCCTTTTTTCCTCCTTACTATTCTGGCTTCAGGAAATCCCAGTTCACACCTGCCTTCTTCCTCCAGCTCACTGACTCCAAACTGTTTAGTATGGACCAGGGCCAGTTCACATCTGCCATCTTCGTCGACTTGTCCAAAGCCATTGACATTGACTCACACCCATTTGCCTAGATATGTTTCAGGCAGCAGGGCTTTCTGCTTCCTCAATCAGCTGGTTCTGCTCTTAACTTGAGTGCAGCACTCAAGCTGTTAATATCAGAGACATCCATTCCACTTCATTCCCTATCTGCTCATGTGGTTCCCAAGGTTCTGTCCTGGGCCCCATACTCTTCTCCCTAACCCTAAATGATCTTCCTTTGGCCTGTTCCTCTTTGTCCATTCACATGTACACAGATGACACTTTTCTGTCTGCCTTTGGATCCTCTAGGGCTGAATGTTCATCCATCTTCAAGAGGGTTTTGACAGTGTTCAGAGCTGGTTCTGTTACAACCTGTTGTCCCTCAATATCAAGAAAACTGTCCCTGTGACCTTGTGCTCATGACAGAAACTTGACAGGCTCTCTCACCTTCCCTCCTTCTACATTCTTGATGGTACTGTGATTTAGGATGTCTCCTCCTCTAATTATCTTGCGGTCTGGCTGGACTATCAACAAGGCTTCTCAGTGCACACTGATGCCGTTCACATCAAGCTTCACCCCATGCTGGGTGCACTCTATTGAAACAAAGCCAGTATCCCACTCCTTGCCTGCTGTGAGCTTGTCAAGAAGTTGATACTCCTAATCTCAAGCTATGGTGACATCATATACAGCACAACTCCCAAATCCACCCCTGCCAGATTGGACCCCCTCTTGCATTCATTCTGCTGCCTTGCCCTGGAATGCCCTTCTTGAACGCCACTGCTGTCTGTCATTCTCCTTATCACTCCCTTCCCCCGATACCAGATGCCTCACCCAGTGTCCCTCCTTCACCTCCAAATTCTGGTTTAACTCTCTTTCTGTACACCTTTATCCCACCTTTCTGCCCTCCTATCCTCCCCCACCCTCAGTCCTCCCATCCCCTCTAAAACATTGCTTCCCATTCCCTCTCCCTCTCCCTCTCCCTCTCTCTCCTCCAGGAAAACCTCCACAGGCCAAGCTGCCTTCTTGCATCATTTTCCTAAGTTGTCCACATTTCTTTTTCTCTATCAGCTCAGCACCTTCCTTCTTCTCCCTCAAGTCCTTCTTTGATAATTTTCTACCCCATCTTGCAAATGTGCCTCACACTTGTGTCTGCTCTTCCATGTTTTTATTGTTACCCCCCACCCCCCCTGCTGTTAGCAACTTTTACCCCTAGCTTCCAGGTGTGTGTGACTTAGACTGCTCCTTATCAGTTATTTACATCTGCTGAGGTTTTGCTGAGGTACTGTACCTACTTTGCTGCACTGACATCGATAACTCATGCATCTTTGTAGTCTGGGGGTAGAAATTTGCTCCTTATCTGATGTGTGCTCTCCATACTGCATTGCACCTGCACCTTATGCAACGTTTACATCTTTATTTTGTGTTACCCTCACTATCTGTCTATATATCATGTCTGGACTATGTATTTTACTTTTATTTTTACTGTAATGTATTCTTATTGTATTTTAGTTTATTGCTATTGCACTGAACAGTATTTTTCCTTGCAAATATTGTATTGCTGTCCCCATCCCCACCAGGATGCATCTGAAATGAACTGTTACCAGCTCAGTATGCCTTTTCTGGTAAAATGTCTGAAATAAATAAATAATAACTATATAATTTAAGAAAGTGGAGAAAGGATGAGAGTCAGAGAGGGAAAGGAATGTTTTTTCAGAGAAATCTGTTAGTTTACTATTACAAATAGCAAGACTCATTGATACTAGATCACTGCAAAATGCTCCATTGCATAATGCATTCTGTGCACTCCAACTGTGAAATGCAGAATGTTTGATATAGAGAATAAAAGATGGGGTGGTGTGTGTTATGAGATTTTACACAGACCCGAGGCATGGGATGCTACACCGAGGGTGTGTGTAAAATCGAGTTTTACATAGCACCACATCTTTTATTTTATATAATTGTTGGTGGGCACTTTTTCACCACAGCAGTTATATAAAATAAAAAAAAAAGAAGATCGTTGGTTTTACTTACTGCTGAGCGGCAGTTGTGGCAAGTGTTCAGTGAGAGTAAAATGAGAGAGAAGCTGGCACATGCGCGAAGTCCGGGAAACCCAGCTCGTGTTTTCTGTAATAACCAGTTGGTTGTTATGGCAAATATCAACCAGGGTTTCCTTAGGGGAAAAGTACCCACCAGTAATTATAAATCTAGAAGCATACCTCTGTCACCATCAGCAGCATTTGAAAATTGTTTCTGCTTTTCTTTAAGCTGCTGCTCATTGTTAAGTAAATATGCCAAGGAGCTGGATAATACTAGCCTTTAAATTTCTAAGTAAAATAAATTGCATTCCATAATGCCTGTTTTAAAACTTGTTATCCTTTCGTTAGACTGCTTTTGCTAAGCTGACCTTAATTTTGGTGAATTGTTAAGGATTATTTTGTCCATGGGTTGACAAATATTTCTATTGGGTTATGTTTCTTACTGCTTATCTTGGAGCTGATTCAGTCTAATTTCCATCAAACAAAGGGAATGTGCAGTTACCTACAAAAAAATCAAATTAATGAAATCAGATGGTAGCCTCTAAAAATCCTTTGCATTAGTTTTGGCACGCTCGATTTTCCAAAACATTAATTCTTAGTATGTCCAAGCTACAATTAAATTAATAACATTTATAAAGGGAAATTGCTGCCTCCTGATTGGCCAGTGGACATGAATTGCAACATCACTAGCACTGGCTAAAAAAAGGTTGTTAATTAGGATACAGCACACTAGCATACTGTATCAATGTCTTTTGTAAAACATTCCTGATAGAGCTGCAAATTTGGTTCTACACAAGAATTGAATAAATCAAAGTTCAGGTGTTCAGTTGCTGTGGACCATGACAAACTGCTGCCAAAATAGGCAGACATTGGGTTCAACTGGTTCACTTGGTTCCGAATCATATGAACCAGGTGAACCAGTTGAACTGAGAATCACAGTTCAAGCCATGAGACTTAAGAGTGTCAGCTTGTCAGGACTCCAGTTTCAGTCCATGATGATGTCATGCTCTTGCCGCATTTTAGAATTACGTGATTGAATGGACAGAGAGTAAATCACATAGCAGACACATTGGGCTGTTAGGTTGGAGAGCCAGGGTTTTGAGATTTACTACTTAGATTAGTTAGCTTAGCTAGGATATTCTTGCAAAAACTGCCAAAAAAATAAGTGACATTGATAAGGGCTGCTGAAGGGGAGAGGAAAATGAGAAAAGGAAGAAGAAAAACATGTAGAAGACAGGCTGAGCACCAGCAATGTGTAGACTTGCAGCAGGCCTGTGGGAGCAGGGGCTTGTCTGAGAGGGATAGGGGAAAAGGTTACACTTTCTGGGGGACCGGAGGATGAGGATTTTATATCCTTGGATCTGGACAGTGGGAATAATGGGACATGAGGTGACAGTGTGCCAGTGCCCACTTAATTTGCCAAAGTAATAATCTCAGTAGTGTAGAACTGATTATAAAGGCATTTCATTAAGTGAAGACCCTGGCAGAAGCCTGATATATCTTTTTTGGTGTGTGAGGGGGGCTGTTATTCAAGTAAGGTTTGTGCCAGCTTGCATGAGGACAGTGCCTGGCCACTGGTAGTTGGCACTCTGGTGGCATCCCATAAAACATGTTTTTCTTTTCGTGGCAGTTTTCAAATTGAAAGTACTGTAAGTCTTCTCCGTCTTCACCCAAATTGCAGCAATTCCTTCCTCCTGAGTCCTGAAATAGCCTGTGTGCATGTCATCCTGAGCTGTACTGTTGGAGTGTTATCTGTGCAGTGGGCAGCACATGTGTGCTGCAGTGTGCCAGTGCCCAGCCCCTGGTAGCTGTCAAATTGGTGGCAGCCCTCCCCCGAAAAAACACATGTTTTCTTTTGTGTCAGTTTTTATATTGAAATTTTGTCTTTTTCATGTTCCCCCATGTTGCAGCACCTTCTTTATCTTGCATCCTGAAGCAGCCTGTGTGTATGTCATCCACAGCTGTGCTGTTGCAGTTTGACCTGGGCAGTGGGCAGCAGGTGTGTGCCAGCTAGCAGCGAACTGGTTCCTAGCCCCTGGTGATTGGCAGCTTAGTGGCATTCCATTAGAAAAATATATACATATTTTTTGTTGCAGTTTTCTAATTGAAAGCCTTAGTCTTTATGCTCTCTTAAGCTGTAGCTGTTCCTTCCTCCTGAGTCCTGAAGCAGCCTGTGTGTGTTGTCTTGTGCTGTGCTGTTGCAGTGTAATCTGGGCAGTGGGCAGCAAGTGTGTGCGCGCTGGTAATGAGTCAGTGCCTGGCCTATGGTAATCCTTGGTATGATTCCATTGATAATGTAAGCAATTAAAAAATTAAGGCAATATAAATAACAAGTAATCTGAAATAATACAATATGAATAAGTAAACTAACAAATTAAAAACGTGAAATAAAAAAACAGAAAAACAAACATAAAAAGACAAACTAAATAAAAGTGAAAAAGTAAACTAAAACAATTCTAACAAAAAAAATAACATACAAAAATCAAATAAAATAATGCCTTGCTCATGACCATTCATCACCCAAGTGTCTGAGTGATGTTGCAAGAATTAGAAATGGAGTAGCAGAAAGACTAAGGAGATGGTGACATGGGATTATCCAGTCACAAAGAAAAAACAAAAGCATGCTGGGCTTTATAACAGACCCTCTGCCTCACTGGAACATAACAAGTGTAGAGGAATGTGACTGTAGTGGATGAACAGTCCACAAACTATTATATATTTTAGGAACCACTCACAGTGGCACTGCAAGGATTGTAATGTGAGCATTCGTTGTAGAAACAAACTCTATCAGAGCCAAAATGTCTGCTAATGCATTAATCTGACAAGGGATATAGAATCAATGTGTGGATTAGACTGATGTCCCCATTCATCCTAATCCTCTCCGTATAATTCCAAGCAACCATCACCCTAGTTAGCTGGATACAACACTAGTCTGAGGAGGTATAGCTTAACCTCTTCCTAATCTGAGTGTCAAGTTAATAATGATAGTAATAAAGCAGGAAGAGACACTGTACTGGAATACAATGTGGGCACTACTTAAACAGATCCTCACCCTTTTTATTATAAATAAATGGTAGTGATTCTTGAGCTACTATACATGGACTAACTTCAGAACAATGAAGGATTAGTCATGTGGGCCTCACAATAATTCCAGCTTCTTTATCATTAACTTGTTTACAAGTAAGTCCCATGCTCATATATTAGCAAATAAATATTGGTGAGATTTGATTTTGATATAATTAGAAAAGCATAATAATGATGTATGTGTGTGTGCGTGCACACGTGCATGTGTGTGTGCTCATCTAAGACATGTTTAGCAAACTACTATGTATTATTGTGTAGTGTTTGTTCTATTGTTTTTTCTTTACAAGAATTTTATTTCTGTGTGCATCCTCCAAGATATGAAATTCCCAATGAAACTAGCAGTTTCATTACAAACCATTAGCAGGAGAAATTATTGGAAATCTCCCCACTCCTTTTTTTAATCCTTCTCACCTCCCTTCCCACTCCCCATCCTTTAGTAATTGACTGTCAGTTATTGGTGTCATATTTAGTACTCTGACATGAGTGTCATGAATCTTTCAGATCTAGGTACTGTGACCGATATTTCAAACATTGTTCATTTTGACTCTTCTTTTACTTGATTGGGTTGTTTACTTGCTTTTAATTATGCCCATACAATGTGTCTGTATTTGATATTTTAACTCCTTTTTTTCCATTTATTTTTTTTTTTTTGCTTGCAACTTGATAATCAGATTTGTAAATTGTCTGTATGGTCAACTACCCTTTGGACATGGATGTATTTGAATAATGTGATACTTGTTCTTATCTTAAAACTTAATAAACATTTTTATGGCAAAAAAATAAATTACTGGAAATTGCTCTGTTTCTCCAGACATATTAAATATAATGAGAGGTGGGTACACAGATATGAAATTACTAACTGGCTATCTCAAATTACTGATATGGAAGGCAATATTACATAGACATAAAGTCAATTGATGTCCATAATCACAAGATGCTTCTTCCCCTTGTGGTAGTAGAAGGGAGGCCTGTAGAGGATACTCTGGAGATTTGGACAGCTGAAGTTCAGAGTGGAGCCTGGAGAGCAAGCAAAGCAGCAGAAGGTGAGTCTGGTGAGAAGTGCAGCTTCAGGCACCCAATGAGTCAGCTGCCAAGGGGTTTTCATAGGATTCATAGGATTCATAGGAAGATACTAAGCTAAATGGACTTCCGTCCTATATGCTCGCCATGGTTATCTAGTTACTATTCTAATACATATTCCTGTCCCACATTGATTTAAACTCAGCCATAGATCTACTTGCCACAATCTCCAAGGGGAGTGCATTCCATGCATGTACCACCCTTTGGTTAAAACACCATGTAGTTCTCACTTTATTACATTTAGATGCTGTTAATTGCATTGGGTGGGATCTAGTTTTATATGTACAACTATTAAATGTTAACCCTGTAACATCCCACAAATCATTGTTTTGCCAAGCTCTGTATACCAAGCACATGTCTCCTCGTTTTCTACATTCCTCCAAGAAGTACAAATTCAAATCTCTCAGTCTGGTCCCATAGTCTCTACCCTGCATACCACAAACGACTCTTGTTGCCCTCCTTTGCACTCCCTCCAACAGGGAAATATCCTGTTTTCTGAATGGTGACCACACCTGCGCTCCATACTCCATAATCGGTCTCACAAGGGTTACATACAAGGGCAGAACGACCCCCCTACTTCTAGATGATATATGTCTCAATATGCAATTTAGGATACATGTTTCCTTTCTGGGCTATATTTTGGCAGTGAGATGAAAATGTCATATTATCAGAAACTATTATACCCAAATCCCTTTCCTCATATGTTATTTTGAGCGGAATAGTTCCCATTTTGTAGGGTAATTTAGGGTTTCTAATTCCCAAATGCATAATAAAGCATTTATCTAGGTTTAGTGCCAATTTATATTTTTTAGACCATGTGACTATATCATCTATTACATCTTGTAGTTTAGAAGTATTTAATTCAGTATTTACTTCGGCTCCAACCCTACAATCATCTGCAAACTTTTGCATCCAAACAGATTCCTGTTTTATTTGGAGTGCTGATACATATAAATTAAAGAGGCAGGAACCCAAGACCGAGCCCTGAGGCACCCCACTAGTCACCCCCAAACTATCGGAAAATTCCCCTCTAATTCTCACACGCTGACTTCGGTCAAGTAACCAGTTTTGAACCCAGTCTACTATATAAGGATTTATGTTCAGTTTGCTCATTTGTTGTATTAGCTCCTGGTGGGGTAATCTGTCAAACGCCTTAGAGTAATCAAGGAATAGCACATCAACGGAAATACCCTTATCCAGTCTATCAATAACTAGATTATAAAAAGCCAACATATTTGTCTGGCACGACCTTCCCTTTACAAAGCCGTGTTGGAGATTATCTGTAAGATGATTTATATCTAGATGTTCTTGTATTTTATCCTTGAGCACCCCTTCCAGAATCTTGGATGGTATAGCATTAAGACTTATAGGTCTATAATTAGCTGGATCCATCTTATCTCCCTTCTTATATATTGGAACCACTACTGCTGATCTCCAACACTCTAATACCTCAAAAGTATTCAGAGACTTCTGAAAAATATATGTCAAAGGGGGAGCTATAGACTCGGCTAACTCCCTAAGTACTCTAGGATGAAGGCCATCAGGACCGGGGGATTTATTAGGATTCAATTTAGCCAATCGTTCTTTAATGTCTGTACAGGTTATTATTATACTTTCATTTGGGTCAGAAGTAGAACTTTTAATATGATATGTAGATTTATCTTTTGAAAAGACAGTTGAAAAATAATAATTTGCTATGTCTGCCATTTCTTTATTGTCAGATGTACTATCACCATTTAATTTACGAAGTGGACCTATAGTACTTGAATTTCCTTTAATATTCCTAATGTATGCATAGAAGGCTTTAGGGTTACCCTCCACTCTACTAACCAATTTTGATTCATAATCAATTTTGGCCCGCTTGATATGTTTTATGAGTGAAGGGGAACAAAAAACAACCAGTACACATGTCACTTGCTCATCACTTGCTTGTTTATATTAATACATTTTTAGATACATGAAATAAAGATTATATTTCTGAAATGTCTAATACATCAGAGAGTATGTCAGTAAAACAAATACATAAAAAAACAAAGATATATTAAATAACTCTGGCTAAAAATAGTAAATAAGACAAAGATATACCAGTTAGCAGAGGGCAAGCTCCATTAATATGTGAGGGGTTCCAACAAAAAAGAAACACTATGTAATGAATAACAGGCGAAAAACACTCCTATCCTCTATGACATTATAGAATATAGAAGTTATTCAGCTAAGAGAGCAAAATTGGGTAGCATAGACTCTGTACAGAAAATTACATTTTTGAAAGAGCATTCAGACCATTCAGAGTACACAATAAGCAGCACAAGCCTTCATATTACCGTATGTCTACAATATAGGGGCAACTATCTGAAAAATTAAAAAAATTAAAAAAGACAGTTTATACACTGTTGTCATAACATAGACTTGGCATTTCTCTCAATAATCTGAGAAAAAGACTATCAGAAAAATAATTTACTAGAATAACATTTAATTCATGTTAAAGTCATCTTTCTTAGTTCATATTTTATCTAAAGCCTGTTTAACTAATGACCTTTAAGAAAGCAATTTTAATACATAATTTTTTCTTTTACAGTTTTTACCCAAAGAAAACACTGTCCATCATCCATTAGCTAATAAAGAAGTAAATATATATATATATATATATATATATATATATATATATATACACACACACACACACATACATAAAAATACAAAATAAATATATTGGATGTGACATTTATTATAGTACAGACTGCTTTGTTTACCAAAATGATAGTCTGATAAGGAAAATTATTATGTTTTACTTATTCATTTATATACATTCTTCTCTTATTGTTTTTTTTCCAAGATTATCAGAGTAGGTGCATGAACTGATGGGATCAATGATGCTGCCAAAAAAGTTTGAGTGTATTGCAATTTCAGAGTGGAGTGGGTGTCTAGTCTTGAATATGTAGCATCAGACTCAGCTTCTGAGTCTGAAATGTATGCACCTTCGGCATGTTAAGTTTTTATGTAAGCAGCAAGCTGATCCACATCAAAACAGATCCTGCAGGTACTGCTGATAATAACTCATGTCTTTTATGGCTATAATAGAGAATGTACACTTTTCCTTTTCTCCTTCCATCCCACCACACCCCCATTATCTCAACCACCCAAGCTCCACTTCCATTCTTTATCAGGTACAGTGGAAACTGGTTATAGTGGACTCATTGGTGTTAAACAAAACTGTCCACCATCCTTGACACCCGCTGTAGATGGAGACTGTTGAATAGTGCTGTACCACAGTGTAAATCAATCGGAGACAGCTCCGGTAACACTGCAGTACAGTATTTTAGTGCTACAGAGCTTAGTTTTGTTTTTTTTAGCTGTGCTGGCTGTGTAGTGCTGTGAGGGAAATGCTTTTGTGACTGAGTAAGAGGGTAATATACTGTTAAAATCAAAACTTTTATTATTTTCTTTCTTTAATGTCTTCACTATTTCCAGAGGATCGGGGGATGGGGGTGATGCGCATTTTTCAAGTTTTACATTTTTTCTGCATAGTCTGTAATCTTGCTTTGTCTCCTTGCTGTCAGCATGTATGGTTTCCAGTCCTGATCTGTTCAGGTTAAAATATTCCAATCGTGATAAATGTCTGAGCACCATTCCATTGCTAGGCAGAGTGTTGCTAGGGCGCTCCTCACATCAGATGTGGTGACCATCTTTTCTTCCTCTGGATCAGCCTCATCTTTCTCCTCCTCCAGCTGCTCAATCTGTGTCTCCCACATGGATTCCATGACCTCATCCTAGGTATCCAAGACTGGCTCAGGATTAATCTCTCCAAGCCTGCACAGGACATTAAACTCAATTTCTGTAATTCTGATTGGAGGTGGGACCTCTAGAATCTCAGTCATCAGCTCATGCACGAGTTCTTCAATGGGGTCTCTGTAGTAAAACCAGCATTGCAAAAGCAGTGTGTTATTGTGACAGAGGTCACACCGTCCCAGGCTGCTTTCATCAATCTGATCACATCAAGCAGATGTAACCCCCACCCAGGTATGCTGTTTCCATCTTGACAGCAATACCAGGTGGGCTGGGTTTGGGGAGGAATATGTCACTCGGCACATTGGCTAGGTTTGGCTACTCTGCAACAGGGGCACCTAAGTAACTCCGGACAATGGAAGCAATAACTGTAATGTCCAATACCAGAAGTGGGATTCTAAAGTGTGGCTTTTATTCACATCCAACAGAATAAACAAAGCATAGATGGACCCCCACAGGGCTACACTCCTGGTAATGCAGATTTATGGAGATCAGAGCACAACCTTATTCACTTTAGCCCTCAGGCTCTGAAACACACTGGGCACACAGCCTGAACTTGTACGCTGCTCTGGGTTTTCCCTGGCTTGGCTCCCTTGCCAGCCACTTGGACACTTTCCATATAGCATGGAAACATTAACTGGTGGCTCCCTAAACCAACTATGAGCACTTCTGCGCCATCAGGGAATCTTCCTCATCAATCCCACATCTGGTACTCTTTCTCAGGCACTGGCAAGTACCTGAGAGAAAGCAACAGGTGTCCCAAAGTAAACCCATAGAGGTGAATCTGGTTACTACTGATGGGAGGTCTCCCACCTCTCGCTCCCATAATTCATACCCGGCCGTTTCTCTGGGCTGTAACACCTCATCCTTTAAAACACTTTGCTGTGTAGATTCTTTTTAAATGTATTCACATTCAATCTACTGTCTTTACATCCCATTTGTGCTGAACTTGAACATACTTAATTAGTGGCTGTGTCCATTACTCTAGACCCCCCCACAGAGTTAAGCAGTCCAATCCCCACATCTTCCAAACTGTACTTGGCTGTCTTTTCCTGGTCCCACAGTAACAGTCACTTTAGTTTCATCTCGTTTCAGGTGAAAACACATAAGCCCTTTAGCAGAGCGAACTGACCCTTTAGTTGCAGATGCCCCACAGGCGTTTTATTCTCAAAGGAAATCTCATCCAGAACTTCTGGTGCCTCAGCACGACCTTCAATCAGGCAGCTTCTTTTTTCCCTTGCCAGACCAGGGAGGGTTGCCCTGGAAGCAGGCTGATTCCTTCCCCCCATCCCCGCAGGGATGGGGCCCTGAACCACTGAAAGCAGTCTCTACCACTTCAATGTGTTCTTCTTGTGTTCCTCTTCAGGTGAAAACACACACCTATGCCAAAAAATAGCTCTTTGACAGAGCTTAGAGCTCTGAGGGCCTGCTTACAGCAGAGCACCTCTACTACAGACTGCAACAGAACTCTACTGAACTCCCTTCAAAATTCCCCAGCGTTCTACTCTAACCTCCAACTGCAATATTCCAGTGTGGCTTATGCAGCTGGCGACAGTTCTAAAATGATGTCATCCCTAAGTCTCAGCTGAGACTGAGAACAGAGTGAGACAGTATGGAATCCATTTAACTGAAGTTTCACAAGCTGCCTTCCCTGCCTACCACTAGGTCTTACTGGGATTCTTGTAACCCCGGGTAACATAGGGGGTTACAGAGAGTTATTTTGTAAACACAATCTGCTGTTGATAGCTCTGCACCATCAGGGGAGTCCAGTTCCTGGATAACTTTCACTCTCATTGCACGGATGTAATGGTGCTTAAAGGAATATATTATCCCCTTTTCTAGGGGCTGGATTATAGAGGTGGTGTTGGGTGGGAAGAAGATTAACTTGATGTTCCATAGCCCTGCCACCACTGGATGCCCACTGAAATTGTCTAACAGAAGGGAAATTTTCCTTCCCCTTACCTGTCGGTCCCATTTCCTGACCCACTCAGTGAAAATGTCACTGGTCATCCAAGCCATTTGGTTGCTCCGCTACACTACAGGAAGGTGTGTAATGTTGTGGAAACACCAAGGCTTGGCTGACTCACTGATGACAAGAAGCTCCTTCTTGATCGACCCAGTCATCTTGCAGCAGATGAGGACCGATAAACATTCCTTCATTTTTTTTTTACCCTGTGGGAGCTCATCTTTAAAGGTGAGGGCACCATAGCTGACACACAGGAAAAAAAAAAACCTTGTTCACATCAGCATTGTAGATGTTTTCAGCTTCATAACCAGATAGGATTGTTGGCAGAACATCAAGGATCCAGGTGCAAGCACCTGGACCATCAGCAATGAGCATTTCCCCATGTGCCCAATGATAACAGATGCTGTGACAGCTTTTCCATCTATCCAGCCACCCTTCAGTTGGGCTAAAGTCGGGCTTCCCCAGCCTGATTGCAAGATGCTTTGCTTTTAGCATCAACAATGGACCACTGATGAGAGCCTCTCTCTCTCCCAGGCAGAACTGAACCACCAGAGTAAAGCCTCCTCCACCTCCCTGTCCTTACCTTCCTGCTTCCTCTTGCAATCCAGGTTCTTATTTGCTGTGCCACTTGGTCATTAATGACTCCCTGGCTTTCTGTAAATCTGACACCATTGTCTTAGCAAGATCTACATGATAGGTCTCGCACGCTCATTTTGGGCAAGAATCAATTTGTTGCAAGATCTCAAATTTCCTGCCCAGCATGTGGGCACACTTCTTGTTAGAAGCCATGGTGAAGAATGGACGAACAACAACCAGCAGACAGCAGCCAGCAGACAGTAATCTGGGTAAGTGGGGAATCCTTCAGTCTTTATTTAACTGTCAATTAACACCTTCTAGTGAGACATTGAGGCTGGGAGGGCAGTGAGTTGTGGAACTGACAGCAGTAATTGACTTCTAATAGCTTTTCACAGCTGCAAAGCATATTTGCTAATCGTACATGCTGATTGCTGATTGCTGACTGCAACATGGCATGAAAGGCTCATATCACAAGAACTTAACTAAGAAATGTCCACAAAATACGGTGGACAATGTCCATTTAAACAAATGAAAAGTGACTAGCAGTCTATGTATAGGGTTTGGGATTTCACTTTTCATCAGTTTAAACCGAATGTCCATGAAAAGCAGATATCCTAAAAGTGGAGTCCACTGTACCTCTGTGCATGGGGCTACAAATTGTACCATTTATGTATATATTGTACATTACTGTATATAATGTTTGTTCATTTTTACTCCTATGTCATGCTACACACTGTATATCCTCATTGTATTATCTCACCTATGTTTTTTTTATGCTTCTATGCTCCTTAATTTAACAATGTTTTATGCAATGTCCAACCAGGACCACCTTGTAAATGAGTTTTTTCTTAATGGCGTTTCTTCTGGTAAAATAAAGATTGATTGATTAATATTTACATCAGCTGATCTGTGTGCACGTCTTAGCAATCTGTGGACCATATGTGGCAAATCTTTGAATGAACAGATAAATACTCTTAACAGAAGGATACCTGGGCAACATATGCAGCCTCTCTCATCCCAGCAGCAGCAGCAGCAGCATGGAGTTGCCAAGACACAGAGATGACAGTGTCATCAGTGACAAGTGTTGATCGGTGGCATCTCTCTCTCTCTCTGTCTCCCTCTCTCTCTCTCTCCTGTTTCACATCTCTGGCTGTCAAACAGACTGCCACTCACTGCTGGAAGCATGGGAGAGCTCTGCATGAGAAGGCTGAGACATGGTCCTCCTCCCTCCCAGTGAGTTGTACACCCTTCTCACAGCTTTATCGTATCAAGTGAAGCAGAATCAAGAGTGGCTAGAGCTATTTGGATTTCAGTGCTTTAGCATAATGGATGTTGACAGGAGGTGGGCTGAGTCAG
This sequence comes from Neoceratodus forsteri, assembly GCA_016271365.2. NCBI lineage: Eukaryota > Metazoa > Chordata > Ceratodontiformes > Ceratodontidae > Neoceratodus > Neoceratodus forsteri. Next base: position 170,684,661 of record CM057456.1, on the reverse strand, counting down.
TGCTTGTTTTTGGACTGAGGGTACTTTAGGTCTGAGAGATGAACATCAGCAGTAAGTGTACAATGAAAAGTTTTGGCAAGGTGCACAGTTCAGATTCACTTCAGTATAGCTGATCAAATAACTACAACCCTCTCCCACAAGTAAACCTTTCTGCTGAGACCTCCTCTGACACATGGGTGGTGACATTTGGTTGCCTATCTGTCTCTCTTTCCCTGATTGGTTATGTTCATGTCTGATTGCTTTGGGGTTTGGGATCCATTTCAAATTTGCTGTCATTGAACTGAGCTTCTGTATTCTAAACATTGCTGTCCCCAACATTAGCCCGATGATGCACACAGGAAACAGTGGGGATGGATGAGGTTACTGTCTGTGCTGTGCTTAGATTTCTAGTGTGACAGTTGTAGTTTGTTACTTGTTTGTATTGTGGGTGGCAGGGATGAGTTCTGCTCTGATTTGGTGTTGACATTTTTGATTGTATAGAGGACTATCAACTCTGTTTGGGGAATATAAAGAATGGCTGTGGTCATAACAAGAAAATAGTGTGGTGGGGAGGGGGAAGGGGAGAAGAAGGAAACTCATTGTAGTGAATGGGAGGATGCAGCCAGATTTGCAGGACGCTGTACTTCGATTCCACTCTGTTGTAACAACACAGATGTGCTGTGTTAGGAATTCCAGTCAGACCCCTTCTTTTGGTAACAGTATGTCAACATAGTAACATGATACAATGACTCCATAAATAAGAAGAAAAAAGGAGTGTATCAGGTACTGACACAGGCAGAAGAGGAGGAACACAGTTTCACAGCAAAGCTTAGGCACAGAGATATGGATTGTGATTATACACGTGATAAAAGTGAAAGCAGCAGCACTTCTGGGGATGAGCAGGAGGTGGTGGAGCAGGTAGGATCTTGACTTGGGGAAGTCACACATAAGAGATACAAAAAGACTAAAACTTGTGGTACAGCAGAAAAAAAGGTCACAAAACAACAATGGAAACACAACAACAACCATGTGAAATGACAGCAGATAAAGAAGACACAGACAAAACTGGTGACCCAGGACACTTGGTTGTGGAAGAAGAATCATTCCCTGACCCTGGAGAACTGGTGGAGGAAGGGGAGGAGGGTGACTATGTGGAAGCAGGCCACAATAGATCATCCATTAAGCTACAGCCAAGAGTGCCAGTAGGAAAGACCAAGCCAGTGATGTCGGTGGTGTGGGATTTCTCTAGAGTGGACAAAGAATCACTGATACATGTAGTGAGTCTCCCATGCAAAGACAGGTTGAATCGAGTAAGGAGGAAACAAAGCTGGGAACATCTACCATGAAAAGGCTTTTGCTGAAGTCCTACAAATGTCACTATAAGAAGACAAGCCAATGCATGGCTTCAGCAGCAACACCTCCAGGCAGTGAAGCTGATGATGCTGATGATAATGATGAGGGCCAGGGGAGAAGAACATTAGGAGACCTTATAGAGATGAGGAGGAAGAAAGTCTTTCAAGTGGTAGCTGAGGCATAACTCTAGCATCTTCTATTCATAAGTTCTTTAGCCCATCGAGTCCTACACCTCCAAGGGGCCACAAGTCCCCAGCCACTTTTACCCCAGATGTGGCAAAAATAGTAGCCAACCATCTCATCCAGGGAAAAAAAAGCAATAAACTTTTACTGGTCCAGTCCCTATAAATGGGCCCGAAATATAAAGCAAACTGACCTGAAGCAAAAAAGATGACAACAGCAATTATGGAAATGCTAGCCATCGACTCGGTCCCATATTCGTTGGTGAGCATTGTTTGTTTTCTATCATGCAATGGGATTATTATGAGACAGATACATGATTTTTTATGGGTTGAGAATCCAATGCAGGCCACCTTCTACGGGTTGCCTAAAATCCATAAGAACCAACAGAATCCCCCAGTGCAGACAGTTGGGCTAGTACTGGGACTTTGACTGAGCCACTTGCAAAATTTGTGGACAAACATATTAAATCATTAGTTCCTTTATGGCCAGTCCACATTAAAGACATCACAAACTATTTGAATATTTTGGAAGATGTGATTTTGAGAGATGGGGATTTGCTGGTTACTATGGATATTACCGCACTTCATACAAATATGCCACATGAGCAAGGGTTGAATGCTTTGTGCAATTCTCTGTATTTATTATCAGGCTATACTGTGGGGTTCATTGAATTTTTGCTAACATTGACAGAAAAAGTACTTAGGTATAATACCTTTTTGTTTGATTGTGAGTATTATTTGCAGATAAAGGGCACAGCAATGGGGGCAGCGTTTGCCACCAATTATGCAAATTTATATCTGTCTAATTGAGAGACAGTGTTTGTGATGTCAGATAACAATGCCTTTTTGGAACGGTTAGCTTATTACCATTGCTTTGTTGATGACACCAGCATTATATGGTGTGGTTCAGAAGAGTCATTAGTTAAGTTTAAAAACTATTTGAAAATGGCGAATGAAAACCTGAAATTTACCTTGAAATCAAATATTTCTGAGATAGACTTTTTGGACTTGCACATTGTAAAAGGGAATACAGGCAGAATAGTTACAAGCCTGTATAGAAAAAGAAATAGACAGAAATGCCTTATTATCATATCAAAGCTGTCACTCTAGACACTTAATAAAAAACATACCAAATGGACAATTTATGCACTTACGCAGGAACACGTCAGATGAAAACAAATATATAGATGGTCCAGAACAGCTAGTAGATAGATTTGTTTCAATAATTTATAATGTAGATTGCATCAATAAAGCCAGAAATGCTGTGGATAATATGCAGATAACGGTATTGCTTAGTAAAAGCAATAAGTCACAAGGTACAGATCAGATTAATTTTATTTCTGACTTTACCGTGCAGTTTTAAAGTACAAGAGATATTGCAGAAACATTGGCATGTGTTAGCAACTGAACCGAAGTTGAAAAGATTTGTCGCCACACACCTCTCCCCCCTAGATGGTCTTTCATAGAGGCAGAAATACTGCTGACTTTGTAACCAGTAGCACGTACAAAGCACCCGGACCAAAACAAGACAGACATTTACCCATGGGGGCTTTCAAATGTGGGAATTGCACATTCTGCAGAATGCAGTTAAAGGTAGCAATTTTGTGCATCTAGCAACAGGACAAGTATTTGACACCAGAGATTTTATAAATTGTAATAGCACATATGGGGTTTATGTAGCAAAATGTACTTGTAATAAGATATATGTTGGAAAGACAGAAAGATTATTTAATTCTCAGATTAGTGAACATTTATGCAGAGCTGCTCATCAGGATGAGACAAACGCTTTGGCAGCACACAGTATGAGAATGGGTACTGAACATGTCTTTAAATTTCAAGGCCTCCAAAAAGTTGGATTGGGCTCGCGGGGGGTTACAGTAGATAATGTGTTACTGCAAGCAGAGAGCAGGTGGCATTATGTCTTGAGAGCTAGTGGTGATGATGGACTCAACGAAATCTTTTGTCTTTTGCCCTTTTTAAAAGAAAAAAGGTGAATCTGTAGTACTTATTAGTTAGCACTTTAGGTATTTTTTCTGAATCTGCATTTATTTAATTGTGAGCTCCCTCAATATAGGAAATAAGATATATATATATAAATAAATATATATAGTCATTTTTTCAGCACTTTATAGTGTGCACTTTAGTTAAATGATTAGCGTTTGCATGGATTTATATTTTTAGTCTGCTTTAACATTGAGAGTGTTGTATATTTGTATTAGAACATTTAGAGCATGCACTGTTTGTAGTATTTGTATAATAGTTAGGTAGGATTATTGATATGTAAGCAATAAGACATGACAGGGTGTGCATGGAACATATTTTACCACAAGGCCAGGGGCGTAATAAGACACAAGGCCTTGGCCGAGTGCCTTTAGCCCCTGGGTGTGGTAAAATATGTTCCATGCACACACCTGAAGTGTCTTATTGTGCTTATAAAATGGGCACCTATATTATTTTTAATTTTACAGGTAGAAAAATATTGCTTGCATGTAGAAAAAAAAACTTTAAGATGCTAATGTATGATTAAATAGTCCTTCCACAGACACTGAGTTATATTATTCATGAGCTGATTTGCATTTCTGACTCCAGGTGTTATGTGTACTGTGCAGTCTGTGCTCCAAACGAATGCTGACACATATTTTAGATTTGCATTTATGTGACTCCAGTTTGCTGTAATTGTAGTGTGCACAGTCTGAAAATGAGTGCTGAAGTGTTTTTTTTTTTTTTTGTAAACACGTCTGCTGAAGCCGACTGAAGTACGCTATCCCCAGTTCATGTACCTCCCACAGCAGTTGTATGTTTGTGCTGCTCTCATGCGGTCGCTCCCCCTCCATTGTTCACCGAGCCTTTCTCTCCATTTACAGGGGCATTTTGATTCCTCTGATTAAGAGACCCACACGGTAGAGAAGAGCAATTGCTACAGGAAGCAACCTGGAAGCAAGCAGCAGAAAAACAGACTAGACGGCAACAGGGGCTGACTGCCGTACAAGACGTGAAATAGCACTGCTTCACAGGGGCTGACTGCTGGAAAGAGACTTGTGGCGTGGTATAATGTACAGTAACAACAATCTTTAGCAGGAATTTGTAAACTGCATTCTATTCAAAACGCACACATCTGTTCAAATGTTGATAAATTAAAATTAAATAAATGGAGCATTAGCGAGTGAATAGAAGATGGCAGCATTTTAAATGTCAACATTCTAATGCTCCTGATTTTATTTGGAAATGTGATTCTGCTTCTCTGACCTTTTTTTCACCCATGCATGGAACATATTTCATGCATGGGTAACTAGCCAATCAAATTGCTTGATTTAGCCTACCCATTTTATAAGTGTGGTTACTGACTATTGATATATATGAAAAAATCTTGAAGATTGTATAAATGCAATATATGTACTGAATCTTTAAGGGAGCACCTCATAAAAGGAGTTCTTTAGCCATGTAACTGCCATGTAACTGCAACTTGAAAAAGCATGGAGTAGCATGTGAAATGTTGGCGAGTTTCTGGGAACATTTGCTGCCATTTTAATTGAGTTTTTTTGATTTGCAAATAAACTGAGAGTGAATTTTTAAAACACTCCTGCGTGACTGTGATTCCCTTCTATTTACCTCAAATATGAGTTTTCTCAAGGTGGCTGCAGTCTGTAGCTCTGTGTGTTGCCTTTTGTTAAGTTTGTTTTCTATCACTAATGCAGGCTGCTGCATCAAGGTATACTCAGCCATACCTACTTTTCCACAGTAGCTCTTCCTGATTTGTATCAGCGTGTCTACAAGACTGTGTCACATGCCCTGAAAGCATAATTTGTTCCAGCTGTTTACATCAGCACTAGTATTTGCACCAGTCGATAAACTACTGATAACATGGCAGTGACTGCCCATTGGAATAGTTTCTCCTCTTCATTTCACTCCTCTTCCTTCTCCTTCTTCTCCACTGGATTAAATGCCAGCAGCAGCAACAGTGCTAGCCTCATGCCACCCTCAGTCTCTGCAAGCAGGTAACTTTATGTATTGCTGTCTTTAACAATGACCATTGTGCAGAAAACTTGTCACACTTCCTTTAGTAGAAGTTTGATGAGTAGCTGACACCACACTCTAACACCAGGTTTTATTGTATCAGATATTGCAAAGAACATTGTAAAGGCAGATGAGGATGTGGCTTACACACATGTTCCATGTTTTGCTCATTGTATAAGTGTGCTAGTTCAGACATTCCTAGATGAAGATGGCACCCCATGCCACACAAAGTTTGTGGTAATTTTCATCATTTTGTAAAGGCACAAGAGTTATTATGAAAAATTCAGCTGCAGAACTACCTTCCCCTCCACAACTTGAAACAGGGTTTGGCAACCGAATGGAATTCCACCAATTACTTGATGATTTTAGTTTGGCTTATTTATTTAAAATCTGGTAAAACCATGAGCAGTAATGCCTGTTTTCATGGGTGACCAGATAAAGCAATAAAAATAGCAAAAAGCAAAATACAACCATAAAAGAAAGTATTTTTTTACAAATTGAATTTGTTAAGTTAAATCGCATAAAAGCAAATATCACACACATTTTATAAGAGTTAAAAGATTGTAAATATTTTTTTTAAGTCCAGCCTTGAAGGAGTTCATCTTTGAGAACATCATAGTTAGCATCTGAGGAAGTGAATTATAAAGACTGGGTAATAGATATAGCGATAATCTCTGATCTAAACTACTTTTTGTAATAGGAACGACAAAATACTGGTATGACTGAGAATGGGTAATTGTCACTTGGAGCCTGGGCTAAGAAAACTAATGAAAAATATCTGCTACTTTCTTCAGAAACACTTTCCTGGCCAAAATACCAACCTGAATCCTTTACCTTATGTTAAGTGAAGGCCATTGTAGTGTACTAAAATGACACAATGGTGCATTCGAGTTGGCACTTGTGAAGTAAATCTAGCAATTTGATTGTAATGATCAAGTTTTTTTTTAATTCTTTTTATGTCTCCAGGACTATGGGAAGAGGGGTGTACCCACTATCAGCGCCTATACCATCATTCTCCAGACCACACAGCAGGGTGGTCCGTAGCTTACCCCCATGGTGGGGCTCCCCGGGGGGGTGGGGCTGGGGGAGAGACCAAAATCCACCAGAAGCAGTGTCTGTGGCCTAAGCATTAGGAATAATTTGGGAGGCAGTCCAGGGGTGTCACAGAGCTCCATGACCAGGGATTTTCCTTTTGTGGGTCCCTGGGAGATACAAATGTGCAATGATGTCAGTGTGGGATAGGTGTGCTCCCACACTCATCCTATAGACATACACCAATGCCTACGTGGTGCTAGATGGTTTCGGCTGCTGTACACCCTGTCTCCACTGGTATTAATAGCATGCCGGGGAAACCACAATCCTTTCCCCAGAGGTGGAGATCCGTCCTTGGGACACTCATTCAATCTCCCCATAGCTGTCCCTCTGATGCCCCATGCTCGCTTCTGAACATGGGTTATTAGAGCAGCAGGTGGTAGCAGGATAGCATCTATGTAGAGCACTGATTATTGAGCACTGCACTTTTGAGCGACTCAATAATAGCGCTCTACAAGAGAGCAAGTGGTGCAATACATCGCTATATCCTGTATAGCTAGTATAGCAAAGCACTGTACTCACTACTACAGGATATAGAATACTGTGTGGCCAATTCCCAACAAGCTGCTTGCATAGCATAATGGTGTACACCACTGCTTGCGATGAGAGCAAACCCGGGTTCAGGTCTGGCTATGGGTAGAATCTTTTTTTTTGCCACAGAATCCAATAACTTGCCCCATGGTCCACCCCTGCTTGGAGTTGATTATTTAAGTAAATAATTTAAAATGATTTTTGTGTGCTTTATTAAAGTATTGTAGCGACCGTCGCTATTTGCGACGGTCGGTACAATATCCGTTGCCCTTTTGACTATGGGCTCATATTTGCTCACTTTATGTGATAAGTGATCTTTCAGACTCTCCTTTATCACATAAAACTGGTAGCAGTACTGTTTGGCTGGTGGCCCGGGCCTTGTAAAGATCAAATTGGCAATTGCGAAGCAAATCTAGCAATTTGATTGTAATTTGATTGTTGGACTAACTGCTAGAAGAACAGAAGCCTCTCCACCAGTTTGCCTTAGAGCATGGTATTGGCAAGGGAGACATAAACATTTGCACAAATCAGTGATGTCTAATGGAGACCCTCTGCACTGTGTTGCAGCCCTTTGAGGAGGGCTGAAGAGTAGTTAGTGGTGATGTAGCAGGTGTAAGACAGGTACTCCACCACACTGCCCTCATTAACCTGTGACTTCTTCATAGGAAAACACAGTATGAGGAAAAGGATGATACCACTGCTCTCAATCATGTGGAAAGCATACAATCACATTTCTGGAATGACACCCATAAAAACAGAGGAACTTTTTTTTTATGCATTTTTTATTAATTTATGTAAACAAAGAAAGATAACAATGCATATGTTAACATGTTAAAGAAAAATGATCATTGCTCATTGTTATTTAATACATAACAGTTAAAGATAAGGAAGAAGAAGAAGAAGAAAGATAATTATGTTAGTTTACATTTCTTTAGTAGATATAAAATACATTCCAGTTATTAATATGTTGTAATCCCTCCCCCCCCATACAACAGTCTGTTATAATGGATGTATATTATTTTTGGAGAGCACCTACAATTTCATCAAAACAGGAAGATTTTCTTGGAATTCCTCCCATGAAGTTCCATATATACAGTATATCATCAGTATTGTCATCTGGGATATAAAGTAATTTCTCAAATAGCATGGTTTCTTTAAACATATTCCGCCATCTATTACTTTCAAATGGGGGAAGGTTTTTAACATTCCATTTTTCTAGGATCAACCTCATTAAGACCATTGTTCTTAATGTGAGTATTTTACAATAAGTTTGATTTTGTATTATTCCACTTCTATTATTTAATATGAAAAGGTAAAACTTTAATGAGGTAACTTAAATAAATTCTGTAGAATGTCCTTTGTTTTACTCGGATCCACGACGGGTGTTTGACACCCCAACAGTGAAACCGGCAGGTCGACTGCATTTTGCAGTTGGCTGCCAGTTTCCAGTGCCACTAAGAGTTTTCTTCAGGGGGCTTTGCTGCCCCAAACCCCCCATGCGGGGGCTACATCCCCTGCACCCCTCCACTTAGGATTATCAACTCCGAGTTGGAGCTGATTGGGGGGGTGCAGGACCACCGACAGATAGTGCCAGGTTCCAGTGGCTTCTCTACAGTGGCATGGTGCTGTAGTCACTGTAGGGGACCTCACTGTTGAAATGTCACTGTCAGTTGGGTAAACCGTCTTACTCCACTATGTTTGTATTTGATGGCAGTCCCATAAACAATGATAAAGGAACATTGAAACATATGAAGTGCTGGTAGATAAGGGCTGCTTGGCCCATCTAATCTGCCCTTTTTCATTGTGATTGCTTTTGCTGCAGAACCATCTAGGTCTATGTCACTTTCTTATCCCCCCCTTTCCTATCCATTTGATTCTCTTGTGCCTATCTGAGGTTTTTTGGAATCCCACCACTGTTTTTCCCCCCACTACCTCCACTGGAAGGCTGTTCCAGGCATCTACCACTTTTTCTGTAAAGATGTATTTCCTCACATCTCTCCTGACCCTCCCCACAGCTTCATATTGTGACCCCTTGTTCAGGACCAGCTTTTCCTTCTAAAAATATCTCCCACCTGTTCCTTATTCATCCCCATGAGGTATTTAAAGGCCTTGATCATATCCCCCTCTCCCTTCTTTCCTCCAGGGTGTACATGCTAATTCCTTTAGCCTCTCCTTGTACAACTTTTGATGCATATCCTGTAACATCTTTGTATCCTTCCTCAGGACCACTTCTACTCTAGCTATGTCTTTACTGAAATGTGGTCGCCCAAAACTGGACACGGTACTTCAGGTGAGGTCTTACCAATGACCTACAGTATATAAGGGCAACACAACTTCCGTCTTCCTGCTGGTGATACCCCTACCTATACACACCAGCATCCCCCTAGCTCTCCCAATCACTTTGTCACATTGTCTGACCACCTTCACGTCATCAGATATGATTAAGCCCAGGTTTCTTTCCTGTTTAGTCATTGCAAGTATCTCTCCCCCCATTTTGTACTCCACCCCTAGGTTTCTGTGACCCAGGTGCATTATTTTGCACTTTTTGCATTAAACCTTAGCTGCCAAACTTTTGACCTCTCCACCAGCCACTTTAAATCTCTTTCCATCCTTTGCACCCCCTTCCCAGTGGGTCCACTCTGTTGCAGATCTTGGTGTCATCTGTAAAGAGGCAAACCTTCCCTTCCCATTCCTCTGCTATGCCGCTAATGAAGACATTAAACAGGACTAGACCCAGTACTGACTCCTGAGGTACCCCACTGGTCTCTCTCTCTCCCCCTCCTCAGAGAAAACTTCATTTACCACCACCCTCTGCCTCCAACACCCTAACCAGTTTCTTATCCAGGTTACTACCCCATTGCCCACCCCAATGCTGCCCAACTAGTTTACTAGCCTCCTATGTGGAACGGTATCAAAGGTCTTGCTACCAGGTAGGCCACATCCGCTCTCCTCCCCCCCCCCGATCCAACACCTTGGTTACCCAGTCAAAAAAATCTATCTGATTTGTTTGGCCTAACCTCCCCTCTGTGAAGTCATGCTGCCTCGGTCCTGCAGCCTGCTGGATTCCAGGTGTTCCATGATCCTTTCCTTTAATAGTGTTTCCATCAATTTCCCTATTACAGAAGTCAGGCTGACAGGCATATAATTCCTGTCTCCTCTTTGCTACCCCTTTTGTGAAGTAGGACTATGTCTGCTCTTCTCTATTTCTCTGGGACCACATCAGTCTCCAGTGAATTGTTAAACAAGTCTTCCAGGGGTGCAACTATCACCACCCTAAGTTCCTTCAGCACTCGTGGATGCACCCTATCTGGCCTCATGGCTTTGTCCACCTTCAGATTAGCGAGTGTTTTCCTGACCCTCTCCTCAGAAAAGGGCCTGGTGTCCACTTCCTTCTCCTCCAAGGTCTTGGTGCTTATTTGTGGTCCCTCCCCTCCCACTTCTACTGTGAACACTGAACAGAAGTAATCATTTAAAATGTTTACCTTTTCTTGATCCTCCTCTCTGCAGCCTCCCATCTCCTTTTTTAACTGTACAATCCCTCCCTTTGTCTTCCTTTTCTCACTAACATACCTGAAAAATGTCTTGTCCCCCTTCAATACTGTCCTTGCTAGTCTTTCCTCAGCTTGCAGCTTCACACTTCATATTGCCTTGACTGCCACCCTCCATTTCTCCAGATACACTTCCCTGTCTTCCTCTCCCTGGGTCTCCTTGTAATTCCTGAATGCCACTGTCTTTGCCCTTACCTTTTCTTCAACTCGGGGACCATAATGGGTTCCCCCTCCTGAGTTTGCTTACTTGTTTTACATACAGGTGCGTTGCCTTTACCATACAGTTTTTCAATCTGGCTCATTTGCCCTCCATCCCACCTAGGACATCTGCCCCTGTCAGGTCCTCTCAGAGGCTTCCCCCATTTTTGTAAAATCAGCCCTTCTGAAATCCAGGAACCTCACCCCTGTGCAGTGAGATTTCACTGTTGTTCTTATATTAAACCACACTGTACAATGGTCGCTGGTCCCCAGATGACTTCCAATCCTGATGCCCGCAACACTGTCCCCATTAGTCAGCACCATGTCCAGTATTGCCCTGCCCCGAGTTGGTTCACTGACTAGCTGCCTGAGAAATGCTCCCTGCAGGGAGTCCAGGATGTCTCGACTTTTATGTGATACTGCAGCAGGAAGGCTCCATTGTCTATCTGGTAGATTAAAGTCCTCCACCAGCACCACATTCCCCTTCTTATCCATTTTGCCTATGTCTTCCAACATTTCTTTGTCTAAGTTGTTCCCCTGTGCTGGAGGCCTGTATACCAGTCCTATCCAAATGGTTGCTCCATATCCTGACATAAGGTTGACCAACAACACCTTGACCCCCCCCCCAAAATTCCCTGTATCTCCATCACTTTTATGTTATCCTTAACTCAAAAAAAAAAACCCTCCCTTTCCTTCCTACCCTGTCTCTTCTAAACATTGTGTAGCCAGGTATGACCATTTCCCAGTCATGGTTGTCAGTGCACCATCTTCCAGTGATGGCCCCAATATCTAGGTCTGCCTCAGCCATGGTGGCTTCCAGGACTAGTATCATATTTCCCAGACTTCAGGAGTTGGCCCACATGGATGACAATATTTTTTAAGTCTTTCTCTTGTCCCTTCCAACTTTTTCTAGCTGTTCCCCTTTCCTTTTACATTGCCTGCTCCTCTTCCCCCTTCCTCCCTTGCTAATCTCTTGCTACTTTGATTGTCTTTCATTTCAGTAGGAATCGTTTCTCTCAGGATTTCTCTGCCTTCCATCCAGCCTTTGTGGGGGGGGGGCAGTTGCTGCCTCCCATTTGCCTTCCTCCAACCCCTTGGCTAGTTCAAATGTCTGTCAAAGTAATGTTTAAACCATCCACTGAGGAGTGCCGTTCCTTTCCTGGATGGATGCAGGCCATCACCCCAGTGCAAATTCTGATCCTTCCAGGGGGAGCCCAGTCCCAAGTCTAGTAATGCCCCTCCTCTCTACACTATTCCCTTAACCATGAGTTGAAAGCCTTAGTGTGGAGCTTCATCTCCTTCCCCCTGTTGAAGACAGGCAGCATTTCCATAAAGGCTACAGTTTGTGCTACCTACCTAAGACCCTTCCCCAGCTCCCTAAACTGCTCCTGCCCTGCCTCTTCCCATCCAAAAACAGATCATATGTTCCCAGGTGGACAGTGACATCCAGCTCCTCCTTCCTTCCTATTACCCTTGTGATCTGCTGGATATGCTTTCCAACCCTCTGAGCCAATGTGCCAGGTAGGCACTTAACCTCCCTCCCTCTCTAACCCCTTTTCTTCCCCCAACTCTATCCCTCTGACAATAGATTATCCACCAAAAGTTGATTCCTCCTTCTCCCCATGGGGACTTCATTTGGGTGGACCCCCACATCTTCACTGTCCACCACCTCAGGTCCCCCTTTTTGGCCATCTCCTACCATCAAAAAGGAGTAGGAATTTATTAGTGGCACTGGACAAGGAGTGTGCCTGTTAGCCATTCCTCCTAGCCTTCCAGATCTTATCACCCCTGCCCTCCTTGAGCCCATTGTAGTCCAACCACTCCTGCTTTCTGGCATTCTTTAAAGTAGCAGTGTCTGGCTAGGTGGTCCCTGGGTGGGAGAGATGGTCCCTGACTCTTCTCCAACATGATTTTGAGTCTAGTGACATTCTACTGACTCTCAGCCAGTGCCACTTGGAGCCTTGAGACCTGTTTCCTCTACCCAGAGAGGTGCACACAGATGGAACAGCACCACAGTCTCCAGAAGGTCTCTTTGTAGACTGCCACCCCCAAACCACTGCATTGTACCACTTCCCACATCTCCTTTTGCCTTCTTGTGCTTCTTTTCCTCCTGTCTCAAACCCCAGTAGGGCAATCCTACTTCCACCCAGTAATCACAAGCCCTTAAACCCTGAAGATCACTAATACATAGCAGTTGTTTTACAGCAAGTCCCTGTACTACAATGTTCATCAACTGTGTAACAGTAAACCCCTAATCCATGAAACACACTAGTACCTAGTAGCTGGTGACCAGCAAACACTAATACTGTACACAGTAGCAGTTTAAAAAGTAATCCCCTGATCACACTAACAGCCTTACCCCTAAATGCCTAGCTAGCCTTTAAAGTACAGCTACCCTACAATGAAACCCACAACAGGCTTACTGGGATCAGATGTGTAGGGGTCCACTTGGGTAGGTGGTGGAGCATTTCACAAATGCATACAGATGACCACTGCATCCTCACCACTCTCTTGGATCCTCAGTTCAGAGACACTTTTGAGATATTCTTTGATGCACAAGAATGAGGTAAGGATCAGCAGCCCTATAAAACTTTATTTATCCATCTGGTCTCTGTATGTATGGGACAAAACAGGAACTGGAACACAAATAGAGCAGAAGAACAACACTCAGCATCATCCCTTGTTGCAATCATAGTGACAGGCCAGGTAGAGGGGAGGGAAGAAAGATGATCCCAGTGTGTTTCTGCAGCTGCTTAATAGCACAGGAGTCACTCATTTTTGTTTCCAAGTCAACCTGCTACTAGTGCTGCTGCCCCCCCCCCCCAAGAAAGCCAACATTTGATGACAAACAACTATGGAGACAACTCTCTTACTATGACTTCATAAACAAAGCATGACAAGTCACTTTCTGACACAATGACGCCTGAGATGCCAGCAAACAAAATGGTGCAGTAAGAGAACATGTCACTAGCAGAAGGGGATGAGCCTCTTTTATACTGGTATCAAAAAAGACAATTTTACCCTCTTTGACACAGGCAGCTGTTGAATACCAAGCTGCACATTCAAGCAGACTCAATAAACTGTATAGGCCATCTTCTGCTGACATTTTCATACATTCATGTTTGCATACCTCAGTTGTTCACCTGCAAGTATGTAGTCAGAGAGGATTTTCAGGGCTGCAGGCAATATTTTCACCAACTGGAGAACATGGGCCAGATATTCAAAACTTTGCCCCAGGACTAAAACAGCACTGCCCAGCGTGCTAAATTAGCCCGGAAACATTAGCCTGCTATATTCAAAAGGGATAGCCCCAGTGCTAAACCTGTTGAATATAGCATGCTAAGGAAGCCGGACTAACTGGGCTGGGAGTTAAGTGTAAAAATAGCCCCGGAATAAGACAGCTCTGAATATAGCAACCAGGAAGTGCAAATCACAACAGCATCTCAGTTCACAATGATATGAAGAAAGGTAGAGGTGAACTATGAAGCCAATGTGTGTGCTAGCAAAGGAGTGGAGTCAGTAAAGTTGCAAGCATCAACGTATGTGAAATTACATTGTGCAGAAATGTACAATGTTTCTGAAGCATTTGCATGGCGCAAACACATTTGCGCAGGTTTAGTGCAGAGCTAAGCCATTTGCCTGGAGCTATCACGTTTGCCTGGGGCAAAAATTTGCTATATTCAAAAGTGACATGCAAATGAGCCTACTTAGGTAGTCTGTGGGTAAACATCCAGATTAGCATCTCATTATGACCTGATTTGTATGCAGTTTGCCCAGCACTATTGCAGGGTCCCACAGTTCCACCTGTAGGTCAGTCTGGTAGTACAGGGACTGGCTGAGTCTGCCAACAGCTCCACCTGTAGCTCAGTCTGGCAGTGCATGGTGGTAGCTGCAGGCTACATTTGTACAGTACAACATTGAATATTGTGCCTCAGGAGGCAACACAGCACAGGCACAGGTGGTGGTGCTGCATGCAATTGTCAAACTGTAGTTCCTGCTGCAGTACACAGTAGACACTACATAGCAAGGGGGCCAGTAGTGTGAGGGACACAGCAATGCCTATGGTATGTAGGGCAGTGATGACCACTGCACTGTACACAGTGACAGGCCCAACTTGCAGGTTTTACTGACAGTGGACATTACGGTTATGCTGTTCTGTGACCCTCAGATGCTGCACCACTGGCATAGGATACTCACAGTGACATATACAAGGCTGGTTGTGTGTGTGCTGTGGTGTCTGTACAGATGTTCGGTATGTGGCTGTGGGGGCATATACCATCAGAAAGGCACACTGGTGTTGGGGTATATCCAACACTAGCCCATTTGCACTGTATGGCTTTTCCCAGCCTTGTGACCACCCCCAGTCTGTGGTGCAGTCTGGTCACTTGTACATCCTCCCCTCAACACCCTCCATGCCCACAGTGCTGCATGTGCATGTTGGCATCTGTTGGTGTCCACTGAAGGGTGAGCTGCAGGTGTGTGCTGTATGGCTGCACTGCCATGGTGTCTACTGGGAGCCAGGTCACCACTTACTGCCTGGCATGGCTGGGACTGGTAGCAGATGATGGCATCATAGGGATGCCATCTGTAAGCAGCATGTTTCTTCTATGTCTGTCTTATTTCTATGTTTCATATTTACTAGTTAGGGTTGCACAAAGCCATGCAAAAGTTGTGCAAAGCAGTGCAAAGCCACAAAGTCATGCAAAGCTGGTTTGCTCAGAGTTAAGACTACCTTTTTCTGGGCAGTAATTTTCACCCCACAAAGTGTTGCTCTAAGTCATGCAACAACACTTTGCATGAAGCTATTCACTGAATATAGAATTGCGCCAATATTCATGTACATGCCCCCTCAGTTTGACCCTTGCATACATAATAATTTTGCCCAGCATTAATACAGTTTGCCCACATTATCTGACCTTTCGAATATAGCAGACCCGTGCAAACCTGACGTTAACCCTGCAGAAACAGTTTGCACCCAGCTCAAAGTTTTGAATATCTGGCCCCATGTCTTTCAACCCAAAAATGTAGAGATGCTGACTTTTATAAAAAACTAATCTGACCCTTTTTCCAACCCCCTTTTTGCCATGTCTTATGGAGGATGAATCTCTTACACCTCCAGCTGTGCTAAAGACAAAGCAAGATGATGGGGTGGATCTGGAGGGCTTCAGTGTCCTTTATTATGTTGGTTTCTTGTCTGTTTTTTTGGGGTTTTTTTGGAACCAGTAGCCCAGACACACACTGTGGGAAGCTACACTGTTGTCTTCACTCAGTTAACAATTGCTCAATTTTTGATAGGTCTGCACAGGCTGAATTAATCATTTTTGGGGCAATGTTGCCCATGAAACCAGTGTGTACAACACTTAGCCATGGAATAACCAGAAGCCTTGTCCATGTGTGGTACAGTCCTTCCCAATGGGCACACAATTTTTGGAATCCCAGTAACCCACACTGTAGGATGCTGCACTGTTGTCTTCACTCATTTCTTCTTATTAATGTTTGCTCATTTTTTGCCAGACCTGTGCGGGCTTAATTAATAATTTTTGGCACAACATTGCCCATGAAACCAGTTTGTACAACAATTATGCCATGGCATAAGCGAAAGCATTGTCCATGTGTGGTACTGACTCAATGGACACACAATTTTTGAACCCCAGTAGCCAACACTGCGGGATGCTGCACTGTTCACCTCAATAATTTCTTCTTCAGATGAATGTTTGCGCAATTCGTGTCAGACCTACACAGGCCAAATTAATCATTTTGGGGGCAACATTGCTCATGAAGCCAGTGTGTACAACACTTAACCAGTGCATAACCGGAACCCGGTTTTTGGAACCAGTAGCCCTCAGTGTTGCCAACAGCAGCATCCTTTTGTTTTTCTTATGGGGGTGTGCTTTGTCAGCACAGTGCATTACGTTACTCATTTTCTCATTTCATAATGCTTTTCAGTGATCAAACCAGTGTAATCAAGTTTGCCATTAAAAGAACTTTTATGAACTTTTCATGGTTTGATGGGCAAAGTCCATGAGGTCAAACTTTGGGAGGTTTGCAAATCCCTAATTCCTGACTTCAATTACAATCATAGCTGAAACTTTTACTCTCGCTAAAAAAGTCAGCTTGGACCTAAAAAAAGAAACTCCCTCAAAATCTGAATAGAAAATTAATTAAATGTTCCTTTTTTATAATCCCTTTCTTATACAGGTACAACAATAAAAAGAATGAAGTACTGTTCATAGCTTTACTTTATTGAGTTACTTTTCTGATCATCAAAATCCCCCTTCGTATCCTTACCTGCCTACCTAGGAAATCTTTGCTCCTAACCACCCTCAGATAAATCTGAGTCACTGGCTTTTTTGTGGTCCTTCAGTTCTGAGAGTTTGTGTGGGTAGGGGTGAACATTCTATTAGTAGACTTCTGCAAAAGTTTGAATTCCCACGTTTCATAGTAAACAAACATTCCATGTACTGAATGTTTGGTAAGACAGATGATAGGTAGGTGGGGATCAACTACTTTTTACAAGTTACTTGAAAAAATAGGAATGAACTGTTCTTAATTTAAAAAAGTTGGATTTTTTTCAAAACATATCTTAGGTGGGTAGTCATGTGAAAACTGCACTTTCAGATGCTGAAGACACTCACCATAAATGCTTCATGCCTCACAATGTACTTGGGTATACATTTATCACACAACTATTCACACCTACTTGTGTCTCGTTGCATACTTATAAATGCCAATCATCAGGGGTACTGAAAAATTGCACCAGCAATTTTTTTGTAGAATCCACAATTTTCACCATTCTCTGCAAAAAAATTGAAATGTTCTGCAATTTCTTGCAATTTTTGAGTTTTTACTTTGAACAGTGTAAAAAGTATTATACTTTATAGTAAAAAACTCTCAAATATATTGAAAATTTGGTGCAGACTTTGGTTTGGCCAAAACAGTACAGTGCAAGGTGGGGAAGGGTTTTATGTGACACTGCTTTTTGTTGCCACAGAGACTGAAACAGCAGGTGGGAGTAAAGGTGCAAATTATCCCATTCAACTAAATGGGGTGCTAACTAGGAAGCCTTTTTGTGAGTGGCAGGGCAGGTGTTTCCTTGTGAACATACTTTCATTCAGACTAGTTTTGATTCAAACAGCAGAGAATTTTGGCTGGACCTGCTGATTATAAACTTGAATAAGGTACAGTAGTTGGTAACAGCTTAGCAGTCTACAACCTAGATGTTCATGTGCAAAAACTACAATAAAAGCCTGACTAAAGTCTGAAAGCAAGCTTATAAAACACATAAAATGTATCTGACCATTTATCTTTGACTAAATAAAATCACTGCAGCCAGAATAAAACAAAGATACATTACAGAGTATCCTGACTACTGTATGATGCAGTAAAAATATACAGTATTGGTACATTTTTTGTATATTCTTTGGTAACCAGGTAAGGCCCACTAGGCACAAGTGCCTGTTTTCAGGGATGACCCAGGACCACTGGGGAGAGTATGCGACTTGCTTAGAGTCACACAGTATGCGCATGAATTGATGGTCCTCAAACCCAGGTCTGCTGGATGTACTCAGTGCATTCACAGTTTGTTACTCTAACCTCTAGGCTATACTGCCAGCCCCCAAAAAACCCGGATTTAATGTTTTAATATGTGAGTTCAAAGATAGTGTACAGTACCTACAGTGCAAATTATGAACATTAAACACTTCAGCAACATTTTACTAAAACTTGATTATTCACTACTCTATTTATTTTTGTGCACCAATGTGGGTGAATAGTTAACAGAATATTGTAAATAGTTCTTGATCAGGCTTCATTATTCTTCATCCAGAAACAGGCAACATTTGTTGATTCTGGATTTATTTAATATTGATTTGCTGTGGCTCACTAAATCGACTGTTTTTAGCGTTGTGTGAGGCAGATGTTTTTACATTTTCGAAGATAGGCAGCACATCTATCAGTTTAATATTCATTAGGCAACACATCTATCAGTTTAGTATTCATTTTAGGAACATAAGCTTTTCTTCATGTTTAAAACATATTCAAGTGGCAGTGTATTCATTTAGCAGTTTATGCTAATATATGCTGCAGAAAACAATAAGCTCTTTATTGTGATGCACTCAGGGTATGTAGTAGAACTCCTGTAATTTCCTGCAATTTTTGCAGAAAATCTCCACAGTTTTCCAGCGGCCCACCAATCACCATTTCAGTGGACCCAATTAAGAAGACTAACAAATCAAGTTTATAAAAAAAGGTTAATTTTATTACACTGATTAGCTCATTCATTATGTTTTAGCTCAATCATTTTTTGGGAGTCTTTTTTATATCTATTTTTTTAAATTATCCCAGGTTTAATTTTTATCAAAGGACCTTTACAGTGCATTTCTAAACTTATGTTAAAGGGGTCATAACTGATTTACTCATAGTGATATCACAGTTGTATCATAATGGAAGAGACCTGTGTATCTACACAAGTATATTACTATGAAGGTTTGCTAATCATATAACTTTCTTTGCTTGGTTTTTATTATCAGAAGAAAGTAGTGAGCCCTGTTTAAGGACATATGCAATTTGCACAGTCATGGAAGTTGTGATTTCTGTGAAAAATTACACCGACACTGAAAAACTGTAAGTTCCATAAAAAGAAAGTACAACTTGCATTTTAATTCTGTAAAGCAGCACATTCACTGGCTAGAACAACATTCTGTATATTATACCTGGTATCATGGTACTTAAAGAGACTGCAACCTGCAGTCCAAATGTACTGTATAAAAGAAATACTGAGTTTAGTTCAGAGACCACAAGGTATACAACCTGACCCTTAGTTTTAGAAGCCAGTGTCACAGCTGGGAGCATGTAAGAATGTGTTTTACCATACCAAGGTCTTGGCCACTTTTGAACAATTTTAAGTTTGAAATGAGCCATGAAAAGAGAAGGATATTTAGAAGGCTAACTACTAAAGAAGTTGCTAATATTTCTGTTTTCCCCATCAGTTGCCTAGCGATGTCAGTTGTCTCATTTACCACATCATCAGGATTGTTGATGTCTGAATACTACAATGTTTGGGGATGGAACAAAAAAAGAAAAGTTTTCCTAAAGAGAAGTCTTAGGGCAGCATATTAAAAACAAGCATTTGCCAATGTCGAATGTTGTCTCGCTGGCATTGCCATTGGTAGTGCAGGAGTTAGAGATGCATAATAGGAATGGCAGTGAAGTATTGAACTGATGCCAACCCCACCTGCGCCCTGCAGAGACTAAAAGGCATTGGGGTGTGTCTTTGGGTAATCCGCTATAACGCTTATGCTATTTTACCTCACCCTACCCTGTAGACACTGACAAGTGTTGTGGTGTGCTTCGGGGTCTTTGGGCCTTATACTTACCCCGTTCCATAAGGAAATACATTGAGATGAGTGCAGTATAGGAGAATGGGGTAAACTTTAGAGCTGAACACTCCAAGGCACACCTCGATGCCTGTCACTGGCTGCAGGGTTGGGGTGGAATGGCATGAGCATTACAGCCAATGATCCCAAGTCACACCCCTGACACCTGTCAGTCTCTACAAGGTGGGTTGTTACAGTTGGAAACCCTTATGCCATAAGCGTTTGTTGGTATTTTCACTCCAGATTTTCAACATGGGGTTTTTGTGACCCCACCTCATAAACAGCAGCACTATCAGTTTGTTAGCTGAAAGGTGGTTTTGCACAGCAACTATGCCATTTGGTGCCACAGGCATGAAAACACATTTTGGGCAGGATGTGAAAAATGACAACTGTATTGTTCATGAGGAGGTGTAAAAAACTGGCAATGTTGAAAATCTGGAGTGAAAATATGAAAAATTGAAGTCATGAGCATGCAAAGAAGCTGCACAACACAAGTCCATAACCCAATTATTTTGGGGATTTTTTTAACCACATTTTCAACATAGGCCTTTTGGGACCTCCCCTCATGAACAATAGCACTGTGATTTTGTTAATCTGTCCCAAAAGTTGATTTCACACAGCGACCATGCCATTGTGTGCCACAGGTGCAAAAACACATTTTGGGCAGGATGTGAAAAATGACAGCTATACTGTTCATAAGGAGGTGTGAAAAATGCCAGTGTTGA
This sequence comes from Neoceratodus forsteri, assembly GCA_016271365.2. Taxonomy (NCBI): domain Eukaryota; kingdom Metazoa; phylum Chordata; order Ceratodontiformes; family Ceratodontidae; genus Neoceratodus; species Neoceratodus forsteri. The sequence continues at coordinate 170,663,665 of CM057456.1, read as the reverse complement.
AAATCTGGCATGAAAATATTGCAAATTTGCGAAGTTACAAGGGTGCGTGGGAACTGCACAATTTGTGCTTGTAACACAGTCATTTTTATGGACTTTCATCACCAAATTTTCAAAATAGACATTTTAGGACCTCTGCTCATGAACAGTGTCACTGTCATTTTTTTAATCTGTCCCTAAAACTGATTTCCCACAGCGACCGTACTATTCTGTGTCAGAAGTGCAAAAACACATTTTGGCCAGGATATGTAAAATGACAGCTGGACTGTTCATAAGGAGGTGTAGAAAAATAGCATTATTAAATATCTGGAGTGAAAATATTACAAATTCATAAAGTTACAAGCGTGCATGCAAACTGCACAATGCACGCTTGTAAAACAGTCATTTTTGGGATTTTTTCTCCAAATTTTCAACACAGGCTTTTTGAGAATCCACCTCATGAACAGTGGCACTGTCATTTCGTTAATCAGTCCCAAAAGGTGATTCTGCACAATGACTCTGAAATCACCTTTCAGGACCAAATAATGACATGACAGTGACTGAATTCATGAGGAGAGGTCCCAATAACCCCATGTTAAAACATTGGTGCCAAAATTCCTAAAAATGCCTGAGATATGCACCAAAGTTGAAAAAAATCCTATTTATGCCATTATATAGCTTAATGGCAAACAAATTTAGTTTAGTTGCTGTATTGGTCCTTGGAAGAACAGATCAAGAAGCAAATGGTTTGATACCTTTTATTGTACCAACTTAGATCTTACAAAAAGAACAAAGTGCCTAAGCTTTTGGACCAACCAAGTTCTTCATTGGAAGCTTAAGACCATTACAAAAGAAACAAAGTCCCTAAGTTTTCAGACCAACCAAGTCCTTCCTCGGAAGCTTATAACCATAAATCATAAATAATTAATTTAATTAGTTAATTGGTCATAAGCTTCCAAGGAAGGACTTGGTTGGTCTGAAAGCTTAGGCAGTTTGTTCTTTTTGTAACATCTAAGTTAGTCCAATAAAAGATATCAAACCATTTGCTTCTGGATTTGTTCAAGTTTAATGAGAAAGCAAAGGCCCAAAGTCAGTTCTCTGGATAAGTGGTTTTCCTTTCAATACATGTACTGTGGCTTTGTAATTCGAGGGATGGGAGGATGAAAATGTCAATACAAAAAGGTCAAAGTTCCAGCTGCTCAAGTGGTTGTTTGAAAATTCTTTCTTTTTATTTTCATATATATATTTTTTTCAAATAGTCATAAGATCCTCATTCCCAACATGTCACCTGTACATCAAGCTTCTTCAGGGGAGGATCTAAATTATAAAGAGTCAAAAAAGGTTTTTAAAACATACATTTTTTAAAAAGAATAACATATTTTTATTCTTATTAATATAATTACACATAATGCATTTAATGGTGCTGAGCTTTATGATAAGTTCAGCATCTCGCCGACGTATGGTCTAAGTACTTTCCTATAACACAAGCAATCAGTTATCATGTACTGTTTTCTTATAGAAGTTCAATATATCTAACAGTTCTAAACATTGCCAGAAGGGGGCGGACTGTAGGGAGTTCCCACTGGAACTAGATATACCACCGATATTCAATCAATTACACCAAGTGACTACATTATGTACTTAAATATTTTTCATTCACAGTGTTAAACTTGATATTCTCTAGTTACTTTATTCTTAACCCTTAGGCTGCCTGGAGATTCAGAACAGATAGGTTTTTAGGACGTGTATACATGCCGGTGGTACAACAAGAGTTAACATAGTTATGTTCTCTTATACTGTACATCATCCTGTTTCAGTGTGTAATTCTCTTACCTTGGTTTATCTAGTAAGTATTCCTTTGGAGTTCATAACCTGTTCATACTGCAGGACCCATGTTTCTTTCTAACAGTTTCATAGAAAAGGGTTATGGGTTACTTAATAGGTGAGGAATATTCCCATGTATAACATATTTTATTCTGTTAATGAGAACACTAATCTTAACTTTGTTCAGTTAGAAACACTGGGCACAAGTACCTGTTTGCTATTTCAAAGCTTGTGTGTCCCCTAAATAAATTTTAAATCAGGAAGTTACATGTTCTAAGTTATGCAAACAAACTTACTTTCTTGCCATTTGTTTCACAAAACTAACCTTGTTTATCATGTTTTATCACTTTTCTGGTGCCTTTTCATTACACTAGCTTCTCAAGCTCTGCAACAACATGTTAATATCACATTAGTTCCTGTTTTTTATCTGGTATTATAAGTTTTGCACCGTCGCATTCTCAAACCATATTTTCATTTGAAATGTGCATCACTCTATACTTATTATAAGATTAGTGCTTTACTTATTGTTGCTGCGTCACAATGCACTTGTAACATTTTTACATAACACTTTCTATCTTTTGGGAAGAGCAGAATGCCATTTAGTTACAATGTCATGATACAACTCTAATAATGTGGTCAGTACTGTTGCACCGTAATTCAAGGTGTGTTTGTCTGTCTGCTGCCCTCTGGTCTACGCAAAGCTGAAAATGGTTGATATTTATGTGTTTGTGGATAAAGGGTTGGTGGCCGGCAAACAGTACCAGGATCAAGGAAGTGATCCGAAGAGCACTGCATGCTGAAGGATTGCTAGGCAACAACAGAGGCATGTCAAGACATTCGCTTTCTGCCCCTAAAGCCCACATAGTTGTATTTGAAACATGTGTGGAGTGTGTAGACTCCATGTAAGTGTGGCTGGTTGCAAGTACAATGGTATTGTTTTTTTATTCCAGTATTTATTTTTCTTTTAAGTTTATAACTTTTCCAAAGGATCAAGATATCCCTAAGTTTTGTTACTAGGGGCCAGATATTCAAAACTTTGCCCCGGGGCTAAATTAGCACTGCCTGGTGGGCAAACTTAGCCCGGAGCACAAAGCAAGCTATATTCAAAAGAAATAGCCCAGGGCAAACAGCTTCTGAATATAGCATGGGAATGAGGCTGGGCAAACTGGGCTGGGAGTGCAGGGCAAACTTAGCCCTGGAATAAGACAGCTCTGAATATGGCAACCAGGAAGTGCAAACCACAACAGCAACACAGTGCACAGCGATGTGAAGGTAGGTAGAGGTGAACTATGTGGCCAATGTGTGTGCCAGCAAATGCATGGACCCAGTACAGCTGCAGGCAGCAGCGTATGTGAAAGTACAGTGTGCAAAACTGTAAAATATTCCCTGAACGGTTTGCGCAGCGCTAACACGTTTGTGCAGGTTTAGCACAGGGCTAAACCGTTAGCCCGGTGCAAACACTTTTGCCCAGTGCTAAACTTTGCCATAGTCAAAAGTGACATGCAAATGAGCCTACTTAGGTAATCTCTGGGCAAACATCCAGATTAGCATCTCATTATGCCCTGATTTGCATGTAGTTTGCACCGGGCTAACGGTTTAGCCCTGCGCTAAACCTGCGTAAACGTCTTAGCACTGCGAAAACAGTTTGGGAAATATTATACAGTTTTGAACACTGTACTTTCACATGCACTGCTGCCTGCAGCTGTACTGGGACAACATAGCATAGACACAGATGGTGGTGGTGCTGCATGAAACTGTCACACTGTAGGTCACGCTACAGTGCACAGCAGACACTACAGTAGCAAGGGGGCCAGTAGTATGTGGACACAGCAATGCCTATGGTGTGTAGGGCAGTGATGATTATTGCATTATACACAGTGAGAGGCCCAACCTGCAGGTGTTTACTGACAGTGGACATTACTGCTACGCTGTTGTGTGACCCACAGATGCTGCACCTTTGGCATGGGATGCTCAGAGTGACATATACATGTCCGGTTTTGTGTGTTGTGGCAGTTGTACAGCTGTGTGGTATGTGCCCGGGGGGGCATATATTATCAGAAAGGTACACTGGTGTTGGGGTTTTCCCAATACTGGCCCATGTGCACTGCATGATGTGTCCCAGCCTTGGCAGCCACACCTGGTCTGTGGCACAGCCTGGCCCTGCCTCTCCCTCAGCATCCCCATGCCCACAGTGCTGCCGTGTGCTGGCATCTGTTGGTGTCCACAGAAGAGTGGGTCCGCAGGTGTGTGCTGTATGGCCACACTGCCATGCTGTCCACTGGCGTCAGGGTCACCACTTACTGCCTGGCATGGCTGGGAGTGGTGGTAGATGATGGCATCATTGTGATGCCATCAGTTAGCAGCATGTTTCCTCTATGTTTGGCCTTGTCTATGTGTCATATTTATTTGTTAGGGTCACGCAAAACCACGCAAAAGCCACGAAAACACCATGCAAAGCTGATTACCCAGGGTTAAGACAAGCTTTTCCTGGGCGGTAATGTGCACTGTGCTAAGTGTCGCGCTAAGTCACACAAAACCACTTAGCGTGGCGCTAGTCGCTGAATACAGCATTGTACCTGTATTCATGTCAGTTTGCCCCTTGCATACATTATGATTTTGCCCAGTGCTAATGCAGTTTGCCTGCACCATTTGGCCTTTTGAATATAGCAGACCCGTGCTAATCCTGAGCTAAACCTGTGCAAACGTTTTTTGTCCAGTGCTAAGTTTTGAATATCTGGCCCTAGATGTTTTAATTGCCAAGTGAAATTTATGAGTATAGTTACTGATTCCACATATATTCGTGTGGCTGCTAGGTCTCAAGTAGTGTTAATGTTTTCAATATGGTATCTCCATTCTTAAAATGTACACGTTGGCCTTGCAACTCAGTTCCACACTAGATTACTTGGAGGTATCAATAAGCAGGCTCATCATTCCACACCTCTCCATTTCCTACACAGTATTATTACACGAGGTCCCTGCACCATTATTAGTACCCCCAGAGGTACACCATAGAGAGCTAGTACTTAGGCATATGTTATACTAATATATAGGGCTAAGAGCATCTGCCGTATAAGAGTAGATGTCAGGATATGTATGCATATTATTGTTATACACTTTACTTTCTAATACACATATGTATTTCTTGCTTACAAGATGTTAGGACATCTGTGTCCTTGTAATGATTATGATCTATGAGTCAGCATTGCCATCTTCTGATGATTTGTATTATTACACTGCTATATGGAAACTGTACTCCTTTGTCTTTACAAAGTGATGACTACTACAAAATTGTATAATGTTATCTTGGACTGAGGAGCCACCTGTAGTTTAACCAATAGGGCTCATCTCTATAACTAGAAATGTTTCTATCTTACAGTAACCATTGTATTTATCATAGGTATATAATGTGAGACATTACGTCTTTTACCTCAGAGACTCCAAGAGACACAGAGAATCCTCAAGGTATAGGGAATGCTTAGCACTGGCTCCCAGTTCGTATTGGTAAGAACTGCTTAGGGCAACTGTGATTATCCTTTTGGTAGTAATAAACAAGCTTTATTACTCTTATGCAACATGTCTATGATTCCTTGCATGTCCATTATTGCCAAGAACCTGAGAGTGAGGTTTAGACCTCAACACAGTATACTTCACTATGAGTTAACAATTCTATCAGATTTGATAGTGTCAATGTGGGTACTGGGTCATAATGTTGCAAGACATCATGCCACAGCAATATACTGTGCTGCCAATACAGCACAATATATTGCCAGTGGCATGAGTCTTTGTTTTGCGTGGAGCTCTGCCCCCGCAACCCCTATTAAGGGGACTGCACACCCAATCTCCCCAACTAAAATAACTAACTCTGGGGGAAGGGCTTGACACTTAAATTCACACAAAATGTGAAAAATTAAAAATCCCATGTGTTTGGGACTGGGAATCGAAATCCAATCCACAGATGCACTGCCTCCCTTGCTGCCTGTGGCTCATCCCATTGAACCCGGCAGCTGCTTACTAGTCCCTCATTCAAGCAGTATTCTTATCCTGTACCTGGGAAGAGTGAGAAGGTGCACTACCGCTCATAAATCCTTTCACGGTTTTGCACCCTTTTGCTCTTCAGTAAAGCGCAGTTTCTGTTATGCAGTTATGTTGTGCGCTGTAAAGCGTATGACTTATTAACATGGTAGGTGTCAATGTGTAATGTTTGGTATAAGGTTTCTATATTAGATATTTATGTGGCAATAGATATTCATGAAAATGGAAGTCACCAGTCCTGCTCAGGGTCACCGACTACTGGTAGCTAGTTTCAGGCAAATACAGGCAAGGACTTAGTTATACTCCAGTGTTTGTATTGGTATAGTCAGGCATGACCGTTTACTGGCTGTGCAGGCATAGGGGAAATGGATGAGATGGGGGGGTTGGTGGGGATTGTAATGTATTTAACCAGCACCCTCAACAAACGGTCCTCAGGTATTCTCCATAATGTACATGAGCTGAGGTACTAAGGTGTCATTTACCAATAAGTCCCCCAGTTCTCATCATCGTTCAGTCCAAATCTGTCACTGGTTGTGTGTAATGTAATACATATCCCTATATTCCAGATGTTTACTCTAGTTGCCCCCTCTGTCTGGGGACTCTACATATTCTATTCCCCAGAATTTAAGAGAAGCTGCATTATACCCTGCTTCCACAAATGGATTGCTACTGGGGATGTCTCGTTTTTCAGGTGTATGTTGCTCTTGTGCTCTGATATTCTATATTTCAGGGGTCTAGTAGTTTGTCCTACATACATTTTAGAACATTGGCAGGTTAAAATGTAAACGACTTGGTCTGTATCACAATTTATATGTGTTTTAATGCTATATGTTTGGTTTCCATTGGGATGTTTAACTTCACTCTTTTTAGAAGTGTTGTTGCAATGGCAGCAACAGCCGCAAGGTTGCATCCTTGGTTTTAGGGGTCCTAGCAGTAGCTGGCCTTTTGTTATTGTTAAAGGTTTTTGTCCTGAATGTACTAACCTATCTCTGAGAGTTTTGACTCATTTTGATGCCACTATAGGTTTTGTCTGTCATTCTGGGGCACGTGAAGGCCTCAAGTTGTCCCAGTGTTTAAAAAATATATTCATTATTGGTTCTGTAAAGGTTGAGTAAGTTAGAGGTAATACTACAATACAAGTCACATTAAACTGTTCCATCACTCACTGGTGTAGCACTTTTTTTGTGATGCTACTGCAGTGGCAACTCAAACTGTTGAAGCTTTTAACTTTTTTTCAACCATCTTTCACTGCCTATTCAACTCACTTGTACCTGTTTAGTAAAATGGCAGTAGCTGTTTTGCTGTGTGTATGCAATGCATTTTCATGGCATTGTTTATAAATATCACAGCATTCCTTAAGAGCATTGTTTATAAATATCACAACATTCCTTAAGAGTTGTTTAGTCTGCCTTCTGAAATGGAACTCATAAGCACTCAGCTGAAAATAAAGCTTATAGTACATGACAGCTAGCTGCAAACCAATACTGACCTTTTACTAATTCATTGAATTAAACACTGCACAGATTAGGAAACACATTGAACAATGCTACACCAGTGAGTTGAGGGAACAGTTTAATGTGGCTTGTACTGTATTCTGTTACATTCAGCCAGATCCTCAGAGCTTCCACTTCTGCATTCTGAAGTTTTTTTTTTTGTTTGTTTTCTGAAGTGCTTTAGTGATTTTTCTTTTCCATAACTTCTAGTGTAGAATCTGGTTGACATGTCCTGGTAACCATCTTCTTGCTTGTTAGTGTTACTGCTATTGTGTTTAACCCTCACCATTTGTGAATAGGGGATATTCTGGACCAGATGTGAGGGGTGGTAGTTTTGTTTGTGTAATAGTGTGTATCTGTCTATGGGTTTTCTGTAGAGTATGTGTTCAATTGTATTGTCATGTTTGTAAAGGAATAGGTCTAAATAAGGTACCTCTTCACGACTGGTAGTCATACTAAACTTCAGGTGTTCCCCAATGGCGTTTAAGTGCTCATGGAATGTCTCAAGCTCTTCCATGGTCAAATCTCAGATGATCAGCACATCATCAATGTATCTCTTGTAACATGTTATGTGTTTATAGAAGGGGGTGAACATCAGATTAGTGATGAAGAAAGTTTCAAAGTGTTCCATGTATAAATTGGCATAGGTGGGAGCCATGGTATTGTCCATTGTAATCTCTTGTGTCTGCCTGTAGTAAGTTCCACTAAATTTGAAATAGTTTTCATAGAGTACTAGGCATTCTAGTAGAGGCAAGTTCTAGCGATGTGCAGTTTGGTGGTGTATGCTCATCCCTAACTTTATTAATATATATTTCTAGTGTACTCAGGCCCGTTTCATGTGGTATGCTGGTATAAAGCTCATTTACAACCATGGTGCAAAGGATAACATTCTGAGAGTCAGTAGTAGTACTGAGACTCTATTAAGTTTAATCGCATAATTAGTGTCATGTAAGTAACTGTGCATTAGGGGTACTGCTTGCTTGGCATTGTTATTTACCAAGTTGGATACTGCCTCAAGGATAGATTCATTGCCTGAAACTATAGTTCGTGTTGGTGGGTTTGTAGGATTTTTGTATATTTTGGGTAGTCCATATTAAAAATGGTATCTTAGGAGATGTGTTTATCAGTAATGTGGCCTGACATTCTTCAGGGTGGCCCAGATCACATTCTGTTTGCAGGATCTCATTCAGGCTTAATTTTATTCTTGCTGTGGGGCCCACATCTAGTCTCTCATAGTTGATACATACTTCAAGAAGTGCATTGCACATCTTGATGTATTCTTCCACATCCATGATTATAATCCCTCCTCCTTTGTCTTAAGGTTTGAGCAAGATAGAGGTATTGTGTTCAAGTGAAGACAACGCATCTGATTCCTGCCTGGTTAAGTTATATTTGGGTTTCAGATTCTTATCATTCCTGAGTATCTTGTCTACATCTAGCATAACCTGATTGATGTAAGCTTCAACATTATGATTATGTCCTTTTGGGGGATTGTAAGATGATTTCTGTTTGATGCTGAGTTTGAGGCTTTTAACATGTGGATCTTGTAGTGGTGTCATATAGAACTCTTCTTTTAGTCTGATTTATCTAAAACATTTTTGGAGATTGATCATGATCTGAAATCTATTGGGTTGGGTGACTGGAGAGAACAAGAGGCCTCTGCTGAGCACTTCTTGATTTAAAATGAATTTAGGGGACACACAAACTTTGAAATAGCAACCAGGTACTTGCACCCAGTGTTTCTAATTGAACAAAGTTAAGATTATGTTCTCATTAACAGAACACTATATCTTATAAATGGGAATATTTTTCACCTATAAAGTAACCTATAACGCTTTTTTATGAAACTATTAGAAAGAAACATGGGTCCTGTGGTATTAACAAGTTGTGAACTCCAAAAGGAAAACTTACTAGATAAAGCAAGGTACAAGAATTACACACTGAAACAGGATGATATTTGAGAGAATATAACCATGTTAAGAATAAAGTAACTAGATAATATCAAGTTTAATACTGTGAATGAAAAATATTTAAGTACATAATGTATGCACTTGGTGTAACTGACAGAATATTGGTGGTACAGGTGAAACATTGGGAATAAGAATCTTATAGCTATTTGAAAAAATAAATGAAAATAAAAACAAAGAATTTTTGAAAAACTACTTGAGTGGCTGGAACTTTTAACTTTTTGTAAAGCACAGGCCTAGGCATGAGAGGCATAGCTTAGTGGTTAAGAGCATAGGGATGGTATTCTGGGGGCCTGGGTTCAAATCCCAATCTGTCACATTATTTATTTCTCACTTCAATTTGTGATTCAAGTATAATGGGAATTGTTTTAAGTTACTAGGCAGGATTTTCAAAAGCCCTTCAATTGCCTTGTGCCATGATTCTGATGCAAGTTGACTTGCATCGAGAATTGATGCAAATTGCACTCAGAAAATGACAAATGCATAATTTCTTTTGCCATAAACCACAGAAAATAATGCTAATCTATCTGAACCTTTGAACATAGCATTCAGATGCTCAGATGCATTTTTTTTGTGGTTAATGCTCTTTTTCCTCCATAGTTGTGGAGTCCAAGCCACCCTCTGGACATTGGCCACTGCAGCCTTGCTTCTGCATTTTCCCTCTGGGACATTCCTGCATGCAGTTGCAGTATAGCCCAGGTATTCTATGGGGAGCAGGCATACAGGGTTGCCTGGGTCAGCAGTGGCTCACACTTTTATAATTTTCTAGCATTTCCTTCCCCCTGGAGTGGCAGCTTACAATGCTGCCTAGATGTCTCACACACACTTCTGTGCATGGTATGTCAGTAGTTGCCACTCCCTCCCTCAAGCTGTCAGTCCCAGCCAGCCTAACCCTCATCCAATGCTAGGAGCCAGGCAAGTACCGGGTACTGAAACCGTCCCTCCCTGGGAGAGGAGAGTAGTTCTACAGATGGTCAATCCTCTGCCTTTCTGACTGACCTCTGGTGAACTGCGTCTGCATCTGAACCTAGCTCACAGGTGTGATGTGAGAAGCGGCATCCAGTCCCTCATCCCTTGGCACCACCAGGCAAATGTTAGATGCATTTGGCAGACATAGGTGGTCCCAAAATAGAATATTGTTCCTGTGTTATGCCTTCTGAAACCTTTGCCCATCATGTTTTAGTTTAATGCACACTATATTCTATTTTTCCCTTTGTTTAACCCACATCCCTCCCTTCATCCCTATGTATCCTCCTTGTAACTCCTCTTCACCCCTTCTGATATATCTCTTTCCTCCAACATTCCCTCTGCAATAACAGCCCACATCACAGTTAACCTCTGGCACAGCTCGCTACCTCATTGTCTTTTTTTATCATGAAAAATGTTATTATTTTCAAAGTTTTACAAAGAGACAGGTCTATCATAACCATTAAATCACATAGAGGAGAGAAAAGCTTACAGTGTCATACACTATAATACAACTGATGCCTTATCAGCATTACTGATACAGTTACAAGGATATTGGACAAAATGTATTTGAAGCATAGTCCATAGGCAATTAACACCTTGAAAGAAAGCAAAAACTAGGCTTCACCAGCTAATAATTATGTCAGTCCTAGCCAGGCCTAATGACTCACCTTGAGCCAATCTTATGGTGCGTTCCATAGAGCTTCACTGCCCATCATTGGTTATTCTGGGTGTTTCTGCAGCTAAGAGAAAAGAGGGGTCAAGAACTGAGATGGGAGCCAGTGGGAGTAATGGATGGAGAGGGGGACACCTCTGCACTGGGATACAAGAGAAATCATAGATACTAGATTGGAGGGTTAGCTGGTGGAGGGGAAGGAACCAGGCACAGATGGGAATGTAAATATGCATCAAACTTAGCATAGAATATGGGAAGCTGGCCACATCCTGCATGAGTCAGCCGCTCAAAAATGGCTAGCCTGGCTAAGGCTGCCTGCAAAGCCGCCACCAAGGGAGGTTGGGATAGTCTTCACTTCATCAGGATAGATATTTTTGCTTCGAACAGTGCACCAAGGACCCAGGATTTAAGAGGACCAGATAATGGGTCCAGGATCTACGTATCCCACAGCAGGAGAAGAGAGGGAGAGTGTGGGATCTGCCATCCCACCACCCTAGAGCAATCCTGTAATACAGCCATCTAAAGAAAGAAGTCAACTGCGGACATTGCCACATAACATGCAAAAGATGGGCTGAGTCTTCCTGACACCCCCAGCATTTAGAGTGGTCGAGCACCCCTAAAGTCTGTAGTGCACCCGGAGTCCTGTACTATCGTAGCAGGATCTTCATCTGGATAAATTGGCTTCTGGCCTCCTTGTAGGCTGTGTGCACCATCCTGCACCAGTCCTGCCACTCTTGAGGGGAGATAGAGGTCTGGAGCTCCTTCTCCCATTGCTGCCTAGCGGTCTGGGTATAGTCAGGGTGTGAATTCCGTAGGATCCTGTATATCCTCCTAGCAACCCCCTTGTGCACATCAGGCTTGTGCAGTTTTTCCATCCATTTCCACCTCCCATCCTGGTGTTGCTCACTCAATAGGGGCCGGACTACACTCCTGAGCTGAAGATATCTCCAAAAATCTCTGGAGGGCAAGTAGTATTTCTCCTGAAGTTGCTCGAAGGACAGCATAATGGCCTACTAGGGAGAATAAGGTGTCCAACCACCTTAGCAGCCCTGGATGCCCAGGTAGGCCAGAATAGAGGTTTATTCTCTGCTTGGACCCTTTGGTTATTCCATAGTGGAATAAACTGCACAGGTGGGTGTCTGTCAACCTAGGAAGTGTGAGAAATAGCCATTACCTTCAGCCAAGCTTTTCATGATTCTACCATGACAGGGGTCATGTTTGCAGAGCAAGCTTTCATGTAAGTAAGGAGCAAGGAGAGAGCATCCCCCTGCAGCAAGGATGCCTCCAGTCCTACCCTTAGGGGAAGGCCAGCAGGTCCATGCGAGAACCATTTGATGGCCTGTGCCATCCTGTATGCCAGCTGGTAACCCTTAAACCATGGGAGACCAAGCCCCCCCTTGGACCAGTGTGCCCTAAGCTTTTGCCTACCCCACCTGGTCACGTTACCTTCCCATAATAGGAAGGAGACTAGCCTATCTAGAGACTGAAAGAGCTTGGGCGTGAGAGATCTCAGGAGGTTAGCCAGAAGGTAGGTGACCTGGGGGAGGAAGAACATTCAAACTGCCTTGACTTTACCCTTCAGTGAGACCTTCATCCTAAACCAGCGCTGTATTTCAGCCTTTAGGGAGGATAACAGGGGTGAGAAATTAAGGTGCTCTGTGTCCCTTCAACCTGCCTGGGATGAAGATTCCAAAATATTGAAGGCCTTGGGGGGGGGTCACAGGAAACCTCAGTCACCTGAGAGGCATTTCTTTGTACAGGCCAGGTTCAGAGGGGAGAGGCGAAGTCTTGCAGGAGAGAGATAACTGCTGGGAGAGAGTGTGCCCGGTTAGAGAGAGTAAGCAACATATCATCAGCATACGTCAACCAGGTACGGGCGGCCACCTGCCATAATGCCAGAGACCTGTGGGGATGTAGTCAAGCACCTTATCAGGGGGTCTAATGCTAGGAGGAAGAGCAGGGGGGAGTGATGGCACCCCTGTTGGATACCCCATTGCAGAGGAAAGGAGAGGAGATAACGCTATTAGTCAGAATTCTAGCCAAAGGCTCCCTGTAGAGAGTCAAGATCCACCCCTGAAAATAGATGCCAAAGCCATACATCTGGAGGACCCCATGTAGGTAGTTCCAGTCTACCGAGTCAAATGCCTTGGAGAAATCAACCACCAAGGCTGCCATAGGAGTGAAAGATTGTAGGGCCAGCCACTTGAGATTAAATACAAGACGCAAGATATCGGCTCCAGATTTCCCTTTGGAGAAGCCCACTTGCGACTGGTTGATCAGGTGAGGTGGAATATTGATTAGTCTGTTCGCCGGGACCTTGGCCACTATCTTGGTGTCCACAGACAGGAGGGAAAGGGGCCTATAGGTGGCATAATCAAGAGGGTCATTGGACTTCTTATGCAGTAAGGTAACAACAGCTTCTCTCATGGTAGGGGGAAGAGAACCAGAGCTGTGAGCCGCCTGTAAAGCCTGCAGAAGCAGCACAGTTATCTCCTCTTTGAGGAGTTGATACACCTCTGCTGTCATCCCTTCCAGACCTGGGGTGTTGCCCTTCAATAGTTGAGAAAGTGCAAGCTGTAGTTCCTCTGGAGTTATAGGGGATTCCAGACCCTGTTGGTCAGTGGCTGTGAGCTTTGGGAGGAGGTCTGGGTCACAGAATTTAGCAAGGAGTTGGATAGCTTCCTTAGTATCCAGAGAATGTCTAGTCTGATAGAGAGATTCATAGAAGAGGCACATCACTCTATTAACTCCTTTAGGGTCTGAAATAATATTCCCAGCAAGGTACGGAGCGCATGGATTCATGAGGTGGCCTGCTGCTTGCGCAACTGGAATGCCAGGAGTCTGCCTCCCTTATCTCTACCCTCCCAAGCTTTGTGTTTGGATCATAGGAGTTGCCACTCCGCTCTCCTATGCAGAATAGTATTTATGCAATATTTTAGACCTGTGATAGAGGTCAGGAGGTCAGGGTCCGACTGAGATTAAGGCAGTGCTTTAAATCTGGTCTATAACACACTGAGCTCAGCTTGGAGACAGTCAAGCTCAGACTTGCGGGCTTTAGCTTTGCTGGCAGTGTAGGATAGGATGCACCCTCTAAGGATGGCCTTAAAGGCCTCCCATACAATGCTCAGGGAGACACCCCCAGCGTTGAGGACAAAGTAAGATTTTGCCTCCTCACATAGAAAGATACAAAAATCCTTATCCTGAAAGAGGAGTGGATTACATCTCCACCTGGTGGAGGAGGTTCCTTGCCCCTGAGGGAGGAATGTGATGGACATAGGGGCATGGTCTGATATAAGTATGTTCCCAATTGTAATATCTGTCACACCAGAGGCTGCCTCCTGGTTTGCTAACCAGAATTCAATCCTGCTGTGAGTATTGTGTACTGGGGAAAAGAAAGAATAATCTCTCCCTGTAGGGTGATCCCTACACCACATATTGGCCAGTCCCCACTCCGCTATTAATTCACAGAGTGCCACCACCGCCTTGGGGTGCGCCTGAGGTGTAGGTTGGGAGACTTGTCCAAGAAAATATCTAATACCAAATTGAAGTCCCCACCCACCAGAATAGAAGACCTTGACAACCCTCCACCAGTTTGGTTATGGCCTGGCTTACCTCTGGGAAGAAGTCATCGGAGTCACTGTTCGGTGCATAGACATTGGCAAGAAGGGTCCACACACCTGGGTAGGAGAGTTGAGCGACAATCCATCTTCCTTGTGAGTCAGTTTGTGTCACCTCTATGACTCATGGGGATGCTCTACACAGTAATATGGCTACCCCATTAGACTTAGTAGGGGCTGAGCTAGCTACTATGGTACCCACCCATAATTTCTTAAGCCATTGGATGGTTTGGGCCATGAGATGCATCTCCTGAAGTAAGGCCACATCCACCCTAAGGCCCTAAGGGAACCCAGGAGCTGAAGGACTTTGGTGCACTTTACTGGCTGGTTGAGGCCCTTAACATTCCATGAGATGCACCTCATGCCCCGGACTGCCCCCCCCCCCCAAGCTATCCTGGTAGACAACAGAAGGTGACAATGGACTTACCTGCCCATAGAGGAGAGAGACACCCACAGGGACACCTGTACCTGAATACGCAATCCTTAGGAGCTGACAGACCCACCAGGGAGAATATTCAGCAGAGAGGGCACGAGGGTATGTGGCCGAAGGATGCGAGGCTTGTGAGGATCTGTGAACAACACCAGATAAACAGACCTGTGTATATAAGAAAATACAACAACAGCAATATATAACCAGAAAAGATAATCAGCAGTAACCAGAAATCAGCAACTACTAACAGTCTCTCACATGTCAAGCCTCCCCATGTTCCACCTTGTATAGCTAAACCTGTACTGGAGAGAGGGGCTAGGGGCTATAGCCCACCCCAGACCACCAACGGAAGGAGAAGGGGGGGGGGACAAAACAATGAGTAGGAGATGGTTCAATGTAGTTCTGAGAGACCAGCTGCAGAAGAGTAGTGGAAACACTAATGGCATTGAGGTGAACAAGTGAGGGGATACCAATGTTGGGTCCCTAGACACACTGACTCGATCGCCGAGTTGGGGGATATACAGATGACAGATAGAATCCAAACAAGACATTTCTCCAGTCCCCATCTGGACTAGTGTTCCCCAAAAGGCATCCACAAAACACTAGGTAGGTATGAGAGATAACTAACCACCCCAACCACCTCACACATTGTGCGAGGGGGTGGGGGCAGGGGAAACACACAACCCCAAATAGGGACAGAGAGGGAGTTCTACCACTATTGAAACATTGAACTAACCACTTAACACTGTAAACTTTATAAACCAGCCATGCACATAAACCAATATAACTATCCAATTAGGGTGCAGAAAGTTATATCCTTGCAGTAGAGGCCCAGCCCCCCCCCCATGGACAAGGATGGGGGGCAGGCTTATGCCCTAAAGTAGGTTATAGAGGAGAGCCTTCCAGCTGGCATTATAATGCCTATGCAACCAGGAGCCAATACCTAAGGCCATGGGTCCCTTCCTCCTGCACCCCGAAGTAGGGGAAGGGGGGAAGCATGGCAGGAAAGGGTGGAGGAGAGGAAGGTACTTTACTACACAGGGCCTAGGGGCTCAGGGTACGAGACACCGTGACACATCTGCCTGCTGGCGGGGGGAATTCTAACAGTTTCCATATTGCCTAAATATGAACCAGGGATTTAACACTTTCTGTACATTCTAGGTAGGCAGGGCAGTTCAGTACTGTTGTGCTGCTCCCTGCTCCACATGTGTGGGCTTGAGATAGAGGATGGAGAAGAAATGGAGCAGTAGAGAGTGCTGCTGTAGTGGTTTCAATCTCCCTGGATGCCCCAGTATAGGGGAGAACAGAAATATAGACCATGGGAGGTAACTGTGCAGGGTAGCCTGCATTGATATGTTCTATAGGAAGGGGACTAATTGCACAGCAATCAGCTCCCTACAAGATATGTAGAATGAGCATGCTGAAAATGTAAAACACTCAGCCAGAGTCCATTCTTGAACCATGGATAGAAGAGCGGTCCTCTCTGCTTGAGGCAGTTGAACACCTCCCACGGTTATCTAAGTCTCTGCAGGGCTGAGGGTGATCACTTATGGCCTCCATGAAGGATTTGGCTCCCAGCTTAAGAAGGCCCCTTGCAGATGCCAGGATTTCTTCTTCTGAATCAGTTGCTTCAGCCCAATCAAGTAGAACCTGCATGTCCATTTCTTCGAGGGATTCTTGTTGCCCATCCCCTGTGTGTCGCCCAGTAGAGAGTTGGGTCTAGGGAACTTTGCTGGTGGGAAGTGAGTCGATTGTGGAGTGCTGCCAACCTGGGGGCTCTGTGATCTTGCCCATGGTCTGGTCATCATTAGGGGAGAATGGCACACCTTGTTTTCATGGGCGGGAGCCGAGTCATCTTGCTGCAGTGTTCCCTGCACTCATTCAGGGGACTTGCAGTTGGGCCATCTCAGAACTGGCAGACTGGGGGACGATTGTTTCTGTGGACTGTTCCTCCTGGAGTAGTGGTCTCTCTGGGGCATCTTCCTACTCTTTTCATTCTGCCTGCCTGTTTGCATGTTGGGAACCCAGTGGCATCTGGGGGATGTGGTCACAATCTCCAGCTTTGGCCAATGCCTGTGCAACCAGGCCTCAGCTTCCTGTGGCATCTCAGCTAAGAAATCCTTGCCCTCCTTGGATATGTGAAGCTGGGTGAGTCTTTTAAATCTGTAGCAAAAGTCATTGGCCAACAGTACTTTTTAGAGAGGAACAAATGCTTTTCTTTTGGCAGCTACTTCTTGTGAATAACTGTGGTAGAAAGAAATGCCGTCTCCTTTCCATTTGATCTCCCTCAGGTCCCTGGTCACTCGCAGCACCTTCTCCTTGACAGAATACCGCAGCAGGTATGCTATAATGGGTCGAGGGGAGGTCAGGAAGACCTGCCTTCTCTGTGAGCCTGTACATCTGTTCCACCTCTACTGGGTCTTTCCAGTGATCCCCCAGTAGTTTGGGGATCCATTAATTGAGAAAGCACTCCATGTTAGGCCCCTTCACCCTTTCTGGCACCCCCATTATACAAATATTGTTGCGCCAGCTTCTATTCTCTTGGTCCTTGGCATGACTCCACAGTCTGCTCAGCTTGTCTTTCTGATCCCGCAGCCATTGCCATAGCATTTATTGTTGCTTTTCAAGATCCTCTATATGCTGTTTGGCTACATTCAGCCAGTCTTCCAACCTATGAATGTCCACCACATTACCAGCAAGTGAATAGCTGATCCCATCGACATGTACCAGCAGTGTCTCTAGCATTTCAGTGATGTACGCTAGAGGATCTCCTTGAGGCTGCTGTTCAGGGATTCCAGGTTTTTTCTCCATGCCTGCTACTGCTGGGCTGAGAGCGGCAGTGGCCATCATGATCGCCAGTGATGCCCTCTCACCCTCCTGACACAGTTGAGATAGAGCTTCAGTCAAAGCAAGTGAAAGGGCAGTCGTTGGGAGGCAATTAAGAGGTGGTGCAGCCCCAGTGGGTTCCGATCACGTGCTCGGTAGGCAAATAGTCAGTTATCGGGAAGGAGGTGAGAGGCCTACAATGCCACTCTGTCCCAGCTGGCAGATTAGTGCATCCTCTGATAAATCTCCGCTGTACAGATGGCTGTCCTCGAAAGGATGTTACATGGCTGATTAGCAGGGCTCAGTCAGCGTGCCCCTTCTTCTTGGAGGTTGCTAGTGCCCGGGATCATACCTGATTGATCTGAATTTAGTCCAGACTGTGATGGAGCTAGGAAATCACACAGCCATCTTGCCTGGGTCCAGGCCAGGCCCCTGGCTACCTCATTGTCTATCCCAGAAGGGGAGAAATACATAACATGTCAATGGAGGATGGTTGGTCAGCTTTCAGGAAATTGTGACATCACCGTTTGGAGAACATATGCTATGGCTGTGCACTATGACCCTTAGCATTGCTTAAAAAGATGTTGTTAACATGTAGTGGCAGACACTGCAGACCCTGTCTGGAATCCTCAAAAATCTGAACAAACTGCACTGACCTTCATGGCAGCACAACAAGGAATTCTGGGCTTGGTTCGTGAACCCAAGTCCCATGAGTTGCAAGCATATATGCTCACTAATGTGCCACCATGCCTCTTTTGTATTTCATTTCTAACGCTCTTCACGTTTCAAGTTTATTGCAGGAAGACTCCATTGAGCAAGCTCATTCACAAGGAGGTCCTGAAGGTAATACACAACCAA